>OZ024857.1:1587700-1612700 GCA_964017155.1 Oasisia sp. SBJ-2009 | reverse complement strand
TGCATACGATAGTTGACAAGGAATGATGAGAGAGCGTGGAACTGAGAAAGGGCGAGTGATAGAGAACGTGGGTGGAAGAAAGAGAGAGGGGGAGGGAGAGAGAGAGAGAGAGGGAGAGAGAGAGAGGGAGAGGTAGGTACGGGGGAGCGAGGAAATGAGAGAGAGGGTGGAGGGAGGGAGGGAGGGAGAGAGGGGGAGAGAAAAAGAAAAGAGATGGTCAGAGTGAGAGTGAGAGAGCGAGAGAGAGATGTATGTTTGCAAATAGTCAAATGAAAGAAGTGTTTTATTTAAATAAATGTGGGCTTATTTACAAGATCGCAGGAGTATAATGCGTCTATATCTTTATAAAATAAATAATGATGAATTGTTGAAAAAAAGTCTGACCAAAAATAAACAAGATAACATGAGCAAGATCATCGATGAGTCCAGAAGGAGAGATTTTATTTTATCACAAATCAAATGGACCTTTGTGTAATAAAACAACGTTATCGAAGTCCATGCGGAATAGAATGGATTGCCTAGCAACATTCTAGCTGCCTGCTCCATTATATCTTTTAGGAGAATGCTCTTCATTAATCGCGTGTCTCTTCCATCCATGTTGTTTTCCTTATGGGAACCTTTGAAAAAAAATTAAGATAAGAAGAAGACTGTTTGTAGCATACAACTAAACCTAGCGGTTTAGCGGTACAAGGTCAGCCATGTTTCTGTGCAACGTTCGTAGCCTGAGGGTAGAGTTTCTCGCAATTTTATGACCCGACTCTTTGGCGGCCGGCCGTACCTGGACAACATCGGAGTCGTGGGTGTTCTTTATATGTTATGGGCCCCCGCTAGGACAGTAATTCACCCACTGCCAGCCTTACCTTGTATTACCCTTGATAAACCGCGGCGTTTTATGCTTGCGGAGGCAAGAAGGGGCGTTTGTAAAAAATTCATGCTCAGTCAGCTGGACCTGATGTATGTAAATTAGTTTTGCATTGTTGATCAGGTTGGGTGCAACACCGCTGGTTCGTATATTCGAGTTTGGTACTCTTTGTCTGTCAGTCTGTATGTATGTATGTATGTCTGTCTGTCTGTCTGTCTGTCTGTGTCTGTGTCTGTGTCTGTGTCTGTGTCTGTGTCTGTGTCTGTGTCTGTGTCTGTGTCTGTGTCTGTGTCTGTGTCTGTGTCTGTGTCTGTGTCTGTGTCTGTGTCTGTGTCTGTGTCTGTGTCTGTGTCTGTGTCTGTGTCTGTGTCTGTGTCTGTGTCTGTGTCTGTGTCTGTGTCTGTCTGTCTGTATGTCTCTCTGTCTGTCTGTCTGTCTGTCGTCTGTCTGTCTGTCTGTCTGTCTGTCTGTCTGTCTGTCTGTCTGTCTGTCTGTCTGTCTCTCTCTCTCTCTCTCTCTCTCTCTCTCTCTCTCTCTCTCGTCATTCCTTGTCAACTATCGTACGCAGACACTCTCTTGCATCAGAAGTTAATTACGTTTCCGGCTACAGTCATGCGTGTAATTTTGACAACATTTTACTGCAATCGATCTTTCTCTCTGGGTTATTGACATTTCATATGTTGACAGTAGGTTTATACTCTTCCTATGTGTTATAGCGAATTGCTTCTGTCGACATTAACATTTTATTTTTAACCGAAAAGTCTCATCTCCGAGAGTTTCAATATAAAACTACTCTGATCGTGTAATCCATGGAACAACCGCGTGAACTCCTTTCTAAAAGGAAAACACGACCCCCGACAGCATCCTTGCATTAAGCGTCACAGTTCATGCGGAACACTCACGGTTAGTGAGTCACCGAACCCTTTGTGTTGTCCCTTGTCCGGTTGACAACGCTGAGCCCGGAACTCCCGGGGTTCAGAAACGGGCCAACGACTGTTTTGTTTCCAGCGCGCAGAATGTTTCCAGCGCAGAATCGCCCGGTGGAATCCGAAACTTGAAACTGTTTGCCGAAATATCACGCGGTGTCGACCCTCCGTAAACACACCGGTGTACGGTTTCTCCGTTCGCGTTAGCGCTGTCATCGATTTAATTAAAGCGGTTGCCGCACCCAGGGCGGATCCGTTTACCCGCCATCTGGATGCGAACGTCGCACGCAAAACCACTGCGTAACGCCG
Source organism: Oasisia sp. SBJ-2009 (assembly GCA_964017155.1). NCBI lineage: Eukaryota > Metazoa > Annelida > Polychaeta > Sabellida > Siboglinidae > Oasisia > Oasisia sp. SBJ-2009. Next base: position 1,610,603 of record OZ024857.1, on the reverse strand, counting down.
ATATCGTCAGTTCCGTAATTGCCTGACAAATGTCTTTATTTAACAGCCATGATGATGCCACGCTACACAAAAGGTAATTTGTACACATTCAATGGTACTCTGAGTGTTCCCATAAGTTTACATAAACCGCACAATGTTAATTATATTGGACATGTTGGGTGGCACAATAGCGGATGGATATTTAATATGATATATTACTATAACCAAAAAAAATAATAATCTGCGTAGACGTTTCCTCTGTCGCTTGAACGTTTATAATGCATAATATTTGTTCGTGTTCATTCTATAAAGATACATCCTACTTAAAGTGACAAACTGAACATTTTTGCGAACTGTCTGCTAATTTGCTCTAGTGTTTTTAGCCAATTTTCTAGCACGATGTTGCTAGTTTTGCTTTACGCAGAACCACGCCAGACGAACGCGAGGAATTTGCCCTCGTTCCGTTAGCAATCCAACAATGGGCCTGCTTATGCGGCGACAGTTAGCGCTCGTTGGATACCGACGATACGTGAAATGCGAAGTGTGCACTGAAAAAGTGACAGGTCTATAAAAACAATGGACGTGTGTCACATGTCATTTACCCTCCAATTCCGTGATTGGTCTGACACTTCTATGAACGGACACAATGATGTTTAACGCGATCCAACGAGTGTATTGCCACCCAAAGCAAAACGCACCAGACGACACGACAAAAGTGACATGATAACATGAAATTATGTGGGTATGACGCGTATTTCGCAGATGTCTGTCAGCTTCTGTTAAAACATTCACGCTGCTTCCGTTGATTCAAACAAGTTAGTCAGTATTTATTCCCAATGTTTTGTTTTCATTTGTGATAAAGAACATCTGTCGAATGTGCATCGTTCTTTTACTAAGATTTATACTTAAAGCTTTAGTTACATTAATCACATCTAAGATGTGTTCTCGTAAGTTCTCCAAGGTCACAAAACATATAATACAATAACATCACATCATCAACGCAAATTTATTAATTTTAGTATCGCATATTTCTAAAATATAATAATGTTTGTTATACATACTATGATATTCATATTCACGCCCAACAACACAATCAATATCAACTATGATACCCAGATTCACGCCCAACACCACAGTCATTACTAACTATGATATCCAAATTAGCTCTCAACGCCGCAACCAATACTAACTATGATATCCAAATTGGTTACAAACACCATAGCCAATACTAACTATGATATCCAAATTGGTTTCAAGCACCACAGCCAATACCAACTATGACATGTTAGATATTTTCCGTAACTAGGACATAGCAATATGACCTATATTAGGTGCTTTCTTCCAAGTTCGGCATGGTGCTTTCGACAAGCCATCATGCTGTCTGTAGGATGGCTAATTAGACTACCTGGTAGAGAGTAGAGATTACGTACAAGACACAAATATCTGCAGCATGCGAACAGATTTCGAAATAGCGGCGAATTCGCGTTTCATTTACCCACACCATTAATGGAAGACAATTAATACGCAGGATACAATAACAAGACGTGAACACATTTAACGAGGACGCTGCTAACGGTTTCAGTGCGGGCGACATGCAGGCACATACAGCGGTAAATCACGCGGCTAACTTGGGCTTGGCATGCGGGTGAGACAGGCGCGAACTATCGTCAACATTCTCGCGGTAGGCCTGCCATTATTTACACGCCTGACTCACCGCCCTTCCACGCACTGTCAGGTTGCTGCGTACGATTACGTAACGCAAACAGTAGGGCGCCGAAAAGAGTCGAAAATAACCAGTTTTCAAGTTTAAATTGTATCACAAATGCATACTGATTTGTTCTACTTTAAAATGTCATGAACATAGTGGCTGAAGTACGTTATCGTGTCTACCACAGATCAATGGAACTGTTTTTTATGAACTGTTCATACTGATGAGAATGTAACTAATGTATTTATCAGCAATTGTATTTGTCTTCAAAATAAAAAAAACGTGACTGAAAGTGCAAATACCTCAGTTCAGGAGTTCCCGGGAGTTGCCGAGAAATTCCTGGGGTCATATTTAGCATTCGTTGCTTGTCTTCTACGATTGTCCTGATTTTTACGTAAAACTACACCATTCGGTCTCATATAGCCGCTTGGATTGCCGTACCTGTCGATTTCACGATGTCAGCACCTGCTCCACAAACCATTTTATGCTAACTCTCTTAGAGCCTAATCGACAACTGTATACTATTTGTTATTTTATATCCGTTCTTCCTCATACTCACAAGTTTTAGTAATGTGTGTACTAAATTTGTTTAAATGTGTCTATTTCTTGTCTGTCTGGTAAACATATGGATGCATACGTAATTTTTATCAAATGTTTAATTTTGATATCGCTGTCTCTCTCTTTCACTCTTCATTTCTCCCTGTCTCTCTGTCTCTCTCTGTCTCTCTGTCTCTCTGTCTCTCTGTCTCTCTGTCTCTCTGTCTCTCTGTCTCTCTGTCTCTCTGTCTCTCTGTCTCTCTGTCTCTCTGTCTCTCTGTCTCTCTGTCTCTCTGTCTCTCTCTTTCACTCTCCCTTTCTCTCTCTCTCCTCTCTCTCTCTCTCTTTCTCTCTCTCTCTCTTTCTCTCTGTTACTCTTTTCTTTCTTCTCCCAAACCCATGGGATCTTGCTCCCAGCGTTTGCAATTGTTTCCCGATCGACGTGTGGGAGACAGGTGTAGGTGGGAGACGGGTGTAGGCTGTCTACGCAGTATACCCTGTGTCCCCACACCCCTCGGGTCCTAGATGGATGTACACATAAGGATTCATTTTCATTTGTCCAATACCGATTCCACGGGCCCATGAGTGAAATTTATACAACTATTTTCTCACACTGCAACATTCTTCACGAATGTCTATCCAAGCGACAGTTGTATTTAAACAGTAGGTTTGCACAGACATTGATAGATCTGTGCAGGCAAAGACTCGCGAATGGATGACTTGGGGTGGATTCCAGTACGTTTGTGACTTTTCAGCAATTTATTTGACATCCTTATAATAAATTGACGTATCCAGTGCATCGCGGTTCGCTTACGTCACAATCAAAATTATACGCGAAACTTCCATCAAGTTGTATCTTTGCCAGCAATGTTGATAACGGTTAAATACTACTGCGATATGACATCTCGAGCAAGCAATACTTCATATATTGACACTTTAGCAACTTTTCCTTAGTTGTTTGTCATGATAATCTTCTGAAGCTAAATTTTTAAACAAATAATACGAAAAGCACGTTTTCGGGCAGCCATTTTGTTGACCGCCTTACGGAATTTGCTAAGCAACCTGAATACATGGATTAACGAAACTCCTAGATCCGAATTTAGAGAAGATGCGGTCAATAATTGCAGGTGTATATACCTCACGTTTCGTTTTGAGGGACCAGTTTAACCAACGAGTCTACGCCGGTTTATATCACTGTTGTAGACATCAGTAGAAACCGATAGACACCGAGTGACGTCACGAAAGGTGATTCTGACAAGCTTGCGGTCTGCGCCAAGGTATTGTCCCTGATTGGTCTACGTCGCTAGCGCCGCGCCGCCTAACGAGGTCTCTCGCCGCATGTCCCCTGCCCCCGTGCGGAGCGGTCGCAATGATGGATGAGAAAATACGCGACGAATTGCAACAGCATCTGTCCCCGTGGTTGTCGCACTGTGACGGGTTAAATAGCGCAGTGTCAACAAGTGCTGCGTTTGGCTCGCGTGGGAACCGGTCACTGCACGCGACGGGACGCGCCGGACACAGTAGAGGGTAGACACCCGGTGACGTCACGACAGGACAGTGTAATCGTCCTGAAGGGTCGTCGTTGTGCGAGTGTATTGACAACGGAACGGAGGGACGGAGAGAGAGAGAGAGAGAGAGAGAGAGAGAGAGAGAGAGAGAGAGAAAGCGAGAGAGAGAGAGAGACAGACAGACAGACAGACAGGCAGGCAGGCAGACAGACAGACAGACAGGCAGACGACAGACAGAGAGACAGCGACAGAGACAGAGACAGAGACAGAGAAAGAGAAAGAGACAGAGACAGAGACAGAGACAGAGACAGAGACAGAGACAGAGAGACAGAGAGACAGACAGACAGACAGACAGACAGACAGACAGACAGACAGACAGACAGACAGACAGACAGACAGACAGACAGACAGACAGACAGACAGAGAGAGAGAGAAGCGAGAGAGAGAGAGAGAGAGAGACAGCGAATGTTATATGTGGTATAAAACAGTTCGTTCTTCCACTGTATGTGGGCCTACGTCTCAGTCAGTGTCGCATGTATTGGGCTGACATGTTCATCTACTGGGCTCATTGGAATGGTTCATAAATGTATAACTTTTTCAAAATTCGTCAGGGATGTTGGAGAACTTGGAAACCTAACCCCTATTACTTGGTTTTTTTTTGGTGGACTGGACTGGTCTGGATAGGCTGTGCGGCCCAATGCTGATATGATCCATCAAACGGCTTTACTTGTACACGTAGTTCCAGTCGTGAAATTTCATGTTTTTCTATATAACTCTAAAGACAATTATGCCAAACTATAACTGTCGTTGGATGTATCAGAAAGGTTGCGTACTTTATAATTGTGTGGCGTTTTAAAATATTCGATGGATGACAGTTGTAACTTCCGACTGATGAATACTAGGAAAATCAGGACATATATATCTTGTGTTATATATACCTTTCGTATCTGAAATGTCCTATTTAATATTGAGTTTACCACACTATAATAGACATAGCGATTTATGTAGTGCAGATAATAGACACTCCCCACAATTGTAGGTCGTATGTGTCTTTTACCGGATTTGCATTTTACATAGCTGTACGTTGTGGTTTCGATAAGCACTTATATCTGACAAGTTCTCTAAATGCACATAATCATAACACATGTATACGTTTGCCACAAACAGGTTGTACTGCGCGAAAATGGCACTTTTCATTATTAGTCCAGATAGCCAAACACAAGTACAAGCCGGCAATGCCATGGCAACCACCATAACAATCGATTAAAATTCATGATTTCCGTGAGCATTGTCACCGGCAAAGTGTTCCACTGCTTCTGCTTGTAATAATCCTTCGGACAGTGTAACTGAAATTGTTAGACTGGAACAGTTCGATTATTACAACCAAAAACAAAACGAAGTCCTATACGTTAACATGGAGAATATGGACTTCCTGCCCCCAATTGTCCCCAGCCTCGTTTTCGCGCGCGAGACTTACACGCCCAATTTTCTTGCGTTTTGCGCGTCAGCGCGCGCGACCTATTTCTGGGACTTTCTGCAACAATGTAACATAATTTTCAAACGTCTTAGCTCGGGTGACTGCGTCTTCCCACAATCATTGCTGTGTAACACGGCTAGTTGTGATATATCACGATGATGTCAGAGCGATACGACAAAGAGATTACGTCATCGGATCGCATCGCGTCGTATCGAGACTTTACTCCTTCGCATCATAATAGCGCTGTAGCGCTTACATTTTTCCGGCGTTATAAACGTTCCGATTGACATTTCTGCGCATGCGCGATAAATGCAAAATCATCAATGTGCAGCGAAAGGACAAAGCATTTTTGGTATAAATGCCACGGGCTGTTCGTTAGGATGTATATAACCTCCCAGCAAAGTTATTTGTCGCAAATTAACACGAGGCAAACAAGCTTTGAGACATGTTTGGAAAGTAAATCACGTGACTGACGTGCGCCATAATCCGTGACAGTTATTTAAACAAACGTAATATGTTATTGCATTGAACGACATTTTAAGCAACTCTTCACAGTAATCATCACAGAAGAGTTAACGAACAGCCCGTGGCATTTATACTTAAAATGCTTTGACATTTCGCTGCACAGTGATGAGTTCACATTTATCGCGCATGCGCAGAAATATAAATCGGAAAGTTTATATGATAATGTAAGCGCGACAGCGCTTCACCGCTTCGCTCCAGCCGTCGTTTTAGTATAATCGTACCCCGGCATCGCTCCACAACGTTGTCAAATTCACCACACTATAACACTAGTCCACGCGACCATCACAGGAAACGTTTTACATTTCTTACGCGATTATTGGCAATAATCCAGTTTGTTTCTTCTGCCTTCTAGTTTTTTCCTTGCACCGGTTTTGGTCGGTAGCAGCTGCGCGAATTTTCTTCGAATTTCACACGAGCTCTTTGTGAGTTCTTACACCTCCTGGGTGGTGTGTAACGCTACATGTCATAAACGTATTACTTCTTAGGCAGGTTTTCGTCTTTGAATGAAGAATTCGTATCGTGTTGGGAACTGGTTAAAATAGATAAGCACTCAATGAACGCGGAATTGAAACGCGTCCGTCCGTTGGTGGCACGTGACAACTGCCACTGATTCGCTGATTCACTTATTAAGGGTGTTCATTTCGTGAAGACCCTCACCATTTGGAAATTATTGCACCGTTGGATAGAGATCGATACAGCGATCACTCTCAGCTATCAGACGCACGAACAAACGTTGTCCCGAATATCTATTCCTTGTGTTCGGCCGCGATGTTTTCTCGGCGTTAACTCGAACCAAATGTCCGGCTGACGTTGATGGATGAGCGGACCCGGTCACGTGTCGTGTCTCGTCGCCTGTCACTTCCTGGCGGCGTGATTGCTGATGACGTGAACGCGCGACGAGTTCGTTGTTTCAGCTGCTTTGCAGTTGAGTTATCAGCCAGACTTGGTACGGAAGGGTGTAGACGTGTTTTCTTTCTGTCCGCTCGACGTCTTTCCGGGGATTACTGAGTATATATGTAAACATGTTATGCAACGTCGGTCCCGGGTTTGGCAACGCTTACGATTGGGAAAGATTTCGCGGATGTTATGAACAATATAGGTTATAGAGTAACCGAACTTGCGTTGGATGCGACAGTGTAAGCGATAAATATCAGTCATGTGGAACAGGAATTCTATGATGGGTTTCGAGAGTGGTTATTTAGTGATGATAAAGGAACATATAAACTAATGCGTAAGCACCCTCACATACCAACACGCACGGACTTACTCCTGCCTGCAAATAAACAAACAAACAAACAAACAAACAAACAAACAAGTTTACAAACAAACTAACTAACTAACTAACAACTAAATAAACATACAAGCAAATATTACAAACATAACAAACACCCCAGATTAATAAATATTAATAACTTTAAGTATTCGGCAAAAGTGACATTGGAGAGTATCAGTCGCCATCGATGAGTGGGCACGTAGTACCTACCCTAACGCCTGATGGTTTGACAAGAACTGGGACACCCTTTTTGTTTATGCTTTGCTGACACACCCGAAGATATTTTCCCGAAACGCCCCTTTGCGTGTACTTTACTGACGTATTTTATGTACCAGGCCAGAATCGCTTCGAACCAATGAGCAAATCCTAACATTTCGTTTCGAATGAGATACTGAAATTCTACAGAAACAAAATATGCGGACGAAAGGAAAGGGCGGAACTCACGAGGCGTTGCTAAACGTAGGATCGCTTTTGGTATTTTCTAGCGCAATGGATTTATTAATACTACATTTTGAAAGATCTATGTTGAAGAATAAGCCTTGTCAGAAGCACATGTTATGTATATACATATCGGATTATTCACTCACGACAATAGGAAACTGCAAAAAACAGATTAATTAATTAAATGTGCATTCTGGTTTACAACTAGGCAAGGTTCACATTGCAAAACAAGCCATCGAATATTCAGCGACTACTATGAGTTGCCAACACCCGATTTAACAAAACAAGTATTGTTAATAGTTATCGACATACAGCGCCACCTACCGAGGAGACTGAGGTGGCTTGTCCAGAAGTGAGGTGTCCGCCGCATTCTGGGTAGGATTACACGTAATTCGTCGATGAGGATGGGATGATAATTGAATTGCCATAACTGGTGCGTCGTCACGCGACCACGAACGTGTGAATGACGTAGATTGGCTATCGATTGTCGATTTTATAGCGAACGCCCAGGGCGCGAGACGTCTATGAGTAGGACGTTAAGCGAACACGACCCAGACCAATTGTCTGGCCCGTCCCATCGGCGCTGTTCAGACCTCTCCGGCAAGCAATAGATTGATCGTCCTATGTCAGCCGGTTGCATAAGGAAGACCTCCTTCCTACTGGTTAGACGTCTGAATCTTCTCATTTATCACATACTTTGTCTCGCCGACCAACTTATACAGACTATGTAAACGTCTGTCTTGATTAAAGTATTTATTTTGCCAAAGACGCCACGCCCGGCAGGGGAATTGTTTAATAAACTACACAGCTATATGTTGTATCTGTGTCTTACAGCTTCGATTTGTTATCAGAGAAGTCGTTTGTTACCAGTATCGTCTGTCGTGTTCGTCTGGATTATTACAGAGAACGTCTGCGTGAAGGTTCGTTAGCCAGCTAATGGAACGGTTTACGGAAATGGATTATCCCAAATACTGACGTCAGATTATTTAAGATTGCCTGGAATTCGGTCTGGTGCGTTCTATGAATAACAGATGCCGATAAAATAAAATGTTATTTGAGCAAACGGCTTTTAGTTATAGAAATGTGGCTTCCATTTTATGTAGGCATATGATATTGTTTCATTACGTGCGTAAACGTAAGGATGGCATTATTTCATCTTACTTCTGAAGGCAAAAGAACTAGAGGACATGACATCATAATTGAACATGACGTCATAATTGAACATGACGTCATAATCGGGCAGGGACAATGTATGACGGACAATTGATGCAATAATTCAGACATAGGACATTGACAGAATATAACAATGATTGTGTAACAATCATAAGTCATTAACAATAAACATTAAATTACCCAATATATCACACGGATGGATTGCAGACTTGATACTCGCCGGAACTCGACAGGTGTTTTATGTGCACTGGCCAAGTGGATAGGGGGCCTACATGCTAAGACGGCAATCTTGTTCAATATCTGCTGCCGCCTGCGCTGAGATTTCACGAAGCGCACGAGTAATTTACGAGACAGCAGAAACGGTCGGGGCCTAATTGCACTGCGGGTGTGTGTAGAGTGTTCGTGTGTAAATAACCGTTGCTGTGTGTTGCGTTTCCAGACGAGAAAACCTGTGCCGCCTGCAGACATCCGGGCACTCTAGAGAGCATCGTCGACAATTTCTGCAACGCCGAATTCGGTAAGGACCTATATACGCGTAACGTGCTCGTCGCGATTATAATTTATACCGTATTTATTATTAATTTTGCAGTATCTAAGGCATGCCTAGGGTGCGCGTGGGGAACCAATTGTTGATGGTTACATCAACACAGACGCGACGACTCTATCGATACACATTTAATGACCACAGCTTTAATGCGTGAGGCTATCGGGGGGATATCAATAACTAACAAGACCCGCCCTTCTGGTTACATAGGCAGAGCAAATGGCGTGCCAGACGTAAGCGCTTATCAGTACCGTGCTAGAAGCAGGCATTGATGACATACACATGTTTAAGTTGAACATTTTACTCATCCTGTACAACAGAAAGGGCGTACAAACTGGACAATTATATTAACAATTATATGGAAAACATAGTAGTAACATAGTAACATAACCAAAACACATAGAAATGTGCGCACTTTGATCACTGCACTTGCACGCATGCGCCACACGCGCTATTATGACGTATTAAGGGATATTTTTTTATATAAGTGCGAAATTTTAATTACATTTTTAAACAAGCTTCTGGTGTGCCTTCCGAAAGCATTCCGACCATTAATAACACAATTCATTTACCAATATGTTACACACAAACACACTTCGGTCACGGCCGTCTCCTTCAAGACGCATCAAGTGGTCTTTCCGTTTCCCTTTCCGACAAACGGCCACCTGGCCTCACGATGCTGTTTTTGAGCGGCCGAGCCGTCACGTAGCCCTGATATACAACCTGAGACCCTGAGACGTTTTCAATATTTACGATTGGTTACACTCGGCGGTATATGTTCAGCTGGTGTGATGTGTTTTACTGCAAAATCCTACTGCGCTGACCTCGGAAGCCGCATCTTATAACGAGGCGATGCGAGGCGGTCGTATCGACATAAATCTGTCTGTGCGGTAGTCCCCGACTCAGCCGAACACTGCGGGGACTTCGAGCCGGGATAAATGGGCGGAACGGAAATAGGCGGATAAATGATGGATAAATAATGTGCGGAAAGACGTCGGCACACGCGAGGATAGCGATGTCTGGGCTAAACGACACGGCATTCGTATTCGACTGCGATCCCATGTACACACGCACGCTCGCACGCACGCACGCACGCACGCACGCACGCACCCACGCACGCACACACACACACACACACACACACACACACACATACACGCACACACACGCACACACGCACACACACACACACTCACACACACACACACTCACACACACACACACACACACACACATACGCACGCACTCACGCACGCACGCACGCACGCATACACACACATGCACGGACCGACGGACCGACGGACCGACGGACCGACGGATCGACGGACCGACGGACCGACGGACCGACGGACCGACGGACCGACGGACCGACGGACCGACGGACCGACGGACCGACGGACCGACGGACCGACGGACCGACGGACCGACGGACCGACGGACCGACGGACCGACGGACCGACGGACCGACGGACCGACGGACCGACGGACCGACGGACCGACGGACCGACGGACCGACGGACCGACGGACCGACGGACCGACGGACCGACGGACGGACGGACGGACGGGCGGGCGGGCGGGCGGGCGGGCGGGCGGGCGGGCGGGCGGGCGGGCGGACGGGCGGGCGGGCGGGCGGGCGGGCGGACGGACGGACGGACGGACGGACGGACGGACGGACGGACGGACGGACGGACGGACGGACGGACGGACGGACGGACGGACGGACGGACGGACGGACGGACGGACGGACGGACGGACGGACGGACGGACGGACGGACGGACGGACGGACGGACGGACGGACGGACGGACGGACGGACGGACGGACGGACGGACGGACGGACGGACGGACGGACGGACGGACGGACGGACGGACGGACGGACGGACGGACGGACGGACGGACGGACGGACGGACGGACGGACGGACGGACGGACGGACGGACGGACGGACGGACGGACGGACGGACGGACGGACGGACGGACAAAAGAACATCCTCCTCCTTCCCTCCCTTCCTACATTCCTCTCTTCTCCCTCGCTACTTCCCCCCCTCTCTCTCTCTCTTCCCCTTCTCTCCTCCCTCTCTCGCTCTCTCCTCCCTCTCTTCTTCCTTCCCTCCCTCCATCCGTCCGTCCTTCCATTTCCCATCCCTCCCTTAACTGATTTCACGCCAATTTGGTAAGAAATCCAGCGGCTTGCTCCCAGTGAATGCTCCAATGGAGGCCCCAGAGAGGCAGAAGACGGACATATTTGGGGATTTCGGACCCTTGAGCTGAGAGGCCCTGGAATCAGCTGGTACACGACGTCTCACCCAGTGCAGACGCTGGCGCTACTGCGGCGGTGACAGCCCGCAGCGTCCACGCCGTATAGCCCCTCTACGGCCGCCGTAGGTCTTCCCAAGTCGGAGGCTAACGCGAAGTCTTACGTTACAACCTTTCTCTCACGTCGAGTCAGACGCCCGCGATGTGTTTAGACTTTACAAGCGTCTTGCAATCGAGCGCTACCATCTACTCGCCGACGCATCTGGCTCGAATTCTACCCCGGTCAGCCGTGTTGATCTGGCGGGTCCGATCGGCGAAACTATTCGGCTGAAACACGTTAACATAAACAAGAAGCACGTTGCAGACGGAGGTCCGTCTAAACACGACGCTCGAGGGGGATTCGTGTTACCATCTCCGCCTGCTAATTTGATAATGTCGGTGTTTATTTACAGTTATTGGCCTCGGCAGCAGAGGCTCACGTTGCCTGTCTGGGACGAATGCCGAAAAACGGCGATCAGCAGTTCGTTCATCCTGGCCCGGCTGTGTAGGAGAGGGGGTATACCACATAGTGTAGCCGTCCGACATTAGTAGTCCTGCCAATGCAGTTTGTGTGAATTTATGGGAGCGCCTAATGTAGAATTTAGTGAATAGAAGTGATGTTTTTGTGTTACGTGGCATCAGAGGTGTCAAATAGTGACATTTATCGAACTGGGTGCATACGCATGCGTACAGATATCATTTGACCATTAGGTGTCAACATGGTAAATCGCCGGGTGGTTCTAGGGGAAATGCGCAGGTTAGAGATTGGATTATGTGAGAAAGAGGTGTGAGAATTGAATGAATTTTATATAGCACGTGTGTGAAAGGAGGCTAAGTAATGTCTGAAATTGTAAATACCCTAGTGAAAGACACCTATGGAAACGTTACAATGGTCACCTATGGGTAAATCAGTTGTTGTAGTTGCCTTGTAGTGGGCAGGCTGCTGCCGGCCACAGACGCACCTCGTCTCCAGTGGGCCGTGATTAATTGAATATTCTAAGACCTCTTGCAGCGATATCTAGTTATTTTTGGAAAACCAACGTCATTCTGTATTGTGTTGATGACGTGCAGTTGTCCCCAGGTAAATGGTCGAGGGAGCGTCGGGGTAGAGACATATATAGAGGAAGGGTGCGTAAGGTGGAGAGGGTGAGATGTATGTGAGAGAGGGAGAGGAAGCGGAAGGAAGTGAGGAAAAGCGAGAAAGAAAGTGTGCGTGCGTGCATTTGTGCGTCCGTGTGCTCTTGTTTGGACATGTGCCTTTGTATATGTAAATTTAAACCAGTGAATGTCCCGTTGTTGGACAATGTTCTTCTTAACTCCGGGTTGGCGCAATATACCCATGAATGTTCCTCTAAAAAGCAAATCACAAATAATATCACACATACACAACAAACTTCACACACACACACGCACACGCACACGCACACGCACACACACACACACACACACACACACACACACACACACACACACACACACACACACACACACACACACACATACACACACACACACACCATACCGCACACACATATTTCCAACTACTAACGTCGCCGACTTTTTCACTAACCGGAAGTCCGTTCCTTTGTCCGCAGTCGTCAAGATCCAGGTGCGCAAGCGCATCAGGCGGAAGACGGAGACGAAGCTGCGCACGCTGAAGAAGAAGCGCATCTTCAAGCGCGTCAACATCAGCAAGAAAGAGCTGCGCAAGGCCCTCTTCTACATGGACGGCGGCGAGACGTGTCAGTGCGACGAGCTCGACGCCGTCGGCACGCCGGGCAAGCGCCACTACCTGGCCATGGGACAGAAGCGGGACGGCAAGCTGCGCCTCAGCTTCCTGCGGCTGATGGACAAGAAGAACAAGGAGTTCCAGAAGGCCGTGCGCAAGATCCGGCGCAACGAGGACATCTGCAAGGGCGGCGTGCAGATGCTCACAGACGACGACGCGGCCGAGGCGGCCAAGAAGCAGCAGCGACAGCGCGATCGTAAAGCGCGGCGCGCGCGCAAGGACGGCAAACGGAACGGGAAGCGCAAGGACGGCAAACGGAACAACGGCGAACGGAAAGCGCGCAGGAGAAAGCCGAAAAACCGCGGCACGACACAGAGGGGACAGCCGACGTGAGGGGGACGCGGGACGTAGTGCGCGGGACACCGAGTTAGGGGACATGCTCTCGGAGATTATTGCAGAATGGCTATACACGTTCAATCCGTGTCGGTCGATGGAATAGACGTAATTACCACGTAGACTATGTAGGACATCCGGTACGTCTTCTTCCATAGCGCTTGAAGTTGGCGTCCTGGTGCTTCCGGGCGCTTTGCACCCAGATATGTGTGAACACATTCGCGCTTCAGTGGGTTTTTTAACACGCCTTCAAGCATTGTTGTCTGCGTTGCGCTGTGTGCGTCCGCCGATGTGCGCACGCGCTTATTCTAGCGTTGGTGCACACGCCGGCACAGCCGCGCGTGTCCGTAGGATAGCCGCGAACACGACAGTTTCGTGTTGTCAACACGCCCTGTTGGAGGCTGAGTTACTTGTCCGGGACCAGCGGGCGTTCCCTTGTGTGCTTCCCGCATCTGTGTCTTTTTTCCCCGGCTCGAATTGTTGGGATTCTTAGCGGGGCGTGAGCATGTTTTTGTCGACGGTGTGACGTTCCCAGAGTATGTCTGTGCCGGAAATATGCGCTTTGCATATTACGCATGCGCGCACAAGCACATGCTAACAAGTACTTGTTTGCGCATACGAGTATAATTGTCAGTAACATAACCACATAAATAAAACAAAATTGTAACAAATAATTTGCGAAATATATATAATCCTTTATTGCAAAATATACCATAAATGTGTCACTGATACATATAATGTGACCTCAAAGTCACAAAGTTTTATAGAATTGTATGAATATGTACACAACACACAAATCCCCAAAATATTAATTCATGAAATAAATGGTTGAATATAAGCCCGTGGTTTAACGCATGTGGGCCAGTAGAATAGCGGTTAATGCAACATACATAACATTAATAGAACACGTTATAGCAATTAGAGTAAGGTGCTTAATGATGTAGCTCTTTTTAACCTATGGTGCCTGCATAGTTGTCGCACAAAGTCAGAGTTGCTAGGTCAACCGACGTCACATTGTTTCCCGCGGTTTGCATTGTGTCTACTGGCAGGTAGTTGGCGCGCGTACTCTGGGCGCGTTGCACCGGCTGCCAGAGAAACTGACGTAAGATAGAAGGATACGGGAAGAACCGAACCTGCTGCCCGGGGTCTTGTACCGGAGTCATCGTTGGTGTATCTGGTGGGGGAAGAAAGACAGGCTCAGCGCAGGAGGTGTGCGTAGGCGAACTGCGATATGAATGCATCGACGGCATTCCTTCCGCGCACTAATATATACCATGAGCCTAGTAGCACCTGTGCGCACATAGCGGACGTTACTGTGAATGTATGAGTATCTTAGACAGCTGCTCGTTGTAGAAAGACACTGTGGGGCTAATTTATCAGACAAAAGGTATCGTCGGTTATACATAGTTGTTGTCAGTTGATGTCGCAGGACTAACGTGGTAGATTTACCCTGATTTCTGAACAAGGATTTGAACGTTTTTATTATGTTACATACAGAGTGGGTGTCTTTCTGCTGCAACTGTTGCGCCGAGCAGTGAAGTGCGTTCACGTTTATCATCTGGAGTAATTTGCCCACGTGATCCGTGCGCGTGGAACGTGTACGACATTGA
The DNA here is from genome assembly GCA_964017155.1 of Oasisia sp. SBJ-2009. NCBI lineage: Eukaryota > Metazoa > Annelida > Polychaeta > Sabellida > Siboglinidae > Oasisia > Oasisia sp. SBJ-2009. The sequence goes on along the minus strand of OZ024857.1, from coordinate 1,595,411 downwards.
CATATTACGTACACGGTACATACAGAAAGCGATCTTCGGTAGTGTTGTCATATACGATGTTCAAAAAGACATAAGATTTTGGTTGAGCCACATAATAAAGACGAAGGCGTTGACTGTGTCTAAAGATGTTGTTGTCGACAATGTCATTCGACTTCCAATACAATAACCCGCCATTTTATACTTTTATAAACATTTGCGAGCACGCTATTGGTCTAAATATAGTGCCGTGGTAGCAACTGCCTTCATTAATAAACACACGTCGTTAATAAACAAATAACATCTAGTGCACGTTAACTAAAATGAAATTGACTGACGAGTTTATTGCAAGTCTTGTGACACTGACGAATGCTGTACTTACAATTTAGTGTTATGTTTATTTCGTCAATACGGCTTGTATTATGTTATTGTCAATTATACAGTTCAATGTATATTTTAAAGGGAACCTGTCGTAATGCAACATATGCTTTGGATGAACATGTGTGTACATATAATGTTTGAATGAAGAGAAATGTATCACTACTTTCTGCTGGCCTGTATCGCCTATGTATTCGGGCTTCTGCAAGAGAGAAGTACACAGGCGGTTAAATGCTACGCAAGAAATCAACACTACACATGGAGTCCAAAGTAGGAAAACACACATTTGCTGAATGGTTGTCCTCGTTCGACAGAAACGAGCAGGCTCGGTGTGAGTGTAGATGGAATAACGACATTAGCTACGTTCCATTTGCGGCTGACAATCAAATAACGTCACACAATGGAGAACGTTCTGTCGCTATGCCTGTTCGTGTAACTGTGTTAGCGTGTAATGATTACTTTTGACTTCTTGATCTTTCGCCTGTGCTCCATTCTCTCACTGATTGTGAGCATCAATCAATACCGTACGTGCACTTCCGATTTCCGTAGCAGCGATCGGATATTTTATATTCGACATTGGTGAACCAATTATTTACTGATCTGAGACTGTGTGAAGACAATTGTCTGGTTTGTGTTACCCTGATATACAGGCACTAGGGATTCCATAAAATAAACAATAACACGCAACCATACCTGAACTTCGCCAAAGTGCGATTTTTCATCGGCTACTTCTCCTTATCATCTGTGTACGTGACGTAACTGGCGCCAAGTTGATCTGTTGTTGTGTATGTACAAACTAATCATACGCTTCCTTTGGAGTAAGGAATGTTCGGGGCTACCCAAATTGGAAAGGGCTGTACTCATCGACAGTACATTTAATACATGTGGCTGTATGGAGGTATCATATGTGATATTGGTTTGAAAAAGACAAATTCGTACGTCAAATACGAATTGTTAGTAGCTGTGATCGGTAAACGTAAACACGACGCTGGGTTGCATAAGACGAAGGACCCTTCCTCGTGGACTATCGACCTATATTAATACGTTGCCAAGCAACGAAGAGACGAGGCGACATATTTTGCGACTCCATTTCGTCTCATAATCGAATCTATTGTGGATATTACGCACGGTAGGGGCTAGTTCGCGAGACTTAAGTAAGTTGCACTCGATGTGTCAGCTTTTGCTGACGTCTTAGAGACTGATTGCACGGGCGATGTAGGAGCAGCTGTGTGTCTGGTTATCGCGTCGTTTTACAGCAGCTGGTCGACCCATGTACATCTGTACCCAGCTGGGTATCTAGTTGAGCTGCGCGTATTTCATTCGGGAATGTATTACGCGGTTAACAACACAGTTACAGGCTTGACCGTATTGGTCCATTGTGACGTCACGCAAACGTACAATGGCCGAAATGCCGCAAACATTACGTAGTTAGTTCGGGATTAATAACGATATCCACAGCGTGCTGACGATACATGTGTGGTACAGTATTATTATTGTGATTCGAATGAGTAATGTGAATTAGACGTCGAATTAGATGTTGTTATGGTATTATGAATATATGTATCGTGTTAAGACGTTGTACCGTTGTACGTAACACCGTAACGAGTTGTTGCGCTGTTCTATTGTCGAGTCGTTGTCAATAAAATTACATATTATTACGGTAGAAGTGTACTGTTTTCCTTGTTCGCCGACGGCGTCTCTGAAATCGTTGCTCAGGATGTAACAATAACAATCTTGCAACTGCGGTAGGTTTGCACAGTTCTAAGGATGTTGCGTTTTTCTTAATTAGAGAACAAGTATTATACTTTTAGTAATACAAGGACAAAGGTGCTTCAAGCGGTTGCAAAATACATAGCAAAACCTAAATATCCGGTCAAGACCCGCTTATCATGTTGTGACGTGGCTAGCGGTGTAGCCAGGATTTTGCATTGGAGGGGGACATCTGATTACCAAGCAAACTCTGTATATATATGTGTGTGTGTGTGTGTGTGTGTGTGTGTGTGTGTGCGTGCGTGCGTGCGTGCGTGCGTGCGTGTGTGGTGTGTGTGGTGTGTGTGGTGTGTGTGGTGTGTGTGGTGTGTGGTGTGTGGTGTGGTGTGTGGTGTGGTGTGGTGTGGTGTGGTGTGGTGTGTGTGTGTGTGTGTGTGCGTGCGTGCGTGCGTGCGTGCGTGCGTGCGTGCGTGCGTGTGTGGAGAAGTGGAGAATCCCTAACTTAATCTGAATGATGACAAATTTATTTGCGAAAGGCTAGGAAGGAAGGGAAGGTAAGTCTTACACAGGCAGTTTTATACCCTCTGCCCTGTGTGACTCTATGAATCGAGCAGCCAGTTACATTGGTCCTCCGTTCCCCGACATCCCAATTTCTGGGATTTGGAGGCCATGACTGGCACCATGGCCTCACTCTGGCTACGCCACTGGACGTGGCGAGAGAAACCAGCTAAACGTTGAGTCAAAGGGCAATGCATTTATTGTCGACGAAACAGGCATTTTGTACCAATGCACAAATCGAAATTCCGCGGACGATTAGAAAACTCAAACGAAAACAAACGCCACATCTTCAAAGCATACCCTGATTCCTGTGCCACGTCAGCAAATCCCCTGAACGCAGCTTTTCAGAAACTTCCGTCTGGGAGACGTTTGAAACTTCCACTAGCTAGGAAAAAATCTCTAGGAAATCGTTGGGACGGAGGGACGGAGGGACGGAGGGACGGAGGGACGGAGGCACGGAGGCACGGAGGCACGGAGGCACGGAGGCACGGAGGGACGGAGGGACGGAGGGAGGGAGGGAGGGAGGGAGGGACGGAAGGACGGACGGACGGACGGACGGACGGACGGACGGACGGACGGACGGACGGACGGACGGACGGACGGACGGACGGACGGACGGACGGACGGACGGACGGACGGACGGACGGACGGACGGACGGACGGACGGACGGACGGACGGACGGACGGACGGACGGACGGACGGACGGACGGACGGACGGGCGGGCGGGCGGGCGGGCGGGCGGGCGGGCGGGCGGGCGGGCGGGCGGGCGGGCGGGCGGGCGGGCGGACGGACGGACGGACGGACGGACGGACGGACGGACGGACGGACGGACGGACGGACGGACGGACGGACGGACGGACGGACGGACGGACGGACGGAGGGACGGACGGACGGACGGACGGACGGAGGGACGGACGGACGGACGGACGGACGGACGGACGGACGGACGGACGGACGGACGGACGGACGGACGGACGGACGGACGGACGGAGGGACGGAGGGACGGACGGACGGACGGACGGACGGACGGACGGACGGACGGACGGACGGACGGACGGACGGACGGACGGACGGACGGACGGACGGACGGACGGACGGACGGACGGACGGACGGACGGACGGACGGACGGACGGACGGACGGACGGACGGACGGACGGACGGACGGACGGACGGACGGACGGACGGACGGACGGACGGACGGACGGACGGACGGACGGACGGACGGACGGACGGACGGACGGACGGACGGACGGACGGACGGACGGACGGACGGACGGACGGACGGACGGACGGACGGACGGACGGACGGACGGACGGACGGACGGACGGACGGACGGACGGACGGACGGACGGACGGACGGACGGACGGACGGACGGACGGACGGACGGACGGACTAAGCATATCACCAAGAAGACTCGACCCCGGCTCTTCGACTGAGACATTTCAATTACTATAGTACTGCCACCTAGCTGGAATTACTTGCGATACCAGAAGTAAAGACGGTCACATCTTGTCGACAACTGCGGAGTTGTCTGCACTCTGCTGCTGCCGCCGAAAAAGCGATGGCATTGCATCGCCACCGGTTACCCGTGTCACTCTCTCCACAGGTTGCGTTTTTTTTACACATAATTGCCAGATTAATTTTCAGTTTAGAATCGTCTGTGAATAGCGAAACCATCGCGGATTTCTTTCGATGTGGCATTATTTACATTTCTTAAAAACCGCGTCGCGCACTGCCGAGTAAATCAGAGAGACAGGCGGCCGCTCAAGCATCTAAATGGTGCGTTGGTTTCCATGCATCCACCACCGCAAGCCGGCCGTCTGTAGTGTCGAATGGAGGCGCGCTCTATGCAAGAGCCCTGGGGCGCCACTCGTGCGTCACGACCTCCCACGGCTAAATGGGGAACTACTCAAATAACACAGCGCAGCGTCGAATGAATTTCAATTAGTGAATTACTCTAGAAGTGTTCCACCTCGGCGGTCGACTAGAGACGGGAGTGTCGCTAGCATGGGTGTGAATACGTCTGCGTGTAACGCAGTTCATAAAACGGTTTATTAAGCATAATGGATTATAAACATATAAGTTAACTATACTACCCGTATCAAAGTGTTCGTTAGAGATTTGGTAGTTGATATGTAGCAGTTGTGATAGTAATTATGTGTATAAAAATGTTTGGACACACACAACTTTGTTATATAACCACAATAACGCGCTCGCGCAAACGTCGACAATTGCATCAGGAACGTGCGATGTCAGTATTTATTTTATGTTACAAATGACGAAGGAGGGTAAGGTTCCTAAAGTCTATCCACCTCCCGGCCCTAGAAGTTATAGTGTTTCCACGAGAATCCCGTCATATGGAGTATTTCAAAAACTATAGGCGTCCTACTTCGTGTTTTTGTGGTAACAGATTAATTCCTGAAAGTTTTGTATCAGAGGTCGACGACGCCCAAGAGGAAATATATACATTAACATCTGGGTTGATTATATTAATTGTATTCGCGAAGAAATTGATCAAGTTGGGAGACTGATTAAACAAAGCAAATTTCTCGTGACACAAGTAAAATAGTTAGATTCATGACGGCGTTCCGACCGCCTTCGCGCAGAGGAAGATCAGTTGCTGCTGAATCTGTATTGTTTAAGCTCGATTGTAGTTAGATATGTAGATCAAATATATTTCAGTTCGAAATAGTCAATCATGAAATAGTTATATGAGTCTAATGTGCCTTTCGCGCGCGCACCAGACACGCACACACACACAAACACAAATATACATACGCACACCACCACACACGCACACGCGCGCACGCACGCACGCACGCACGCACACACACACACACACTCGAACACACACACGAACACACATCACACACACAAACACCACACACACACACACACACACACACACACACACACACACACACACACACACACACACACACACACGCACGCAGGCACGCACGCACGCACGCACGCACGCACACACACACACGCACAAACACACACACACACACGCACAAACACACACACACACACAAACACACTCGAACACACTCGAACACACTCGAACACACACACACGAATACACACCACACACACACAAACACCACAAACACCACAAACACCACAAACACACACACACACACACACACACACACACACACACACACACACACACACACACACACACACACACACACACACACACACAATGAATAACGTGAATAACTCTAAATAATACCTTTTTTAAATACGCCATAAATTGGTAGGTCAGTGGTCAGTGGTCAATAGCCCAACGAAGAGTAAACCTCGGAGGAAATGCATTGGCTTAGTTAGAATGTTATTATACAGTTGTCATTTACCCGTTCTGAAAATAGCCTAAACGAAATTGCGGTTGTTGACAGAAGCAGTGTATGATAAATGCAACCTACTTACATCACTGCATACACTGAAAAAAATATTCATGAATTTATTTGACACAACTCTGGCTAAATTGTAATAAATGCATTAACATTTCCCCAGAGTTAACAATATGCATGACGTAAGTAAACCTTTACACAAACTAGATATATAAATGAACTGTCATAAAAATCATCGTGACATACAAATAAATGTGGAGATGTCGCGCTACCTTGTCGAACATCGACCAATACCTATCATTTCGGTTCTGTAGAACGCGATTTAACCCTGTTTTGAACCCAGTTGCGAAGGTGTCGAATTCTTTAGACGTACTTATACACGGACGTAGGGACCCTGAAACCTGAGCGATATATTCCCTACCCCTGTTGGTGGCAGGGATACGTCTTCCCCGCCTGGGGGAGGGTTTAGGGAGCAGCTGACTGCAATCCACGTCTTCCCGGCTGGCTCTTCGTCTTCCACCACGAGTCCTCTCCGGCAGGTGGCCCATGCAGTGGTCTGCCCTCTCCCCCTTGCCCCAGGCGGTGTCCATTTCAAAGCGGCGTGTGAAGACCTACACATGTTCACGAGGAGAACACGACCAAGACATCTTTGTGTCGACCGTGTTCTTCGTAGTCGTGTGTTGCGGGATATCTTTGATGTCATATGCTGCTCCAAACGCATTCCGAGAATTCGTCAGAGGCATCGTCCCTCAACCCAGCAGAGAGGGCAACCTTACGTGAGACATCTCTCTGTCTGTCTGTCTGTCTGTCTGTCTGTCTGTCTCTCCTCTCCTCTCTCTCTCTCTCTCTCTCTCTCTCTCTCTCTCTCTCTCTCTCTCTGAAAGCGCCTCCCCTAACAGACCAACATCAATGGTTTTAATCTATTTACTGTTTAACATGCAAACGACACTTTACATTTGTCTTTACTAGAATTACGTTTTAGCAATCATTAACGACCATGTCAATAAATATGTCGATGTCATAATTACGGGTACGTGGAGTTTCCAACAAGCCTCGATATTTAGGTACATATGAGGCCTGTGAGTAGTGAATATGCTTCGGTTAAATCCACTTTGTTTTGCATGCATGGAAACTTGCACATGGGTTGCTTAGTTAATAGGGTCAAAACGATGAGTGTAAACATAATTATTTATCTTTTTTTGGTGCGTATAAAACGAAAGTATGCATCAACTGCAAAAAAGGAATGGCCGAGAAAGCACGGAAGGGAAGTTATCTTGTTATGATACAGTAGATATCGAATGCATATTACCTTATAAAAAACTGCTGTAACAAGTTTTCTCAAATGTTACAACGTACTCAACAAATCGATAAAACATCACTACGCGTATCAAACGTCAGTGCGGTAACATAAAACTAAATGCCGATTAGGTCAGGCATTGCGCCATGCAATGCATCTTGAAGTGGCCGCAGTAGTCGATGCAGATCAGTTCTTCAACGTCGCATTCGAAGGAGGAACAACGAGCAATGCACTCTCCGTACTCCTGCACACACTTGTGCAGACACCGAGCCAGTCTGCCGATGGCCTCCGTCGGCCGGTAAACTGTCGCCAGGGTGGTCAGGAGCAGCACCGTCTGTCGGGCAGATATGGAAGGTGTACTGAATCTGAATCTGAATAGGGTACGTCGTAATGAGCCGATATTGGCTATTATATACGACGAGTGGTAAA
>OZ024857.1:1565200-1582700 GCA_964017155.1 Oasisia sp. SBJ-2009 | reverse complement strand
GTCGTGGTGCGAAGTTGCAGCTCGAAACACGAAACTCCTCCACTTTTAGTATGTCAAGATGCGTAGACACTCACCGTGATAGGACTCGACAGTACAACAGTTACTGATTACACAACAAACATATTCTACGCGCGCATATCGTGTGTATAGCTTGTTTGGTTATATTTAAAGGACAAAAATGGCTAGGGTTAATAGAGCTAAGAAAAACTAACACTTTCCTACCTAAATCACATTTTTAACGTGAGCGGTTTAGCAGAATTTTTTTTTTGAACACATAGAATAGAAAGTTTATGGATAACTCCATTTTAGAAAAACAGTGACGTATCGGAGGACCGGCCACTGATAGGCTGTCGTACTACTTCTTGGCAACTCCGTCGGGTGGCGCTGTGACTTGCGCTCACAAAAGAGCTTGATGATTTTCTGATTCTTCGTCTGACGGAAATAGCACGGATTCAGAAGTGGCTGGATATAGATTTCAGCCACAAAGACAAAGGCCTGTGCTGTCACACAGACCAGATGTCCGTGGTGGTGAAGACCCAAGGGAAATTGAAATGACGAGAAGAGAAACAACCAGTCCCGAGACGGCATCGACTGGTGTCAACAATGACATGTACTGTCCGACCTAACTATGAAAACGACCGCCAGCAGCCGCCAAACTTTTCCTCACTTGTCTTACATACATATACATACACTATGTCATAAAATAAAATCACTTGCATTATACTCTAATGAAGAAAATTCAAAAAAGCAACTCGATCGCAGCTCCCAAAGCAACTCAGGCTCTTCGACCTCGGAGACTGCGGTTACCGTAACATCGCTATAAAAGTTAGCTTTACACGAAATAACGTTAGGCGGCGCGGTGGTGCGCGCGAATATTTATAAACTTTATTTACTGCATTCGCACGCGCGAAATAGTTTAATTAATCAAGTAATATAGTAATAATTAATTATTATCATTACCAAGATCTTCAGAAAATGTTAAGTTTTCTTATAATATAATTATAATATTTTATTTCATATAGCGCCAAATCCATATTTGTTTGTGGCACTTCACAATATAATGTTATTAAAATAGATGCTACCCACAGGTAATATTAAAAAAAAACCATTGTCTATTACCCAGGTAGTCATAAAAGAGGTATGGAAATTACGTGTTGTTCGATGATGTCACATTGTTTATTTTAAGAATATTTCTATAAACATCCCGCGTGTACTGCAAGCTATTATTATATAAACGATGTTTTTTTAACAATAATAACTAAACAATAACATATCATATTATAAGTTTTAACTGCACCAAAACCTTCTTTTTCTACCACCATATATTTCCCATATTATATTCATATTCTGTTTAAATTTCAGTGATTTATTGTCCCGATAATTAATACAGTGTCTTGTCGTTACTGGTGGTGGAAATATAATTCATAAGTAGAAAAATATATAGCTTCAATAATATTTTCTTATGCATAATGTGTGTATGTGCTGAATGAAAATTATAGTTACGTCGTAATTATTTTACCATTTTAATTATTTATTACCCTTACCTTAAGTTATCACTATTGTTGTTATGGAAATCATAGTGATGATAATAATTAATTATTACTATATTATTTACAATTAATTAAACTATTTTGCGCGTGCGAATGCAGTAAGTAAAGTTTATCAATATTCGCGCGCCATCTAATGGCATTTTGTGTAAGGCTAACTTATTTTAGCGATTTTACGGTACCGGGCAGCGGCAGACGAAATTGCCGTCGACATCTGCGTGTTTGTTAGATGGATTTTCTTCGTTAGAGGAATGCAACTTATTTGATTTTATAACGTAGTGTATGTATATGTATGTAAGATAGGTGAGGAGAAGTTTGGCGGCTGCTGGCGGTCGTTTTCATAGTTAGGTCAATCCAACCCGGTCGCCTGGCATCCGCGCTGTGTCTGTGACTGTCCCAACGAATCGACTGGACCACTGTTTCAGTTCTGGTCAATTCAAAGGGTAACAAAAAGACAGCTTACTGATACTGTCTTTCGCTGTACTGTTGCTACAACTACAAGCGTTTGAGGAACCGTGTGGCATACTGCTGTCGCGATTTTGTTGTAAACCGACGTAAGGCACTTATAGCGAACCGCTTGGCTCTCTGTTATGACAGCTGAACCAACAGACGACTCCGCGACGTATTACTTTTCCAAAGTGCAGATAGAAGCTGGGTTGTGATTGGTTGCAAGAACCAAGATGGGCCCGTTCATGGTGTCGGTGATTTAGCTAGATTTTCCCACTTTAAGACCACTTTCTGAGGAAACCACTAATGTGAAAAATTTGATTGTAGATGCAGATGATTAGCTTGTGCAAACTCTTTTAGGTGCATAACACCAAACTGTTGCCTTTCTTTTCACTTTAACACAATGCTATTAACAGTTAATTTTCAGTCCCGTCCACCCTCAGATGACGCCAATAAACCACCAGTTTTTAACCTGACGTGTAAACTAAACCCAGAACTGTTTCTTGACGTCCATTCACGGTTCGGCTCGCGGCTCGCCAGTTGGCGATGCGCGCTGTTGACACAAGTCCTGACGCACCGTTCGACACACTCGTAGTTCGCGACAAGGAATTCGCCAGCAACTCGCCGCGGTCTAACCTCTCGAATTTAAAGTGATTTTTGTCAAGTAGCTAATGTCGAATCGGTTTTTTTTCTGTTGCACGCTGTAGTGCAGTGGTTAAAACGTCCGGCTTTCAATCGGGAGGACCCAAGCAAAAGAAGTTCGGAAGAGTTAACTTCGTAAACAAACCGCACTTATGAGTGACGTAGACCTAGATTCAAACCAACAATGTCGACTGAACTAATGTTATTCTGAACTTGAGTAAAACCTACTTAAGTAATAATGATAATAATAATTTAATAATAGTGACTTCTTATGCGCCAATATCCTCGAAGATTAAGCTCAGTGCGCGACAAACCCAATTCAGGGATTAAGTAATCGTAAACAATGCGCGAGTCGTCGACGGAGTGACGAAGGTGCTAGTAAGCTAAAACAGCAATAAAGAGATATATCTTCGCACGCCGACGGAATGAAACTGTATTTCTTTCTAATTTAACACTAGCATGAAGCGAATGTCATGCACAGAGTTGGTGCGGCAACAGAGAACACTTTCGTTTTCACCCGAGCAAGTTAACGAGGAGTCAGCAGAGTAAAGTAAAAGTTCATTGAACAAATCTACTCTAGTAAAAAGTTAACGTAACTTTCAAAATGTACTTGAAGTGTAAAAGTGCAACACAACGTTTTAGTTTCAACCTTACAGAAGACAGAATGCGAGACAAACATTACGACATCACTCAACACAAACCTTAACCGAGCAACAGTCACTAAACTATAAGATTGACTTTGTATGCAAATACAATTGCGACGTTGCCGGTGAATCGCCGTGATTACGTACAATGGATATCTTTCAACACGGCGGTAGGACACTCCTGGCGACTAGAAAAGGAAATATTGAAATGAAAATATTTCGCTGAGTAAACGGAAGTAAGGAAGGAAAAAGTACTGTTACGTTTGATAAAACTACTCCGTTTCAAGTAAAAGTACTTTACAAAAATTGTTCGTCACTAGCCGGTGACCTGAACAAAACAACTTAGGTAGGTAACGGGGTATTTCTATCCTTGTAAACCTAACTTGTACTTGTTGGACGCACAGAAACGTTGCTCAGGGGCAGTTACAAAATGTTTTTTTCTGTCGTTTCTTCTGGGTCGAATCATGTTTATTTACACTTAACTTAAGAGCCCCAGTGTGAGGCAAATATTAAGTTGATAATCTACACAGACAAGTGCATGCAAACTTACACTCGGAATGCTTAAGATTACGTAAGCATCATAGGCGTGGCAGTATAAGCTCAAACATAGTCGGGTAAACACAATTACTGATCGACGTGTTGTGCATATCAGACGCAACATATATGCATCAATTCAAGAAAAAAGTGATAATGCAAATATTTATGGGAAACTATCGCATTTTGATACACTACTTCTCAAATGTATAATTTTTTTTATTAGCGTACACACTAATGTATATTATCAGTGTGATTTGCAATAGTGCGCCGTTGCATTACACCAGCGTTGCACGTTTTGCCGTAATTACTGGATCATCGGAATGACAGCAAAATATTTAATATCCTGCCCACGAATACGATAACATGAACACATGTCACGTACGTGGACACGATAGGGGTGACATCTAACCAGCTGTTTCACATCTTACCTTTAAATAACAGTACCCATGCATGCTATTATCAAACCGTTACCAGTGTACCAGGAACTACCAACGTACTGTGATAGTAGCCGTAGCTAAATAAAATTGGTGTGACGCTTCTGCCATGCTGTTTCTGAAACGTTGATCCTAACTAAATTGGCATGGCACCATGTTGCGTCGATTGATGCTCTAAGAGTGAAAGGGCGGGTGTGTGCTTCGCTCCCGTAGGGGAGGTTTGCCCCACAATACATTGATAGAACTTTATAACCTAATTCTCGAATTGATCAGTGTGATTAAGTGCGAGGTTCTCTACACTCTGGGCAGCCTGGCTGCAGCGGCAGGGCCGCGGAGCAAGGCGTTGAAAATAACGTTCACACACCGGCAACTGCTAAGATCCACTACGCTTTTTGTGTGTGACAGATAGAAAAACTAAAGGCAGTGATTAAAATGTATTTAGAATTGTGTCACTGGCGCAGATCTCTCTCTCCCCCTCTCTCTCTCTCCCTCTCCCCCTCTCTCCCTCTCTCCCAATCCCCCCCTCTCCCAATCCCCCCCTCCCCCTCCCTCCCCCTCCCCCCCCTCCCTTCCTTCCTCCCTCCCTCGCCCTCCCTCTTTTAAGCATGTGTGATTCTTAGAATTTATTTTTATCGTATTGTTTTGCAACTATACAATATTGAACACCACAAGATAATTTCAATAGGGCAATAAAAGTATTTAAATTTGAATACCACACCAAATTCACGATACTGCCAGTGCCAGAAAGCAAACTGTTTTGTGATTAAATCTGAGGATGAAAGAAAAACAAATTAAAGCGCTAGTAATTTAACTTTGTTTTGTATCGTCGAAACAACACGCTTTGCCAAAGGTCAAGTACAGCATAGTTCATCGCCACATCTGGAGTAGTGATCTAATCGCTATTGCAACACGATAAATCCCAATCGTGTTACAGAACATTGAACGTCCACGTGACTTGATACACGCTAGATACATTGCACAGAGCAGCGCGTCCGAATACCGCAACGTAAAAACCCAGTTCGCCGGGGTGCATCGAATCAGAGCAGTGGATGTTGAAAATAAATTGCTTTTCTCTCGCAAATCGCATGTGCTTTCGAGTAATTTCACCAGAAGTCGGCATCAATCGATTCCGTGCGCTATCGCGAATGAAACTGCACCAGTCTGAAAATATTCTGTTATTTTTATTCGGCATTGAGCGGGAACGCAAACCTAGTCATCTTGAGTGTGCATATACTACATCGCGCGCACGCACACACGCACGCACGCACGCACGCACGCACACACGCACGCACTGCACGCACGCACACACACACAAACACACGCACGCAAGCACGCACGCACGCACACACACCAACGCGCCAATGGTACGGTACGGTACGGTACGGTACGGTACGGTACGGTACGGTACGGTACGGTACGGTACGGTACGGTACGGTACGGTACGGTACGGTACGGTACGGTACGGTACGGTACGGTACGGTACGGTACGGTACGGTACGGTACGGTACGGTACGGTACGGTACGGTACGGTACGGTACGGTACGGTACGGTACGGTACGGTACGGTACGGTACGGTACGGTACGGTACGGTACGGTACGGTACGGTACGGTACGGTACGGTACGGTACGGTACGGTACGGTACACTTACTCACTCTGGCATCGATTCTAAACCATAAGCGTCTTTCACGACCTGTCTTCGTTGTGACGTGGCGGGCGCGGACCAAGACGACTCGATGTGACGTAAACAAACGTCCACATAATTTCAACGTTTCTGATGTCGCCCCGAAAAGATGGTGGCCCGTTCAGTTTGGGTGGTGTTGCATTTTTCGGCCTCGAGGTTGTATATTTATCGGCGATAACTATTAGCTATCGCTCCACGTTCAAATGCCTTTTTTATGGCTGTTCCGATGTACGAACATATTTAAATTTAGAGTTAGTTTTAGTGTTATTATTAAGTTTAGGGGTAAGTTATATTATATTTGATTAGATTCAGTTAGACAGAAGGTACTTTTGACAAGATTGACATCAGGCGTTTACATGCATTTTTCAAGTGGCAACAAATCGCCACCTCCATATTTTTGGCAAAGATTCAACATATTTGAGTTATAAACTCAACTCGTGTCTGATACGACTTATGAGCAGACGGATAGTGCCGGGATCCATTCTGTGTCGAGAGGGATCCATCGTGGTGTAGGTTGGGATCAATCGTGGTATCGCGAGGGATCAATCGTGGTGTCGAAAGGGATCCGAGTGGGATCCATCGTGGTGGGGAGTGGGATCCACTGTGGTATCGAATGGGATCAATTGTGGAGTCGAGTGGGATTCATTGTGGTGTCGGGTATGATCCATTGGGGTATCGATTGGGATCCCTTGTGGTATTGAATGGGATCAATCGTGGTATCGAGCGTAATCCATTGTGGTATCGAGCGGGATCCATTGTGGTATCGAGTGGGATCCATCGTGGTATCGAGTGTGATCCATTGTGGTATCGAGTGGGATCCATTGTGGTGTCGAGTGGCGTCCATTGTGGTATCGAATGGGATCAACTGTAGTGTCGAGTGGGATCCATTGTGGTATCGAGTGGGATCCTTTGTGGAGTCGAGTGGAATCCATTGTGGAGTCGAGTGGGACCCATTGTGGTATCGAGTGGGATCCATTGTGGTATCGAGTGGGATCCATTGTGGTGACTAGTAGGATCCATTGTGGAGTCGATTGGGATCCATTGTGGTGTCTAGTGGGATCCATTGTGCAGTCGAGTGGGATCCATTGTGGTATCGAGTGGGATCCATTGTGGTGTCTAGTGGGATCCACTGTGTAGTCGAGTGTGATCCATTGTGGTATCGAGTGGGATCCATTGTGGAGTCGAGTGGGATCCATTGTGGAGTCGAGTGGGATCCATTGTGGTATCGAATGTGATCATTCGTGGTATCGAGTGGGATCCATTGCGGTGTCTAGTGGGATCCACTGTGTAGTCGAGTGTGATCCATTGTGGTATCGAGTGTGATCCATTGTGGAGTCGAGTGGAATCCATTGTGGAGTCGAGTGGGATCCATTGTGGAGTCGAGTGGGATCCATTGTGGAGTCGAGTGGGATCCATTGTGGCGTCGAGTGGGATCCATTGTGGAGTCGGGTGGGATCCATTGTGGTATCGAATGGGATCATTCGTGGTATTGAGTGGGATCCATTGTGGTATCGAGTGGGATCCATCGTGGTATCGAGTGGGATCCATTGTGGAGTCGAGTGGGATCCATTGTGGTGTCGAGTGGGATCCATTGTGGAGTCGAGTGGGATCCATTGTGGAGTCGAGTGGGATCCATTGTGGTATCGAATGGGATCATTCGTGGTATTGAGTGGGATCCATTGTGGTATCGAGTGGGATCCATCGTGGTATCGAGTGGGATCCATTGTGGAGTCGAGTGGGATCCATTGTGGAGTCGAGTGGGATCAATTGTGGAGTCGAGTGGGATCCTTTGTGGAGTCTAGTGGGATCCTTTGTGGAGTCTAGTGGGATCCGTTGTGGTGTCTAGTGGGATCCGTTGTGGAGTCGAGTGGGATCCATTGTGGAGTCGAGTGGGACCCATCGTATTGTTTAGAAATAATAATATGTAGGTGGAAGTTTTGGTGAGCCTCAAGGCGAATGCAGTTCACGTTTCTTGTGAACCTCACGGGAGGAAGCGCAGTTCGAGATTTTATGAATTTCACGGCGACTACAGTTGGAGTAGTTGGCGGGACTCGGGGACGGAGTGTCAGTGGAGGCTTTTGGCCTGAACGGAGGACGCAGTTGAATGTTTTTTTGTAACCTTAAGGCGAATGCAGTAAAATATTTTGATGAATCTCACGGTGGCAGTCAGAGGTTTTTGTGTGTATGTATATATGTACGCACGTGGGCACGCACGCACGCAAGCGTGCAAGTATAGTTTGTATACGTAGAGGTTTTTGTAAACTACAGTGGCGTCACCTAGCGAATGCGGAACGAACTCTGAGTTCTCCAGTTTGCGCGGAAGAGTTAATTCGAGTTTTTGTGTCTGGGCAAGTGTGATTAATGGCGCAATAAGCAGCCTTGCGTGTCGTTTACCCCTTAGTGTAAGAAACCCTCCTTACCGCGACACAACCACAACGTCATAGAAATAAAAAACTGATATGTTTTCACTATGTTGATTCTTAGTCAATGTTGATATCACTTGGTATGGCAAGAACTATTCACAGCTATTGATATAATGCATATATATATATTTGGCTTTGAAAATGATGTTGCATATAACCCTATCAAGTCATTATGTATGGTCTTCAAACCACGTGGTTTTAACCTGAAATGTCCAGATATGTATATGAACCTAAACAAGCTTGCATATGTCAAAGAAGCAAAATATTTAGGTGTGATAATATGCAATGACCTGAAAGATGACGGAGATATTTTAAGACATCTACGTAATTTTTATGCTAGGTCAAATAGCATTATCAGAAAATTTCACCACTGTTCCGTGGGTGTTAGACTACATCTGTTTCATGCGTATTGTTGTACAACTTATTGTTGCCAATTATGGGTTAACTTTAATAAGGGCTCTTATTTGAAAGCTAAAGTTGCCTACAACAATATGCATAGACGGATTTTGGGATATAGCCGACGGGACAGCGCGAGTGGCATGTTTGCTAGTAATGCTATAAATACATTCGACGCCCTATTGCGTAAGAACATTTATGGTTTTAAAAAACGCATTTTTAACATAAATAATGACTTGATTAGGGTTATGTACAATTGCTTTGAAATAGTAAATGGCCCAATGTGGATTAGCTGGGCCAATTCATTGTACACAATAAATCTGTAAGATAGTCATCATGTCTAGCATATAACTTTATTATTTATTTATTATATACATATATTTTTAAAGTCAATAAGTTGTTTATATAACTTACTTTTCAAAAGGTGTTTATTTACATGAACTAATTGCATATTTATTTTACAATCACATCCTGTATATTGCTCGTTATTTTATCTGTTTTTCTACAATTTTACATTTATCTAACTTATAACCTTATTTATTTTTTATCTAATAATATTTTAACATATTGGATCTTTAACAGGCTATTTAGATGTTTTAATGTATGTACCAATTGTATATGGGCTTTTACCTGAAATAAATGTATTCGTATTCGTATTCGCATGTTTCCAGAACGTAATAAATTTTGATATACTATGATAACCATGCATCCCTAAGGGGCAGCTTATTGGCTCGTTTCGATTACCCAAGTTCCGTGAGGTGGCAGCACATTTTAGCCTCTCAAATCCCCCTGGTTGATTTTTGCCCTACCGATGTTACAATCACACTCACAGCGGCCTTACCCCAAACATAGATTAGCTATGGAATAAAAACCAAGCAGTGGATATATATATATATATATATATATATATATATATATATATATATATATATATATATATATATATATATATATATATATATATATATATATATATATATATATATATATATTATAAGATAATACTATACTGTTAAAAGTATTCAACATTAAACTTATATGCAACTATGTACAGTTAACAGTGGGTCGACTCTGTCGATCGCGTTAACGTTGTTTTTTTATTTTACTCAACCTTAATGTCCCCTCACGGAGAAAAATCGGGAAGGGGACCAGTCTGGCTTCACAGCGGGATGCGAGGGATTTTCTTCGACAAGGCCTAAGCCAATCAGCGAATTTATAACTATCAGAAAACAACGTCAAGTGTTCTTCTTTTGCATTCTTATCTTAAAATGGCATGGAAAGGAAGAACAAGAACAAGAACAAGAACAAGAACAAGAACAAGAACAAGAACAAGAACAAGAACAAGAACAAGAACAAGAACAAGAACAAGAACAAGAACAAGAACAAGAACAAGAACAAGAACAAGAACAAGTACAAGTACAAGTACAAGTACAAGTACAAGTACAAGTACAAGTACAAGTACAAGTACAAGTACAAGTACAAGTACAAGTACAAGTACAAGTACAAGTACAAGTACAAGTACAAGTACAAGTACAAGTACAAGTACAAGTACAAGTACAAGTACAAGTACAAGTACAAGTACAAGTACAAGTACAAGTACAAGTACAAGTACAAGTACAAGTACAAGTACAAGTACAAGTACAAGTACAAGTACAAGTACAAGTACAAGTACAAGTACAAGTACAAGTACAAGTACAAGTACAAGTACAAGTACAAGTACAAGTACAAGTACAAGTACAAGTACAAGTACAAGTACAAGTACAAGTACAAGTACAAGTACAAGTACAAGTACAAGTACAAGTACAAGTACAAGTACAAGTACAAGTACAAGTACAAGTACAAGTACAAGTACAAGTACAAGTACAAGTACAAGTACAAGTACAAGTACAAGTACAAGTACAAGTACAAGTACAAGTACAAGTACAAGATGTTAATTTTCTGGTCCAAATATGTATACATGAATCAATGATCATAAGGTGAACATAAACAAAATGTCATCATAGGTAATTTAAAACAGAACTGTGAAATGGGGGTCAGTGGTTCCTGTTAAGACTGAAAAGTCGCTATCACAGGAACCACTCGTAGTAATTATACATATAGTTAATGTCTCAATATACGAATGTATAGTATTTTTTACTTTGATACGATTTTATCTCTTTAGAGTTAAATCTATCTCTGACGCATCTAGACTTGCTTTTCTGTAGTGCGATTAGAAATAATTAAGTGACAATAAAAATACACACATAACATTTCTTTGCATCTGTCCATATAATGTGCAAACTAATGGTTACTCTATATATACCAAGTATAGTAACGTTCAAGTATAGTAACGTTATACAGTTTGCTCGGCGCAGCCGTAACGAGACGATTTGCGAATCGACCGCTATCAAAGCGGGATTCCGAATTCGGTGGCATATTGGAGATCGTCTTATGGCTATTCGTAGCGAGATCCGAATCGAGAGACCGACCCGACCTGTAGTTCACGTGACGCGACAATAAAGAAAATTTCTATATTATTCATTCCTAAATGCACATTAAAAATATTATCATAGACATGGTTATTGAAGATCTTCACAAAGGCGACTAACTAGTAAGTGACTAAAATAAGAATGTATTGATACAGTAAATTCGAACATAACTAACATTATGGGCAAATTTGCCCTCTCGCTACGTTTGTCTTTTACATATCTTGGCTTGATGGTGACCCAGCTTCGAATGCCTACTAACGACTTTCCATTCCAGACCGTTAAACACTGATAAGTAAAAAATCTAAACAGTCACAACAAATGCTGAACTACAGTTATGTTTACATCGATGACTTGTTTCGCAGCAAGAAGTTACATTAGTTGTATTTGAACTATAATATATAATTGGGATTGATGAAAATATCGTCAACAAATCACGGTTTCTCGTAACAATATTGCAAGACACGGTTCGGACATTCACGCACGAGTATTGTTTTTTAGAGCGATATTAGTTTTATGGAGGCGTAATATGATCATAGGACTAGTGACGAATACAATGATAGTTGCATACGCGTATGGATTATTTATTTCTGTATAATAATGAAACAACAAAATGCAAGTATTGTTATCGACATGTTAGTAAGTACGTTGTGTAAAGACATAGCACATGCAACGATACACAACATATTTACAATGATGAATAATTCAGAATGCATAATAATAATACAATTTATTTGTAAAACGCCCGAAACAATATAATTGCTCTCAAGCGCTTTACATCAATGCACAAATAGTAGTTAAACTTCAGTGGTAAATTAATTAGTTGTGGTACAAATGTGCAATTCAGTAAAAGCTTTGCATTCAAAAACCACCAAAATCAAAGGCAGCCATGGCATTCATATTCGCGTCCATGAAATCTGCCTGGGCAGCCGCGAAATCTGCCTGGGCACCTGAAAGGAAAAAAATATTTGCATATAAACTTCCTACTCACATGCATTTGCTCCATAGGCCAGCGCGATGATAAACACAGTTTAGTCTCGAAAACACATATTTTATTGAAACAAGTTGACAATGAGCACCAATGGTTTAAAAAATGGCTGTGTTTTTGCGGAATAAACATCGTGATAACGTGAATATAATGTACCATCACTACAACATAGTCATCGAAGCCACTATAACTGTTTTGAGTCATCTGTATTATATAATAATTATGTCATTCAGCACTGGCCTTTTGTAACCTAGTATGTGTATTTACACATTGTCGGCTAGTCAGTCAATGATATCTTTGGTACGATACCTGAAAATGGCACGGATGCAGAGTTCGACAAGGCAGTAGACAAACTCAACGACTATTTTAAGCCATATGTAACCAGAGAATATGAAGTGTTCAAGTTTCATCAGTGTGAACAGAAGGCAGATGAGTCTATTGACAGTTATTGCATAAGACAGATCATTACCAAGGGCAATTACCAGATACCGAGAATACGAGCGTTGAGTGAGGAAATAACATTGGAGAATCTCCCCAGTGTGGGGAGATCACTTGAAGTGTCTGAGCAACAAGCTAAAGAAAGAACAGTAACAGTCGATACCTCGGTCAGTACAATTCGGAGATATACAAGAAATCAGATGAATATACGAAGAAAAGGTGAACAATGTTATACATGTGGCGGGAATTTCCACATCAAAACAGTTGCCCATCTAAAGGAAAAATCGGTCACAAGTGTGGCAAGATAGGCCATTTTGCAAAACTGCAAGTCAGCCGGGTCAGACCAAACAGGCGAGGTAGAGAAAAGCCACCAGTTGAACATCAAGGGAATGTGGTCCGACAGGTAGACCACACACAATCAACCGATGAAGAGGACCATTACATATGATCACCGTACCAAAATGAGATGGAAGTAAACATTGTCAACAAACCACTAGTAACTGCGACAATTGATAATTGACATGAGAATCGGTATATGAGAAAACATATGATCGTTACTCAAAATTGAGGAGTGCAGCGACATCTTTGAAGGTATTGATAAACTGAAAAGTGTCCAAGTCAAACTGCACATCGATGAGGCGGTTCAACCTGTACAGATTCGGCATCGAAGAATTCCATACCATATTACAGCGAAAGTTCAAGAAGAACTAGAGAAGTCGGAACAATTCGACATCATAGAGGAAATGGTGCCAACACCGTGGGTCAGCCCTCTAGTCGCTCAGCCCAAACCCAAGAAGCCAAATGAACTTCGCATATGGGTCAATATGCGTGAAGCAAACCGAGCTATCCGACGTGAACGTCACGTGACACCGACGATTGATTACGTCATCTTTGAACCGAGTGGGTCGCCGTACTTCAAATAAGTTGACTTGAACAAAGGGTACTCTGAACTAGAACTGGTACTACTTTCAGTGCAAACCAGAAACTGTGAAGATACATAACGACTGGTGTTTGGCTTGAGTTAGCACCAAACATGTTCCAGAATACCGCTTCGACGACACTACAGGGTATCCCGAAAGCGTTCAACATGACATGCTGGTACATGGTCGCACACAAGGTGAACATGATGGCAACCTCCGTGAAGTGTTTGAACGGGTGAGAACCAGCAATCTCACACTAAACACAGATACGTATGTTCAACCAGAGTCATCTGTCTTTCTTTGGACATGTCTAGAGTCCAGAAAGAGTGTCAACGGATCCACAGAAAAATTAAGACTCCGGAGAATGCAGATGACGTGAGACCATTGCTAGAAATAGCTTCCTACGTCTTTCGCTCGATACCGGACTTTGCTGCTACCATCACCGAGCCTGTGAGGAGGAAATGACAAGTTCGAAGGTTACCTGGGTGTGGAGAAAAGAAAAGGAAGGATCCTTGAAGAAGCTCCATGATCTCCTCTAGTCACAAAGTGTAATGGCGGACTTTGTGCAATCCTAGCACAAAACGAGTCTGAGGATGAGGAAGGAGGCAGGATAGTTGCGTATGACCAGAGATACAGCCAGACACAGCGTGAAGTGATAGCGGTAGAATAGAAGCATTGCACCTCTACATTTATGGAAACTCTGTAGAGATCATCACAGATCTTGAAGTATCAAAAACCCGCGAAGCAAACCGAAGGCTATGATAGTGCGTTGGCTAATGGGAATGCAAGACAAATATGACTACAACGTGACAAATCGTCCTGGGAAGAATCTAGAGAAGCCAGAAGACTACATGTTAAGATACACGGTAGAACGAACACTACAAAATGTCGAACACAGTAGATATGCGAAGGATGCAGAACAGTTTGTGAATTACATCGAGAATTACGCAATACCAATGGCAATGTTAGCAGAGGATGTCAAGAATGCAATCTCTTGAAGATGACGCACTACAAAAGGTTATTGAAAATCTGCGAAAGGGCCGCTGGAATGAACATCCCAGAAGAATTGACACTGACACAATGAAGAATTTTAAGAAGCTTCGAAGTGAACTGTCGGTAACCAGAGGTGGACTTCTGTTGAAGGCAACGAAGACGGTTGTCTCTTCAGGAAATAGTAGTGGAACTGACGCATCAAGGTTACCAGGGGATGGCGAAGACAAAACGTTTAATCTGAGAAATGGTGTGGTTCCTGGGCATAGATGCACTGGTTGAAAAGAGGGTGAAGGATGCATGGCCTGTCAAGGCAGCACACATCTACCGGAATCATCGATGGAACCGTTGAAAATATCAAAGCTACCGGACGGACTATGGCAACATGTTGACATTGATTTCTGTGGTCCATTCCCATCAGGAGACTATTTACTAGTCGCGATAGACGAATACAGTCGTTTCCCAGAAGTGGAAATCACTAGGTCCACATCTGCCTATTTTACGACCCCAAAGCTGGATAGGACAGCCCACTCACGGCATACCGGAAGTGATGCAATCGGACAATGGATCTCGATTCCAAAGCCCTGAATTCAGATCTTTTCCGGAGTACTCAGGTTTCCAGCACAGGGAAATAATACCAGAATGGCCGCAAGCTGACAGTGAAATGGGATAGATTCGTGCGAACCCCCGAAAAGGCCATTCGCTGCGTAATACTTGATGGAAAGGCGTGGAAGAAGGAAATGTACAGCTTTCTGTGCAGTTACACAGCTACCCCTCACAGCTCGACGGAAGAACCTCAAGCGACGGCGCTCTTTAACAGGAACACCAGGACAACCCTACCTAAAAACAGCGAGGCATTGAAGTCTGACAGAATCACGAAAGAAGCAGATGCGACAGCAATGAAGCAATATGCAGACAAAAGAGAGAAGGCGAAATACATATTCAGTAAGCCATTTGAATAAACCAATAACTGCCTATAAATGACATAATTTCACATATTCAGGATGACCCTTTCAGAACATGTTTACAAGGGTATGTTTTAGGTCTAAAAGCAAGATATCGTTCAGGCACCTGCACATCGTTTCGTACGGGACGATTTGTTTAGGTACCAATTTGAAAAGGCTGAAACAACATCAAAACTGGAGCAAATTGTGGGCTGTTCACATGAATGGAAAAGAAGAAAAAACAAAAATAATTATTGTTTTTAACCCTTGGTTGGGATGCAGTCAAAAATTTTGCTTTTAGACGTAAAACCTACCCTTGTAAACATGCTCTGAAAGGGTCATCATGAATATGTGAAATTATATCATTTATGACGTTACAAATAAGCATACCGAAACGTTCGCCAATGATATGCTTATTCGAAGAAAGCCAGTTAACCGTGTACATTGTGGAATAATACATTAATTATTGACTTCTAATGAGTTTTGGAAAAGACAATATGCAGCAGGAAGTAACAGAAACATTATAAAGTCTAACAAATGGGTTTTAAATTGTATTTACGGAGCGGAATCAACATTAAACAGCAAAATCGACCACTGAAACCGTTCCCTGATCTATGACAATGTAAACTAATCTCAAAACTGACCTGCCGTGCTCCCTGTGCCTGTGGCGTTGGGGGTCACTGGGCCCCTGGAATAAACACAACAAAACACTGTTACGCCGCTCATATGTATGGAAAGGCTCATCCTCTATTTGATATATGCAGTGTTTTATGCACATGTCGCATTACAGAGTAATTATGCGGTAAAGCAAACATCTTTTTCCCCTACGTGTGTGTGTGTGTGTGTGTGTGTGTGTGTGTGTGTGTGTGTGTGTGTGTGCGTATGCGCATGCATGTATGTTTGATTTTAATTATAGATTTACAAACGACCAAAAGCATGAGTGTACTGTATACCAAGTGCTCCACGTGGTCCTGAGAAATAGCAATTAAATATGTATATAATATATACAGTTATATGTATACATATACATACAAAATACGTTCAACAACTGCAACGGTAAATGCATACATATACACACATAATATATATATATATATATATATATATATATATATATATATATATATATATATATATATATTATGTGTGTATATGTATGCATTTACCGTTGCAGTTGTTGAACGTATTTTTTTGCTGCACCAGATGAGGCAGCAGATAAATGCGACGAAGAATCCTAGAACCACTACTACCGCTAAACCTGAAAATATAGAAGGGTGCTAATCAAACTAATTAGGAAAGATGTGTTCCTGAAATAAAACAGCCAACGAATTCAAAACAATCTTCTGTCAGGGGTTGAATCATTTGGCAAACTATTGGTGATGTAAACAATATATCTTAGTTGTTTTGTTTACATTTAGTTGTTATTTTACATATCGTGTCTCGCAAAAAGAGGAAATACTTTGTCAACAAATTAATTTCAATTATCTAGATATAACAATAAACATTATATGTTAACAGACAAACTAAACTAACTGATTTTGGTGTGATAGAAATGGTGAACCAGAAAGTGAACCATGAATATGATAGACTGGGAGCCAAGTACAGATCCCAGGATGTTTTCTGCTGACTTTTTCATTAGAATTTCCTGATTGCTGATACATTGGATCATCGCATGTTGGTAATTACCACTCTCAACTCTGGACCTTCTTGGCCCCAGGGGGCCAGAAACCCCATTTTGGGCCTAACGATAAGCAAATTCACATATTTAACAAGATTGCCACTAAGAGAATCAACCCTAGATGCTAGGTGGACAACGAAGCCCTTTGGCTTATCGAGAGTCCAACCTATCTATCTAAGTGCCCTTCTTATGTATATATGTCGATTATATGCACCTACACAATCAGCTGATAATATGTTCCATTCATTTATTATTCTTTATGAAAATGAGAATTTCCTAATATCCAGTATACACTATTTCTTTGCTCATGCAACTCCATGTCCTA
>OZ024857.1:1527700-1560200 GCA_964017155.1 Oasisia sp. SBJ-2009 | reverse complement strand
CACTTACTGGCCGTGGCATTTCTGTCAGCTTTGTGACGATATCCTTCTTGATAGCAAAGCCCACTCCTGCCTCCCTTCTTTCTCCTTCCGGTTTGCCACTCCAGAAGAAAGAGTATTCCAAGTCGTCGAGACTACCAGACTCTGAGAACTTTGTTTCACATAGGGCGGCGATGTCGATGTTGTATTTGGCAAGTTCCATTGCTACTAGTGCCGTACGTCTTTCTGGTCGGTTAGCTCCATCTCGGTCGAGGAGAGTCCTGACGTTCCATTGTCCAATTGTCAGTAGTTGTCTTCTTTGTCTTCTTCTTCCTAGCTGATTTTCCACTGTCGACGGAAGATGAGGTCGAGCAGCGCGGTCCTTGGTAACCCGGGCGACGGCCGATCCGGTATGGAGTTTCATGCAGTTGTACATTTCATGGAAGCTGCTTGCAAAAAGTGTTGAAGTGCCGCTGGCTTTTGCAAGTTACTAGCGACACTCTCTCGGGGAACAAATAGAGGTCTCACACCGGCAAGAACATGTCAAGACAGGCGCAAACTATTTGTCCCTGCAGTGGCTGGTCGAGAGATGTTGGGAGTTCCATACATCAACCGCCCTTGATGCTGCCACAGTGACATGGTTTTCTGTTTAGGGTTTGCTCCCTTAGCCTTCGGTTCTGACAAGAACCTGTACCACAAGGCAGTGTTTTACAACTCTGCATGGCAGGGGCGTCAAACTCCCTGAGTTGTTGCAGTACCTGGGGTACTGCAACACCTGCATACAACAGCTACATATCCTAAAATACACATACGTAATCGTGTGACAAACACAGTTTGCAAATTATTGCTAGTTAATGGAAGCATTACTTGTCAGTAGTTTTGGAGGCAAACTCTGTGCATTGTTAACAAGAATAAATAGAGTGCCTTAATCTCAACTGAACATTTGTATTATTATTCTACAAATATATGGCAAAACTTGGTTATATCTGGCTGCAGACCGTCTGTGGGAGTTTTTTGGCGGTCCTGAGACCTAAAGAAACAGAGGAGAGTTCCAAGTTATGCAAACAACCATAAATACATAAATGGAACTAGTTACCCAAAGTAAAACAAACTGAACACGCACTCTTCTTGAAGCCAAATATACGAAGAGTACTGAATGTTTATCTCAACTGAATATAGGTATTATTAAAATACAAGCAGATTGCTTAGAAGAACTTTTTTCAAGCCTGTGTTTGTGTGGGCGATGGAAAGGGTGGAAAATATCACACGTAATTGGTTTAATCAAGTAAATCTTTGCTATAACGATTTGCATATATACAAACGTATCAACACAATAAATGGCATCGGTCATAGGAGTACTAACTTTAAGCCGTAATCGCAGTCTGCGTCTACCATACGTGACTGGAGGAGAACCATTAGCACCAAGGCAGCCGAAAGATGAACCAAAGACATCTTATTTCCGGAGTATACTGAAATATAAAACGGCAAAATGTAAAACATTAGAAAGCTAATATGTTACTTTTGCGGAGGATCACTGTATGACTTGATTTTTCTTACTAACATGTCACAGTTATTTTGTTGTATGTATATTGCTCTATATTATAATATATTGTACACGTATGCACACATACATGCCCGCACTACACACACACAAATATAATATTCGAAGTGTATATTGCACCTAAAGCCGGTACAATAGTTGTGGGACTATTGCACCGACAGGTTATCGACGTATGTGCATTACAGCATTAAAATGCGCATGCCGTCATTGCTGGTGTCAGATAACGTGTTTAGAGTCGGCACATCTGTTAGAACGTTTGTCGAAACGCAGTCAGTTTAATACGAGAGACACCTGAACTTACAACTCGGCAAAGAAAACGATGCGAAACACTGTTGAAAAGCGTCGAAAGATTAAGTTAAGAGGGTTGGGGTCAGGGCTAGGGTCAGAGTAATACGTTTTATACAAGTCAAGTCAGGCTCTCGTTGTTACGGCTACGCAACGGCGACAACCTCACATCCCTATTTTGGAATAGTGGTTTGTATTGCGTTAATGGACCGACTGTCGGTGCAATATCCACGGCCTATAAATATTATTATTTGCAGACTACGTGACCATGTTGAAATGTTTACGTACATAGAAAATATTATAGCGTTGACTAAAAGGTGAAACAGTGTATCTAATAATATAATGGAGCGAGTACAAAGACGTGCTATGAACATCATATACCCGAACACTCCCTATACCGAAGCATTAGCGAATGCACAGCTGACTTCTTTGAAACAAAGACGTGCGCAGTTATGTGAACATTTCTTCACACAAATTGAAGAGCCACAGCACAAACTGCATAAACTTCTACAAAAAACCAAGAACTACAACATACAATACAAGATGCCGAACTCGATATTCCTTACCTAGAGTAAAAACCAACAGGACCAAGAACTGCTTCATTAACTGGTGCCTTTTTAACCACAAGAACTCAAAGTGACACTTAGCAAACTTTCGTGAATGATGATATGGAAATAAATATTGTAAAGCCTTAATTTATTCTTTAGATCTATTTATTTTATTGTTTTAAAGTATTATTAAAATATTTTATTAAAGTATTTTTTTTAAGTTTAGTAAAATAATCACAGAACATATGTTTTAATATCTTAACCTATTTAAATTACCTTTATATATACATTTCAAATAAATTATTCTCTACTTTTTAATTAATAATTTTATATTTATGCTAATGTTTTAAATTATATATTATTTCAATCTATTTTAACAAATATATTTTGCATGTTTTATGTACTTATTTCAATCTGTATTGATTGCCCAGATAGTGAAATAAACTATTATTATTATTATTAGTCTGTTAATCTATTAAATTTTGTCTGCAACAATATTCCACACCATTTCGCTGCAGACTGGTTTGTTTGGAGTACGTTTTGAATTTAGAGTCGCTTTGTCCCCCCCCCAAAATAAACGTTTGGAGATAGATTCCCTGCTTCAATGGAGTGACAGATTTAGCACGCCCTTCACCTGGCAATTATAAAAGCTCTGATTTAGCCGCTACGCGTTGCCTTAGGTTGTCAACTGTAGCCTACATTATATTGCTAAGAGTGGCTGTGGGTGTTATGTTGACCAAATACGATGTCGCGCTTACATTTTCCGGTCGTTAAAAACGTCCCGATTGATGTTTCTGCGCATGCGCAATAAATGTTAAATCATCAATGTCCAGCGAAACAACAAAGCATTTTCGGTATAAATGCCACCAGCTGTTCGTTAACTCTCCTGTGATGATTAGTGTGAAGAGTTTCTTAAAACGTCGTTTAATGCAATAAAATATTACGTTTTTATAAATCACTATCACGGATTATGGAGCACTACGGTCACGTGATTTACGCTTGCTACCAAAATATGCCTTAAAACTTGTTTGCCTCGTGTTAATTTGCGACAAATAACTTTGTTGAGAGGTTATATACACGCTAACGAACAACCCGTAGTATTTATACCACAAATGCTTTGCCTTTGTCTTCTCGCTGCATATTGATGATTTTACATATATCGCGCACACGCAGGAACATCAATCGGAACGTTTATAACGCCGGGAAAATGTAAGCGCAACGTGTTATGGAGTGATTAGCTTTGCAGACGACGTGCGACACTGTCCGGTCGTGTACGAAATGCGATACTTCACGGGCAACCGGAGTAGCCTCGGTTACCCAGAGTCCGTGAAGTGGCAGCACTTTTCAGCCCCTCAACTCCTTTTACGCAGCCGAGGGACAGTCGTTTAAGCGAGACTATCGAGGGAGCTGTTGCATTTAGTGCGGCAGTCAGGGGCGTCGATCCGGTCTTAAAAGTGGGGACGGGGGACGGGGGACCAATTTATATATACATATATGTATGCATAATATATATATATATATATATATATATATATATATATATATATATATATATATATATATTATGCATACATATATGTATATATATATTATGCATACATATATATATATATATTATGCATATATATATATATATATATATATATATATATATATATATATATATATGACCTGAAATAAACATAACAATTTTTTTAATATAAAACATAAATAAAACATAATCTAAACTAAAAAAGCCTTTATGTTATGCTATTTATAATAGTTATGTTGGCAACATATATTTGAAGAGGGCTCATGGCCCATCCCAATCACTGAACATTTGAGGGGTAGATTTTGGACCCAACACTGCTTGCCTGATCCATAGAGTGGCAAGATGCAGAGCTTACAGGGGTGCCTGTGTAGGACTTCACAATCCCACCTTTTAGCAAAGAAATTAGTCATCACTAAAATGAAATCAAATTACACAAAGTGCATAAATCTGCTGGTTTCGCCGTAGGCGATATAAATATCCACCAGGGGTACCAAGCTGCAATCCAAGGGGTGACAGGGCAACACAAATTAATAATCTTTAATGTGCTTGATGGCTAATGCCTATTAATATATATCAACATATTAAGGGTGCAAAATGACAGAGCCTGACATGATGAATATTTACTGGACTAAGATCAACATGCGGGCTGCGGGCTGCAGCCAACCAAGCAATTTATCTAGTGATTTTCCACTAGAGCCTATTAACCTATCAACAGAAGGTTGCAAACAGATAGAGCCCGGCAGCGGCTTACATTTTTTCGGTAGTTATAAACTTTCCGATTGGCCTTTCTGCGTATGCGCGACAAATTTAAAATGATCAATGTGCAGCGAAATAGCAAAGCATTTTTGATATAAATGCCACAGGCTGTTCGTTAAATCTCCTGTGATGATTACTGTGAAGAGTTGTCTAAAATTTCGTTAATACATTAAAATATTACGTTTGTTTAAATCACTATCACGGATTATGGCGTCGATCCGGTCTTAAAAGTGGGGACGGGGGACGGGGGACCAATTTATATATACATATATGTATGCATAATATATATATATATATATATATATATATATATATATATATATATATATATATATATATATATATTATGCATACATATATGTATATATATATTATGCATACATATATATATATATATTATGCATATATATATATATATTATGCATATATATATATATATATATATATATGACCTGAAATAAACATAACAATTTTTTTAATATAAAACATAAATAAAACATAATCTAAACTAAAAAAGCCTTTATGTTATGCTATTTATAATAGTTATGTTGGCAACATATATTTGAAGAGGGCTCATGGCCCATCCCAATCACTGAACATTTGAGGGGTAGATTTTGGACCCAACACTGCTTGCCTGATCTATAGAGTGGCAAGATGCAGAGCTTACAGGGGTGCCTGTGTAGGACTTCACAATCCCACCTTTTAGCAAAGAAATTAGTCATCACTAAAATGAAATCAAATTACACAAAGTGCATAAATCTGCTGGTTTCGCCGTAGGCGATATAAATATCCACCAGGGGTACCAAGCTGCAATCCAAGGGGTGACAGGGCAACACAAATTAATAATCTTTAATGTGCTTGATGGCTAATGCCTATTAATATATATCAACATATTAAGGGAGCAAAATGACAGAGCCTGACATGATGAATATTTACTGGACTAAGATCAACATGCGGGCTGCGGGCTGCAGCCAACCAAGCAATTTATCTAGTGATTTTCCACTAGAGCCTATTAACCTATCAACAGAAGGTTGCAAACAGATAGAGCCCGGCAGCGGCTTACATTTTTTCGGTAGTTATAAACTTTCCGATTGGCCTTTCTGCGTATGCGCGACAAATTTAAAATGATCAATGTGCAGCGAAATAGCAAAGCATTTTTGATATAAATGCCACAGGCTGTTCGTTAAATCTCCTGTGATGATTACTGTGAAGAGTTGTCTAAAATTTCGTTAATACATTAAAATATTACGTTTGTTTAAATCACTATCACGGATTATGGCGCACTAACAGCAACACATGCCTCAAAACTTGTTTGCCTCGTGTTAATTTGCGACAAATAACTTTGTTGAGAGGTTATATACACGCTAACGAACAACCCGTAGTATTTATACCACAAATGCTTTGCCTTTGTCTTCTCGCTGCATATTGATGATTTTACATATATCGCGCACACGCAGGAACATCAATCGGAACGTTTATAACGCCGGGAAAATGTAAGCGCAACGTGTTATGGAGTGATTAGCTTTGCAGACGACGTGCGACACTGTCCGGTCGTGTACGAAATGCGATACTTCACGGGCAACCGGAGTAGCCTCGGTTACCCAGAGTCCGTGAAGTGGCAGCACTTTTCAGCCCCTCAACTCCTTTTACGCAGCCGAGGGACAGTCGTTTAAGCGAGACTATCGAGGGAGCTGTTGCATTTAGTGCGGCAGTCAGGGGCGTCGATCCGGTCTTAAAAGTGGGAACGGGGGACGGGGGACCAATTTATATATACATATATGTATGCATAATATATATATATATATATATATATATATATATATATATATATTATGCATACATATATGTATATATATATTATGCATACATATATATATATATATATTATGCATATATATATATATATATATATATATATATATATATATATATATATATATATATATATATATATATATATATATATATATATATATATATATATATATATATATATATATATGACCTGAAATAAACATAACAATTTTTTTAATATAAAACATAAATAAAACATAATCTAAACTAAAAAAGCCTTTATGTTATGCTATTTATAATAGTTATGTTGGCAACATATATTTGAAGAGGGCTCATGGCCCATCCCAATCACTGAACATTTGAGGGGTAGATTTTGGACCCAACACTGCTTGCCTGATCCATAGAGTGGCAAGATGCAGAGCTTACAGGGGTGCCTGTGTAGGACTTCACAATCCCACCTTTTAGCAAAGAAATTAGTCATCACTAAAATGAAATCAAATTACACAAAGTGCATAAATCTGCTGGTTTCGCCGTAGGCGATATAAATATCCACCAGGGGTACCAAGCTGCAATCCAAGGGGTGACAGGGCAACACAAATTAATAATCTTTAATGTGCTTGATGGCTAATGCCTATTAATATATATCAACATATTAAGGGTGCAAAATGACAGAGCCTGACATGATGAATATTTACTGGACTAAGATCAACATGCGGGCTGCGGGCTGCAGCCAACCAAGCAATTTATCTAGTGATTTTCCACTAGAGCCTATTAACCTATCAACAGAAGGTTGCAAACAGATAGAGCCCGGCAGCGGCTTACATTTTTTCGGTAGTTATAAACTTTCCGATTGGCCTTTCTGCGTATGCGCGACAAATTTAAAATGATCAATGTGCAGCGAAATAGCAAAGCATTTTTGATATAAATGCCACAGGCTGTTCGATAAATCTCCTGTGATGATTACTGTGAAGAGTTGTCTAAAATTTCGTTAATACATTAAAATATTACGTTTGTTTAAATCACTATCACGGATTATGGCGTCGATCCGGTCTTAAAAGTGGGGACGGGGGACGGGGGACCAATTTATATATACATATATGTATGCATATATATATATATATATATATATATATATATATATATATATATATATATATATATATATATATATATATATATTATGCATACATATATGTATATATATATTATGCATACATATATATATATATATTATGCATATATATATATATATATATATATATATATATATATATATATATATATATATATATATGACCTGAAATAAACATAACAATTTTTTTAATATAAAACATAAATAAAACATAATCTAAACTAAAAAAGCCTTTATGTTATGCTATTTATAATAGTTATGTTGGCAACATATATTTGAAGAGGGCTCATGGCCCATCCCAATCACTGAACATTTGAGGGGTAGATTTTGGACCCAACACTGCTTGCCTGATCCATAGAGTGGCAAGATGCAGAGCTTACAGGGGTGCCTGTGTAGGACTTCACAATCCCACCTTTTAGCAAAGAAATTAGTCATCACTAAAATGAAATCAAATTACACAAAGTGCATAAATCTGCTGGTTTCGCCGTAGGCGATATAAATATCCACCAGGGGTACCAAGCTGCAATCCAAGGGGTGACAGGGCAACACAAATTAATAATCTTTAATGTGCTTGATGGCTAATGCCTATTAATATATATCAACATATTAAGGGTGCAAAATGACAGAGCCTGACATGATGAATATTTACTGGACTAAGATCAACATGCGGGCTGCGGGCTGCAGCCAACCAAGCAATTTATCTAGTGATTTTCCACTAGAGCCTATTAACCTATCAACAGAAGGTTGCAAACAGATAGAGCCCGGCAGCGGCTTACATTTTTTCGGTAGTTATAAACTTTCCGATTGGCCTTTCTGCGTATGCGCGACAAATTTAAAATGATCAATGTGCAGCGAAATAGCAAAGCATTTTTGATATAAATGCCACAGGCTGTTCGTTAAATCTCCTGTGATGATTACTGTGAAGAGTTGTCTAAAATTTCGTTAATACATTAAAATATTACGTTTGTTTAAATCACTATCACGGATTATGGCGCACTAACAGCAACACATGCCTCAAAACTTGTTTGCCTCGTGTTAATTTGCAATAAATAACTTTGCTGAGAGGTTATATACATCATAACGAGCAGCACGTACTAAATATACCATAAATGCTTTGTCGTTTACATTTATCGCGCATGCGCAGAAACATCAATCGGAACGTTTATAACGCCGGAAAAATATAAGCGCTACACCGCAGGCCGGTGTCGCGGTCCAGAACGTCGATGCAGTCCAGAACGTCGAAGGTTAGCGGTTCATGTCAAAAGGTCAGCGGTGCTTGAACTTACATTTATGCCTGGACGAATATCGTGATTCGTGTATTCTGAATAATTTGTGTACATTCATTGGTAATATATAACGATATGCCTTAAACATAATTATAGCAGTTTTTAGTTTTACAAGATCTGGTATTTTAAGAATATGTACATTGTGAAAGAGTAAGTTTGTGTGATCAAGTCTTTTGGCACCACAAATTAATCTTATAACCCTTTTCTGTAATAAAACTAAACAATGAATATTTGTAGCACATGTGTTACCCCATACTTCAGCACAATGCATAATATAAGGCATGAAAAGAGAATAGTACAAAATATGCATACCATATTTGTTAATCAAGGAACTGGCTCTATACATAATGGCACAACATTTTGACTGTTTAGATCTTATTGATAAATTGTGACTTTTCCAGTTTAATTTGTCATCAATTACTACACCTAAATATTGTGTGTAATTTACTCTATTGATTTTCTCTTTATTTATTATAACACAAATATCTGCAGTTATTCTGCAATTACCAAAAATCATGTAATTAGTTTTTGATATATTAAGAGACAATCTCTTAACAAAAAACATGTCTGAAGTTGTTCTAATCTACCCTAGTAGTAATGTAGGTGCTTATCATTGGTAGCTTGGAGCGGAGCGCGGCGCGGGAGGAGAAGGAATTCCTCCGGTAGAATTCTTCCGGTCAAGTGGCGTCCCCTGGCGGATAGATCATACATTAGTGGCGCCGCCTGGTGGGCAAGTCACGAACTAATACTACGTAAATTCGTGCGTCTTATTTTTTTAATGGCGCCCTCTGGTGGATAGGTCGTGTGTTAGTATCGCCCCTTACGGACAATTCACGAACTAATACTGTCCAAATTCGTGTGTCTTATTTTTTTGAATGACGTTAAAATGGCGTTAGGGGTTATGTAGCGTCCCTCGCGGATAGATGACGAATTATACACTAGGTGAAAGAACAGGTGGAGTCATCTGTCGGATACGTATTCGGCTAATCGATCACGTGACTTAATATTATAGCCGTCAACTGTGTGTGTGTGTGTGTGTGTGTGTATGTGCGTAGGTGCGTAGGTGCGTATGTGCGTATGTGCGTATGTGCGTATGTGCGTATGTGCGTATGTGCGTATGTGCGTATGTGCGTATGTGCGTATGTGCGTATGTGCGTATGTGCGTATGTGTGTGTATGTATGCGTATGTTCGTATGTGCGTATGTGCGTATGTGCGTATGTGCGTATGTGCGTATGTGCGTATGTGCGTATGTGCGTATATGCGTATGTTCGTATGCGTGTATGTGTGTATGTGTGTATGTGTGTATGTGTGTATGTGTGTATGTGTGTATGTGTGTATGTGTGTATGTGTGTATGTGTGTATGTGTGTATGTGCGTATGTGAGTATGTGCGTATGTGCGTATGTGTGTAGGTGCGTATGTGCGTATGTGCGTATGTGCGTATGTGTGTATGTGTGTATGTGCGTATGTGCGTATGTTCGTATGTGTGTATGTGCGTATGTGTGTATGTGTGTATGTGCGTATGTGCGTATGTGCGCATGTGCGTATGTGTGTATGTGTGTATGTGCGTATGTTCGTATGTGTGTGTGTGTGTGTGTGTGTGTGTGTGTGTCCGTGTGTATTCGCGTGTGTCCGTATATGTTCGCATGTGTTCGCATGTTTCCGTAAGTGTTCGTGTGTGTTGGCGTGTGTCCGTGTGTGCTAACTTCGTTCCATTTCACCGCCATGACTTTGTCAAGTGTTTTCATATTTTACGAAGCCGGTGCACCATCTTTGTATCATATCACAACTTTTGTAGCGTTTCACCGACATCACTTTGTCAATTTCACTTATTTTTTGGGTTTATATGCCATAACTTTGTCAAGTTTTTTTCATATTTTACTAACTCCATGTGCTAACTTTGTACCATTTCACATTTTTTCAGAATATAACATAACATAATATAATACAACAACATAACGTAACATAAAGCAACATAATAAAATAATATAACACAATATAGTAATAAAATAAAATAATATAACATAACGTAAAGCAACATAATAAAATAAAATTAACAGAACAGAACACAAACAAATGTTTACAAAACAAAAGTTTTACAGACAAGTTATGTTTACAAAACAAAACAATACAAAACAGAAAGTTTACAGACAAGTTATGTTTACAAAACAAAAAGTGTTACAAACAAGTTAGGTTTACAAAACAAAACAATACAAAACAGAAAGTTTACAAACACGCTATGTTTACAAAACAAATATTTACAGACACGTTATGTTTACAAAACAAAACAAAACAAATGTTTATAAAACAAATGCTTACAAAACAAAAGTTTACAAACACAAAAAAATATGTGAAAATGACAAAGTCATCGCGGTGATGCGTTGAACAATTGTGAAATGGTACAAAAGTCGGCACACCGAGTTAGTAAAATATGAAATAACTTGACAAAGTTATGACGTATAATAGAAAAATATTCTATTTACTACAAATTACAAAACTAACTTAGTTAAATTTGTTAAAATACCACATGTCTAACGCAATGACACGGTGAAACGTTACGAAATACTATGTAGATAGCACACTGACTCAGGCAAATAAGCAAACTTGTCAAGGTTATCGCGATGAAACTTTAAATGGAACCAGTTTTAACGTTATGACTATGGTCGAAGGTCTAATTTTACAATAAATTGTGTTATGGTGCTGGTCTGCCCCGCCATTTTTACGGAAGTTGTGTTTTGCACGTGGTAGGAAACGTCATTTTAGCGGAAGTTATGGTGTGCGCATGTCATAAAACTGTCCTAGCCTCGTGTGTATAAGTGCAAATGTCATGTTTTATTTTAGGAGACTTAGAAAATAAAGCATTCCTTACAAGGATAGCAAAATAAAATAACATAAAATAATATAACACTACATAATAAAATAAAATAATATAACAAAACATAAAGCAACATAATAAAATAAAATAACATGAAAAAAAAAAAAATAATATAACAAAACATAAAATGAAATAAGACGAAATAAAATAAAATAATATAACATAACATAAAGCAACATAATAAAATAAAATAACATGAAAAAAAAAATTAATATAACAAAACATAAAATGAAATAAGGCCAAATAAAATAAATTAATATAACAACATAACAGAACATAACATAATGTAATATAACAACATAAAATGAAACAAAGCGAAATAAAATAAAATAACATAAAACATAGAACATAACATACAGCAACATAATAAAATAAAATATGTAGCAGAACAGAACATAACATAATATGATGTAACATAACATAACTTAAAATAAGTTAAATTTGTTAAAACACCACATGTCTAACGCAATGACACGGTGAAATGTTACGAAATGATATGTAGATAGCACACTGACTCAGGCAAATAAGAAAACTTGTCAAGGTTATCGCGATGAAACTTTAAATGGAACCAGTTTTAACGTTATGACTATGGTCGAAGGTCTAATTTTACAAGAAATTGTGTTATGGTGCTGGTCTGCCCCGCCATTTTTACGGAAGTTGTGTTTTGCACGTGGTAGGAAACGTCATTTTAGCGGAAGTTATGGTGTGCGCATGTCATAAAACTGTCCTAGCCTAGTGTGTATAAGTGCAAATGTCATGTGATAAACTTGTCGAGTTTTCATATTTTACTAAGTCGGCGTGCCAACTTTGTACCATTTCACAACTTTTCAGCGTTTCACCGCTATGACTTTGTCACAGTGCAATATGGAACAACTTGACAAAGTGATCTCATGTAATCACTAAAATTACGTCAAATTGTCAAAGTCATCGCGGTGAAACGCTGAACAGTTGTGAAATGGTACAAAGTTGGCACGTCGACTTAGTAAAATATGAAAACTCGACAAGTTTATCGCGTCGAAACAGAAACATATTCCATTTTACTACAAGTTACAAGAATAACTTAGTTAAATTTGTCTAACGCAATGTACGGTGAAAAAGTTACGAAACGGAACGAGGTTAGCATACCGATTTAGTAAATATGATAAAACTTGACAAAGTTATCGCATGTAGACACTAAAGCTACGTCAAAGTGACAAAGTCATAGCGGTGAAACGCTGAAAAGTTGTGAAATGGTACAAAGTTGGCACGCCGACTTAGTAAAATATGAAAACTCGACAAGTTTATCACGTAGAAACAGAAATATATTCCATTTTACTACAAGTTACAAGAATAACTTAGTTAAATTTGTGAAAACACCACCTGTCTAACGCAATGTACGGTGAAACGTTACGAAACGGAACGAGGTTAGCACACCTACTAAGTAAAATACGAAAACACTTGACAAAGTTATAGCATGTAAACACTAAAATACGTGAAATTGACAAAGTCATCGCTGTGAAACACTGAAAAGTTGTGAAATGGTTCAAAGTTGACACGCCGACTTAGTAAAATATGTTTCGTATTTTGTTTTGTAAACATATCGTGTTTGTAAACTTTAGTTTTGTTTTGTAAACATAACTTGTTTGTAAATATTTTGTTTTTGTTTTATAAACATAACGTGTTTGTAAACTTTCTGTTTTGTATTTTGTTTTGTAAACATAACGTGTTGGTAAACCTTAGTTTTGTTTTGTAAACATAACTTGTCTGTACATTTTTGTTTTATAAATATAACGTGTTTGTAATCTTTATGTTATTTAATATTATTATATTGCCTTATTTTAACTTATGTTATGTTGCATCCTATTATGTTATGTTATGTTCTGTTCTGTTACATATTTTATTTTATTATGTTGCTGTATGTTATGTTCTATATTTTATGTTATTTTATTTTATTATGTTTCTTTATGTTATGTTATATTACATTATGTTATGTTCTGTTATGTTGTATTACTTTATTTCATTTCGTCTTATTTCATTTTATGTTTTGTTATATTAATTTATTGTTGTTCATGTTATTTTATTTTACTTTAATTTTTATTATGTTATTTTATGTTATTATGTTGTGTTATATTATTTTATGTTATTTTATTATATTATGTTGCTTTATTTTACTTTATGTTGTTATATTATATTATGTTATGTTATGTTCTGTTGTTATATTATCTTACTTTATTTGATTTCGCCTTATTTCATTTTATGTTGTGTTATATTACTTTAAGTTATTTAATATTATTATGTTGCCTTATTTTAAGTTATGTTATGTTACATCATATTATGTTATGTTCTGTTCTGCTACATATTTTATTTTATTATGTTGCTGTATGTTATGTTCTATGTTTTATGTTATTTTATTTTATTTCGCCTTATTTCATTTTATGTTGTGTTATATTACATTATGTTATGTTCTGTTATGTTGTTATATTAATTTATTTTATTTCGCCTTATTTCATTTTATGTTTTGTTATATTATTATTATTTTTTTTCATGTTATTTTATTTTACTTTAATTTGTATTATGTTATTTTATTTTATTTTATTTTATTATGTTGTGTTATATTATTTTATGTTATTTTATTTTATTTTGTTGCTTTATTTCACTTTATGTTGTTATATTATATTATGTTATGTTATGTTCTGTTGTTATATTATTTTACTTTATTTTATTTCGCCTTATTTCATTTTATGTTGTGTTATATTACTTTATGTTATTTAATATTATTATGTTGCCTTATTTTAAGTTATGTTATGTTACATCATATTATGTTATGTTCTGTTCTGCTACATATTTTATTTTATTATGTTGCTGTATGTTATGTTCTATGTTTTATGTTATTTTATTTTATTTCGCTTTGTTTCATTTTATGTTGTTATATTACATTATGTTATGTTCTGTTATGTTGTTATATTAATTTATTTTATTTGGCCTTATTTCATTTTATGTTTTGTTATATTAATTTTTTTTTTTCATGTTATTTTATTTTATTATGTTGCTTTATGTTATGTTATATTATTTTATTTTATTTCGTCTTATTTCATTTTATGTTTTGTTATATTTTTTTTTCATGTTATTTTATTTTATTATGTTGCTTTATGTTTTGTTATATTATTTTATTTTATTATGTAGTGTTATATTATTTTATGTTATTTTATTTTGCTATCCTTGTAAGGAATGCTTTATTTTCTAAGTCTCCTAAAATAAAACATGACATTTGCACTTATACACACGAGGCTAGGACAGTTTTATGACATGCGCACACCATAACTTCCGCTAAAATGACGTTTCCTACCACGTGCAAAACACAACTTCCGTAAAAATGGCGGGGCAGACCAGCACCATAACACAATTTATTGTAAAATTAGACCTTCGACCATAGTCATAACGTTAAAACTGGTTCCATTTAAAGTTTCATCGCGATAACCTTGACAAGTTTGCTTATTTGCCTGAGTCAGTGTGCTATCTACATAGTATTTCGTAACGTTTCACCGTGTCATTGCGTTAGACATGTGGTATTTTAACAAATTTAACTAAGTTAGTTTTGTAATTTGTAGTAAATAGAATATTTTTCTATTATACGTCATAACTTTGTCAAGTTATTTCATATTTTACTAACTCGGTGTGCCGACTTTTGTACCATTTCACAATTGTTATATTATTGTTATATTATTTTATTTTATTAATATAAAAGAGTCTCAGTTGTTGACATGCTAGATCTAAACCCATACTGACTTGGACTGAGTATGTTACATTTATCAATGAACATGTCCAATCTGTTGTTATATAGTTTCTCCAGAATGTTTGAGAATTGTGGTAATAAAGATATTGGCCTGTAATTTGTAAAAACGGTTTTTTATCCATAATTACATAGCGGAATAACTTTAGCTATTTTCATTTTGTTTGGAAAAACACCTGTTTGAAATGAAACGTTACATATATGAGCAAATGGCTTAACTATTTAATAAATTATTTCTTAAGCAGGCTCATGCTAATGTCACTGAAATCATTTGACCTTTTATTTTTACAATTTGGAACAGTTCTAATACTTTCTAAGTCATCAACAGGACTCATCACAGTATGTTTAATGATTTCTTCTAAGTAATCATAAATAGTTGTATCGTTTTTAGGTAAAGGGATATTTTTGCTAAGTTGGGGCCAACATTTGTAAAGAAGTTATTAAATCCATTTGCAATACGTTCTTTCCTTGACATTCTCTTTTTTTTATTAAGTATTCTGGACATGCTTATTTTTGCGTTTGTTAATTACTTCATTTAGTATTTTCCAGGTCTCTTTAACATTTGCTTTTTGTTTTTCTAACATCGAGCAATAACAGTTTTTCTGTAATTTTTAATATAGATGTTAATTTATTTTTGTATGTTTTGTATTGATGTTCTGCTTATGTAGATCTCATTACAATGAATGCTTTATGTAACTTATTTTTGTTTGTACAAGCACGTTTTAAACCTTTGGTGAACCAGGTTTTTTTTATTTTCAAAGCTTTTTTGGGGAACGTTTTTACTGGATAAATATGTGTAGAAAAGAGTCATATGCTTGATTAACATCATCATTTTTAGCACACTTTCCCAGGTTTGTTGGCTTAGTTCATTGGAAAAAGATGCCATTTTATCCTCATTCATATTTTGGATAAATTAAAATTCTTTTACATTACACCTGATTATATTGATGCGCTTCCTTTCTTGCAATTATTATTAATAAACATAACAAAACCTCACAATCATCGTTACTTGTAATTATTTATAAACGGTGTTTTCTTAATGTCCTTGTCTCAGAGCGTTGTGCATGTTATGGCTTCGTTACAGCCATGGTTTTCAATGAAGTCTGTAGTACGTGCAGCATTGATTTGTAAATCCCCGCGTCTTCGTGACATATAACTCTGGCAGTTTAGGATATATGTAACTGTCTACTAGCTGAATGTATTGGATGTAACGTGCCTGTAGTGTGCAACGTAGTGGGTCGAAAAGTAGGTCGTCGCTGCTGCGCGCAGAAATGATTTATTATGTAACACTGTCGCCGCGGGGGTCATGAACTCAGTCTCGACATTCTGGCACGGTGTCAAAGTTGATCGGCCACCTGAGGTCACCTGAGGTTACGCCAGTTCGGCGCGCATGTGCAGACGGGGAACGACGTTCTGGACCGCTCGACGTTTCATACCGTCGCGTTAACCTTTTCCGTGAACAGCTAACCTTTGACATGAACTGCTAACCTTCGACGTTCTGGACTGCATCGACGTTCTGGACCGCGACACCGGATCGACGCCCCTGGGCACGGGGTCAAAGTTGATCGGCCACCTGAGGTCACCTGAGGTTACGCCAGTTCAGCGTGCATGTGAATATGTGGAACGACGTTCTGGACCGCTCGACGTTGCAGCTAATCTTTGCCATGACCCGCAGCCTTCGACGTTCTGGACTGCATCGACGTTCTGGACCGCGACACCGCCACATGGCACGCTGATAGCTGATGAAGCCTATCCGAGATAGGCAAGTCTTTCCACAGTGGCTGCACGTCCCTCTGGGTGACAACGCGCCGCCAGGGTGGTCAGTAGCACCGTCTGTCTGACGAAGATGTATTAGGTGATGAAAGTCACTTTTTATACGAATGTACAAAGTTGGTATGCAGGTATTGCAGTACCTCAGGTATTGCAATACCTCAGGGAGTTTGACGCCCCTGCCATGCAGAGTTGTAAACCACTGCCTTGTGGTATAGGTTCTTGTCAGAACCGAAGGCTAAGGGAGCAAACCCTAAACAGAAAACCATGTCACTGTGGCAGCATCAAGGGCGGTTGGTGTATGGAACTCCCAACATCTCTCGACCAGCCACTGCAGGGACAAATAGTTTGCGCCTGTCTTGACATGTTCTTGCCGGTGTGAGACCTCTATTTGTTCCCCGAGAGAGTGTCGCTAGTAACTTGCAAAAGCCAGCGGTACTTCAGAAGTTTTTGCTAGCAGCTTCCATGAAATGTACAACTGCACGAAACATGATACCGGATCGGCCGTCGCCCGGGTTACCAAGGACCGCGCTGCTCGACCTCATCTTCCGTCGACAGTGGAAAATCAGCTAGGAAGAAGAAGACAAAGAAGACAACTACTGACAATTGGACAATGGAACGTCAGGACTCTCCTCGACCGAGAAGGAGCTAACCGACCAGAAAGACGTACGGCACTAGTAGCAATGGAACTTGCCAAATACAACATCGACATCGCCGCCCTATGTGAAACAAGGTTCTCAGAGTCTGGTAGTCTCAACGACTTGGAATACTCTTTCTTCTGGAGTGGCAAACCCGAAGGAGAAAGAAGGGAGGCCGGAGTGGGCTTTGCTATCAAAAAGGATATCGTCACAAAGCTGACAGAAATGCCACGGCCAGTAAGTGACAGAATCATGACGATGAGACTACCTCTGAGCAAGGACAACTTTGCTACAATTATCAGCGTGTATGCTCCGACAATGACAAACCCAGATGAAAACAAGGAGGCCTTCTACAACCAGCTTGCAAGTGTGCTC
This sequence comes from Oasisia sp. SBJ-2009, assembly GCA_964017155.1. NCBI lineage: Eukaryota > Metazoa > Annelida > Polychaeta > Sabellida > Siboglinidae > Oasisia > Oasisia sp. SBJ-2009. The sequence goes on along the minus strand of OZ024857.1, from coordinate 1,541,905 downwards.
AGGGGCATCCGTCATACCGATAAGCTACTGCTGATAGGAGACTTCAATGCGAGGATAGGAAGAGACAATGACAAGTGGCCCTTGGTCATGGGCAAACATGGGATTGGGAAATGCAACTCCAATGGCGAACTTCTACTGGCTCTGTGCTCTGAGTTCGAACTGATAGTGACGAACACCATGTTCAAGCAGAAGGATGAACGCAAGACCACCTGGATGCATCCTCGTTCCAAACACTGGCATATGATAGACTTCATCATCACGAGGTGTCGGGATAAGATGGACATCCACAGTACCCGAGCCATGCGTGGAGCAAACTGCTGGACCGATCACCAGATGCTGAGATCAAAAGTGGCTTTCAGAATACGACAAAAGCACAACAGGCAAGGGACAAATAAGCCGACCAAGCTCAACACTGCAAAACTAAGTACCATCAGCCATAGGGAGAGTTTTGAGCAGGAGATGGACAGTGCTCTCGCCCACTGGGAGGAGAAGGAAAACTCAACACCAGACGAGGAATGGGCAGCTCTGCAGCAGGTTGTGTACAACACAGCCAAGACATATCTTGGCAAGCCAGACAGAAAACACCAGGACTGGTTCGACCCCAACGACCAGGAGCTACAGACCCTTATGAGCAGAAGAGATCAAGCCCACCAGAGAGTGTTGCAAACCAGGAGCACTAGATCCACCACTGCAGCATACAAAGATGCCTGCAGACTGCTACAAAAACACACCCGTGCACTGAAGTCAGACTGGTGGGAAAGGAAAGCAGTGGAGCTGCAGAGAGCTGCCGACAGTAACAACATGAAGGGCTTCTACAATGGACTGAAGGAAGTGTGGGGACCCAAAAAGAAGGGACCTGTTCAACTAAAATCAACAGACGGAATGGAAACCTTCTCTGACAGCAAGAGAGTTGTGGCAAGATGGAGTGAACACTTCCAGAAGCTACTCAACATCCCTGGCGACATAGATCACGAAGCTCTGGACAACATCCCGCAGCGCATTACCAAGACAAGCCTTGATGAGATTCCAACTATGGATGAGATGGCTAGAGCAATCGCCAGCCTGAAAGATGGCAAAGCACCTGGAGGAGATGGAATTCCTGCAGAAGTATGGAAGCATGGAGGAGACAATCTGTTCAGCAGACTGCACCAACTAATCACCAATGCCTGGGAGATGGGTTCTGTACCACAAGCATGGAAGGATGCAAGCATTATAACTATCTACAAGAAAGGTGATCGAACAGACTGTGGGAACTATAGAGGAATCTCCCTTCTTTCCATAGCAGGCAAGATCTTCGCCAGGATCCTCCTCAACAGACTATCTACCCAACTAACACCAGAGGTAGTTCCGGAGACACAATGTGGCTTCAGAGGTAACCGGAACACTGTGGATATGATATTTTGTCTCCGACAACTACAAGAAAAGTGCATTGAGCAGGACCAACCACTGTACATGGTATTTGTCGACTTCAGTAAGGCGTTCGATACAGTTGGGAGGACCGGACTATGGCAGCTACTGAAGAAGTATGGCTGCCCAGAGAAGTTCACAACAATGATCGAGGCACTACATACCGGAATGATGGCGACTGTTAATGTTGGAGGGGAAGTCTCGGAATCGTTCAGGGTCACAAATGGGGTCAAGCAAGGCTGTGTACTGGCGCCCACGCTCTTTTCCATCTTCCTATCAGCAATGTTCGACAATGCTTTCCGAGACATGGGGGATGGCATCTACATACAGTCCAGACAGAGCGCTGACCTATTCAACGTCGCACACTTCAGAGCGAAGACCAAGACTACACGGATACTGATGAGGGAGCTGCTATTCGCAGATGACAGTGCACTGGTTGCACACTCTGCTGAAGAGATGCAGAAAATAGTGGATGCTTTTTCCAATGCGTCAAAGAAGTTCGGCCTGAAGATTAACATCAAGAAGACCGAGGTGCTGTACCAACCCAACTCTACAAGAACCCGAGAGGAGTATATCATGGTTGATGGAAACAAGCTGAACTCTGTTATGGAATTCACCTACCTCGGAAGCACTATATCAAGTGACGGATGCATTGACGATGAAATACAGAGGAGGATGGCCAAGGCTAGTGCATCTTTCGGCCGACTACGCCAGAGACTCTGGAACAACCACCATGTGTCCATGCGGGTTAAAGGCAAGATATACCGTGCAATTGTGCTGTCCACCCTCCTATACGGAGCCGAGGCATGGACAGTGTACAGACGACAGGTGAAAAAGTTGCATGCCTTCATGATGCGACATCTGCGTTCGATCATGAGGATAACCTGGATGGACAAAGTGACAAACAAGGAAATACTCGAACGGACAGGGCTGCCATCTATGGAAGATCTTCTGATCAGAAAGAATCTCCGGTGGACTGGACACCTCATGAGGATGTCATCAGACAGGCTACCGAAGCAGGTTCTCTACTCCCAACTGTCTTCTGGTCACAGAAAGAGAGGGCGCCCTCGTCTCCGGTTTAAAGATACCAACAAGAGAAACCTGAAGCTGAGAGACATAAAGATCGACTCCTGGACATCACTCTCACAGCAGAGAGACAAATGGAGAGCAAGAGTCAAGTGATGGAAGCAGTCTTTGTCGCTTCGCGACCGACAGCATGATGATGATGACAAAGTTGGATGACATGAGAACTAAAAATATATCTTCATGTAATAGGACGAGTGCAAATGTACACAATTTTACTCGTATGCTACAGACCAGTGAGCCAGACAAAATTAATAAGCTGCCATGGCAACATAACATTACATTCATCTTGTATGGCTTAAAACTGCATGGTCAATGACCCGTGTGTTATTCGTGAACCTATATATTATGTAATTTTACACGGATAGTAGCATAGCGAGGTAATTATTATCCAGTTGTAATTATTGATAGTTATGTAGTGTTATGCATGTTCTATAAATTATATGTATTTGTATAATTGTGATCCTCTAGGTATCACGATTAGAGTGAATGAAATAAAATTCAACTCAGACGCGACGGGTGGGGTTGGTGGTGGAGATGGTAGTGTTGGTGGAGGTAACGGTTGATGTGGTGGTATTGGAGATGGAAGTGACGGTGGTGGTGGTGGTGGTGGTGGAAGTAGCGGTTGGTGTGGTGGTATTTGAGATGGAAGTGACGGTTATGGAGGTAGCGGTTGATGTGATGGTATTGGAGATGGAAGTGACAGTGATGGAGGTAGCGGTTGATGTGGTGGTATTGAAGATGGAAGTGACGGTGATGGAGGAAGCGGTTGATGTGATGGTATTGGAGATGGAAGTGACGGTGATGGAGGAAGCGGTTGATGTGATGGTATTGGAGATGGAAGTGACGGTGGTGGAGGTAGCGGTTGATGTGATGGTATTGGAGATGGAAGTGACGGTGATGGAGGTAGCGGTTGATGTGGTGGTAGAGGAGATGGAAGTGACGGTGATGGAGGTAGCGGTTGATGTGGTGGTATTGGAGATGGAAGTGACGGTGATGGAGGTAGCGATTGATGTGGTGGTATTGGAGATGGAAGTGACGGTGATGGAGGTAGCGGTTGATGTGGTGGTATTGGAGATGGAAGTGACGGTGATGGAGGTAGCGGTTGATGTGGTGGTATTGGAGATGGAAGTGACGGTGATGGAGGTAGCGGTTGATGTGGTGGTAGAGGAGATGGAAGTGACAGTGATGGAGGTAGCGGTTGATGTGGTGGTATTGGAGATGGAAGTGATGGTGATGGAGGTAGCGGTTGATGTGATGGTAGAGGAGATGAAAGTGACGGTGATGGAGGTAGCGATTGATGTGGTGGTAGAGGAGATGGAAGTGACGGTGATGAAGGTAGCGGTTGATGTGGTGGTAGAGGAGCTGGAAGTGACGGTGATGGAGGTAGCGGTTGATGTGGTAGTAGTGGAGATGGAAGTGGCGGTGGTGGAGGTAGCGGTTGATGTGGTGGTAGTGGAGATGGAAGTGATGGTGGTGGAGATGATGGTGATGATAAAGGTGTTTATATCACTGCAGAATGTTTACACTGGATATCCTTTACATTCACCGTAGCTGGCCATGTGCTATACGAACGGCTAAGGCGGCAGCGAAGGAGGGACACGTTGTCCAGATACACCACAAATACAGGGATTTCCCACCGCTACCTAATTGGGTAAATAATACGTCGATTTAAACTTGATTAGCTCCGATAGACTACTTTAAATATACTATTCTAAACTAATACAGCGATGGACTACTATGTTAGTGACTCGAGGATTATTCTGCCTCAGCGAGTGAGTTCACAACTGTACAGCTTTCTCGCTATAAATCGAGCTAATTGCTACCTATCACAGAAAGCTGTGTCCTGCAATGCTATCGTATTTTTCCATCTCTTTGGACGTAGACCTATCCAAAAATCACTGAGCATTCGTCCCTAAAAATGTATCCGTTGTCAAAATTACGCGGTCTGCATGTCTCAAGTTGTAAGCAAGCATCTTTCCCTATCAACGAAACTGGCGTCGTGCAGCGAAGAACTTCAAATCCTCCTGGTGGGAAGATTACAAACTATAATGAAATTGTACGTCAATCACATGACATCACATCGTTCGTCCAAAATGTCTGCTCTCGTAGTTGCAGACCGAATTTTAACCTCCGGAAAATATAAATCCATTTTGTCACTCATTAAAGGGTTTAGGAATGGGGCTGTGTGAGTCTATTTAGCATGATGTGTTGAACAGTGCTTTATGTGAAGGTCGGAGCGTAGACTGGGAGGATCGGCCGAATGACGGCGAATCCGTCTAGACTGTCAAGTCTCGAGAGACAAGTCTCGGTCCAGACTCGGAGTCAACTCAACCCACCCTCCTCACTATCCTCCGCCCACATACTGTCATAAGGCTCAAACCCCAGGCCCGGGCATAAGTTCAGCTTCTCCGCTGTCTCTGTTCCGTGCAGAATTGGGGGGATGCCTGCTAACCAGGCGTCTATACTATATTATATGTCCTACAAACAGGGTTCGATTTTTAGATAAAAGCGTATGGTATCCCAGACCGATTACCAACAATGATATCGAGTAATCCGTCTAGAAATCTGGTAATCCATTAAATTCTTTAAAACGAAAAAACCGACAATTCACTAATGTATATTTATGATACTGACTAATATAACAAACTTTACAAAGTGGGAGAGGATGCACTTCAGTCTTGTAATGGTCCAAAAGACGTTAGCTTCTCGTATTTACTGATGGTCTAGTTCTTTTTAGCACTCAGCAGTTTACTATTAACTTACTAATTTGTATATTTTATGGTTACCTTGTTATGGTCTTACGAGGTTGCATTTAACTAGTCTACAACTTTCATGTCATTGTCATAAATCAGGCGTAGGCCCTATGGTAACTGCTATGGTTGCCATATCTCCCTTCAAAATGGACTATTCCGTATTTATGAAATAAATATTCTGTCCTTCAGATGGGAACGGGGATCTGTCCTGTATTTATTCATGTGGAAGGTGGCAGGTCTAGTCACTGCCAGGTTAATACCTTGTCGTCCTCAGTGGGTTTTTGACATCACAATTTGAGATGGGATTGGCACTAAAGTGATCTCCATGTCACAAGGAATATATACAGTCCCCAGTGTTGAGAACCAGATTTTTACAGTGTTCTGATACAATACCAGAGCAGTCAGGGATTTGCATTAAAAACGCTGGCATACGAGATGGATGTGTATTACACTTGATGTTCTGTCATAACCCCAGATCATGTTGCATGCACTGCACCAACCAACCAGACAATGATTTAACAACAACCATTATTTTGTAAGTTAATAATAACATGAGTAAGTGTACTGGCATTCTCGCATTGCAGATATGGCGCGAAAATCCGTTTACCACATGCACTTGTGATAACATTCCTATTTGGGCAAGGACCGTAAGTATTTCGAAAAGTGCTCAAATGTTGTATTCACATAACATAAACTAAATAATATAAACTAATTAGTAGGCAGTTTGTTGTTACTTACCTGAATTCAGTACTTAGAATCTATCTGCACATTATAATAACCTTTTTCTGGATGATGAAATAAGACTGTAGAACAAAAATTTAGAGGTGTTAGTTGAGTGGCTGGTAATAAAGTCATAGGCAGAAAAGTCATGGCAACAGTTACTATTGCAAAGAAAAAAGTCACAGGCAAAGAGTCATGGAAACAAAGTCACAGGGAATAATGTCACAACATAATTTTATTCAAACTGTCTGTAGAGCCGCCTCCAGTCTCACATTTTCACTGATCAGTGAACACAATTAACTCGTTTTGTACTGTTAGATTTAAAAAGAAACACACTGACTGAAAAGTGAACAACATAAAGTTTGTAGCATCGCTAATATACATACATACATACATATATATATAACATATTACAATAGAGTGATTAGCATTAATTAAAAAATTAGCTTGGGTTAGCTTTAATATGTTGTTGTTTTGACTTTTTCCTGTGACTTTTCGTACATTCATTATTTCAGCATTATTCAAAGTAGTTACAGTTACACTTGAGGGGATGCATGATAGACTGCTGGTCAAAGCATTAGACTCTGTATATAGACAGATTACGGGCCAGAAATCTCTTATGCTGCTTTGCACCTTTAGCAAATTCATATTTGTTTGTTCTAATGATACCCTGTAGTTGTAATAGTAGTAGTAGTAGTAGTAGTAGTCGTAGTAGTAGTAGTAGTAGTAGTAGTTGTAATATAGTAGTAGTAGTTGTTGTAATAGTAGTAGTAGTAGTCGTAGTCGTACAATATTTAGGCCTTAGATTGGTCCACTTTTGCTAAATAACTTGGCTTTTCATTAATAAATAATATCTAAAACACAACCTGTATCATCTATATCATCTTGTCTTGTTTAATTGACTGGTGTTTGTTCAATCAATAGAACTCACAGTGACTCGTTACGTTCATGCTGACATGGATATGTGCAAAATATTGTAATGTCTATTTATTTTTTAGATCTATTTATTCTAATGTTTTAAACTATTTACTACTTTTTAATAACTTTAGTCAAATAATCACAGAAAATATGTTTAATGTCTTAAAATATTTTAATTCGTTTTATAGACACATTGTATATTCTCTACATTATAATTTATATTTAATGTCTTAAATTATTTCAGTCTATTTTTAACAAATATACTTTGCATGTTTGATGTACCCATTTCAATCTCTATGATTACCCAGAGTGAAATTAAACTATTATTATTATTCTTGCTTGTAATGGTAGCCACATGTCAATTGTCGTCTTGCACTTGCAGGCTGGTGAAGAAACTAAGGTTGATACTGCAAGCGACGTACACGCACTCGAAGAACCTGGCGGGTTTTGTGCTGACTTACAAAGCTCTGCTGCTGTTGCTACAGCAGGTGGAGTCGTCCCAGAAGACGTACCACTCATTCATCGCCGCATTCATTGGTGGCTACGTCATCTGGGGCAAATTCAACAAAATCAATGAGCAGGTGAGGCTGAGGAGGCTCCAAGATCCTCTTCCTCCTTCCTCCACTGGGGTGGTGCCACATTACATGATGTTTTGTTGTCTCTGTGAGACTTTCATTCTCTCCCAATTTCCGATTTACAACCGTACCCCTTCTAGATTTCCTGTAACAATTTGACCATCTTCACATTTCTCTTTTTACCATACCGTGTTGTTGTTGCTTCCTCTTTTGGTCAGTCCCTCCCCCATAATTTATGCCCTGTTTATCAGTCTGCTTCAGACTGATAAATAACAATTTTCAGGTGTATCGTGATTGCAAATTTGACTTAATTCCGCCCTCAGCAAGTCTTCAAACATAGTTCACCAAACTCTGACTGGTAGATGCGTAATATTATTTGCATGTGTTGAAGAAATGTTGGAGGAAATGATGTATTTCATTGTTTGGTCAGCTCTGCCTTAACTTGTGTACATGACATGTTAGAAAAATAAAAAAGTAGCATATGTGAAAACTACCACTTGAAAATGTGTGCACAATAAACCACTTTGTCATTGCGTTGTTTAAAAAGAGAGATGGGATAAAGGCAACTTTTTATCATTTTCTGTTAACAGTAGAGAAATTGCACGTGAATGTGTGGCTGCACACTTGTGTCTATGTTTAGATGATTCTGTTCTTTCGTGTTTTAGATAAACCTATACTTGCTGTCGAGGATTCTCTATGGCCTGGCAAAACTAGCAGTGGACAAAGGTTACGTTAGCAAGCCCAGGGGGGAGGTGTTTCCCTGGTTCGCTGCCCTTGTTTGGGGCACAGTACTGTGGCTGTTTGAGCACCACAGGGCAGTTCTACAGACTTCTCTACGTTCGTCCATGACCTACCTATATCACGACAGCAATGTCTGGCACAGTCTCAGAGACTTTCTACTCTACAACAGATGATATCTATGGCTCTTACATTTATAATTATGTTGTTGCTGTTAATGATATTATAAGTAAATGGTTCTATTCTATCAATGTATTTGTTATTACGTTGAGTTTTATTTTGAAAATAACTCTAAAGCATTAACGTTATGGCAACAACAACCTTCATCAGGAAATGAATTGTGAAAAATGTAGTTCCAAATTGATCAAAATTATTTTTTAGTAGTATTATTTATGTCGATGTCATAATCTTTGAGACAGGGTGCTTTGTGCAGTAATGAATCAAATCAGTGTTTAACGTCTGAATTTATGGTAGAACTATGTGGTACTATTTCTGTCAGTGTTTGTGTCATACAGTTACTAGTCCTCTCTATGGAATTATGACCAGTGGTTTTTTTTCAATGAAAAGAATTTAAAAAACACCATTTAAATATTATTATGTATGCCTTTTTGACATCCTTAGGAAATTACTTTGGTTAGATTATACACATTTCAATATTATTTTCATATTGAAAGTAAAAGAACATCATTAATAATTATGGTATGCAACTGATATGTAATAACGTCTAGTCTTGATAATATAAATGATTACAGTGATGTGTCAAAATAACTTTCAGACTTTCAATCATACCAAACAAGATATAACTGTGTAAACTGTTATTATTGGTATCTTTCCATCAACTTGATATTTCATCATAAATTTACCTCTTCTTAGCAACATGGAAATTATTTTATTCTGTACCAGAATTGTGAATCATCCGAGTCATGTGAGTCATCCGAGTCATGTGAGTCATCCGAGTCATGTGAGTCATCCGAGTCATGTGAGTCATGTGAGTCATCCGAGTCATAAGGTCACACGGTTTATAGGTAATATGTTTGAACACATTGCTTTCCTTGTTTTGTAGATTACACTACAGGATTGGTTATACTGGTAAATCATTGTCGTAAATTCACACTCAAACAAACAACAGTTTCAGTGATCAACAATGATGCAACAAACTGCAAGTTTATTTCAAACCAACATCGTGGTGCCGCGGGAAAACATCCCACAATTCCCCACTAACATATGCTAATTACACGGAAATATATACACATCTGATTCACACGCAAAATGGCAATGTCCATCTTGCTGGCACTTTAGTAGATTATAAACTTTACATCACGTCAACGTTTCACACTGATATATAAACTGGATCACAAACAAGCCTGTCATACAACTGGAATGAATCGTTAATCTCATAACCTAATAGTTTATAGATGTTGCTGCATTGTTTTGCAATTGTTCAGATTCTCAAAAATTTATATAAACATGACGGTAATCTGAAATACCCATATTGAGTGTTGAATATCCTATGTGAATATGCATTAATAGGGAGGCCCCCAATATGTTCCAAATGTACCGATTTCACAGATCTATATTTAGAATGACATAAAAATAACAGTGACCACCCAAATTTTAATTAAATATCGTAGTATAATTTGAGAATTGTTTCATTCTACAAAAACAGTGCTGTGACCCAACCAGTTTTGTAACCACTTTCTCTGTCATACCTGTTATTTAAAAAACAAATATGGGAAATCTCCTTTTTTCAACATGAAACCTTTGCTCTTGTCATTGTGTGTCTCTCCCAAAAGCCAGCCAGTTTTCCATTAAAATAAATGATTAATACTACCAAACAAGTGTTGCACACACTTATTTCAAATAACATGCATTCTGTTTTTCTATTATTACTTCCGGGTTTCCAATGTCACCTGCCTAGTACACCTGTACCTACATAGTAGTTATTTTATTATAATATATTTTATTATATAGTAGTTATTTTCCCCATGTAAGAAACCTCAATTATGTGGCAATTGGTCTGTAAAATGTGTCGTAAATGCAACTTAAAATTCCGAATGAACCTGCCACAGGAAGTACACGTTCATTGGTCACCCACATATTCACCCAGGAGGCCGTAGTTAATCATCTTCTCCTTCACCAAACAAAGCAAGCTGCCCACTCACTGCTACTAGGCTATATACAATGTGGCTCCATCTCGAAACCTGAAGATATGTTGAATACATTAACAAAAGCCTGTCTACATAACAAAGAAGAGAATTCAACCTCATCACGAGTGTTTACCCCAGGTACACACAGTAATACAACAAACTGGTCTCCCAGCGACAACAAACGAACTGCTAATCCATCGCCAGTAAGCTTTCAATTCTTATGTCAAATAGATGTTTATAAACAACTCAGTTTACCTTCTGCTTCAAATTCACACATTCAAGTTAAAACAATACCAACAGCCAAAGATTATTTCATTTAGAACTCGACATACCACAAACGAAAATATACATTTGTATGTTGTGTGAGGCAATATAAATCTACTGGTATGTTAAGAAAATTATTAAGAAATATGTTCAGTTCTAATTTGTGCCAAAAGGTTTCTTAATAAGATGGCCTACAAGTCCAGATGCCATCCTGCATTCTTGCCACAAAGCTTTGCCTGCAGATACAGTGTAGTAATATCCAGCTGACCTCCCCACCAGAAGCCTTCCCTATGTCTGTACTGGTTTGTCTCCATTTGTTCCGGTCAAGTCACTAATGGTTGGCCACTACAAAGGAAAACAAATAATTTACAAAAACATCCAGACTTAGTAAATACACAAGTCCAGTGCACAGTGTGTTCCAGAAGTCATGACAATAATGCAACACAAAAACAAGACGGCATATTGAAAACAACTGGCGATTCAGTTGAACATGGAAAGTAACGTTCAACATCATCAGTCAGTTTCAATATTGCAATAGCCGTTTCACATTGAAAGAGTAGCAAGATGAGCACTGTGAGCATGGCAATTCAAAATGAATTAGAGTTGATCAATTCAATGCCAATTCAATTCCGGAATTGGAGCAGGAATTTGAATTGAAAGATTTGGAACAAAATTAACTGAATTGAAAGATATTGAATCAGAATTAGAACTGAATGATATTGAATTGGAATTGAAAGATTTTGAACTGAATTGGAATTGAAAAAAAAGGAATTGAACATCTGATATTTTACAGACAGTTGGGTGTACTGCTGTGCAGGCAATGGTGTTTAGGAAGCGATGTTTAGTGACTAAGAAAAGTTGGACAATGAAGCTGCTGGTCAAACATTACCCAGCAGTTAATCATTGGATGAAACTGATGAATGGGAAGTCAATTAGGCATGTCCTACTGCCCTGTGTGAATGAGTGCTGGCTGGACCCTGCTTCACAGAACCATTGAAATTGCCCAGATACCAGTCACACTTTCCCAGTGTCAGGTACCAAGCAAATATTAGGGCAATACAGGTGGCAGGGGGTAAGCCAGGGTATCTCTAAACAGTCCAAAGTGTAACCACTAACCAGTGTAACTATAACAAACATGACATTTGGTACTTTTATTATTCATTTAATGTAGTATGTCATGGTTTCTTTATCTTAAAAGTTATATGAGAAGAACATTTTTTAAAGATACAGATATTAAGACTGATTATATAATTATATAAATACATCAATACATTAGACGCTATATCACCCCCCCCCCTTATGCACATTAATCGTATAATTGTATGGTTAACTTATGTGAATTGGAGCGGTAATTGGAATTAAACGATAATAGACGAAACAGGAATTGAAAAAAAAAATTATTGAAAGAAATAGAATTGTAATTGAAAAAAATTGAATTGAAAGAAATTAAATTGGAATTGAAAAAATTTGAACAAAATTGAATTTGAATTTGAATTGAAAAAAAACATTATTGAAAGAAATTGAATTGGAATTGAATAAAAGGAATTGCAATGAAATGGAATTGAAAGAATGGAATGGAACCAGCCCTGATTGTGAGAAGTCAGTTTCAGCCACGAGACAATTAGTACAACTAAACAGGTGGTTCTCTGCTATGTGTGTGCTACTGCTGCTGTGTCCCACCACCAGACTGACCCCAACACACGGCAACTATAAGTATGTAGTACACCATTCCCGGGGTGTTTCAACAAACACAAATGTGGATAACAGTGGACCTATACAATACTATAACGCACTGTCTACATAAAATGCAGGCGACAACTAATGCAGATTCTAATATTCAGTGCACAAGATTGTGCAATCGTCCACATTTTATGGCGATACTTGCATTAGATGAAATATCTTGTGCCATTTTGCTGCATTGATTAATAAAACTCTCTCCTCAAATCATTTATTTAAAATTTTTGGGCCATATCCAACCAATTTAACCCTATCACTTGAACAGCGACAAACTGTATTCACAAAGAACCGAATGAATTGTAGGCTGAGCTTCAAATATAATATATCTTTCAATGCACAGCAGCATTTCATTGTGCATCCTTTTGCCATTTATCCACCAACTAAAATAAAAAAAGCACAAATAAACTACACGCAAAACCAAAACCAAACCAACTGCCAGAAGCAAAATGAAACCAGCAACCGAAACTAAAACCAAATGCCAGAAACAAACCCACAAACCAAAACTGGGCACGGAGACACAACACCAACGAATGAGATACAAAGAGGAGACATACACATTCTCTCAGCGATGGCCTTGTGAAGATTGGCGGCGTATTTATCTGGGTTGCGTTCAGTTGGGACGTTTGGTGCTGGGCTAGGGTTGGCAGCTGCGTGCCGGATTAGTTGTTTCACTGACCGACTGACCGTGTCGACGGCCACTTGCAGATGGTCAGTAACGGCCATTTTTGCAGGGACGGGGGTCATCTCAACCTCTGCCAAAACAGCAGTGAGAATGTGTTTGGTACTCATCGTCACACATTACTTTGTAGTATCAATTATGATAATTTTAAGAATAACCAGGGTAACACACCGACAGGAAAACATTTCTATTTTCTCATGTGGAATAAACTTATCTTAAACAACGTAGTCCAAAGGTTAAGCAAGTACTATATTTAAAATACTTGTACATTACTTATTTATTTACGTGCTAATGTGTGGTGAGAATTGAGTAGGTGGACTGGTTGTGCATTTAGGGGGAGCAGAGACAGAATTCAATCGTGCACTGGCAGGAAGCGCAGCCTCGGTGGGAACTGGAGGAAACTCACAAAACAGGGAGTTAAACACACGGGAAAGGAATTGGGAGCCTGTGGGAAAGAAATTAGGAGATTCTGACAGAAATACATGTAAAGATAGGGTTGGAAATACATTGCCGTAGCCAGGACAGTTGTACATGATTTGTCTAGGTAGCGTCAAACTACTTCGTGCAGGGCAATAAGGAAGGGTGACACTCAGGGAAAGAAGCCGTGCTCAGGAGGAAGCCATTCTGGGAAGAGATCAACTTCGGGAAGGATCAGCAGCTTGTCTGGTCTTACAAGTTAGTAACTGGGTAAATGTACCTTGTGTACAAGTAACAATCATGTGACCAGCTGGCTCATTTACGGTTTGTTGACTGTAATAAAATTATTATTATTAAACACTGTGACACAAACAGCATCAACGTTGCCCCATCAGTGACTCTGTAATCTTTACTGTCAATTTTGTGATATTCACAAATTCAGATTACAAATACAGGTCTGAATGAATGACTGCATGGCATTTCTCATAATGTTGATTGTTATTCTGAAGCAGTGGCATAGCTAAGATAAACTAGAGTTTATCCACTCTTTCTGTTTCTGAAGATGTACAGTTGCAGACATGCAATGCAGTTAGGAAGGACGGGTGGCAATTATGCAGCCAGAATATGCATTCTGTTGCACACGTGCATGATGGATGTTCACATAAACGTTGTGAAGTAAAGGGTTAAGGATGAAAACACACATGGTACAAAGATCTGGTGGGATAATTAACACTGAAGGCAACTATCTTAGTAGGTGTACAACA
>OZ024857.1:1462700-1525200 GCA_964017155.1 Oasisia sp. SBJ-2009 | reverse complement strand
GATTTTTACTCTGCTCATATTTGTGAATGTGTTCACAGAATAATTTGAGTGGCCAGACTCCAAACTTCTGGATGTAGGCATAACATTTTGACCAGTCATAAATGGACACCTCTGTGTAGCCTGTAACCCAAAATGGCGGCGACCATGTTGTATCAGAAAGCAGCGTTATGCGTTGTCCTTACAAATCTTTTGGAATTATAGATGTTTGTGATCGTTTATTGTAGACTGAAGATGATAAAATATGGCAGCATGCACAGTGATAGATCATTAACTTTACCACTGGAATTACCATCTTTTAAAATCAGGAAGACACTTCAACCAAGGGACACATAAGGAGTTTGTGGCAGAAGCCAGGAGTCTCTGACTCACAATCTCCTTAACCTGATATGTACACAAAATAACCATTCATTTGAACATTTTAATTATTAATTACGATAACATAATTTGCCTTAATCAATTACAAACACAATTAGTTAATTGGACCATGCTCTGCTCTGACCACAATCAGCAATTACGTCACTAAAACATAAGGGCCGTGACAAATAATGGTCCCAGTGTGTCACTGGGGGGTGGGATACTCACGAGCAGAGACAGGAGTTGTAGGAGACTGATGCGTGTGTTACATATGTTGGCGAGGAACCAGGTGAACCCTGACATCCCAACCCAGTAACCAAAGCAGATCCCAAAGGCGCTCCCCATCAAGGTGCCTTCTTGCTGCAACACCAACGGTCAGCATTCAACCACTGGACAACATGCAGGGGACAACATGTGCGACCACTAGTCCTAAGTGTGTGCTGTTATCCAGTAGCTTTTAATGTGGTATGCATTCCAAACAAGTTGCATTTTTCAAGATTATTCCTACAAATAATCAGTTGATCTGCTCAGTGTATTACGTTAACATTCTATCAAACTTGTTAGTGCAACTGAATAACATTTATTTGCTATCAATCACCCCAGATTTGCATTGCATGTAAATCAATGTTGTTGTGGCAATAATTGTGTATCACGTAGAACTGTGACGAGATTTTAAAATCCTTTTTAATGCTACATGTTACATAACAAATTTGATCAATCATGGAAAACACCCAACATTGTATATTCTATGAAACATTTTCACAACAAAATATATATTTATTGACAGTGTCAACTGTTATTAATGTATTGCACTCACTGGCACATACAATGTAATATAATGACTACAACAGCCGGACCTGTTTCTAAGACAACTGTAAATGTCATCACAGTCACTTTATGAACAATCATGTTATCCCTGCCTGGAGACAGGTACAATCTAATAAAGATAGCCGTGTCCACTAACCACGGTGTGACCTGAAGTCTTCATCTGGAAGAGCAGTATAGCAATGAGGGAGAGGACTATCATGGTGGGTCCGTACAACTCTCGGTGCAAGGTCTGAAAGTCAAACATGCCGGGATAGTTATAATTCTACAATGTACATTACATTACAGCAGTACATGAAATACCAAGTACCCAGCAGTTTATAATGTAACATGGTTTTGCAGTTCAAGATGGCTATCAAGATATACCATTTTCAAAACTACTATCATAATTCATAATCATTATGGTCTTATCTTTTATTTGAAAGCAACAATTGCTTACAACAAAACCAGCTTTATTTTTTGTCAACTTAACCATAAATGCAAACGACACTTTTTCAGGAATGTTTCTGGAGATATCGTACATGATAACATGCATTTTCGTGGCAACGGCTTGACTGCATGCCCTATTGTCTTGGCATCATAACTATCACTTGGATGTGGATATTAGTTATTGGGTACATACCGCTGCAGTATACATCACTATTACCATGTCATTTCACGTTACAGTATGTTAATCTTTTATTCATAACTAATACAAATAGGTGACAATTTCTTGTGATGCTTTGCTTACCTGTCGTGCCGTAGGTTTCTGTGGTACGAGAGACATGAGAAGTCTGCAATAAACAAAATAAACATCCAGTTAAACCACATACAGTACTTTGATGAGATTTAATTTTTTAATGTTTGCATCAAATGGATTCTATTTGTAAAAAAAACCATATATATATATATGTGAAATATATATAATACAAAATGGTGACAGTTTACAAAATTTTAAGTGGAACACTCAAAATTAAACGTTTCTTCACTCACATCTTTCTATACAATATATGTATGCTGTTAGCATGTCTTAAAGGAAGTTATTGACAGGCACAGGAGTCTAAATGGGTCTATGTTTACATGTTTTTTAGATGCTTCTAAAGCCTTTGATAGAGTGAAACACTTTATCTTATTTCAAAAGTTGATTGACAGGGTAGTACCTGGATATATTGTTAGACTACTTATATATTGATATTCAAATCAGACTATGTGTATAAGATGGTCAGGTAAATTGTCGGAACATTTTGGTGTTACAAATGGTGTCAGGCAAGGTGGTATACTCTCGCCGTACCTTTTTAATATATATATGGATGATTTAACCATAGCTTTAAACAAATGTAACACAGGGTGTGTAATAGGTAGTACAACTATCAACCATCTTATGTATGCTGATGATTTGGTAATTCTGTCTCCATCTGTATCAGGACTGTCTGAACTGATGCAGGTATGTGGACTCTATGGGCTAAATCATGATATCAAGTACAATTCCAAGAAAAGTGCTGTGTTAATATTTAAAAGTAAATTTATGAAAAATGTTGATGTTCCATCATTTAAGATTAATGGTGAAACAATCCAGGAAGTGGATAATGTGAAATATTTGGGTCACTTTATTTCTAATACATTACGTGATGACAAAGATATTTTACGCCAATGCCGACAGCTATATGCTAGGGGTAATATGCTATTGCAAAAATTTTACATGTGTTCCACTGAAGTGAAGCTGACTTTGCTTAGAACTTTCTGCTCTCCCATGTATACTGCTCAGTTGTGGTGGAATTACACAGTAGCAAGTATACATAAACTTCATGTGGCTTACAATAATGTGTTTCGCTTATTGCTAAATCAGCCTAAATATTGCAGTGCCTCCACTATGTTTGTAGAATACCATGTACCAGATAGTAAAGCTGTAATTAGAAACCTTGTATATAAATTCATGCGGAGACTTGATGCCTCTTATAATAAGTTGATAATTGCAATTATCAACAGTGATATAAAATGGCAATCCAGGATAAGATGACATTGGATCAAAATGTTGTATATACATAATAGCTTTTGTTGAGTTTTGACTGAATGTACCATTGTGCAATGTTTTTTCTTCTATTTACCATGTGCAATACTTTTATAGTTTTCTAGTCACTTGTATTTTTTTAATGTTTATATGGACATCTGTATGACACTGACAGTCTGAAATAAAGATATTGAATTGAATTGAATTGAAAATGACATATCTCATCTATGAACTGGTGATGTATTTTATAAAAGCAACAATAATTATTTTGAATTATTTACTTTTGTGTTTATGGTATGCTGGTTATTTTTCCTGGATGTGTGATCAACTGTTCAAATGCCCCTAATGAAAACAAGTATAAGAATGAAATATCCTAATAGTGATAACTGATGCACTGGGTTTGTTGCCCCAAGGGTTCAAGCTGTTTATAATGGATAGGATCGATATGAAACGGGCATGATCATATGTAAAAGAAAGTTTGTTTATAGCACAGTGTCCAATCTTCAGGATTGCTCAACCATTTTAAACTTTACTCCTTTCAGACCTGGTCAATGGAACATCATCTCAACTACTCCGAGCAGCCTCCAGTCATGATGCCATTAATGCACGACGACTATTCGTACACAAACATCCACCACTGTCTATAGCCAGGTACTCATTCATACAGCAGAGTGAACTGGAGTGACGTAGAGAGAAAAAATGTGTCCAAGGTATCACACGGCAGCACGGGATTTGAACCCAGGTTCTCTTAGTCGACAGACAAAAGCTCTCAGCACTGCTCCACTACTCCACTACTCCACTGCTCCATTACCCCACTGCTCCACTACTCCACTGCTCCATTACCCCACTGCTCCATTACCCCACTGCTCCACTGCTCCATTACTCCACTGCTCCACTGCTCCACTACTCCACTGCCCCACTGCTCCACTGCTCCACTGCTCCATTACCCCACTGCTCCATTACCCCACTGCTCCATTACTCCACTGCTCCACTGCTCCACTACTCCACTGCTCCATTACCCCACTGCTCCACTGCTCCACTGCTCCATTACCCCACTACTCCATTGCTCCACTACTCCACTGCTCCATTACCCCACTGCTCCACTGCTCCACTGCTCCACTACTCCACTGCTCCATTACCCCACTGCTCCACTGCTCCACTGCTCCATTACTCCACTGCTCCACTGCTCCACTGCTCCACTGCTCCACTGTTCCATTGCTCCACTACTCCATTACTCCACTGCTCCACTGCTCCACTACTCCACTGCTCCATTACCCCACTGCTCCACTACTCCACTACTCCATTACCCCACTGCTCCACTGCTCCACTACTCCACTACTCCACTACTCCACTACTCCACTACTCCACTACTCCACTACTCCACTACAAATATATGTGTACCTTTGACGAACTTCATGTGGTTCAACGTCGAAGTAAGGTCGCAGGAGGTCAATGTTTGCGTAGAGGTTGAAGACTTGCTGTGCTCGCTGCTGACCTTTCTGCCACATCTGAAACGCAACAAGGATTTCACAACAAAACTCAACCTTTGGTTACATCATCTAAGTGTGACTACGCTCTCCAGTCTTTTCTAATAGTCTACAGAACAGCTCTCAGTTGTCATTTGAGGTAAGTGTGGGGTCCTGGCCATTCTCATAATTACAGAGATACACAATTCTCCTTCCTGATGTCCCTTAAAGAAATAAACGTACATGGTCTGATATGTTTACTGTAAAGTACGTTTTTGGTGATTTTGAAGTAGCTTGGTACCACTACAAAAATATACCTGTTGTCACCCCATGCATTTTAGTATATAGAAAATGTCAAAGTTGAATGACCAGAACACCTGAAAACAACAGCAGATGGATGCCTTGATTGAAATTCCAATGTTTTACTCACTAAGCTACTGAGTCCTACTACATAAGATGCTTTTAGCTGTTTTAGTGACAACAGCAGGAAATGAATTCCACTTTCACTTTCACTCACATAGCTCGTGACGTTCTGCCTCATTTCGTCCTGCATTCCCTCCATGAAGTCGCCCTTACCCTTGCCTTGTGGTGGGGTCGTTGACCCATCGGTTTCTAATTGACAAACAACCAACAGTGATGACAGAACAAGAATTTATATCTGCCTGCGAGGTATTTAAAAAAGAAGCAAGTAAATACTCAGTGTTTCCCCTGCTATATGATGAGTGACGTGGGCCACCTCGCTGTTTTCCTAAGTCACCAGTTCAGAATATGCCAAAATTGCCACCTCATAGCTAGTTTTTGTTATAAACATGTTTACATGCTGCTACCTTGTAGTTACGCATTTGTTTCCTCTCTATGTCTCAGGGAATATGTTAAACACCCTTCAGAATGCACCATTTTGAAGGTAGTTTTCAACAATATTCCGAGTGGCCCTGCCCCCGGATCCACATAGCGTCGCATCATGCCTTTGGTGCTCGCTCACCCCACCCTACCACCTCACCCATTGTTTTACCCAGGGGAAACACGGAATACCAAAAATACTATCAAACTTCGAAAGCCTACACAGTCATTTGGCAGCTTAACTTTATATAGAACGTTGAATTTCAGCCCATTCACTTCAGCATAAGCTGGTTTCTTCTATTTTTTCAGATCGTACAATATGTCACCGTTTACAATACAACTCAACAACCCAAATCACTCATATTCAAAGAATAAAGATGCTTTTAAAAAAGCCAATCAGTGACCTCTGTGACTTAAAATTAAAGTGGAGATAAGAATGAATTAACAGACTGCACATGTATTGTCATTTGTCAAAATGCATGATGTCTGCATTACAATGTCAGATAACATTATTAAATACAAATCACTAGTGTAAATTTACATGCTTTTCGCCAGGGCAAGAATTACCTGTGAAGTTAGTTTCGTAGTCTGACTCATCACCGTCCATCACTTCCATCTCAACAATGGACGATGCGTCCACCTGAAATATGAATTACTCATATCACTTGTGCAATTTGACACCTATACAAAGACTTCAGTTGTGTGATTGCAAAAGCAGGTTCAAATCAGGCTGTATTTCAGGCAAAATACTCTTTAAAGCTGTACTTAGATTTAACTGAATACTATCACGGTTAGAATTTAGTCTAATATTAGTGGGGACACCAGGGCCCCAACTTTTCAAAATCTACAGGCCCGACACAAAAAGTAAGGGCCAAGCCAAAAATGTCATAATTAATAATAATTAAAGTCATAATGTATCTCAATAATTTTATTCAACACATTTACCGTGTCACAAACATCATGACTATAGCCTATGTAGCAGCTGCATTAGTAGATACTGATGATTATTTCAAGATCACAATGGAGGGCTATGTCTTAATTTTTGTCTGCATCAGAGCTGTTTGAAATTGGCAGGTCTTTCACCATTTTGGGCTGTCTGGGTTTGTAGGTGGCAACATAACTAAGGTCGCCTTTTCGTGGCATCCACGCACACTCATAGGGGTAGCATGAGTAACTCTGCTCGGTCCCATTCCTTCACCCCATACGTTATTTTATATGGTTAAGCCAAGAAGCAGTATTTGTTTAATTTCAGCATGAATCTGCATTTAAATGGAACAATGGCAAGTATAGCTTTGTGTGTTATTGAGTTTCTACATTAGCAATTTTTAGGTTCTGGTGTTCACTGGTGCAAACAGACAATCACTACAGTGTTACATTGACTGTTAAGCCTGAAAGCAACACTGAACTTTTCCACTGGTTGAAAGTATCACATGTTTCTTTCATTCACTGTTAGCTCATCACGAAATATAACACAACCTTGTAGTTATCTTATTATTTCCCTTTTTAACCATGCTTACTGATTTTGATAGTGAATAACCCTTTACACTCTGTTGTCTCTTACTCTGACTTGCATGACTAAAATAGATTGTGGACTGTTGAACCCCAACTCTGGGCATTTACTTTAAGCTTTTAACTGACCCTCCTGGCCAGACTCTTCAGGCCATTTTTACTGTGTTTTGTTATCTTCTTTTTCAATATTTTGTAACCGCCGTCCTGTACTTAAAAATATTATTGGCCATAACTGTTGAAATCAAAGCTTGACTGCACATATGCAGTGCAGCAGCGTATCGATTAAAACTAGGACAGTTTACAGACATTGTCGGGCTTCATAGTCTAGAGATTATGCCTAAGTCCTGTCTACTTCTAGTAACACAATCCTAGGTCTTTAATGCGGTTACAAATTGTTTCAAATGATTAATGGCATTCTTTTTTCCTGTCCACCTCGCAACCTCTTGGCAGTCAATGGTAACCCTGACAAGGGCCAAGACATTGACTGGTCCTAGCAGTGGCCCCATCAGTGGCCCTAGCAATGGCCCTAGCAGTGCCCCAGCAGTGGCCCCAGCAGTGGCCCCAGCAGTGGCCCTAGCAGTGCCCCAGCAGTGGCCCCAGCAGTGGCCCCAGCAGTGGCCCTAGCAGTGCCCCAGCAGTGGCCCCAGCAGTGGCCCCAGCAGTGGCCCCAGCAGTGGCCCCAGCAGTGGCCCCAACAGTGGCCCCAGCAGTGGCCCCAGCAGTGGCCCCAGCAGTGGCCCCAGCAGTGGCCCCAGGAGGGGCCAGTGTCATATTGATAACATGAATAATGAGATTTTCTTTGCCATGGCCTCTGTGGTATAAAGTTGTCAGGCCATTAGTTATACATTTTCCAGTTCTTTAATGTTCACAATTGTCTGTAATCTGATATGTTTGAAAATCGTGCGTATTGTGAGGTTAATCTTTGTAATGACTACGGAAATCTGCTGTGTGTCGTCACCTGGGCATAGGTGATTGAAGTTGTCACTAATGGTGCTGTCAAACGGACGTGTTTGGATAACACCAGGTGTTTGTTGGTGTTGATTAAAGTGGGGGGATTTAAGTAGGACAATATGATATTGATATTTGATACTTGATAGTACATTGTGAAACATTGGACTGCATCAATCATTCTGTGCAGAGTCTGGGGGGGGGGGCACTCGGCCCATAGTCTCGTAGAGTTAGACATTTTGGGGACGCCACAATAAATATGGGGCGCACTGGACCCAACTATATTTGAACCATGAATACCAAGTATTTTGTAATGACATGGATGTCTGTAGACTCAGTCAGAATCATAGTTATTATGCTGCCTGCATTGTGAAAATACACTGATTAGATTTAGTGTATATATATAAATATTAGCTAGTGTTGAAACTTTGCTTTTAAAAAGGATAACAAATGGCAACAGTTTCATGTCATACACCTAATAGAGTTTATATAAAGTAACAATTTCCACATATACAATTTTTTTTAAACGTCAGTGGTTTACTCAGAATATGACCTTAAAGTCTAACATTCTATCGAAATCCACGATGGCCTAGACGCCACCATCAGTGACGGGTTAACTTGGCATGACCAATAAGCACGCGGCATTCTAGGTCTTTGCTGAAGCCGGTCAGGTTCCTGCGACGTCGTTAAGGGTCAACAACTTCCGAGTCTTCGTTCAGTGTAGCAGCTGCTTAGACGTGTATCTAAATCTGTGGTCAAATCTATGGTAAACTTTAGTAGTAATTATGCCTTACTGTTCGGCATACGGTTGCAGTAATAGTTCCGTGAGAAATTCTGAGCTATCTTTTTTCTTTCCCGTTGAAACAACCGGTAGTATTGAACATTGGATTCACAATTGCGGGTACTTTTGCAGTTTAGGCCTGCACCTCGAAAAAACATCAAAATGATCACCTACGATGACCAAACTTCGCTGGGCGTATCTACTACACCCGTACTACGTGTATCAGTATGCACTTGTCACGTGATAAATAAAAAAAAATAATGCCTGAAATCAATCAAAATATGTAAGTAAATAACGCCTCACCAAGTCACTACTGCAACAGTGAACTCTGTCAGGTGGCGCCACCATCTTGATGCCGTTAAACTGTGGGGGTCAGACCGTATATTTACTTACACATTTTGATCGATTTCAGGCATTAATTATTATTTTTTGATCACATGACAAGTGCATACACGTAGTTCAGGTGTAGTAGATACGCCCTGCGAAGTTTGGTCATCGTAGGTGATCATTTTGATGTTTTTTTCGAGGTGCGGCCGCGGGCCTAAACTGCGCACAGCGCCTCTAGACGGATTTATGAATAACTAATATGCAGGGAATCTGTGGAGAGCGCCGAAGCTTTGTGATGTCATTCTTCGTCTAACATGGAGTAGCTCATAGTATTTCGTAGGCTGGGTCTTCAAAAATATTTTGCTGGTAAACCGCTGGCGTTAAAAAAATGAGTATATGTGGAAATTGTTACTTTATATTAACTCTATTAGGTGTATGCCACGAAAGAGTTAACTTTTTTTGTCTTTAACCTATTTGTTTTAAGCCCTGAGTTCCTGAGGGCCTCAAACCCTCAACACTATGACTAGACATGGGTTCACATAATGAGCCGCATTGTAAAAACATCATAATCATCATAATTATATAAATGTTTACATTGCCTGAACCAGAAAGGAATTATCTATATATTGGTGTGACTAATTGAAACTAATTAGTATATAATTAGTATATAATTTACATATATCAAAAATCCAAGATGGGTGACAATAAATATGAAAATCAGTTTTATATATATATTATATCAGATAAAAGTTATCTTCTACGAGTAACACAACATTTGCATATATATCAATTGCGATTACATATTATGCCACTCAGGAAGTTGGTACTGTCTTTCTCAAATCAGGATTGAAATAGTACATACAGCAAATGTTACTGCCATCAGAAGTACTATGTGGAATATGTATGTAAGTGCAAAACAAAATGATATTGTATGAATCAGAATAAAGTTTCCTACACTGTGTCATCAAAATTACTGTCGTGTGACTAACAAGTATATTGAAAATAATCAGAATATTATTTATGTCAAAAATCCAGACAAGAAACAAAAAGGCTGATAAGATACATGAAAATCAGTTATATTTTGAGGCTAATGCACAATTATTTGACAGCTCAGAACAGACTGAAGTATTGTCGATGTCAACCACAGCTGTCAACATTGCTGCTGCTTTTCACATTTTCATCCGAATCATCAGCCATATATAACAACTAAACAACTGCAATTCTTGCTCAAGATTATCGCAAACATGAATAGTGAAACATCTACGATCCACTGCTGATTTGATTTTGCTAGAAAGTACCGTTTTCCTCGATTTATATATATGTAAACTTGGTGTCAAACGATCTGCAAATCTGCTGTCTACATCCGGGTAAATTTGACGGAGTTACCACAAAAAACTACTGACATCTAGAAAAAGTTCGGGGTTCAGAATCCATGACATTAATGTGATAAATGACAAAACTTGTATGACTCAATATATAAATAACATTATATAGAAATGTTGCTTGCTAACCACTTCCTGTATTAATACTAATAGTAATAATAAGTAGGAACTTCCATTAAGCTTAAATTCTTAGAGACCATGCTTATCTAGGCACATGCAAAAGGGTAAATCGATCTCTAAATCAATAAACAGTTCCAGCTGTCATCAGATTGATTGATACGCCAGGGATGTATGGGTGATAGGCAGGGGTGTAAAGGTATGTCTTTAAATGATGGCAGAAGTTAGTAATATTCAACTGATTTTCACTAGGAGGAAGCATATTCCAAAGTGTAGGTGCACTAAAGCCCTAGTCCCAATATTAGTATTGTATTTGAAAAATTACCAGATATGTTTTTCTTAGACAAACTGACAAAACATACATTATTTTATATGTATTTTCTGCAAGTTATATACTACTCGTACTAAGTTGTAAAGGGGATATTCTGATATTACCGACTCTGATTCTGAATCTGACCAAGCAGCAACTGGTTGGTGGCCCGAATTTGATGGATAGCTCAACTACTGTAACTAACCCTAATTGTTGGGTCTATCTACATACGGGTAACCTGGCCATTTTGCATTCAGTTTCTGTTGGCAAATCGTGAGATGACCCTATACGATTGGGACGAATGTGCTATTCTTTACTATTTAAATTATTTAGAACTGATGCAACTGATGTTCCATTGTACTTTAAAACAACTCATCAATTTCGTTTTGTAAACTATTTAGTATTGGGCATTAATATTGCAGTAGAACGTACTGATCCACCTACACAACTGTACAACGTCAACGTACACATGGTTTATTGTTAACGGCTTCGTTTATTTAATAATTTTGTATTACACTTTACTGTTTATATTCTCAGAGGGACAGAACATGCTGGCAACATGCTACAGCATAAATAACTTTAATTTGATGGACGATACACAGCAATCTGTTCGTGTTTGTTTTAGTAATAAAGACCAAGATGATTAGGTAATCTTATACTTAACTGGCCTAAATTATTACGGCGTTTTGAAGGGCTTTTGAAACCGTTTTTTCACGTTATATCGATGTGTATGTGTTCGCAATGTGATTCTACATCACTTCCGGTACAAAGAAGTCAGATTTAATTGCTTTAATTAGTGTTTTAGAACAATTTAAACACGCCGAGTCGAAGTAAACAACGCAATGTCACCACTGCAAATATGGCGTGGGCTGTAGGCACCTCCCAGAGGCACCAGAACCGCGGAGGCGCGAGCTGTTTAAATTGTTCTAAAACACAAATTTATTTTTTTATATTTTAATTCTTTGTACCGGAAGTGATGTAGAATCACATTGCGAACACATACACATCGATATAAGGTGGGGGAAAAGGCCGTAATAATTTAGGCCAGTTAAGTATAAGATTACCGATGATTACCAGACTACAGAATTTACCAAACCAGTCCACAGTGACAGACACGGTGAGTGAGTGTGACTGTTACTGTCAGTGTCAGTGACACTGTCACTGACAGTGACAGCGCCAGCGGCCGAGTCTGGTACGAGCTTTTGGGCAGCCGTTGGTCGCCTCAGACGGTTCTTGTGGTGCTGCTATTTGCTCTCGTATTAAACAATAAACCATAACAATGTTGCCGTTTCATTGCCTTGTATATGCGATATACGAAAGAATCTTCCAACATCGATTACTTACTTTTTTCTGTGTTCCGCTTTGGCTCGCCATGTTGGCAATATTGACAGGAAATAATGGTGAAGGCGTCCTCTGGTGAGTGATATGGCAACTACGCGTTAATAGTGTAAATATAAACCAACAGATGGCAACGGAATCGATAGTTGCGTGACGATTTTCAACGTGACACACAAGGGAATCCAAGGCATAACGTCGTCCGCGGACAACCTCAGACAAAACCCACTGTGATTGTAATTGAAAATTGCAATAACTCAAATTTCGCATACAAAGTAGCAATTGTTGCATTAGTAATGTAGAGACATTATCTGTTGTTGATGCTAGACAATTTGAAAATATCCCATGGGATACAGTGGACCCACTATACACTCGTTGTAGATGAGCGGATGGTGCACGATCGCTAGCTATAATATAATGACATGTATAGACTCCGTAGACTCCTAGGTATAGAACTCACTATATATAATTACCGTTTTTTCCAGATGAGAGGGGTATATATCGACAATAGACCTAATGTAAGACATTGTTCAGGGGCGTTTGGAATATACCCTGCTAAAAAATTATTACAGTTTACTATGGTAAACCATGGTAAAGGCAAATGCTGTTTAATGTTGGGAACTATGGTGCCTCGATCCACACAGGACAAGGGAATGAAGAAGCACAATATACAATGGTTGGTACTATACTAAATACTACCGTTAGTTATGAAAAGCGTCTAAAAGAATGTGGTTTAGCTACACTAAAAACTAAGAGATGGAGAGAAGATTAGATAGAAGTATAAATATTGAATGAGTATGAATATATTGACAGAAATATTTGTTTCTCGGTTAAGGAAGAGAGAAGACCTAGAAGACATGGAGTTAATTAGCAACGTCGACTAGATATATTCTTACACAAAGAACAGTAAATGAATGGAACAGATTGTCAGGCTGATTGTATATGTGTTATGCACAATAGTGTTAATATATTTAAAAATAAAATCGACATAATTATATACATGAGAAGGGCTGGGTACACTTAGATAGATAGGTTGGACTCTCGATAATCCAAAAGGCTGCCTATAGTCCACATAGCTGTCACTTGCAATACAGACATATAAAACACATGCCAGGATATTTTGCATTGAAGGGGCCAGGCGAGATTAAAAAGGGGCAAACTGAGTGCGTGTGCGTGTGCGTGTGCGTGTGCGTGTGCGTGTGCGTGTGCGTGTGCGTGTGCGTGTGCGTGTGCGTGTGCGTGTGCGTGTGCGTGTGCGTGTGCGTGGGTGCGTGGGTGCGTGGGTGCGTGGGTGCGTGGGTGCGTGGGTGCGTGGGTGCGTGGGTGCGTGGGTGCGTGGGTGCGTGGGTGCGTGGGTGCGTGGGTGCGTGGGTGCGTGGGTGCGTGGGTGCGTGGGTGCGTGGGTGCGTGGGTGCGTGGGTGCGTGGGTGCGTGGGTGCGTGGGTGCGTGGGTGCGTGGGTGCGTGGGTGCGTGGGTGCGTGGGTGCGTGGGTGCGTGGGTGCGTGGGTGCGTGGGTGCGTGGGTGCGTGGGTGCGTGGGTGCGTGGGTGCGTGGGTGCGTGGGTGCGTGGGTGCGTGGGTGCGTGGGTGCGTGGGTGCGTGGGTGCGTGGGTGCGTGGGTGCGTGGGTGCGTGGGTGCGTGGGTGCGTGGGTGCGTGGGTGCGTGGGTGCGTGGGTGCGTGGGTGCGTGGGTGCGTGGGTGCGTGGGTGCGTGGGTGCGTGGGTGCGTGGGTGCGTGGGTGCGTGGGTGCGTGGGTGCGTGGGTGCGTGGGTGCGTGGGTGCGTGGGTGCGTGGGTGCGTGGGTGCGTGGGTGCGTGGGTGCGTGGGTGCGTGGGTGCGTGGGTGCGTGGGTGCGTGGGTGCGTGGGTGCGTGGGTGCGTGGGTGCGTGGGTGCGTGGGTGCGTGGGTGCGTGGGTGCGTGGGTGCGTGGGTGCGTGGGTGCGTGGGTGCGTGGGTGTTGTGTATATATTTTATCGGAGAAACGTATTACAACAAGTGTCGGGATGCGCGTCGTCCGATAATCATAACAGTATATAGCCTATAGAACCCGCGCCTCTATGTGTCATTATACGCAAATTCTCAGACATATTTTGCATTGAATCGATGCAATGCAAATATGTGTTGACTCTGCGCTAAAATTCTTTGTTACAATAACTCGGAAAATCTTGGTGGAAACTGTTTAATTCAGAAATTGTTGTTATATGAAGAGATATATAATGAGTTGGTAATTGCAATTATCAACAGTGATATAAAATGGCAATCCAGGATAAGACGACATTGGATAAAAATGTTGAATATACATAATAGTTCGATAATCATAATAGTTCGATAATCCTAAAAGTATATAGCCTATAGAACCCGCGCCTCTATGTGTCATTATACGCAAATTCTCAGACATATTTTGCATTGAATCGATGCAATGCAAATATGTGTTGACTCTGCGCTAAAATTCTTTGTTACAATAACTCGGAAAATCTTGGTGGAAACTGTTTAATTCAGAAATTGTTGTTATGTGAAGAGATATATAATAAGTTGGTAATTGCAATTATCAACAGTGATATAAAATGGCAATCCAGGATAAGACGACATTGGATAAAAAAATTGTACATATACATAATAGTTTTTGACTGAATGTACCACTGTGCAATGTTTTTTCTATTTACCATGTGCAATATCGTTTATATATTTTTTAGTCACTTGTATTTGTTAATGTTTATGTGGACATCTGTATGACAGTCTGAAATAAAGATATTGAATTGAATTGAATTAAAAAAAATATACATTGATGTAAAACCGCGCTGCAAATGCTTCGGGGCC
This sequence comes from Oasisia sp. SBJ-2009, assembly GCA_964017155.1. Lineage (NCBI taxonomy): Eukaryota > Metazoa > Annelida > Polychaeta > Sabellida > Siboglinidae > Oasisia > Oasisia sp. SBJ-2009. The sequence continues at coordinate 1,510,201 of OZ024857.1, read as the reverse complement.
CTACTGTGACAGTCTCGCAACAATCACAAGCTGTTTAGTATGGTGCGGTAATGCGTCTGCAAGTTTGTGTGTTCCTGATTCGTCTTGTTGTTTGGCTAATATACAAACTTTTAACATTTTGTAGAACATGGTGCTCATCAGTTATGCAAGCTTGGGTTAAAGGAAACTTGTACAGCAAGATCGCTGTAATAAGCAACAGGTAAACAACTCATAAGTCACCTGCCACGTCAAACTCAAAGTCATATCACTCGATCGGTCAACCGTCATTCGTCAATCCAGTCTTCGTGAGCACAAAAAGTCATCTATCAATCGTTGGTGATGAATAGGCTCGGCTGCAGGTGATATGTGGAGGATTAATCTGATTCTAACTGAGCGACGTGGCCGTCAGACCGGGAAACACCGGTAAACGTCAAGTGAAATGTGTACCTTCTACTATAAGATTAAGACTAAGTAAGCTACTTGCCTACTAACAAACTTACAAAGTCTAGACTTGTAAGCTAAGTTAAACTAATAAACTGTAAGACAAATAATACTACACATTTATAGTATGATATATCTCCTCAAAATACAGTAATACAATTTCAGTAGTCCTTCCTTTGAAAAATGAGACTCTTGATAAACATTTGTAGTTCTATCTTTTGGAATTTTAGAATAGCAAGACATGACATTGAATGATTGATAACCTGTGCCTGAAATAAGTTAAGATGTCTGTAAATTCCATTTCAAAATTGCACTGTGCATAGCTGCCAGCTTCAAGACCCCCAAAATTAATGTTACAAAACAGCACCAGGAACATTTACTGTGGCCTTTATGCATCAACACATTTTGATCAGTCCAAAAATGTCCTGGTAGGTGTGCACATGTGCTTACATTATCCAGTCCAAATATACAAGAAATATGCATACACAAGTACATGTACCTTTGAGCAGATAGCAGATGTCAAATCATATGTTGAAATTGTACACTTGTGCAGCATGACATATATGTACAGTGGAACTCCTCATGAACGACCACACGCTTTTTATGACCGTGTTTTCACTGATGATGGACTGTCTACATTGTATAAACGACCCCTCATCAACGACCACCTGGTAAACGCGACCAGAGACCATAGCAATTTCACTTTTACCCCTGACGAACAACCATCCGATAGGTGGCCTGCATATTTTTTAACCTAAATGTCGCAACGAACGTTCATTAAACACGTGACTAACGGGGCACGGACGCGCATAATGCCATAAAAACAATAAATCGCATGATGACAACCATTAATTTTGGCGATCTTGTACTTTCTGACCGAACTATGAAAACGACAACTAACAGCTGCTAGACTTTTCTCACATGTTATATATTTATAAATACACACTATGTTATAAAATTAAATCATGTCATTGAAACAAATAAAATTCACACAATAAACTCGCCGGCAAGACATCATGGCGGACATGGACACCATCGGTGACTATGCATAGCTCTCTGATTACTGTAATATCCATATTGTGTATGATTAAAATTGAGAAACTTAGGCTAAGTTTTAGGTTAGTTTAGGATAAAACCGGAATCCAGATTTAGCGACACGGCAATAAAAATATATCGACGTAATGCCACGGTAATCTACTGTCTGCATGTAACAGCCGCCGGCAATGTCGACTTTAGTTTAGCACGATTTTGATTTGTGAATTTTATTCTTCACAGGAATTTTTATGATTTCATTTTATGACCTAGTGTGTGTATGTGTAATATGAGTTATTAGAGGGGAAGTTTCACAGCTGTAAGAGGTTGTTGCCATGATTAGATCAGAACGTAAATGATCGTTTTGCGCCGCTTGATAGAACAACAAAATGGCGGTGCGATTACCCAGACGGTGTGATTACCCAGACACTGTGAGGTGGCAGCACTTTTTAGCCCCTCAGACCAAATTTGAAATAAATTAAATGAGAATACTTTTTATCAGATATTAAAAACATAAAAATGAGGATACATTTTATCCTTTTTTTTTTAAATTATACAAAATTAAGCTAATTTTATTGTTGTTAATATGTTGTCTAATTTTTTATTTTATGTAGTTTACTATTTAGCTTTTTATCAAAGACATACATGCTATATGGATATTAATTACTTATTATGATATGCATAAATGTATGAATTAATCCAAAACATCAAAATAACCAAACCCCTCACAAGAGACCACCCCTCTTTTAAGACCACTCCACTCTGATTTGGGGGGGTCTTAAATGAGGGGTTCTTCTGTATAAAAAATAGCATGTTTATCTAAGAAAAATTTGGCATATCTTGTTTGACCGCAAATGTGTGGTGGAGAACTGAAGTAGTTTTATCATTTAGCCGCAAGGCTGTGTAATGATAATTATTGTAACACTTCTATTGTGCCTATATCCTTAAAAGTTTCTCAAATAAACTCATTTAGCATAGTCAAAAAACGGGGACAGGCAAGTACACCTGTTGTCAGCTCGAATGCCCCATAGTCAGGATTGAATAAATTGGTGGACATTTCTGAACATTGTGTTGATACTGATACTTACATGTTAGATCCCTTTGAAATATTGTGCATAGACTGTCGTGGATATAGTCAAAGCTAATCAGTAACAATATTACATGTCTGGTATAAATATCATTTCATGTGCAGATTTACCAGGTTATTTAAATGTTCGTAGTAATAATTTACAAAAATAATAAAATTTTAATGGATTTGGGTCAAGGCACATGACATTTAAAAAAGACACTTACCCCAGGTAGTTCTACATCTGGTGAGTCCAGAGCCCTAGTTACAAGGGGCTCCCTGCAAGTATGACACCGTTTTAAAGGAATAATGGACACATTTAAATAACAGCAAGCTTCGATTTTTAAGTATTTGACAACATTTGTTCCACAAACATATGACATAAAAATGTGATCCAAATGTCTTTATCTAGCGTTGGGAACCTTGGAAAGCCATTACTGCGATTGTCTCTTCCATTACTGTGACTGTCTCTTCCATTACTGTGACTGTCTCTTCCATTACTGTGACTGTCTCTTCCATTACTGTGATTGTCTCTTCCATTACTGTGACTGTCTCTTCCATTACTGTGATTGTCTCTTCCATTACTGTGACTGTCTCTTCCATTACTGTGATTGTCTCTTCCATTACTGTGATTGTCTCTTCCATTACTGTGATTGTCTCTTCCATTACTGTGATTGTGTCTTCCATTACTGTGATTGTCTCTTCCATTACTGTGACTGTCTCTTCCATTACTGTGACTGTCTCTTCCATTACTGTGACTGTCTCTTCCATTACTGTGACTGTCTCTTCCATTACTGTGACTGTCTCTTCCATTACTGTGACTGTCTCGTCCATTACTGTGACTGTCTCTTCCATTACTGTGACTGTCTCTTCCATTACTGTGACTGTCTCTTCCATTACTGTGATTGTCTCTTCCATTACTGTGATTGTCTCTTCCTTTGGCCATAATATTGATGCATGCTGCATACTATTACGCAATGTTAACATGTTTTTTTGTGGTCGATTGTGTGCAGCTGGTCTAGATATTGTACATAAAACGTCCTCATGATACACTTGTGAAATCTGACATATTACATGATGAAGTAAATTGACAATGTTCCATTTGAAATCCGTGCAAAATACAATTAATTGGTTGACATAAACCTCTGACATATTCAGTGAAAAACATTTGAGACTAATTAAATATATTTTAAAAGATATGTTCTGCTAAGGCAAGGGTATCATTATACCAAGATTAACACAAAAGAATTTGTTTCATTGGCCTTAAATGTTTTTTACTGAATATGTCAGAAGTTAAAAAATGTCACTTACAACCTTTTATTTGTTTCTCAAAGGACAATTTGGACACCCTTAACTTGTCTGCTAAATTATTCCCTAGTGATTATGTATCTTGTTTGTTCCAGGTGGCGTAGAAATCTCCTATTGCTGGTGTTGACATGCCTTCTCATATTTTATATGTGGCCTTTCACAAATACACGCCCAAAAGTTGGTCAGTATCTCATAATCATATGTACCATATTTAGTTTTACAAATTTAGTAGAAAATCTAAGCTTCTTATAGATCTACTTGAATTCTTGCAAAATAGTTAGAAATACTTGGCAGCAGTAATTAGTATTCGTTTGTTAACAGTTAGTAAATGGTTATTGTATTTGTACAGTAACTGGTTACGGTGTATGTTACGGTAACTTGCTGCATATAATATTGTAAAGTACTGATTTTACATCATGCATTACATGTTCTACATATTGAAAATATTTAATTTCACTAATTAATTTATTACGTTGTTTTATTTATTTAGTAACTTTTAATAATTATTATGTTAATTATTTGTTGTATCTAATTATACTTCTAATTTATATACTTTAACAAAAATGTTTTCATACCTGTGTTGTGTGGAATGTCTGTGTTTTAACCTGAAATGTATTCGTATTGGTTAACTACATTCCAGTCTATGTAAAAGAGTTAGCACTTGTGCCCATTTTACTTGATCCAGAGAGCCAGGGAGGTGACCCCCCCCCCTGGAGGTTACAGTTCTTGTGATTTTTATATCGTTTCAAATCAGTATTCTGGCAGTAATATGTATCGTACATTGTTGCTTTCAGATGCCATTCAGCTATGTCTCGACGCAAACCTACAGCACTTCAAGGTGGCGCTGCAGCAGAACGATGCCGTTCTCAGTGACTTGGAGCATGCTGAGTTTCTCCCGTTCATTGGTGAGTTCTAGACTTTGTACTTGTAAATGCTTGAAACACTGCAGATCTGTAGAATATCTTGTAACAAAGTTTGCTGTAGAATTCTCTGAGGTGTGGAATATGGGTTTTCTACTAGATTTATTGACCAAGTTTGTTCACCCAGTAGTTAATAGTTATACCTCCAGTAAAGCGTACAGATTAATAGGGCCAGTGTGTCTAGTCAATGTTTATTTAGGGTTGTTTTTCAGGCAGTGCACTGTACATCACAAAGCCAGCAAGGATGTGATCTATCAGATTGCTAAGTACAGTTTGCTAACTGATACAGACATGTTCAGATATGTGCGTGCGTGTTGACACACACAATTTGATTATAGTGTGATTATTTATAATTTTGTATGTAATATAATTCATGTTGGTATCGGGACTTTATGGAAGATAACATTGTTTCCAGTCACACATTGTCTGGATGGACACATGGATGTTAACTCATACATACCCAGTTGATAGGTGTTTTATGACATAAAATAAGACAGACACGCACGCACACACACACACACACACACACACACATTTATTAAGACCGTTTTTTTCCCCGTCCACCACCCATCCACTGGTATTTCTACCCGTCCACATTGGGTGTTACAAGTCCAGCATAAAGCTGTGGGTGGTAGAGATATTGAATATATAGATATAGAGATATGAATACGCTGAGCTGGATCATTGTATATTAAAAACGATGACTATCATAGTGTATGTTTTGTGTATTTACATTATTATTATTATTATTTTCGTATGATATATTTACTGTTTAATATATTATCTTGTTATTTTGTATCTGTTTATATTTATAGTAGCTTATTCACTTTTGAAAGCTATGCATGTTTACGTACACATACTGATTGCCTATGGGTTTTTACTTGTAATAAATCTATTCGTAATATGATGTTGTATACTGTCACATTTCGTTCTTGACCGTTTGAAGCCAACAGAGGAGTCCCTTGTTTGCAGGGAATGGCTACTTTGGGGTGGACTTGGAGGGAGACACTCAGCTGTACATCAAGGATGGAAGATCCCTGTCCCTACCTATTCCCTTCAACCCTATTGTTCAGATATCAGTCATGGGCTACAACTCCAAAGGTAATGGTTCTGCTTGTGTGATGTCTGTGCTGGTTCAAGAATGCTACCATAATGTGACATTTACATCGTGATATGTTGGTGAAAATGTTCAAGTTTTGAGAATAAAGAACTGATTTTAGTTTCTTGTTAGTGCAATTAAGTTAGTTTTAACTCAACCACAAATTTATAACACAACAATCACCCCATTCCAAAAAATGGCTGCAATTCAGCTTAGCTCAACTGTTACTGGTAAAACAACTGCTACTCTGTCAGCCTTTTTAAAGAATGCCTTGGTACTACCAAACCTGGACCAGCGAGATAATACCACCACTTCATCGACAACAGTTAACATGTAGATCCTTGGGATGCATACATTTAGTTAGATTACTAACATATTCATGTACTTCATTATTATCATTGTCATGTTTGCAAATACATGTCAAGTTATCTATAACTGTTATTGCAAAGTTAAAACCTAAACAGTTGCTTGTGTACCGGTGTATTGTTGCCTTAATGATTTCTTTTTGTATTTGTTGACATCGTAAGTATATTGTTAATAAGAACTGTTTTGTTTCAGAGAGTCGGTTGGTAGATTTTAGATATGGACTGGTCAGACGGATAGTTTGCTACGGAATAGTAAGTGTCAAGTGTTTATTGAAGATAATAATAACACCTTTATATATGATATAATATAAATATTCCCAGGGTCTGAGCACGTATGTACAACAAGCAGTCAGCATTACATATCACATCATAAACAGGGACAAGCAAAAATCGTTATTAGCATAAGTCCTGTTGGATGATTTAGCATGAAAATGCAATCTTGGGCAAACATGGCTTGAATTTTTAACGGACAGTAGCTATATTTTGTAAGTACGGAGCTTAGCCCAAATGTTAGCAGCAGCAATAAAGAAAGCACGAAACAAAAATGTTTTATATAAGAGATGTTTTAAATAGCTAGTGAATATTTGAAGAAGAAAAAAGCCCTCTTTGTGGTGAGCATTTACATTTACCATATATTTACTAAAGAAAGTCTCACCAGGAACAGTTCGGTTGCCCTACTAGCAATTGATATTTACGAATAGCATTAGCCTGGGTACCATATTTGCTAACAATTGTAGCGTCTACTCTGTTGCATTTTTGCGTCACTCAAAAACATATTTATGGATTGTTTCACATCTAGAAAAGGGGGTGGGCATCTGTTAGGTAGTGCGCGTCTATTAAAGACTATACGGTATTAGTTGATATTTTAAAGCCAATTCTATATTAGGTAACCAGATGCCTGTGTAATTGTCTAGGTAAATACAGTGAACACAAATTGAGGTGCTTAGCATATACTGCCACAGCTGAAAAAATACATTTTCGTTGGTATGTTTTTGAAGCCGTCTTGATCTTTCTTGAGAGTTTACTTTGACCTTCTGTGTTTCCAGGGCAGCACCACGTTGAGTGCAATAACCACAGCATATGTTCACAGGACAAGACCGTCTGTTTTGATACAGAACATTCGAATTGTCAATCCATCTGTGAGTTCTCATTACAGATCATTCTAAGATATGATACTTTATATTCATAGCTGTGCTAGGTACCTGAAGATTTATGTTATCATAGCTTTCCATTTTTAGCAAATTTGGACAAAGTTCAAATGGAATATAGTCATGTTCCTATCAACATTTTATATTGTGTAAACCACTATATGGAAAATTACATGCGTGTAATTTTACAATGGAACCCATGGCGTTATGCAAGTTGAAGAGTGTTTATATTGATTGTGACAGCAGATGTTGTTATTATTAGCAATGACTGTAAATTAAATGGTTCCAGGATGATCATATGAATATGGATTGTTGTTGACAGAGTACCTCAATCACGTTAAACATCCGGCAGACAGGGGCGTCAAGGTGGAGCGGGGTGGAGCGTGACAACACGAGGTAGGTCAAGGGCATCAAGGTGGAGTGGGGTGGAGCGTGACAACAAGAGGTAGGTCAGGGGCGTCAAGGTGGAGTGGGGTGGAGCGTGACAACAAGAGGTAGGTCAGGGGCGTCAAGGTGGAGTGGGGTGGAGCGTGACAACAAGAGGTAGGTCAGGGGCATCAAGGTGGAGTGGGGTGGAGCGTGACAACAAGAGGTAGGTCAGGGGCGTCAAGGTGGAGTGGGGTGGAGCGTGACAACAAGAGGTAGGTCAGGGGCATCAAGGTGGAGTGGGGTGGAGCGTGACAACAAGAGGTAGGTCAGGGGCGTCAAGGTGGAGTGGGGTGGAGCGTGACAACAAGAGGTAGGTCAGGGGCGTCAAGGTGGAGTGGGGTGGAGCGTGACAACAAGAGGTAGGTCAGGGGCATCAAGGTGGAGTGGGGTGGAGCGTGACAACAAGAGGTAGGTCAGGGGCGCCAAGGTGGAGTGGGGTGGAGCGTGACAACAAGAGGTAGGTCAGGGGCGTCAAGGTGGAGTGGGGTGGAGCGTGACAACAAGAGGTAGGTCAGGGGCATCAAGGTGGAGCGGGGTGGAGCGTGACAACAAGAGGTAGGTCAAGGGCGCCAGGTGGAGCGTGACAACAAGAGGTAGGTCAAGGGCATCAAGGTGGAGTGGGGTGGAGCGTGACAACACGAGGTAGGTCAAGGGCATCAAGGTGGAGTGGGGTGGAGCGTGACAACAAGAGGTAGGTCAGGGGCATCAAGGTGGAGTGGGGTGGAGCGTGACAACACGAGGTAGGTCAAGGGCATCAAGGTGGAGTGGGGTGGAGCGTGACAACAAGAGGTAGGTCAAGGGCATCAAGGTGGAGTGGGGTGGAGCGTGACAACAAGAGGTAGGTCAGGGGCATCAAGGTGGAGCGGGGTGGAGCGTGACAACAAGAGGTAGGTCAAGGGCATCAAGGTGGAGTGGGGTGGAGCGTGACAACAAGAGGTAGGTCAGGGGCATCAAGGTGGAGTGGGGTGGAGCGTGACAACAAGAGGTAGGTCAAGGGCATCAAGGTGGAGTGGGGTGGAGCGTGACAACACGAGGTAGGTCAAGGGCATCAAGGTGGAGCGGGGTGGAGCGTGACAACAAGAGGTAGGTCAAGGGCATCAAGGTGGAGCGGGGTGGAGCGTGACAACACGAGGTAGGTCAAGGGCATCAAGGTGGAGTGGGGTGGAGCGTGACAACACGAGGTAGGTCAAGGGCATCAAGGTGGAGTGGGGTGGAGCGTGACAACAAGAGGTAGGTCAGGGGCATCAAGGTGGAGTGGGGTGGAGCGTGACAACAAGAGGTAGGTCAAGGGCATCAAGGTGGAGTGGGGTGGAGCGTGACAACAAGAGGTAGGTCAAGGGCATCAAGGTGGAGTGGGGTGGAGCGTGACAACAAGAGGTAGGTCAGGGGCATCAAGGTGGAGTGGGGTGGAGCGTGACAACAAGAGGTAGGTCAAGGGCATCAAGGTGGAGTGGGGTGGAGCGTGACAACAAGAGGTAGGTCAAGGGCATCAAGGTGGAGTGGGGTGGAGCGTGACAACAAGAGGTAGGTCAGGGGCATCAAGGTGGAGTGGGGTGGAGCGTGACAACAAGAGGTAGGTCAAGGGCATCAAGGTGGAGTGGGGTGGAGCGTGACAACAAGAGGTAGGTCAAGGGCATCAAGGTGGAGTGGGGTGGAGCGTGACAACAAGAGGTAGGTCAGGGGCATCAAGGTGGAGTGGGGTGGAGCGTGACAACAAGAGGTAGGTCAAGGGCATCAAGGTGGAGTGGGGTGGAGCGTGACAACAAGAGGTAGGTCAGGGGCATCAAGGTGGAGTGGGGTGGAGCGTGACAACAAGAGGTAGGTCAAGGGCATCAAGGTGGAGTGGGGTGGAGCGTGACAACACGAGGTAGGTCAAGGGCATCAAGGTGGAGTGGGGTGGAGCGTGACAACAAGAGGTAGGTCAGGGGCGTCAAGGTGGAGTGGGGTGGAGCGTGACAACAAGAGGTAGGTCAAGGGCATCAAGGTGGAGTGGGGTGGAGCGTGACAACAAGAGGTAGGTCAGGGGCATCAAGGTGGAGTGGGGTGGAGCGTGACAACACGAGGTAGGTCAGGGGCATCAAGGTGGAGTGGGGTGGAGCGTGACAACAAGAGGTAGGTCAAGGGCATCAAGGTGGAGTGGGGTGGAGCGTGACAACACGAGGTAGGTCAGGGGCGTCAAGGTGGAGTGGGGTGGAGCGTGACAACAAGAGGTAGGTCAGGGGCATCAAGGTGGAGTGGGGTGGAGCGTGACAACAAGAGGTAGGTCAGGGGCATCAAGGTGGAGTGGGGTGGAGCGTGACAACAAGAGGTAGGTCAGGGGCATCAAGGTGGAGCGGGGTGGAGCGTGACAACAAGAGGTAGGTCAGGGGCGTCAAGGTGGAGTGGGGTGGAGCGTGACAACAAGAGGTAGGTCAGGGGCATCAAGGTGGAGTGGGGTGGAGCGTGACAACAAGAGGTAGGTCAGGGGCATCAAGGTGGAGTGGGGTGGAGCGTGACAACAAGAGGTAGGTCAGGGGCATCAAGGTGGAGCGGGGTGGAGCGTGACAACAAGAGGTAGGTCAGGGGCATCAAGGTGGAGTGGGGTGGAGCGTGACAACAAGAGGTAGGTCAGGGGCATCAAGGTGGAGTGGGGTGGAGCGTGACAACAAGAGGTAGGTCAGGGGCATCAAGGTGGAGTGGGGTGGAGCGTGACAACAAGAGGTAGGTCAGGGGCATCAAGGTGGAGTGGGGTGGAGCGTGACAACAAGAGGTAGGTCAGGGGCATCAAGGTGGAGTGGGGTGGAGCGTGACAACAAGAGGTAGGTCAGGGGCATCAAGGTGGAGTGGGGTGGAGCGTGACAACAAGAGGTAGGTCAGGGGCATCAAGGTGGAGTGGGGTGGAGCGTGACAACAAGAGGTAGGTCAAGGGTGCCAGGTGGAGCGTGACAACAAGAGGTAGGTCAAGGGCATCAAGGTGGAGTGGGGTGGAGCGTGACAACAAGAGGTAGGTCAAGGGCATCAAGGTGGAGTGGGGTGGAGCGTGACAACACGAGGTAGGTCAAGGGCATCAAGGTGGAGTGGGGTGGAGCGTGACAACAAGAGGTAGGTCAGGGGCGTCAAGGTGGAGTGGGGTGGAGCGTGACAACAAGAGGTAGGTCAAGGGCATCAAGGTGGAGTGGGGTGGAGCGTGACAACAAGAGGTAGGTCAGGGGCATCAAGGTGGAGTGGGGTGGAGCGTGACAACACGAGGTAGGTCAGGGGCATCAAGGTGGAGTGGGGTGGAGCGTGACAACAAGAGGTAGGTCAAGGGCATCAAGGTGGAGTGGGGTGGAGCGTGACAACACGAGGTAGGTCAGGGGCGTCAAGGTGGAGTGGGGTGGAGCGTGACAACAAGAGGTAGGTCAGGGGCATCAAGGTGGAGTGGGGTGGAGCGTGACAACAAGAGGTAGGTCAGGGGCATCAAGGTGGAGTGGGGTGGAGCGTGACAACAAGAGGTAGGTCAGGGGCATCAAGGTGGAGCGGGGTGGAGCGTGACAACAAGAGGTAGGTCAGGGGCATCAAGGTGGAGTGGGGTGGAGCGTGACAACAAGAGGTAGGTCAGGGGCATCAAGGTGGAGTGGGGTGGAGCGTGACAACAAGAGGTAGGTCAGGGGCATCAAGGTGGAGTGGGGTGGAGCGTGACAACAAGAGGTAGGTCAGGGGCATCAAGGTGGAGTGGGGTGGAGCGTGACAACAAGAGGTAGGTCAGGGGCATCAAGGTGGAGTGGGGTGGAGCGTGACAACAAGAGGTAGGTCAGGGGCATCAAGGTGGAGTGGGGTGGAGCGTGACAACAAGAGGTAGGTCAGGGGCATCAAGGTGGAGTGGGGTGGAGCGTGACAACAAGAGGTAGGTCAGGGGCATCAAGGTGGAGTGGGGTGGAGCGTGACAACAAGAGGTAGGTCAGGGGCATCAAGGTGGAGTGGGGTGGAGCGTGACAACAAGAGGTAGGTCAAGGGTGCCAGGTGGAGCGTGACAACAAGAGGTAGGTCAGGGGCATCAAGGTGGAGTGGGGTGGAGCGTGACAACAAGAGGTAGGTCAGGGGCATCAAGGTGGAGTGGGGTGGAGCGTGACAACAAGAGGTAGGTCAAGGGTGCCAGGTGGAGCGTGACAACAAGAGGTAGGTCAAGGGCATCAAGGTGGAGTGGGGTGGAGCGTGACAACAAGAGGTAGGTCAAGGGCATCAAGGTGGAGTGGGGTGGAGCGTGACAACAAGAGGTAGGTCAGGGGCGTCAAGGTGGAGTGGGGTGGAGCGTGACAACAAGAGGTAGGTCAAGGGCATCAAGGTGGAGCGGGGTGGAGCGTGACAACAAGAGGTAGGTCAAGGGCATCAAGGTGGAGTGGGGTGGAGCGTGACAACAAGAGGTAGGTCAGGGGCGTCAAGGTGGAGTGGGGTGGAGCGTGACAACAAGAGGTAGGTCAGGGGCGTCAAGGTGGAGTGGGGTGGAGCGTGACAACAAGAGGTAGGTCAGGGGCATCAAGGTGGAGGGGGGTGGAGCGTGACAACAAGAGGTAGGTCAGGGGCGTCAAGGTGGAGGGGGGTGGAGCGTGACAACAAGAGGTAGGTCAGGGGCATCAAGGTGGAGGGGGGTGGAGCGTGACAACAAGAGGTAGGTCAGGGGCATCAAGGTGGAGTGGGGTGGAGCGTGACAACAAGAGGTAGGTCAGGGGCATCAAGGTGGAGTGGGGTGGAGCGTGACAACAAGAGGTAGGTCAGGGGCATCAAGGTGGAGTGGGGTGGAGCGTGACAACAAGAGGTAGGTCAAGGGTGCCAGGTGGAGCGTGACAACAAGAGGTAGGTCAGGGGCATCAAGGTGGAGTGGGGTGGAGCGTGACAACAAGAGGTAGGTCAGGGGCGTCAAGGTGGAGTGGGGTGGAGCGTGACAACAAGAGGTAGGTCAAGGGCATCAAGGTGGAGCGGGGTGGAGCGTGACAACAAGAGGTAGGTCAAGGGCATCAAGGTGGAGTGGGGTGGAGCGTGACAACAAGAGGTAGGTCAGGGGCGTCAAGGTGGAGTGGGGTGGAGCGTGACAACAAGAGGTAGGTCAGGGGCGTCAAGGTGGAGTGGGGTGGAGCGTGACAACAAGAGGTAGGTCAGGGGCATCAAGGTGGAGGGGGGTGGAGCGTGACAACAAGAGGTAGGTCAGGGGCATCAAGGTGGAGTGGGGTGGAGCGTGACAACAAGAGGTAGGTCAGGGGCGTCAAGGTGGAGTGGGGTGGAGCGTGACAACAAGAGGTAGGTCAGGGGCGTCAAGGTGGAGTGGGGTGGAGCGTGACAACAAGAGGTAGGTCAGGGGCGTCAAGGTGGAGTGGGGTGGAGCGTGACAACAAGAGGTAGGTCAGGGGCGTCAAGGTGGAGCGGGGTGGAGCGTGACAACAAGAGGTAGGTCAGGGGCGTCAAGGTGGAGCGGGGTGGAGCGTGACAACAAGAGGTAGGTCAGGGGCGTCAAGGTGGAGCGGGGTGGAGCGTGACAACAAGAGGTAGGTCAGGGGCGTCAAGGTGGAGTGGGGTGGAGCGTGACAACAAGAGGTAGGTCAGGGGCGTCAAGGTGGAGTGGGGTGGAGCGTGACAACAAGAGGTAGGTCAGGGGCGCCAAGGTGGAGTGGGGTGGAGCGTGACAACAAGAGGTAGGTCAGGGGCGCCAAGGTGGAGTGGGGTGGAGCGTGACAACAAGAGGTAGGTCAGGGGCGTCAAGGTGGAGTGGGGTGGAGCGTGACAACAAGAGGTAGGTCAGGGGCGTCAAGGTGGAGCGGGGTGGAGCGTGACAACAAGAGGTAGGTCAGGGGCGTCAAGGTGGAGTGGGGTGGAGCGTGACAACAAGAGGTAGGTCAGGGGCGTCAAGGTGGAGCGGGGTGGAGCGTGACAACAAGAGGTAGGTCAGGGGCGCCAAGGTGGAGTGGGGTGGAGCGTGACAACAAGAGGTAGGTCTGCACATGCTATTTACCAGAATACTCACACAGCAGTTGAGATATTTTACCCGGAGCAAGCCATGTATAAGGACAACACACATGCACGTGCACATTGTGTTACATAGTTGAATAACTTCTGGCAAGATGTCATGGCCTTGTAGCTATCAAATGTGCTGTGTTCACTGCCATCTAAATGTTCATACCAAGACACATTATGAATATGATTGTGTAACTCATCATGCATGTTGTATCTTATAGCATAACTGCAAAACTTTTAAACATTTACACCACATAACAGTTTTTAGTATAAGAAATGTCAAATTTTAGTAGATTAACGTAGGAATGGCATATGTGAAACCCATGTGCTTACCTTTTCCTCAGTAATATGTGAAAATGCTTTATTACTTTCCACCAGAATATTTGTATTGATCAAGTAATTTTTTTCCAAAGATAAGCATCCAATGTATTCCATTGTGTAAATGACAGACTTTTTTAGTTTGTTTTTTATTTTTTATTTTGTGTAACTACACAGTGGTCAGATGAGTGAGGCGTCCAGGGTGGAGATCACCATGACGACGGGGTTGGTATACCCCCAGAACTCCCCTGGACAACGCAAGCAGCTCATTGCCATAGCCAGCACCAAGCTTCCCGACACAGTCACTGTCCGTGCCTCCAAGTAAGTGCAGTTGCCCCACATTCAACGTAATTGGTGTGTATTGTTGCAGATAAAGCTAAACTCCCTTTTATTTTCTGACCTAGCCATGAGAATGACTTCATTGTATTTTACCAAGGTTTTCTTTGTATATCTGTAATAATAATAATTGGACCCCCAATATCATCATGTGTTGATTTTATTGGGAAAGCAGAATTCTACAGGTAGAATAATAACACGTTGTGCATTGAAATAATCTGACCGGAGAAATTGTGATACTTTTGAGAGCTCTGGAGTTTTAACTTTTTATAGTGTCTGATTTATGTGGTATATGTGGTTTTGACTGACCCGTGCAATTGATTGTTCACTATATTTTTAGATAGCAGTTTGAACGTTCTAGGTTAGGTATATGGACACGATGTGATCCTACGTATTGAAGGAGAGTCTTTATATGTATTTACATTCTGTTCTCCGTTGTAGGACGTGGGAGTTTCAAATGGTGGTGGTGGTGAAGTGGTCCAACAAACCTGTCTCAAGTCTTGTCAAACAGGAACTGGCTCAGTCGGCAGAATGGGTGAGGAGAGGACTGCAGACATGTTGCAGAGCTTGATTGTGTATCACAGGGCATGATTATTTATCACAGAGCATGATCATGTTTCATAAAGCTTGATTATGTATCACCGAGCATGATTATATAAACTCACAGATTGTGAATAAGTAGATTATTATTTTTATTAGCCAGTAAAATAAAATACAATTATTTATTATAAAAATGTTGTCAGTATAAAAAATGTACATGATTATATAATTTAGATAGACATGTAACTCACAAGGCCAGTATATGTTAAACAAATTATTTATAATCACTGTCTTATTGGGAGCCACTGACCCATATTTCTCTAAAAATATTCTTTAATTAATTACATCGCTGATCTCAAAAATGCTATGCACACTTTCATTATTCTGTATGTACAGCTATATACCTATTATAATTTGTAAAAATGCATACATTCGATACATTTACCATGTGTTTGTTTGTTGTATTTGTGGTCTTAGGTAGTTTACCTCCAAACAACCTAAACATGGGCTAACACAGGAGTTATC
Organism: Oasisia sp. SBJ-2009; assembly: GCA_964017155.1. NCBI lineage: Eukaryota > Metazoa > Annelida > Polychaeta > Sabellida > Siboglinidae > Oasisia > Oasisia sp. SBJ-2009. The sequence goes on along the minus strand of OZ024857.1, from coordinate 1,494,731 downwards.
CTTCTCTTTAGAATTAGTGTCCACTACCAGTACACATTTATCCCCTGTGTGGGATCTTTTACTTCCCCTGGCTTACACACCAGATAGAAGGGAAAAACACAGACAAATGGGGGTTGAACGAAATTGCGTAAGATTCGAAAAACAGCGGTAGGTGGGATTGAACCACAGTCCCCTCGGTTGACAGTCCGGCGCTCTACCGCGCGACCACCGCTCCCCACACGGTAACAATAAACTTGTGTTTTGTCCTTGCAGGAGCTGATGGAAGTGTTGAACACGGGCAGTCGGAAGCTGCTGGTGGAACACGTCCGTGTGTGGCAGGAGGTAGGACTCACTTGTTCCTGTTGTGTCACCAGTAGCATTAGGACAGCACAGTTGTTTCTATGGGTTATGTTTAGACACCCTCCACACAGGCAGTGGTATCACAGTGAATAAAATGTGCTTTTAAAATGTTTTGTTAGAGTAGAATTGACCTGTAGTAAGGTTTTGCAGTTTTTGGCCAAATATGTTATGTATGATGAGCTTTGTAATCCTAATGTGTATTTCTGTGTGTATTTAGCTAGCAATGGAGATAGCACACGTTGCTGAATGAAAGCCATTCAACCACTGACATCTAGACAAAATCATTCAACCACGATAAACCCTTGTACATGCATGCATGTGCGCACAAGTGTGTGTTAAAGTATCATGTTTTTTAACGTATGTGTTGTATTTGCTTCAAGTGTTCACAATCCCAGAACAGTTTGGGATGTTTGTTGTGAATTTTTTGTAATAAACGTTATTACAGATATTCTACTGCATCAGTATTCTATTGGGAATATGGGCAGCTTTTGCTAATTCAACAGCAGTCATAGCACAAGAATGTAATGCTCATTTAAGAATCAGATGGTACACATTGCTGACTGAGGGCATTTGAAAACAGTTTTTAGCATTGAAATATCAAATTTTAGTTATTCAATATTTGTGGTAGATTCACATTGGAAGGGCACATATGAAACCTGCTTGCTTACCTTTTCCATATGAAAATACTGTATAATTTTCCACCAGAATATTCTTAATGCACCAGCGCATTTTCTCAAAAGATAAGCTTCCACCATATTCTATATGTTATACAGTGACAGTGTTAACAACATACATTTTTTATGTATACTGTTTGCGTTACCACATATAAAAGGCAAGTTCATATATAGCGCAGTATCCAGTCCTCAAGACCGTTCAAAGCGTTATACACTTTACTTCCCTGACAGACCTGTTCACTCAGACACCATCTCGGCTTCTCTTGGAAGCATCCAGCCATATGCTACAATTAATGCGCGAAGGCTGCTCGTACACATATCCACCACTGTCTATAGCCAGGTACTCGTACAGCTGAGTGAACTGGAGCAATGTAGAGTGACAAAACTTGCCCAAGATTTTAATACCGCAGCACCAGGATTCGAATCCGGGTTCTCGTAGTCGAGAGTCCGAAGCTCTACCCCTGAGCCATTGCGCTCTACATAATGGTCAGACAAGTCGGGTGTCCAGCATTGAGATCACCGTGACAACGGGGTTGGTGTACACTGATGTAATCTGTACATGGAGTGTATCGTCTGTTGACAGCTGTGGCGGTCTGGGTTTGGCATCAGTGAGTCGAAGGCGGCGGGAATGTTGAATGGGAACCGCATCAACGCCACCCTCTACTACCTGATGAGTCAAACAGCCTCGCTCCTCAACGTGACAGACGTGACTGCGTCTCAGCAAGCCGCACTCAAGCAAGATCTGTACACAGTCGATCGCTGCTACAGCGGTCATCACACTCTGTAAGTGCAGCTATGTGTGACTTAGTATCCACTATAATAAGCTAGGCTTAGCTAGCATATTTATGCAGGTTAGTTTTGGTGAAACTATGAGATGAAAGTATAAAATTACTTTGTAGCAGTTCTGGTCAAAATTTGTAAAACAAATGGCAAAGGTGGTCAACCTTCATATGCTTAGTGTGTATGTACGTGTGTGTAGCTGTATGTATGTGTGTATATATATATATACACACACAAACACACACACACACAAACACACACACACACACACACACATACATTTATAATAAAGTTATTACTTTGTACGTTTACACAGGAAAGTCAATTTCTTCAATGTTATCAACGACATGCATTCCAAACCTAAAGTGAACATGGCAGGTCTTTGACAGTGCCATCTATGGGACACTGTCTCTTAAAAATACCAATGTCACCGAGCTGTCCGATCCCCACTGACTGTCCAGTAACTGGCACATTTAGTTACCCAATGTATTTTTTATTAATCCCACCGTGTTTTTCACTTAAACTATTCACATGTTACAGATGTGAAAACAAATTAACCTGATTGACAGTGGCCTGACTAGACAGTCTGTGGTGTTGTTGCAGACAGAACACTAAGATGTGGGAGGCGCCAACCAACAGCTACACCCTGAGTGCACTGGCCAACACGTGGCTCATCACCTTAGAGAAGTACGGCTGTGTCAACATGCTCAAAGCAGGTTCGCCGTCTTCTTTCCCTTGTCTGCGCCACTGTCATAAAGTAACCATCCCAGGGCTTGATGCAGGATTTTGTGGACACTTTTCGTGGCTGTTAACTCGTATACATACAAGGCAGTTGAGGTGTGTTTTATGACCTGGAATAAACTACAAACTCACACACGTGACACCCATTTTCAAGATATAACTGACAATGTCTATGATTTACGGTCCTTTATTTTTTACATGTACATCACCCGCCCACCGATATTACTGCCTGTCCACAGTGTTTTACCCATCCAAGTGACAGGTGGACGGGTCTCTGCAACTATGAATCATACACATTATCACTTGGTATAAAGTAGGATTTCATTTACATTTTAATCACATCATAATATAATAAAAAATTAAAGTACGTTCATCATCATGCTGTCGGTCGCGAAGCGACAAAGACTGCTTCCATCACTTGACTGTTGCTCTCCATTTGTCTCTATTTGTACGTTCATATATTGCCCAATATCCAGTCCTTAGAGCTGCCTGTTGAGAGAGTTTTACATGTCACTCCCTGGTAGACCTGTTCATTGGAACACTGTCTCAGTTGTTCTTGGCAGCTTTCAGCGTCACTGTAATGAATGCATAAACACTATTTATATGATAGAATTTTTATGAGAGTTGTGACTAGTCTTCTAGGAGTAGACAGAGAACTACAGGCTATACTACGTATGATATTTATGAGAGTTGTGACTATAGTCTTCTAGGAACTGACAGAGAACTACAGGCTGTACTAGGTATGATATTTATGAGAGTTGTGACTATAGTCTTCTAGGAACTGACAGAGAATTACAGGCTGTACTAGGTATGATATTTATGAGAGTTGTGACCATAGGAACTGACAGAGTACTACAGGCTATGCTATTTATGATATTTATGCCAGTTGTGACTAGTCTTCTAGGAGTAGACAGAGAACTACAGGCTATGCTAGATATGATATTTATGTGAGTTGTGACTATGAACTACTATGAACAGACAGAGTACTACAGGCTAGGCTAGATATGATATTTATGCCATTTGTGACTGTGATCTGCAGGAGCTGACGGGGTACTCCAGGCGATGTTACTCAGCTTCGGGCAGCTTCAGTTCGGAGACCGCCACCTGGAGTTCAAGACTCACCCCCGAGACCTGCACCGCGACTACTACTTCAGACGACTCAACTACGGCAACAGTACACACGTCAACATCTCCGTTGTCGTTGGCGACGACAACAAAGCGGTCCTCTACGTGGCACTAGACCGCAACGACATGCCGTTCTACGCATGTGACGCGGGGTGCCAGGATCCACCCATCAAACTGGGGTTTGTTGGTTACATGCCTTGACGACACTCATTTCTGTGTTATTGGTTTTAGATTTTTCTGTTTGGAACTGTATTTTTACACCATAATATGTTTATTTAAACTGTATTTATTTATCTTAGCCTATTTAATTATTTATGTTAGCTTATATATTTTATATTAGCTCATTTATTTAATTCATATTAGTCTACACTTCATGCTAATGTGAAGTGCTTCGATTGGCATTTAATTACTTTAGAAACAACACTATTACAGAAACAGAATTATAATTATTATTAGGGCAAATGCACTTTCTTTGTTCCTGAAGTTAGTCTGGGATAATGTGGGTCTCTCTTCTATTGTTGGTCCTGTGTTATTGCTATCTCCAGCATTCATCTTCTTCCCTGTTCTCTTGGTTGAAAAACTCATCCCAATCTTGCCAAATCTCAATTGATCAGACTGAAATGAGGCTACATCAAACAAAATCAGTTCACTTTTGCCTGACATCCAAAAAGGTTGGATGTATCTAGTATTTGTGCTTAAACTGTCACAAGTTTGTCATTTGATTTTATAATTGTGTGACAATTGGAGGAAACAGTAAAACCTGTCAATATCAGACGTCATCAGGACTGTGCAGTAGGTCCATCTTGGTCAGATCACTCTGGGACAGCAGGGCCCAGTTTCATGGAGCGTACCTAAGACGTCGTGGCGGGTGATAACCTGTCGAAAACTTAAAACGTAAAGTTACGCTAGTTGCATTTCATGAGTCTGCTCCATAATTGCACTTAGCTGCACCATGTATTTAGTAGGCGTAACTTTACGCTAGTTGAAATATTTACAGTATGCTCCCGAAATTGAAATATGTACGGTATGCTCCTGACACGCCCACTTTGAACAAAATTATTTTTAATATTTACACTGGATACCCTTTACAGTCATCATAGCTTCCCATTTGCTATGCGAACGGCAAAGGCGGCAGCGAGAAAGAAAAAAGGTTGTTCAGACACAGCACAAATACAGGGATTCCTCACCGCGACCTAACTAGGTCAATACTACGGCGATTTAGTGGTGCGAATGCTAAATTGGTCTCATGAAACCGGCCGTAAGCTGCACTGACTATTCGCTGTTAGCTGCAACCAGTAGACTGCGTAATTGCGTGTAAAGTTACACAGCTTCATGAAACTGGGTAGGTGTGTATGTCTCCTTTGACTTGTTCCAGGAAGCAGATGACCCAGCTGCCCGTGAAGTTGACAGACCCTCTCACTGCCATCCTGTACATTACGGCCGACAGGACACACATGCTGGAGATGAAGGACGCACTCCACCTGAGACAGGTGGCTGAGGGTGAGGCTAAGAGGCTTTGTCTTCTCACTCACTCTGGTGGCCTGGTGCAGCTAGGGAGGACATTAGAGTCACCTATGTTATCGTTTGTGTTAGACTCAATAGTGTGTTTTACTAGATAAAGTCGGTTTGCTGAAGTTGTTGTTTATACATCAAATATGTGGACACAGACAGGTGTATTAGTCTTGCATTTGCATGCTGCTGTATCCATGCATAATTACCATAATTGTCAACCATTAATTAATGTCAATTATCCAAGCTGCCGAACAAAACGTGTTTACATAACAAAGTTGGAGTCATGATAAGCTATAGTCTTCCTTGTTGCCATCTGGAATTAGTGGCCATCTTGTTACACTAAAGTTAAGAAGCAGCAACCACAAAGCAGCGTATTTATGATCGAAGTGACCTGCATACTTGACCTCTTGCATTCAGCGTTGCCGACTACACGTCTTGCTGTCTCTTCTGTTCCAGCCCCGGCCCACGAACAACACGTCATCTCCCTACACAAACACGGCCATCACTTCGGCGGCCTCCCAATGCTCTTCTGGGCCTCCATTGGCCTCCTCATCGCCGTCTTCCACCTCTTCCTCTTCAAACTCATCTTCAACGAGTACTGCCAGTCATCAGAGCCGAGCTACGTCAGACCAAAGTACAACATGTGATTGTCCTCAGGCCGTCACGAGGGGAGTTGACTGGAAGTGTAAGCACATCGAAACTGCCAGCTACAGCTATTGGATTTTTGTCAGGATATCAGCATTGTTTGTGTTCAGCTTTCCTGTCAACTGATTGATTTATTGGCCACAACAAACATGTTTTGTCTGATAAGTGTTTATTTACACAGTTGTGTAGATGAACATTGCAGCAGTATCACATTCCCCTTGGTGACTTTCCTCTGCAACTTTAAAAAGAGGTTGTACATATCACAGCATCACACGGGTTGTTGTGAATTGTTGAAAAGGTATTTTTGATGTGTAAATCTAGCTGAACATGGTCATTAGAATTTGGGAAGATTTGCGTGTTGTCAATGTTGAACTAAAATTCAGTCGCATTTACCGGTATGTCCAGACTGCACAAAGTTAGGTTGGTAACAATTGGCCACATTTTGCTTGTTCTGAAATCATCACAGCCTTTTATCCACCAATAAACATTCAACACCACTGTGCTGCTCTATGCTGTAATATTCTATTCTGAAAGCCTGTTACAAAGGTATTACTAAGTTACAGCTTTATGTTTAATTAAGGCATTTATGAGAAATATTTTGTACATGGAACCATCTTTGAATGGGCTCAGTTTGATTCTTGTGAAATATTTCGTGGTTGGTTACGCGTGTTTCTGCAGGGTGCACACAGTTGCAGCCAGGGGCTATGTACATAGATGTGTGTGTGTCCTACCTGTTTAACTAGTGTTTAAACCATCAGGTGTCGTTAGTTTGCACACATGTCATATTGCTGATGTCATTTTGTTGACACGTTTCTGTTAAATTGGAGACGAGTGTCTATATACAAGTTGTTTTGGCAGGTTATCAATTAAATACCATACATTTGTTTCATTGTTATCAATCTCGCAGTGCTTATTTATCATGAACTAAGGCATCAATGTATTTTGATTTTGTATGTCATTTTATATCATTGAGTTAGAAAAACATTTTGTGAGTAAATAACAATAAATATAAAACGTATTTCAATCTAAAGGGATGACCACAAATGATATATATTCATGAGAAACAGTTAGATGAATGTCTGTAAATGCAATTTATTATCAGCAAAGTACAGTGTGAGTAAAATAACAGTTACCTGTAAAATAACAGTTACCTGTTGCTACGTTGTTTTTTCCGACGTGTTCTTAGTTGTACATGTTTTCATATTTTGCTCTACCAAGGCAGGTTTGATACAAACTGCAAATGATACGTGCTGTATGTTTAATGTGTCTGTACATTTAGGAAACTCTAATTGCTCTGGGAGCAGGTGTTGATGTATCCATTTCTATAATCATATCTGGTATTTATTTGCCTCGGTCCTCGCTGCTGTTGAGTTGAATGTGTCTGATTTGGTGAAGTGTGGTGTTATATTTGATTGCTTTGTTATACGTAAAATACATTCCTCCATGTGTTGGCAGGCCAGGAAGTGGCACGTGCGTCTGTTATGATGGATTGTGGGTATTAATGTTCAAGGGAAGTTGTCCTTCAGCATTTCTAGTTTGACTATGATGTTGAAAACTTGTTGAATGTACATATATTGCTTGTATGTAGCATTTTTTATAACAGAAATAAATTAAGGTACATAACTAGCTGTTGTGTTGGTCTTTTTTTGGTTCCTACTAGCAACATTGTTTCTTCCTCAACTTTCATAATGTACAGGACTGTTGAAAGTGCTTTGCATATCACTAAGGGCACAACCAGTGACAGCTAGTATTCTAGGTGAGGGGGCAGTAACTTCTACTTGCGTCCCTAGAGGCTTGCCTAAATCTCCATTGGCTTCGCAACCAAAATTCATACATTTAGTGATCTTGAGGAGCATCAGCACGACTTCTGTTGAACTATAGAAACATGGCAGGAAGATGGGGGTTGTTCCAATGATGACATCAAAAGATCAGGGGGCAAGATGGTTTGCAATAAAAATTATTTTTTTCATCACATTCACAACTTCACACTGTCTATGGGGCACTTTGCAACGTCCAGTGGGGAATGCCACTCTAATGCATGCATGATAATATGGGTAAATTCCCAGTCAACAGTGCACCGTGCGTGGAAGTATTTTTTAAATAACTTAATCGATGTACACCATATACCGATTAGTCCTTCGCCAAGCCTTGGTCACTGGGCAATCCCGCTAATGACGTCTGTTCCCTCACGTGGACAGTCGGTGGCGGATGGGATTCCCTTGTTGTTGTTGACGTGCCGTTTGGGCGGCTGTTTTATGCATCGTCTGGCCATTTTCACTTCTAAATGCCGACCTCGTTGTGTCCGTATACATGTGAATCAGATGTCAATAGAAAACGGTTGGCGGAAAGCGTCGGCGGTCAATCCAACTGCCGGCATCATCAGTAAGTTTGGGCGATATTATAACGTGATCAATGCCGAACGAGGTCAGCCGGGATGACAGCTGACGAGACGCGTGGAGTGACATATGACGACATATTAACGAATGGAACATTTTGACTTGTCGAAGCATATGGTGTCCGATACTCACCGTATTATATAAACCGATTAATGTTTAAGTTGTGCCAGGATGAATTATGATTACGTAGAATTGCCAGACGGACAATTTTGCCGTGGCCTGACCGTCATCATTCAGTGCGTCAGTTTCTCAGTTTTTTATATTGTTTTTCGCTTACTTTTTATGCTCAATTTTTGTCATGTACTTTTCACTTCACGCTTAGATCTTAGTCTGAGTTAATGTCAAATAACTGTATGTATTGGCAGCACTTGTAGAACAGCGGCATTAAACTTTTAAAGGATCGATGCTTCAACCGGAATATAATCCTTCGCAGGGAGGAAAGACTTAAATTATTAAATTAAGCGGAGTGGCTATACGTTCGGACACAGTCGAATAGCATGGCGAACTATACAAGTAGCTTAGATCGGTACCCAGGGTATTTGTCCGGATACATTTCTTGTAGGAGTTCAATTAAAATTCGCATAGGCGGCACAGTTGAGATGGACAAACTGGCGGTTGGACGTGAGTTTGTGGATTTAACGATTTTTCATCTGTCTGGTCATATAGCGTATGCTCAATGTGTGGCTATTTGTCCATATTTAGATCTGGTCAAATAGCACATACAGAAACATGGGTTATTTGTCCATAACTGGCCAAATAGTATAGTCAATCTCTGGCTGTTAATTTGTCCGTATTTATCTGGTCAAATAGCGTATATGCATACATGAGCTATTTGTTCGTATCCAGATGAATAATTCCCCAGGCTATCCGACCGTATGCGGTCAAATAGCCATGACCACAATAAGTGTTGGAAAGATCTGTGGCAGATATATTAATTCTTCGGTCCAAACCATGTGATGTTTAGAAGTGCAACAACACATCTCCAGTACTGGTAGTGTGACAACTGATAGGACGAATTACAATAAATTTATATTTGCCTTTCAGTCATAGGTGATGAGGTCTTAAAAGGGCAGGTCATCGACACCAACTCACACTTCTTGTGTCGGAGACTGTTCACTCTTGGAGTTGATGTCAAGAAGGTTGGTGACAGTACTTTAGTTCAGTTCTAGCAATTATCTACTTAAAATATTTCAATTACCTGTATAACCTTATTTAATTTTTATTTGCTCATACTTTTATCATTATTTAATTTTTAAAGGCTATTTATATGTATCATATATATATATATATATATATATATATATATATATATATATATATATATATATATATATATAATATACACATACATATACTGTTATACATATACATATACAAGAACATATATATATATATATGGGTTGTTTTACATGAAATAAATGCAGTTGTAGTAGTAAAAAATTGAACTATTGTGGCACACTCATATGTTTTCATATTTATTTTTAATTTATTTGTATGTATCATTTAAATATGGATTGTTTTTCCTGAAATAAATGTATTCGTATTCATAAAATATTTTGTATTCAACAGTTGTGGCTAACATGTACTGATCACACATTCTAACTCAAAATCATCACCTTGGTATGTAATGGTGATTATTATTATCAGGTAATTAGTAGGTAATGATATTATTATTATTAATGTGTCTTAACAACCGTATACATGAATCACCAATCTTATTACTGGCATTTTAATGTGAAGCTGAAGAAAACTTCCCATGTGATATGTTTATGTGATATTTTTAACAGACAATAAAGTCTTTTAAATCTTGATAAAGTACATTCACTACAAATATTTAATTTGATCAGATTTGTGATTAAAATTAAATGTTACCAGTGTTGATGAGAACTGTACAGATTATTCAATAAGAACATTTCTCAGTACAACAATAATGGTTGTAGTGGTTACAGTAAAATATAGCTGTTGTCATGGTTTGCGGCTGCAGATTGCTGTCATTCCGGATGACCAGAGCTGCATAGCTGCAGAGGTCTCGGAATTTTCTCAGGAATTCACGCATGTGATCACTGCTGGGGGTATTGGGCCCACCCATGATGACGTCACAGTCGAAGGTTGGTCACCAACTCGAATGTCTTACAGCAATTCATTTGATAACTTGCATGAAATATATATATACAAATTACATATATTGCATAAAATAAAAATGACCCCCGAAGTGGGTATGATAGGCAAACTAAGGCAGTAGGCTAAACCCTCATGTGCAGGTAGGTCATTCGCTTATTCTCCTACTCGCATGTGTAGTTTGATTTTTTTATCGAAAATGTTAAATTCACGGTTATTACATATCTTCATTATTTGTATTAGGTGATCATTCTATAGTTGTATAAAGGACTAACAGTCAAGTCATGCTGTTTTTGAAATGTTTTAGATTTTCTGTGTGTTTCAGACTTTTGTTGTATAATTTCAAGAGCATTCTTTGCAGCTATTGCCAAGGCATTCGGGGAGAAGACGAAACCACACCCCGATCTCATCGCGTTGCTGAAGGAACATTTTGGCATGGACGACGTGACATCGCCTAAATTTAAAATGGCTTACGTGAGTTTTCTTGGGCATTTCATGTTTCATATGTTTGATGTTCTCCCAAAGAATGCTTCACCTTGCTCACAAGTTATTGTGATTCTGATCGACAAAACACACCATTAAATGTTTGCATATATGATCAATAATTTTATGTTGCTCAAAACACTGTTAAGATGCTAACAAGGTTAAATTAATTGACATCATTTTCACAGCTAGTTAACTAAAAAGCAATGTTCCATGCTCTCAAACACGGATGTTTAACATAGATTTACACAACTTGTTACGTTTAGGTTAAATGTTTGGAAACATACTAGTGCTGGTTCGATACCAGGTTTTGTTCGATACTGATCGATGCCTGAATTTTGTTCGATACTCGATACTCGATACTTACGTTGCAAGTCTAATATTCACAGAGAACACAGTTCCCAGTAGAAACAGTATGCAACAGAAGTAGTGCTGGTTCGATACCAGAATTCTTCGATACCGATCGATATATTGCTGGTTCGATACCATAATTCTTCGATATCAATCGATACCAGACTTTTATTCGATACTCAAAATTTACCTTGTAAGTGTAATTCAGTACAGTAGAGATCTCCAAAGAAACACACTATTATCCACTTAGACTAATGCCACAGAAACACACACAATTTTTCCCTTACAAGTAGGGAGATATGTGATACTTTTATAGTCATGCAAACAATGATTAAAATGCAATTTTCATTTTATGTAAGTAAACAAACAACAGTTTCAATATAATTGATTACTGTTGTAAAACTAAAAGGTAACTGTAATATAAAATTAAAACAATAAAGACAACTGCAATAAAATACCTAGTGACAAATAAATTCATCAATTGCACTGAATTATTTTAAATTAATAACAGTACTTCACCCCAGCTGTTTGTAAATACACTATAATATAGCAGCTTAATTTCAATTCACTGTGTCTCCTAAAGTGACCATCAACAAACACAGCTGAAACATAACATACAAATAATATGTTATTATTATATTAAATATAAATACACCTATCACTTATAATAGTGCCACTGCCAGCACAGCTGCACACTCACTGTTATAACTGTTTTATAATTAATTGAATCGTAAAGATAATTGTGATTTAACATCAAAACTGTATAGACGATTACAATAAAATAACACTAATTAATAATAGAAAAAAATATTAATAAAAATTTCAATTGCACTTCCCAGTTCACACCAATTTTGTTTATATAAAACTCAAATTACCACGTTATCAAGTACACATAACAAGCCCCATAATGTTTTTGCAACTGTTTTCAAGAACCGGTCAGTTTCTTCCTCTGGCTCTGCCAGTGGTGAATCTGTTTGGCCAGTGCCAGTGACTGGCAGTGTCACAGTGAGAGTGACAGTAGATGCAGTTAGCACATCGTCATCGTTAATCAGTCACGTCGTGTATGTCACTTCTTGGCGATGTTTGCCGCAGTTACTTAGTAGATTCGGCAACCGATAGCGATTCGCTTCGACTGTAACTAGATGTCCATTGCTCGCTCACTGTCGAATATTTCGATAGAATACGTTCTCGAGTCAAAGGCAATGCGACGTTGTCAACAACGTCGACGACGCCATACGATGAAAGTTGATCATCACGTTTTGATAGCTTCTTGAATGGTGACATGTTTCGTCAAATTCGATGTATTTCCCACGCTATCTTTGAGACGCCTCTAGCACACCAGACACTCTTTGTTGGAAAACTGCCAAATTATTAGCGATGCCGATGAACGTTGCGACTTGTTGTCGTTCGCCTTGGTTGTGGGCATCGTGTACGGCAAATGGTGGCGCCACCAAACGGAACCCGGGTAAACATAACCTCCGCATCGCGCTCGAATAAATATTTATATTAATAATATTATTATTAAACTAGTTTCATAAATACTAGTGCGTGCAATAAACACTCTATACAAATACTATAGGATGTGTGTTTTTGTACGCGTAACCGTAAATAAAGTAGGGAGAAAGATGGCATGGTACTGCCACCAAACGAGATCGTCACATACGAACCTTGGTTTGGGTAACGAGGCTAAGCGAAGTCTGACCTACGCTAAGCCTAAGATAGCACACAGAAAACAGCTATTATAGAGACTAATTCTACAATAAAGTTTTAGAAAACAATTCACATTTTATGTTATATTATTTTTTAAACAACCACGCCTAAGTCAATTTAGGCTGCGAAGCGCTGTAGTGATAGCTCCCATAAACAACGTCGTCATCAACAACGATGTTGCGCCTTCGCATCGACTTCGTCGAATGGACTCGATGTCGAGTATCGAAATATCGAAGGTATCGAAGGTATCGAAGGTATCGAAGGTATCGAAGGTATCGAAGGTACCGAAGGTATCGAAGGTATCGAAGGTATCGAAGGTATCGAAGGTATCGAATAGTGGGCGTTCGATACCAAAAATATCGAAGTATCGCGATACCACTAAATATCGGTATCGAACTTTCGCAAGTATCGCGATACTTCGATATTTTTGGTATCGAACCAGCACTAAAACATACATTCACGAACTGACCTTTGGCGTCCATTTTTACATACAGAACAGAAATCATTATATAAGTTTTGTTTTGCTATCATAAGTGTGATTAGTTGTTAATAAACTTGTTCCACTAACCTGTAACTAAACTGAGTTTTCTATGAAGTAACTGTTTTGGTTGGTTGTTATACCTTATGTGAGGATATTTGAGATATTGTACACAGTTTAAGCAGAATGCAGTTGTGGATTAGAGTGAAATTATATGTGTAATAAAACCCATATAATTATATTATTTGAACAATGGTTTGGAACAATATTAATGACAGCAATTTGCATTTAGTACTTTTGTTGCCCTTTGTTTCCAGTCTGTCGTAAGTTTTGTGAGAACAATCCTGGTGAATAATATGATGACAATTTTTATCTCTTTCTTGACTTATCGACTATACTAACTTCAATGTGAATTTTTTTCAGATTCCAGAATCGGCAACGTTGCATTATGGGATAGACCGAATGACGGGGAGGAGGAGCAAGTTCCCTGTGTTGGTTTTTAAGAATGTGTACGTGTTTCCCGGAGTCCCCGTCCTAATGGAGCGGGCCTTCAACATGCTGGAGGTAAACTTGAGGGAGACACCAAACCAATCTGGTACACTATAGATATCGGCTGGTCTGATGTGAAGCCACTGTTTTGTCCATCGTATAATTACCCTTTTAAATTTGTTTTCTAAATGTAGCGAAGTTTGTTTTAAGTTGCAAAATTATGAAATGACGTCTTGCCACACATTGGATTCTACACATCATGATAATAAAATAAAATTGTATTTATTTAAATATGCTCAGTAGTATTTTTGTAATGCTAAAATTGAAGAAAACTTTGAAAAAGCAACATTTTGACTTTTGAGAAAGGAGGTAGTGGGTGGACTTGATCACGGGAAGTGATCTAAATATATTGATATACAACAACAGACGAATCCAATACTGTTTACACCCGTCTCTAGCGTTAACCTAGTTGGATTATTTGAATCCTTTTGAAAGCTCAAGTTTCCGATTGGTGTTACTTTGTTGGAACGTATGTAGTAATACACAAGATCTGTGACTACACACATTTTGTGATAATTCAGGACTTGTTCCGCAACCCAAACTCTGAGTTCTACGTGAAGGAGCTGTACATTGTCAAAGACGAGCTGTCAATCACGGACATGCTGAATGAACTCAACGCAGCGTGTAAAGACAAGGTCATTATTGGGTCATATCCAGAGTTTGGAAGCAGGTAGGTTTACTTCATGTTTCCATATATTCAAGAAACTTTTATTTGAGCCGTATTACTATTTTTACTAGCAATTAAGTTTTTTATTGCAAGATGTGAAGTGATAAATGTTAAGAAACTGTACAGGTGAAATGGCTGATTTTGTACTATTTGTAGGATAGTTTCCATGGTAGTTTTTGTAGATGTATTTATCTGTATCTTTGTATGTAACCATCTGCGTGTGCGTGCGTGGGCATGTAATTGTTCATACATGCTTGTATTCACCTACTCCTTGCATGCATTGACATCTAAATTTGTTAACAATTAATTATTAATTGTCTAGTCTACCTTCAATTAACCACTTACCAACAATACTATACAGTATATAAAGAAAGAATAAAGTCAAAGAATAAAGAAAACGTTATTTAATTCCGAAGGGAAATTGCATTTTTGTCTTTGTGTATGTGTGTGTGCATGTCTATGTATGTGTGTGTGCATGTCTATGTATGTGTGTGTGCATGTCTATGTATGTGTGTGTGCGTGTCTGTGTATGTGTGTGTGCATGTCTATGTATGTGTGTGTGCATGTCTATGTGTGTGTGTGTGCATGTCTGTGTATGTGTGTGTGCGTGTGCGTGTCTATGTATGTGTGTGTGCATGTCTATGTATGTGTGTGTGCATGTCTATGTGTGTGTGTGTGCGTGTCTGTGTATGTGTGTGTGCGTGTCTATGTATGTGTGTGTGCATGTCTATGTATGTGTGTGTGCATGTCTATGTGTGTGTGTGTGCATGTCTATGTATGTGTGTGTGCATGTCTATGTATGTGTGTATGCATGTCTATGTATGTGTGCGTGTATGTGTGTGTGTGCATGTCTATGTATGTGTGTATGCATGTCTATGTATGTGTGTATGCATGTCTATGTATGTGTGTGTGCGTGTCTGTGTATGTGTGTGTGCATGTCTATGTATGTGTGTGTGCATGTCTATGTATGTGTGTGTGCATGTCTATGTATGTGTGTGTGCATGTCTATGTATGTGTGTGTGCATGTCTATGTATGTGTGTGTGCATGTCTATGTATGTGTGTGTGCATGTCTATGTATGTGTGTGTGCATGTCTATGTATGTGTGTGTGCATGTCTATGTATGTGTGTGTGCATGTCTATGTATGTGTGTGTGCATGTCTATGTATGTGTGTGTGCATGTCTATGTATGTGTGTGTGCGTGTCTGTGTATGTGTGTGTGCGTGTCTGTGTATGTGTGTGTGCATGTCTATGTATGTGTGTATGCATGTCTATGTATGTGTGTATGCATGTCTATGTATGTGTGTGTGCGCGTGTCTGTGTATGTGTGTGTGCGTGTCTATGTATGTGTGTGTGTGCATGTCTATGTATGTGTGTGTGCATGTCTATGTATGTGTGTGTGCATGTCTATGTATGTGTGTGTGCATGTCTATGTATGTGTGTGTGCATGTCTATGTATGTGTGTGTGCATGTCTATGTATGTGTGTGTGCATGTCTATGTATGTGTGTGTGCATGTCTATGTATGTGTGTGTGCATGTCTATGTATGTGTGTGTGCATGTCTATGTATGTGTGTGTGCATGTCTATGTATGTGTGTGTGCATGTCTATGTATGTGTGTGTGCATGTCTATGTATGTGTGTGTGCATGTCTATGTATGTGTGTGTGCATGTCTATGTATGTGTGTGTGCATGTCTATGTATGTGTGTGTGCATGTCTATGTATGTGTGTGTGCATGTCTATGTATGTGTGTGTGCATGTCTATGTATGTGTGTGTGCATGTCTATGTATGTGTGTGTGCATGTCTATGTATGTGTGTGTGCATGTCTATGTATGTGTGTGTGCATGTCTATGTATGTGTGTGTGCATGTCTATGTATGTGTGTGTGCATGTCTATGTATGTTTGTATGCATGTCTATGTATGTGTGTGTGCATGTCTATGTATGTTTGTGTGCATGTCTATGTATGTGTGTGTGCATGTCTATGTATGTGTGTGTGCATGTCTATGTATGTTTGTGTGCATGTCTATGTATGTGTGTGTGCATGTCTATGTATGTTTGTGTGCATGTCTATGTATGTGTGTGTGCATGTCTATGTATGTGTGTGTGCATGTCTATGTATGTTTGTATGCATGTCTATGTATGTGTGTGTGCATGTCTATGTATGTGTGTGTGCATGTCTATGTATGTGTGTGTGCATGTCTATGTATGTTTGTATGCATGTCTATGTATGTGTGTGTGCATGTCTATGTATGTGTGTGTGCATGTCTATGTATGTGTGTGTGCATGTCTATGTATGTGTGTATGCATGTCTATGTATGTGTGTGTGCATGTCTATGTATGTGTGTGTGCATGTCTATGTATGTGTGTGTGCATGTCTATGTATGTGTGTGTGCATGTCTATGTATGTGTGTGTGCATGTCTATGTATGTGTGTGTGCATGTCTATGTATGTGTGTGTGCATGTCTATGTATGTGTGTGTGCATGTCTATGTATGTGTGTGTGCATGTCTATGTATGTGTGTGTGCGTGTCTGTGTATTTGTCAGTCAATCTGTCCCTCCATCTTTCTGTCAGTCTCATAAAATAAAATTATCGACTTTTGACTCCTCCAATGTTTTTTACTCTCTGCTTTAAGCAACAAAGACATTTTACTTTGTATGTGTGATTTATATGTTAGTTAGTGTTACATGAAATAAAAAATAATCAAACTTGTGTATATTGTGGTGTGATACAGCGGGCGTCTAGTCTAACTTGTCATGGTATTGGTAACATATGTATGTTTTGTTCAAACAAACTGTCTGTTTCCATATCATTCATATTTTCTAATATGTTTCCCGTTGACTGTCTTTCTCTAAAGGGAGCCAAGGTATTAGTAATTTACAGTCGTGTTTTTCATTTGTTGTTTTCGTTGAAGCTTTGTAATATACCCATTACTGGTTACTTACTTAATCATGCTCTGTCTAACTGCGCTATTTTTAAACGTTCTGTTATCAGCTCATTGGTTTATTTTCTGCCAGTTGCTTTCTATATATTTTCTGCTAGCTGTTTCCTTGTCTGACTACTTTGAAAGTCACATGTTTCACATGGTTACATGTCTAGTATTATGATTGTTGCCATCTCTGCTCCATGCATGCATTCACTTGCGCAAGCACATTATTAGGGCTGTCATGATTCATTGATGAATATTTTTCTCATGACACACAATGCATTATTAAATTTCAGGAGTGATTTAAAATTATAAATCATGGACACTATTTCATGACACACTGGCAGACGTTCCCTGGTGGCACATACTGGAGTTAACAGTCTGTATTATACATACTAAGTAAAATTTATTTTAGATTAAACATCCAGCTATGATCTTACATGAAAATGTTAAGGGAATCTGAGTCGGAGACTTCTTGTTTCAACTTCTGACTCCTGACATGTCCTTCGATAGGAGGCTGTGCAATATGCAATATTACAAAAGTACACAAATATTATTTTGTTAAGTTATTTTTTATGCAGACTTCCAAATATTTCTGTTGACCAAATATGACCAGATTAGGAGTGCACTGGACTCACCCCAAATGTCCACAAAAATCGATGCTTGATATAGAAGTATTAGTGAATTGGTCCCTGGTGTATTAAAGTGAAACTAAGTGATTGGTTGTAAGATTATTTTCTGTGCTCTATATTCTGTGTTTCATTCATCAGCAAAACTAGGCACTATTATTGTTGAGTTCAACTGTGGTCGAACAGATCAGTTACCATGACGATATATGTTTCAGCTACTACAAGGTGAAGGTGACTCTTCAAGCCCCAGATAAACAGGCAGTCGATGAAGCCGAGGCTCTTTTTCGAGCAAAACTGCCTCCTGGTGAGTGTTGCTAGAACCACATGTCCTGAACATGTACAATACGTGTCACATGATGTGTACGTTTGTTACCATGACATGTTTAGTGAGTGTCACATGATGTGTATCTTGGCTGTCACCTGACATGTACATATGTTGTTATGTGACATGTGTAAGTATTTCTGTTGTCCCATAATCTAAATCTCTTTTGTCACGTGGCAAAGTAGCCAAAGTTAAGTCAAATCTTGTTTGGATTCATCCCTGCTCATCCATGCTTTCTTACATTTCTTACATAATTATACTCATATTCAAAAAGTGGTTCAGTTTTCTCGGGTCGTTGTCAGATATCACCAGCAACAGTAACAAACTACTTACATATACTACTAAACATATATCCATGTTTAGTAGTACAGACTTGATGATGTCTAACAATATGTTTAGTTTGATCTTGAAAATTATTTTGTTGTATTTTGTTATAAAACTACAAATGTGTATATATCTATTGTAATGATGGTTATTTTCAATGATGATGGTGTCACTGGAAGACAGTTTTTAGCCAAGTGACAGCCATGCAATGCAACATGCTGACAATTTAATATATACTGTTGTGAAATAAAAGATACTTACTTACTTACTTACATGTCTCTATTATCACATAACACATACCATGTTTGCAGGATCTACACAAATTCGTGTATGGCATGGAAATCCTTGAGTGTCACCAGATATTGTTTGTTAAAAATCAAAGCTTTGAAAATATTTAAATTTTAGTTGTAGAAAAACCTGGAGTTGTAATTGTTCATAAATAATAGGGTGGAGGGTCCAGACACCCGTTAGGTTCAGTTCTCCCAGGGTTATGGACACCGTGACTGATGAAGCATCCACCAGATATATTTTAGTTATACTTAAATGTAAGATATTTCTGTTCATGAAAATGTTAATAAATTTGGAAGATGTGCGTTGATATTTATTAATCTTGTTTTAATATAGTGTATTAATAGTTACATAAAACATAGGAAAAACATGGGAATGGCATAATTTTATAATTGTTTGAGTCTATGAACACTTATTGTAGTAGAATTAACTTACTTTGGAGCTTTATGTTGAAGCTGAGTACGACGTTTCGGTCCATCAGCTACGGACCGAAACGTCGTACTCAGCTTCGACTTAAAGCTGTAAGTTAATTCTACTACAATAAACCATTCTTGGAGCCATGAACAATATATTTACTATCTATGAACACTGTTTATATGAGAGTTGAAAATGATAAAATTTACTACAGTATTAATTATTCCAAATTGACTTGTAGAGAGCTTTGTGAACTACGAGCCGGACCCAGTGGGCCACGCGGAGAAGTGGATCTATGGACTGGTGACGTCAAAAGACAACTCCGTGTACGCACGACATGTGAGACACGCTGTGGAGGTGGTGGAGCAGGCTCTCGACAGATACAGGTGACTTGACTAACGACTGCAGTTAGGTTAGGAGTGTGGTTCTCCTGTTACCCATAATGCCTTACCCATATTACCCATAATGCCTAGTCCCCATGTTGTACAGGTGAATGTGGAGACAAGTTTGTGCATGTGGAATTTTAATAAGGTTGAAAGCAGAAGTCTTCGACATGAAGTCTTCGACAGTTTGTGGTCTGGGTTTGGTCTGATTGCCCTGCTGAAATTGGCACATATTGTTGACCAGCCTAAAAAAAAAATTTATTCAGTTAGCCAGAAAGTTGCGAAGTTTGGGACATGTCGTTGTAATTCAAGTAACTATTCACTACCGATGACAGGACCATGTGTTTGTACACGTGTGTGCATGTGGGGCTTCTAATCTTGCCAGTTGTGTAATTGAGATAATGCCACTAGGAGGCAGCTACACTTCAGCATTGTACACTCCACTTGTGACTAGTTACTGATTGGCTGGAATGACAAAACTAGACAGTACGGTAGTTTGTTCTTGTGTTTCAGTTTGGACATGTTGTGCATTGGGTTCAACGGTGGCAAGGACTGTACAGCCCTACTTCACCTTGTACATGCTGTCGTCAAACAGTGAGTGTCCTCTATCACTCAGATGTGATTCTCATATCTGAGATGTCGTTCAAAAACGAGAAGATGTTTCTATTGAGCACAGTGCCTCAGGGGTACAGCCTTGGACTCTCCATTAAGAGAACCCTGGTTCAAATCCTGTGCTGCATTGTTAAAACCTTTGGCTAGTTTTTTCACTCTATATTGCTCCAGTTCGCTCAGCTGTATGAATGAGTACCTGGCTATAGACAGTGGTGGATATTTGTACAAGCAGCCTTCATGCATTAATGCTTCCCAGTGACGTTGAGCAGTCCCGAGGACCAGATACTGCTCTATATAAGAACTTTTGTATTAAACTGTACCAAGAAAAGTGGAAATGAGTTTCTTTTGTAAAACCACCGTAAATGGATACTATTTTATGCGAATGATATCAATATTACCCAAATATGTTTTCTATGTTTTGTAACACTACAAAATATTAATTTAGTTGGAGGCAGTGTTTCAAGCTAGAGCAGGTAAATGGAAAACCAGAGCAAATAGTGAAAATCTCAGCCTGCTTAATGAAAACCACAGCTAACAGAATAAAACCAACAGTAAACATAGTGAAAACCACAGCTGACAGAATGAAAGTCACTGTTAAACTGGGAGAGCCACTGTTAGTAGATTTCACATTCAAATTGCTGTATATTTGGAACTTCTGCATTGCAGAGTTGTTAAGTAACACTGAAGTGTATTTTTCTCACTAAATATGCTCTATTCGAATATGCTACAAACAATAGCACTTTTTTCATGACGCATATCATTTTGGAGTGGTTGATCATGTATTGCCTTGGATTAAATCACTGGATAAAAACTATTGAAAGAGAGAACTGCCGTAGAGAAAACTTGCTCATGGCGAAGTGTATAATAATTTTGCCTCTAAAATAGATTTTTGCCTGTAAATTAGCTTAGGATGTTTAATAACAGCTGATGGTTTAAGCCACTTTGCTACATGGTTGTGGACCTTATCCTAAACTAAAATAAAAATTATAATTTTAGCTTTCAAACACAATGCGTGTCTAGTGCTTCTTTTCAGAAAGAGCAAATCTGAGAGCTGCACACAAATATAAGCAAAATATGAATGATATTGAAATGTTCTTTGATGTGTGACTGTGTTGCACACGTTCTGTACCCAGGGATTCTTAAAAGCTTGATGCACGAGAAATGAAAATGTGTATTACAGCGTCACGTTGTTGTGTGTTATTTTGTCTTTCAGCAAGTTTCCAAATGACCCTCGACAGTTGAAGGTGCTGTATATTCGGCAAGGCAGGGCATTCCCTGAGATTGAGCTGTTTATTAAGGAATCATGTACAAGGTAACACATCTCATTATGAATTCTTTATTACAGCATTTTGTAAACTGTGTCTGATATGAAGATTAAAGAGCTATGGTAATTTAGTTAAGTAAAAGTTATTTATAATTCTCAGTTCTATAGCTACCATAACAGGTATACACAGATTACGCATTATGCACACACGCACACCACACACATGCACACAGACACACGCACGCGCACACACCACACGCACACCACACACATGCACACAGACACAGACACACGCACATGCACACACACACACACACACACACACACACACACGCACACACACACAAATGAGAATAAGTACAACTGTTTCACTGCATTGTATACATTACTGCCACAGTTGATGCAATGATCAACCAACCCTGATTTCACAAACCCTTTGTGCTCATACAAGCAGTGACATCTCATCTGTTTATTCGTGTAATAACTGGTTATCTTCCCTCCTGGCAGATACAACCTGGACGTCATCAGCATCAATGGGAAGATCCAAGACGGTCTGTGGGAGCTGAAGAAACATCATCCGGAGATAGAAGCGGTCGTCATGGGAACAAGGATCACAGATCCATACTCAGGTAGAAAACAGTGTTTGTATGTATGTTTGTACCCCAAGTTCCCATATGTTTTGCAGGTACGGGCAGAAAGTTACCATGTGACCTAGCATTGCCATAAGAATGGGTCGTGGATTTAGGCTTCTTAAAAATTCGTATGGATGTTGGAGAATTTGAGGGGTTCAGTATTTCAAGACAATTCAAAAGCCTATACGTGGAATTCCATCTGCATAATTTCATGTTTTTCTACGTCGTTGTGAAGCTAGTTAAACCACTTACAACTGTGTTGCTGCATGTCGGAAAAATTATGCGTACTTTTTATGTTATTGGCTTTTGAAAGTTATCACTGATTAACACAGACATCATCTCTTGCCTGCTACAAGTAAGTATTTTGTTACATCCTGCTTAGAGCATGTGCGTGATGTATACAGTATACAGAGCATTTCATGCTGAAACAATGTGACAACATTTTTGAACATGTTAGTGCATTTCCCCTCAAGATTGCTGGGTTAATCAGCTAGTCGTTCTATAAAATTAATTATGCATCACAACAGGGACCTTACTTACTTACTTACTTATTTATGCCTTTTCGCTTGCTGGGAGCATAGGCCATCGACCAAGGAACGCCATCGTTTTCTGCCAGTGGCCATCTTCTCCATTTCTCTCCTTGTGTATCCCATCTCCTTTGTTTCTTTTTCAGTGTCTCTCCGCCAGGTGTTCCGTGGCCTTCCTCTTCTCCTCTTCCCTGGGGGGTTCCATGTGATGGCTTGACGGGTAATTGTTTCCTGAGGGTATGTCCTATCCACCTCCATTTTCTCTTCTTTATTTCATTTTCTATGGGTAGTTGCTTGATCATTTTCCAGAGTAGTGTTGGGGACCTTGTCTGAGGGTGAACCTTGTTGTCTTCAGGTCACCTGGACAACTTCAGTATGACGGATGTGGACTGGCCACAGTTCATGCGGGTCAACCCGATGTTACACTGGTCCTACAATGACCTGTGGACCTTCCTGCGTAACCTCAATGTGCCCTACTGCAGCCTCTACGACCAGGGGTAAGTGAGGAGGTCTTGTTAGAAACCTCACAAGGCGTAACCTCCGCAGCAGAGATGATGAGTAACTCTCCTTCGTGACCTTTTTTACGCATAGATGGTTTTCGCAATACACTGTGATCTTAAAGCAGTTTAAAATTTAAAACAACCATTGTATGGTATTAGATAGCGCTGTGTACCGGTGTACCATTGAACAAGTATTTCTTTACATTTTGAAACCGGTTTTGAAAAGATGGAATTTGCATGCGGTATGTTACATCTCCAATGGAGTAAGGATCTTGAATCTTCTTTGAAACTTCATAAAATTGAACGAAAAGACGTCATTCAACACATATCCATTCTCTTTCGTTTGAAAAACACACATTCAAAAGAGCAGTTGGTACCAGTTACTCAATGGGGTTGCCCCATCAAGCCACAGAGTGGCACCACTGTTGCATAACCATGTTACCGGAATGTCACTAGAAAAGAACAAAGCGTACCTTATACCGAATGAAATATACCCATTTGAATATTCATATAAGAACGTAACTTTTTCCTAAACCCATTTCTACAAAATTGACAGAATTTTGGTAGATTATTAAATAAATTAAAACAATCATTAGAACTAAACATCAGATTGATATGGGATAGTCAGCCCCACTTCTGACACCAATTGTTGATAGTCAGTCCCACTTCTGACACCAATTGTTGATAGTCAGTCCCACTTCTGACAACAATTGTTGATAGTCAGTCCCACTTCTGACACCAATTGTTGATAGTCAGTCCCACTTCTGACACCAATTGTTGATAGTCAGTCCCACTTCTGACACCAATTGTTGATAATCAGTCCCACTTCTGACAACAATTGTTGATAGTCAGTCCCACTTCTGACACCAATTGTTGATAGTCAGTCCCACTTCTGACAACAATTGTTGATAGTCAGTCCCACTTCTGACACCAATTGTTGATAGTCAATCCCACTTCTGACACCAATTGTTGATAGTCAGTCCCACTTCTGACACCAATCGTTGATAGTCAATCCCACTTCTGACACCAATCGTTGATAGTCAATCCCACTTCTGACACCAATTGTTGCAGGTCACGTATTGATACTGACATATTACTGAGATGTGTAACCCTCTGTTCCAGATACACCTCCCTGGGGTGCATGGAGACAACGCACCCTAATCCTTCCCTCCAGGTGCTGGATGATAAAGGGATCATCTCCTATCTGCCCGCGTACAGACTCGCTGACGGGAAGCTGGAGAGGGCAGGAAGGAACTAGGGCTGTCTGCCCAAGAACTGCCGAACAGTTTAGGAAAATTACAGAATAAGTAGATTAGAAGTACTTAAATGCAAACATTACGTAACGTTATGATTGAACAACGCATAGAATCATTGTATAATAAAATAATAATGAAATGTTGTGAATGAACGTAAATGAACGTATTTAGATATGCAGTATTAATAAGTAATATGTTCTTAAGAATACTGTTGACTTAAGAACAAAGAAATAATGAAATTGTGATCGCATGTCTGAAGGTCTGTTTAGAGAATGTATGTGTTAGGGGTGTTGTTTCTAAAAATTGTTCACAACATTACAGTTTTATATTAAACATTCTGACAATTGCTGTATACCATTTTGAAAGCATTCATTATATTCAAATTGCATTTTCTGCATCATAATTATAGTGTGGCGGGTTCACGTTTTCAGTGAGGTAAATGAATCAGAGTTTCTGAGTATTTGTTTGTGGGAGAGGGTATTATGATAAGATGGTGGATCCACGTAAATCTGTACACAGAACTATAAGATTGTGTGTTTTCTACATTCAAAATCACTGAGTAACTCTAAGTAGATCATGACTATTTATCTTATTGCAAAAAAATTGTATTTCAGATGTGAAAAAAATCACACAGTGCCATTCTCTAGTTGCAACTGTGCACAGTAAGCAGATTAAACTTGTTCATTGTTAAATCTTTTTTAAATGTGCGGTCGAATGTGCGTATATTTGAGTCCATCATGGGAATATGCACCTTAGAATTGGTGTGCAGGAAACGTCACCGTTAATGTCGCCCTGAGGTCAGAAGAAAAGTCACCCGGATGTCCACGTGACATTATTAGTTCCAATTTCCTATATTTTCAATTACTTGATTTAACGCAGGATCATTTTTGCTATTCTTTACTGCAGCAGAAATAATTTGGAACGATCCTAGGATGATCTTGATTGCGATGTGGCTGTATTAGCAAGGTGTCCGTAAGGCGAGGTTCGACTGTATCCCTTCTGTTCCTCAAGAAACTTGCGGTGGTAATAGTTTTACAGACTCCGCTACGTGGCACAACTGTCTATTTCCTGCCTCGTGGAGGCGTGGCTGACTTACTGTACAGAGCCATTGATGTAATCACGAACTTATATAAGTATGTATGCATATAATATTATTTGTCTGAGGTTCCGACTGTGTACGAAATCGTGTATACGTGTTTTAGTGTTGCGGCGTGTGTGACTGTTGTTAATTGAACTGTTTTCACGATCTATTCACAATTCGTATCAATGTTGTATCAGTATATAACCAAACATGTTTTTTTGTGGGAATCGTATCTAAGTGAAGCAAAGCACAAATTATTAAATGTGATAATTCGTATCGATTTCAGTGTTGTTTCTTTTAATAGGTCATACGTAGCTTACTGCATAAAAACAACTGTTATAATACATTATACGGCAGAATATCCGGCAGCTGCGCTTGACAGTTGCCTGGCATTCATTTTATTGGCTTGACGGCCGTCGTTACTAGGTAACAGACACGTGATGTATAGGTAAAATGGCGATGCAGAAACTCACGTTACAACTATAAATATATGTGTGACCTCAAACTTCCTTATCAGCAGTGTTTACATATAATGTGCACTACATCACTAGGTTAGACAAACAATTACAGTTCGAGGCGACTGACCTTTCTGACCGACGTTTGACGCAGAGGCGAACTGCCCTTACATTTTCAGCGTAAAAGGGTCGTCTGGCAGTTTCAGAAGCGCGGCAGCCATCTTACACTGGGTGGGAAACGAGCACACCGGATAGATTCATTACAATTTCACGCACTAGGCCGAGAATGCGCTGCTTGGAGCACATGCAGTTATTTCAGACCTCTGAGCAATATCTGGAAAATGCACACATGATAGGACCGGCGTTTGACAGGCAATCACAATTAGGACACGCGGTTGTCAAATATTTTGGATAATAATTTTCCCACCACCGAGAGGAGCACGGTCGACAAAGAACGAAGTTTGCGAAACACTAACTGCATGGAGTTAATAAATAAACATCTCCCGGCAAAACCTTACAGCACCAACCAGAAGACCTAAACATCGCCACAGCAAGATATGTACCCTATTCCAAGTATCATTTTGCAGAACAAACAAAAGGAAATTGTCATTTTTTCCCAGGACCAATCCATATTGGAATTGACTTCCACAGGCAGTAAATTCAACACCAAGTCTCGGCTGCTTCAGTCAAGGCTAGCGAAAACTAGCACAGCCATTTTCACATTCCTCATACATATTTATTCATTCATTTCATTTAACTGCAAACCATTTTCATCTGTCTCATATTTCTACTCCGATGCGCATCCCCCGCAAATACCATCAAAGATCTTCAAACTATTAAAGTCGGTTGGTTAATTGGAGGAAGAAAAAGGAGAAAAAGAACTTCTCAGAAACTGAAAATGTGAAATATGCGCGCGCACATTATTACGTCGCATCCTGTTTGTGACGTCATTATGGCGTTCGACGTTCTGTGAAGATCCTGGGCCACGTCGATGCTCACATGGTAAGACGGATACGTTACGTTGGTTGTGGTCAACGCGCAGGACAACACAGTCACATCCACCTGCACACATTTAGTGGTGCCATCATTCTGGCGCCATAATATCGAAGAATTAAAATATATTAAGCAATATTATGAGAAAATACATATTTCACTGGTCCGATCAATTATGCAACAGGAATACGTGGTTTTTATTTGGAATTCAGTCCTGTTGTTTCGTTAAGTGATAAGTTCTTTGGTCCGTAGACCTATAGTTGCAGTTCCACGCTGCTTTGTAATCTCTGTGTTTACCTACAGTACTTGGTTTAATCAGCACATAACACACCATGACTGTCTATGTCGGAAGAATTCTCTGTTATGGTAAGGGAGTAGCCATACCCCTTTATTGCTTATCATAGTACTGGAACTGCTAATCAGGAATATCAACCATAAGGGACGGGACGGGACGGGACGGGACGGGACGGGACGGGACGGGACGGGACGGGACGGGACGGGACGGGACGGGACGGGACGGGACGGGACGGGACGGGACGGGACGGGACGGGACGGGACGGGACGGGACGGGACGGGACGGGACGGGACGGGACGGGACGGGACGGGACGGGACGGGACGGGACGGGACGGGACGGGACGGGACGGGACGGGACGGGACGGGAGAAACATGGAGAGAGAACAGTTGAACATCACGTTAGGTAGAAAAAAGATTAAACAAGTGGATGGATGTGTGTTGGCCTACCTTAGATACGGCGGGTAGACAATCAGACGAATTTCGAAAAGGCTGAAAATGAAAGTACTGAGATAATGTGTCACAGCGGCATGGTTAAACCTAGAGAAAGTGACATTGACAACAACAACAACACAAATTGCAATTTTCTGAGAACTACTGGGTGCGAACGATAATACCAATGAGGGTAGAGTGCAGAAGGGAGAAGGGTGCACGGTCTAATGAAACACCTGCATTGCAAGACAGGCTAACGTAAGTGTTGGGGAGATGTCGGATGCTACGGGCCACGTGGAAAGGGCGCCAGTAGGAGAAACAAAAACACCAAGGACATGGAAGAACAGAACGGACAGTGCAATGCGGAAACAGCGGACGAATGAAGTGATCCAGCGGTCTTATTCGGAGTGACCATCACCCAAGTAGGCCCTAAAACATCACAGACCATGGAGGAGAACAACATAAGGCCTTATAACAACTTGTTGTTGTGAAGTAGTGACGCGAAAGTACACCACACACACGCACCGCACGCACGCACGCACGCACACGCGCGCACGCACGCACGCACGCACACACACGCACGCACACACACACACACACACACACACACACACACACACACACACACACACACACACATACACGCACGGACACACACACGCACAGACATACACGCACGCATACGCAAATACTTGCACATGCACAATCATTCCATGAGTAAAACAATGCTTTGTCTGCATTCCTACTATAGGGTGAGGTTGAACTTGTCGTCTCGCGCGCTCTAAACAAGAGCGTTGCAAGTTGTTAAGTTCACCACCGACGACCTGAGCAATCTGCTCCACCGAGAGAGCGCCATTTCAACCACCCGTCAACATGGCAGGAAAATGGCCGCCGGCACCCGACTATGACATCAACGACAAATTCAGCGTTACTGAGTAAGTTTGTGATTAGATCGTACCACCGGAAGCAATAATTGTTAAACATGTTAGGCCCTATTATAGATTTGTTTTAAAATAAAAATGACCCTGTTTCGTATGAATATCTACTTGTATGTAGGCTGTTTGCATTCATTTCAGAAGGAAGAACTGTGTGGGTTTCTTTCACACCTGTCTCCATTTTCATGAGAGACATGAGATCGAGTGATACATTTGCCGATGACCGAAGCACATATTTTTTATGTATAACGTTTGCATCAAAAATAAAGTATCGTGTTGTGCAGACTGCCGACAAAACCTACCTATAATTTGACTCGGTCGTGCTAACCCGTAGATGTTTTGGACGATCATTATGTATTCACGGGACGGCGACATTTAAACCTGCGTTCCGTTGTCCCAACATGATTTAACCGATTAAGCCATACGCCAATTGCAATGTTTGTTTTAATCACCTTTAATAAATAACTGTAACCTTGCGGGGCGGATCCATATAGGGTAATATAGACCCATATCGATCCCCAATTGAATCAATTGAGACTCGCCAAAACCTCCATACACTGGCGACCGAACCAAATCAAAATATTCGGTGGACTGAGCCGGAGCTTCAGCAAGACTCCGCTATGGACAATGTTCCCGTGGCACCGCCATTACGTCAACTTCTAACATAAACGGGGGAGGGGGCATGCCAAAAGTCTTGGTAGACACGTATCGGGACACATTCATAAAGGTCTTGGGGCACGCCAAATTCCTATTTTCGCCTCGGTCCACGTATGCCTTAGAAAAAGTGGTCATATGACTCATATCCATGCAGTGACCATTGTGTATGTCCGCAGGACGACGTATGGAGCAATGAACCACGGCGTGGCCATGCTGCTTGAGAGGCGGCGCAATCAGATGAAATCTTTCAGAGATCCTACAATCAAACGTATACCGCCGGCCCCACCGCCGAATATCTGTGTAAGTGCATGAGTGACCCAAGCTTTAGTTGCGTATTGCGTGCGTTAGTGCGTGTGTGTGTGTGTGTGTGTGTGTGTGCGTGCGTGCGTGCGTGCGTGCGTGCGTGCGTGTGTATGCGTGCTTGTGCATGTTACTCGAATAACACTCCCATGCGCGTACACACAAACGCGGGCGCGCACGTGGGAGTGTTATTCACGCAACTGCAACTCTGTCATAACTATTTTATTGTTTATCATTCAACAGTTGCATTAATGTTATTTGAATGTAGGACCTCGTTCCGTGCACACTTCCTCGTCCCACTTACACTCCATCTTCATCCGTGTTCTGTGTGCGTGTGCGCGTGCGCGTGCGCGTGTGTGTGTGTTTGTTCGTGTGTGTGTGAGTGTGTGTGCGTGCGTGCGTGTGTGTGTGTGTAAGTGTAGTTTGAGGTGTTTCAGCGCAAAAACCAATGCGTGTGTCCGTGTGCGTTTGAGAGTGGTTTGTTTTGTGTGCTTGTGAGTGGCTGCGTCTGTATGTAGTGGGTCTCTATTTACAATGTATAACGTGTTGCGAAAATGTATAATCCAACAATCTGACCTGCTGCGACGAATCTAATTTCAGGTTTGGAATCAACATATTGAATTTAATCTAAAAAGATTACTACTACTCATTAGTAAACATGGCAGTATTGCGAAATATGCAACAGAAAAATGGACTAAGTGAAAGAAATCAACATGAAATCCACGAAAACGACTAAGTCCTACGTGAAATATGTACGTTATTACATTAACGGGCGAAAGTTATTACATTATCAGGCAAGAGGAGTTTATTACATTAACGGGCGAAAATTATTACATTATCGGGTAGCAAGTTTATTACATTATCAGTTGATTTTATTACATTAACGGGCGGTTATTACATTATCGGTTGATTTTATTACATTATCGGGTAGTTATTACATTAATGGGCGATTATTACATTATCGGTTGTAACAGGGTCTCTATTTACCATTCGACGCCTAGGTCCGAGACCGACCAAACCCCGAGGAGCATGCGAGACTTGAGCCACCGCCCATTCACAAGGACCTCGAGTGCGCCGCTCGCTACGACCGCTACCAGCACGACATGGACCGATACGAGAGGTTCCAGCAACAGTACCCAAAGCCGAAGCTCAAGACAGCTTCTGAACTGGAAGCAGAGAACGTGTATGTCATTACCTACAGTTAGTTCAGTGCAGTAGACGGGCGAAGATAAGAACTTAGGCCCCCGGCGTGAAGGGAGCCTGTTGCACGTCCGAAACGTCGAACAGTTAACATTAAGATTTTCGATAAAGTTACTGGTTTATGAATATGTTGACCTAACATTTTCTTCAGTTTTAATGTATATATATATATATATATATATATATATATATATATATATATATTTGTGCGTATATATGTATATTATAATACACACACACGCACGCACGCACGCACACACACATACGTGTACACACACACACACACACACACACACACACACACACACACACACACACACACACACACACACACACACACACACACACACACACACACACACACACACACGTTAGTATGTGAACATATAGGGTGCGGCGGTATGGTGTGTGTGTATGCATGTATGTATGTATGTGTGTGTGTGTGTGTGTGTGTGTGTGTGTGTGTGTGTGTGTGTGTGTGTGTGTGTGTGTGTGTGTATGTATGTGTGTAATTGCGTGTGTGTGTGTGTGTGTGTGTGTGTGTGTGTGTGTGTGTGTGTGTGTGTGTGTGTGTGTGTGTGTGTGTGTGTGTGTGTGTGTGTGTGTGTGTTTTGTAATGTGTCCAATGTTTTGCTGCAACGCCTAAAATGGTAGCAAATCGATAAATGTGTTAACGAAATTGTGTGCATTGAATTATATATCGTTGTTTTATTTGAAGAGTGCTGCTCTGAAACATTTATCAATTGTGTTTTGTTAGCAGACGTATACATTCACAATTCATTTGAACTGTTTTGTAACACGTCTTACCAATAAGCTAACAGTGTTGTGTAACAATTCTGCGAAGCCGATACATTTTCAACATTAAAAATCAAGGACGAATATTTGTTCAGTGGTGTCTTCGCCAACGCTCGTTGTAATATCTACGCCTTCGGTCTTCAAAACATATCGCGCGTCTCTTTCTGTATGCCACCGTCCAGAGACTATCAATTAAGACTTACTCGCCTGTATCTAAATTCACGCAATAAGCCCGCAAACAGGGCAACCC
>OZ024857.1:1420200-1457700 GCA_964017155.1 Oasisia sp. SBJ-2009 | reverse complement strand
GGTCCCGCTTAGTAGCGCAAAAACCACGATGTGAAATTGAAGCTTTCTACATCGCCTCAGCAACGTCAACGTCGTAGTGGTTCATCTCATAATTTAGTCTACACTCTCATCCACACACATCATGGAAACTTAAACAAATACTACCATCTTCTTCAGAGGTTAAGGCTTCGCAGTAGTTCTTGCATCACAGTTCATATTAGTTCCTCAACACGACAACTCAACCAACAGCATGGGAATCCAACAAGCGCTTGTGAAGGGACACACTCATTAGCCAACATAATCAGTACCCAACTGCTCAAAGCAAAACATAACAGTGGCGACACGTCGGCTGTAATCACGCTTGAAAAAATTGATGTATTTGATTTTAGTAGTGTTAGAAATGCGATCACGACAAGTCGAAAGTCGCACTTGGAGGAAAAACTTGTGAGTGCATGGTTAGCGCCATTAAACTGAAATATCTGATCAACTTGTTGCGTGTGAAGTTGGCCAACCTAAAAAGGGAAATGTGTCTTCCAAGTTCGTATATGTAAATTTACGTATCCTGGGTGCTTAGCAAATTCCGTCAACAAAAATAGCTTAAACACGAGCTTTTCAACCTTCGTCGTATGTCATTGACATTCTGGTTTCAGAAGATCTTTATGAGAAACACCTAAGGGGATATTATTAACGTGTCAGATATATGCATTAATATTTGCACTAGATGTAATATCGCAGGAGTAATGTCATTTACATATTTAACCGTTCTCAACATTGTTGGCAAAGGCAAACCTGGACGGATTTCTTGGGTAATTTTCATTGTGGCGTAACCAAACCGCGACGTATTGGATACATCAGTTAACATAATGATATAAGATTAGAATAAACATGTTTAAAGAAAACTTCATGCCAAATCAGAAGCTTGTGGTCTCGTCTTAACTGCCCATAGTAGCCAGGTTTACATAGGCGGCCATTAGGCCTACCCATTATAACATGTTTTCATGTCTTGGCTGAATGGATAATTGATTTGTAGATTTTCTTGAAGCATTAGGCCTATGCG
The DNA here is from genome assembly GCA_964017155.1 of Oasisia sp. SBJ-2009. Classification (NCBI taxonomy): domain Eukaryota; kingdom Metazoa; phylum Annelida; class Polychaeta; order Sabellida; family Siboglinidae; genus Oasisia; species Oasisia sp. SBJ-2009. The sequence goes on along the minus strand of OZ024857.1, from coordinate 1,456,664 downwards.
TAAGTGATCTCGTGTAGAATATTTGCGAAAATTCCATTCCTCCAATTAACAAAAAATCCACCCAAACCTGATACACCTCAAGTTCGTCCCAATCTATCGACGAATTTTGAAATGTCGCTGCGTTCTGGAAGATGTGGGGTGTACCGACCTCACATTCCGCACCTGTTTTGGCTCCAATCTCCCACCATATGTGGGGCATAACCGGATTTAGTGAGGGGTAAGCCTTCAAACTATTAAATAATTCTTCCGATTCGATTATGCCCCGAGGTCATCTATGAGCCCAAACTCACATCAATTTCATCCACCGCGGCCACACGACTGTCTGATAGATTGCACCACAAGGTGCTCACTACAGCAACCTATGTTCCTCGGAAATGGTCCATACTCACGCTGAAAGTGTGCGTCAGCTGAAGCAATTTTTGCAGTATGTCAAAATAAGATCGCTATAGTAACACCCAAATCGAAGCTTTCCACGATAGCCGCACGTCGTGAGTTTCCCATGTTCTCGCAACATGGCGTGGTGGTGTCTCCTATGAAAGCCATGGTCTACGCAATCACTTTATTCGCCAGATGGCGCTCGTTATGAGGTTCCCGTGCCATCCGGTTATGCCTCAACATACGGTAATGCCCCACTCTCCCCTACCCACTATTCATGAAGTGATATCACTTTGCTTGTGAAATGCTTATTTTCTCTACTACTTTCTCTACGCTGTGCTCTATATATTTGGGTCGCTGCTGCTGATGACGTCATTTTCGGCCAGCAGTGTTACATTGAGATCCCCCCTACCCCGGTAGTCGTGTTACATTGGGATTCCCCCTACCCCGGTAGTCGTGTTACATTGGGATTCCCCCTAACCCGGTAGTCGCGCATATGTCTTCAGATTGTGGTGGGAACTGGTAGGTATTTGCAATGACAATGTTCAGAAATCTATATACCAGATAAATTGATAGATTTAGGGCCTAACTATAATAATAGAAATGTAGACCTACAGGCTACACTAGTTTTCTATGGATATTAACAAAACTCAGAGCTACCAAATTTCAGCCATCTAATGTCCATCTCACGGAGATCAACCTGTGAACATTTCTCATAAACAGGTCTATGTTCATGCACATTTCGTGAGGTTGTTCACCTTCAGAGATGTGTGTAAAATGTTGTTTTCTTGGTCATTGTAATAACTGAAGGTGCTACCACCTACTGCACTGTTGATAAACTACAGTCCTGTATCCTTGGTATGGTGTTGGTGAATTATACCTCACACATTTCCTGATTGATAGTTCTGGAAACTTGACCAAATTTAACCAAATGTGGCAACAGGTGCATCCAGGATGTTCTGGTTTATTAATATCACTCTCACTCACTCACTCACTCACTCACTCACTCACTCACTCACTCACTCACTCACTCACTCACTCACTCACTCACTCACTCACTCACTCACAATGAAATGTTTTCACATAATCTCCATCAAGCTTTGCCTTTCTTCACAATTTAACGGTTATATATATATTAATTAAATGATACATTCCCACACATAGTTGGCACTTTAGAAACCTTCCCTTGCATTGCAATCACAAAGCATCCAAATTTCAACAAAATGCACAACGGAATGTGGCATAGTTTTGGAATATATTTTCTAAGGCTTGATGGCGGTTTTAGGCAACACGTAACATTATGATTAGGTCAAGTCTACAAAACAAAATAATCCATAGAAAAGTGATTGTCCATTAGAATAACCTAACAGCATAGTAATTCAAGACAAGACGACTTTTCACAGTTCGGTGTCAGTGAAATCAACACAAGGTGGAACAAGGTATCATGTGGCAGCATGGCGGTTTTATTTATTAAAATGAACTTACAACTGTCACATCCACTTAAACAAAAGCAACATTTTGGCGCAACTGCAACGTATGTATGTCATTGCACAATAATATGTAAATATAATTTCATAACTTTATGTACACCTCCCCCCTCCAGACACGGTTGTTTCAGATAGACAAACATCGCGACTGACAGACACCTGTACAGATGTGATGTTGAAATTAGAAAGAGCCATAATCCACAAAGCTTTTCGTTAAATGTAAAATTACCCATTTGTCGGAAATCTATTGTAAAACCTCAGCTGCACTATAAATGTCAATGAAGCCTTCAAGTCATCAGATGGAATGTTTCATACAAAACTTGATTTTGTAAATAACAAGTATCAACACATGACAACAGCCGTGACATTTTTGATATTCGCTTGAATGCAACTGCACGCCCAGCAATCCTACACAAACTGGCAACATTTTAACAGGATCGACACCAGATTGACATAATTCCTTTTCTTTGAACGTTTGCTCACAAAACACTCGTCTGAAATTTTACGGATTCTGAAAAATCAATCAATGAAAACACCAATGTGTAGTTCATCTGTAAAAAATATCGCATGATGATATGAGCTACTGTACAATTAAGAATTGGTTAAATAAATATATATTCTCGTACAGATCAGCAATGGATAAACATTGTACTTGCATTATGCTCAAGTGCACACGTGTTTAACTTGTGCAACGTTAAGTTTTTTCGCACAAACACACCAGCAAATGACGTACATGCGTCAACTGTAGTACACTAGGTGCACACAACAATTGTCCTATGTGTACACCGCATGTACACTGCGTGTACATCGACCATATCAACTGTGATCTCTCGAGTCAAGTACGATCACAACAGTGCACAAGCTGTATATCAAATGGCAGCTGATGCAGTTCATGTATTTATGTTCTAGAGCACATCACACAATGCTCAATGTCACGGCAGCTACCTCTGGTAGTCCAGAAAGTGTCCTTTCAAAGTTCATAATCTGGTTGGCATCCATACAATGTACAATGACATGCGCAAGTGTATACAAATATGTACACGCACAAGAAGCTGACAACTCACAGGCGCACGCGCGCGCGCGCTCATCATTATGGGATCAAATGTAAAAATACTGGCATTCATGCATATATACATACGTACCGTCATTCAGATTTCAAACACATATACAATACCAGCTATATCTACGATTAAGTTAGTAACGTGAACGATTGCAATAGCGACGATGATGACAGCATTCAACAAAACACGAAAATGACAATGACAAGTAATTCCGATGACGAAACAATGACGATGACGACAACAATGACACAAAGATGACAATGACGACAACAATGACACAAAGATGACAATGACAATTGACCAATGACGAGAAGACATGACCCACACCGCAGTGATGGATTGACGGCCTCAGACCTCCAAATGCAATTTCACAAATTGATGACGAATGACGCAATGTACACTTGACCCGCTCAGTTGACACCCTGCCCTGAGTCTCCCTACACCCCACAAGGCTCATACGTGCTCTAGGTCTAACACGACGGCTGACCCCGACACCGCCTGCGAGTCCCCACCGCCCCGCGCGTCCTGGGTGTGTCCGTCTCTACACGAGTCCACAGGGGGGTTGCTAGCCTCGGCGGGGGGTACGTCGGGGTTTTTCGCCTCTTTGATCTTCTTCGTGCCGCAGCAGGTGTTTGGGTAGCACAGCTTGTCGGGACACTCGAGGGCGCAGTCGAAGCCGGCACACAGCGGGATCTGCTCCAGCTGAGGGGGGAGAACAGACGGGTTAGTGGGGCTGTAGGTAGGCACAGACACAGGACACACTGTCTACCTCTCTCTCTACCTCTGTCTACGTCTCCCTCACTCCCTCCCTCCCTCCTTCTCTTTCCTCTCTCTCTCTACACATCCCTCCCTCCCTCTCTTTCTCGCTCTCTCTCTCACACCCGTGTGTGCTTTCTTGGATGCGCTCTCTCTCTCCTTTGCTCTCCCTCTCTCTCTACAGGTATTCTTGCTCACTCTCACTCACTCACTGACCCACCTATCTACCCATCCATGGAGTCACTCCTTCACTGTAGTATGCATGCATGCACTCATAAACATACATCAGGTTGAATTGAACTTTCAAGGCAACCTTTAAGGCAATTTAAATAACAAATTATGGTGTTTTAAACAAAATTCAGACCATTTAAAGTTATTCATGTTTGATTCTTGCTGCTTTAATGCCGTCCATGTATATTTTCCATCAACACTTTTACTCTGGCTTATATATCACTAAACTCTGTTAAGAGACATTGCTACCCCAGTGGTCGTACCTCGATGAACTCAGGCTGGATGGTGGTCGAGTGAATGCCCTCGTTGTGGAAGAACTTCTTCACCTCGTCAGCGATGCGCATGTAGTCGGCGAGGTTCTGGCAGCGGATGTGGGCAGAGGCGATGATACGATTGCCAGCCAGCTGCCAGATGTGGAACTCGTGCACCGCGATCACACCCGGCACCTACACACAACACACAACACGGTGCTCAGTGCCAGTGTCAACGTAACCAGTGTCAGCATGAACAGTTAATGTCAGTGTGAACAGTTAATGTCAGTGTGAACAGTTAATGTCAGTGTGAACAGTTAATGTCAGTATGAACAGTTAAAGTCAGTGTGAACACTTAATGTCAGTGTGAACACTTAATGTCAGTGTGAACAGTTAATGTCAGTGTGAACACTTAATGTCAGTGTGACCACTTAATGTCAGTATGAACAGTTAATGTCAGTGTGAACACTTAATGTCAGTATGAACACTTAATGTCAGTGTGAACAGTTAATGTCAGTATGAACACTTAATGTCAGTGTGAACATTTAATGTCAGTGTGAACAGTTAATGTCAGTGTGAACAGTTAATGTCAGTGTGAACACTTAATGTCAGTATGAACAGTTAATGTCAGTATGAACACTTAATGTCAGTATGAACACTTTATGTCAGTGTGAACAGTTAATGTCAGTGTGAAAATGTTATTCAGTATTTCTAAAACGGCTCTTTTACACTATTTATTTACTATTAATGAATTTTTAATAACATATATTATGTAGTTTTATTTAATTTATTCCGTTCTGTGTTAAGTGCCAGAGAGCAATTTATCTTAAGTGGATATGGGTTCTATATAAATTCTTATATTATATATACATATTATTATAAAACTATGGACACAACACCTAATGCCTGATTGAACATTTAATGCCAGGGAGAACACACTCAAAGCCAGGGAGAACACACTCAAAGCCAGTGTGAACACACTCAATGACAGTGTGAACACACTCAATGACAGTGTGAACACACTCAATGACAGTGTGAACACACTCAATGACAGTGTGAACACACTCAATGACAGTGTGAACACACTCAATAACAGTGTGAACACACTCAATGACAGTGTGAACACACTCAAAGAACACACATAAACATAAATGTGTTGCTAAGATGAACTGATAAATCCACCAAACGCTTGATTCAACAAACTGACATGTGTTCGTATGTAGCCACTTTTGAGATATCAACTAATCACTCAAGAGTTGATAAGTTCACTGACATAAAACCACGACTTTATCGACTGTCGATAAACTCAATAAATCAATCAATCAATCAATCAATCGAAAGAGTTGCCATGGAATCAAACAACCAACCTGAAGTAACTTTTTCCTGAGCTCGTGAACACGTAGATGCGTGGGAACCGTTTGGAGGAGAATCAGAGCCGACTCTTTCACTGCAACAGTGAATGTGTCGTCAACAGTGAATGTGTCGTCAACAGTGAATGTGTCATCAACAGTGAACGTGTCATTAACAGCACAGCATTGTTTCTATCGATTCAGTAGACAAATTACTTATGCAAACTTATGTTTTAGTCTGTATTTTGTTGATAAAATTCTTACACAAACAGTTTGTCTCAATTAATAAAAATATAATTGTTTTCATTGTATTGCACACACTATAATATGCAAAAAGACATAGTTACAAAATGGTTTTTCATGTTGACATTTTAATCAAAAGCTATGTACAGACACAAAGTAAAATTGTAATCGTTTTTGGTACAAACACAGGCACCAGTATTAGCTGCACTCCTTTGGATTGAGGAAGACAAAAGGCAAGAGAAAGAATGTATGGCCATTCCATATCATTGTTCTGCGTTCAGCCCATGCAACATACTGCATATTTCTAGGTACTTACAAAGTGGAATTGTTGTTGACATGATCAAGGCAACCATGAACATACTGCAAAGAGAAAAAAAATACATGATCAAATGACTACCGGGGGTACACAAGATGCAGCTACACTAAAATACAGACCATCATACAGAGTTAAACAACTCTCTGTGATCACCCGTGGCACCCGTGGCGTCAATAATACATGGCTTTATGCAGGGTCAAATTATTGCCAGACAAATGTTTTGGTAGATGTTAACTGTTAAGCCAGTTTATAAACTTTAAAATGTGCCTGATGACCTTAGATGGACTACAAACACACATGTGACACCATTTACACTCACTTCTAAGTTCTCAGGCATAATTGACAATATCTATGGTTTGGGAACACCTTTTTTTGCTCCTTCATTTTTTACCCGTCCACCCATATATCTACCCGTCCACAGCGGTTTTTACCCGTGCAAATGACGGGTGGACGGTCTCTGGATAAAGCTATGCAACATTACAATTAACAAACCTACACTTTATCGATAGTAACATTCTCAAAACATTCAGTCATCTTGGACAATTCACAGAATGCACTGACGACGTCCAACGACACCTGTTTCCAGGCGTTGCGGATGGGACATGAAATGTGACAATGACCCACCTCATGGCCGGGTCGACTTTGTACTTCCAGTCGTCCTCGACAAACATGATGACTAGAGCGCTGATGATGACAATGACTGAGCCGAGGGCGTCCCCGAGTACGTGGAGGAAGACGCCACGCATGTTCAACTGGGCACTGGAGGCTGCGGGCAGAAAGGGGGATAAAGTAGGGGAGGGAGGGGGAAGGCACACGTGGAACGAGGGATATCATGTCCAACTAGTACTTTCAGTCGCCATCTGGTATACGTTCATATATATAATGTATGTGTTGTGTTGTGTTGTGTGTGTGTGTGTGTGTGTGTGTGTGTGTGTGTGTGTGTGTGTGTGTGTGTGTGTGTGTGTGTGTGTGTGTGTATAATTTCATGATAATATATATATATATATATATATATATATATATATATATATATATATATATAATACATGTGTATATATATATATATTCAACTTCAAGGGTATTAAAAAGTCTATCAGAATCAGTACATTTATCTCTATTGAAAGTCATCTTGTAACATGTATGTAACTATTTGGTTAGTGCAATTCAGCTAATTCCAAATAAAGGATAAAGCCAGTTAAATTGACTGATAAACCCAAGCAAGAAATTAAGGGTACAGACTACACATGAAATGGCAAATTTTAATTAAACATTATATCTTTAAAATTATTTATCCTATCTTAACCAAATTTGCAATGTACTCTATGCATGAATAGATATTCATACATTACACAATGATCAATTTGCATAACGGTAACCAGATAATTATTGACCTCATACACTACACGTTTGGTTAAGATAGGATAAGTAGTTTTAAGGATATGGCATTTAATTAAACTCCAACATTTCACAAGAAGTTTTCTTGACATGTGAAACAAATCAACATAATTGTCCACGGATTAAAAACTTTTCTCCAGACAAAAGAAAATTCCACTACACTTATGAAAGAAGACACTCACCGAGTTTAGTTTTGACGGGAGGGACGTTGTCACTATTTCCCTGCAACTCATCGTCAGTTTTGTCTCCATCACCTTCGTCGTCTGAGTCGACGACGACGTTCGCCAGAACACCATTTGTTTGTTGCACCTTAAGGTTGGTCAACTCGTACGGCTCGTGACTGTGTGCGTCACTAGAGCTGTCCACGTCGTGACTGTCGCTGTCATGACTGGGACTTCCGTGACTGTGTCCGTGCCCGCCGTGACTGTGTCCGTGACCACCACCACCGTGACTATGTCCTGTCACAGATAAGTGGTTAGTAATACCACGTCTCATTTTAATAGTTCAAACACAAAAAACATGTATCACTGGATCGTGATTATACTGATCAAATTCAATATTATAATAAAAATTATGGAAATTCCACTACAACTGTTGACTCATTATTAAGGTTTCTGTGGTTAAATATGAGATTCGACTTTACTGCATGCTTTATGTAAATAATTGTTAATCCATGGTCCACTTTTTAACCACAAACCTTTAAAATATGTGTGGTTGGGTTATGATTAGTCTGACCAAGATTATGGATATAACAGTGGAAATTCCAGTGATTGTTATCTAATTCTCCGTGTATGGGTGATTAGATTTGATAGATTACAACTGAACGATTGGTTCTACTAAACAGGGCTTTGACATTCAACTTAACACGTAAGTTAACTGGTTGAGTTGCAACACTATATAACCAGTTAACCAAGAGAATTGAATTCAGTTGCATGACAGACGTTTAATTTCACATATGGTTCATAGCACAATTAATTTAGTTGGAAATATCTTTCCAAATGATTGACGTCTCTCGTGCAGCTTTCGCTGGCTCTCGGTTGTCATGTGACCCTGTTGGTGGTCACCACCAGGGCTGGCATTCCAACGCTGACGAAGACATCACGGGGACATCGAAAGCTCCATGAATTAAATCAAGAATCCAAAACGGTATATTTACATTTCTAACTGGCTAAAATTAATTGTGGCCGCCCTGCAATTAATCCGACGGAAACAAGAACAAAGAGGATACTGACCATGTCCACTGAAGAGACAGAGACCAATGAGGTTGATGAAGAGACCGAGGGCCCCGACCACCAGCATCAGCTGAGGGTCCTTGATGTGTTCGTCGTGGAAGAGACGCTGCAGAGCTTCCACGAAGATGGTGAAGCAGAGAGCAATGAGGAAGACCGCGTTGACGAGAGCCCCGAGCACCTCCGCTCTCGCCCAGCCATATGTGTTCTTCTTCGACTGCCACCGTGATATCTGCGTGGATAGCAAGAGTAATGTGTATGATTGGTCCAGTTATATACACTATAAAGTCTGCATTAGTTTTCTTTGGTTTTCATCTGTGTGTGTGTGTGTGTGTGTGTGTGTGTGTGTGTTTGTGTGTGTGCAAGCGAGCAAGGGTATGTGGCACTATGTGCATGGGAGTGTGTATGCGTATGATCCATTAGCATCTCCTCCTAGACCATTTGCACAGATCTCAAACACCAAACTTTCAGGGATTCTTCTACAACTACAACTACGCTGAAGAAAACCAGCACCTTTATTTTTTTTTACAAATTCTACACATGTTTGGGGGTTTGTTAATGGGTTAATATAATAATAACAGTTTATTTCTCTCTGGGCACATGGGTACATAAAACATCTAATGGTTTACACCAGATGTTAGATGGACAAAACTCAAACATTCTTAACATTATGCATATTTTCTGCTTATTCCAAGGTCTCTGTGTATTCTGCATCAAACACAAGACAGCCACATTTGCTTGTACAAATAGTAATAACCTGACAAGACTTACCCGGACGGAGGCGAACCCGACAAGTAGTGCTATGACGTCTGATAGCATGTGGTAGGAGTCTCCCACGAGGGCGAGGGAGTTGGTGAAGTAACCGACGATGATCTCGACGAGGAAGAACCCCGCTGTGAGGGCGAGCATCGACAGCAGTCTGCATGTCTTACCGCTGTAGCGCCCCATCTTCTTGTTATGCTATCTGCAACACCAGAGGGCGCAGTCTACTTCCTGTGTGTCACATTGAACACGTGTCATAGATCTAAAATTTTGTAAATAAATATCTAAGTAGAAATAGAATTCCAGGGTTTTGGTGGCTCGGATCAGTGCGTAATGAGGCAGTGTGGGAAAGAGCCTACCAAGAACCAGACCCCCACCTTGAAGGAGGACACATGACATGTCAAGACACTCATATGGAACCTGCAGAACAGATGAACTATGGGGACGTAAAGGTAAGTAGTGTTTACTATGTACTAATCACCATATCTCAAGGTGTGGTATAAAACGTAGATCTACATGAACAGTTATAAACACTGCATACAGGTGTACAGGCTACAGCACTGTATAAGTTTCTATAACAAGGTTAACCTCACGGAGTCACCATAGCGATGCAGCCAGTCCTTCGAACTGCCCAGAATGCCTTACACTTCATTCAAACACATCTTGACTTCTTCGGGAAGGATATAGCTACACTGAAACTACTGCACAAAGGCCACTATCAACAGCGGGTACTTTTTCATACAGCCGAAGCAATGTAGCCTGAACAAACTTGTCTAAGGTTCAAAACGGCAGCGCAGGATTCGAACGCAATCTCAATCAATGCTCTAACTACATTGCTACTGTGTCCGCACAATGTAACATAACACCTGCCAAAAACTCACCGTTCAGTAACACCCCATAATTAACCCACATTTGTAACCGAGTATGTCATGTAACTACCTATTACCAAACTCCAAGGCTGGGCAGATTTGAGTGTGCCCACTTGAAACTTGAAATCTGGTCTATTTGAGTTGCTCTACACTCGGTATCCAACCTTGAACAGCCGTAGGAGACCTCGAACTGTCTCTACACTCGAGCCATGGTTCAGGGGCATGTCCCACTTGGCAGAGCACGTTGCTACCCCGGCCCAGCTATTGTTGTCACGCTTCATTGAACGGTTACTAGAATAAGGACACCCTGACAAAACGTGACTCGAAAAAGACCGACTCGGGCTGACACAATGAATGGATACAAGGCAACAAGTACAGAAGTAGGAGGAGTAGAGTGGGTTCAGTGTTCGTGGCTGCTTCACCTCTAGGAAGCTCCCTGGGGCTATGATGTAATCAGTGGAGTATTTGGTGGGGGCACTGGGTCACGGCAGTTAGGTGGTTTACCTCCAAACATCCACACTTGGGCTAATGCAGGAGTTATCCTTCTCTCTAGAATTAGTGAGTCCACTACAGGTTACACATTTACCCCCTATGTGGGATCTTTTACTTCCCCTGGCATATATAGACACCAGACACAAGGGACCACCGGCGTTTAGTGTCTCTTCCGAAAGACACAGGCAATGTAAGGTGAACAAAATTGCCTAAGATTCGAAACGGCGGTAGGTGGGATTGAACCCTCGATTGACAGTCCGGTGCTCTACCGCGCGACCACCGCTCCCCTCATTGTCTCCATGCTCCCTCTAGTCACTTCTCTTACAGGGTCAGTCTGGAGTGTAGAGTCGTCGCCACTCGTTCCAAGTCTTCCACCTACAGACCCCTCAACTCCAGGTCTTTCTTTACACTGTCTTTCCATCTCTTTATTGGTCTTCCTGTTCGTCTCTTCCAAGGGACTGTTAATTTTGCAACTTTTCTCAGGTAGAGGTGCAGGGCTTTATGCAGGATCAAATTATTGCCAGTCACACACGTTTTGGTGGACATGTGGATGTTAATTGTTAAGTGAGTTCACAAACTTTAAATGTCTTTTTTGACCTGAAAAGGACTACAAACACACATGACACCATTTACACTCACTTTCAAGGCATAACTGACAATATCTATGATTTGGGAAGACCTTTTTTTGCTCCTTCATTTTTTACCCATCCACCCATATTTCTACCCATCCATATTCGTTTTTACGCGTCCAAATGACGGGTGGACGGGTCTCTGCATAAAGCTATATAGAAGTGTTTCTATCTTCTCTGGACATAACCCATGGAGGCATCTCTCAAGTTCTCATCTATTCATCCCTAAGCTGCTGCTGGCTGTTGCACTTTACTGTTTGTTTAGGGCTTGGTACCTAACTGGTGAGGTAATACAGGGCTCAAAATCTGTCAAATTATCTACTTATCCGCTGCAAAAATTCACTTGTATATGCAACAATTGCTTTGTCCCATGAACAAATGAATTTCAAAACCTACTTCTCTGTAACTAAATTTAATGCTGCCAATCTAAACAGCACTTGTAACACATGTAGCCCATATGTACTAGTATGATGATGCTCTAACATAATTATGTAGATGGAGACGTTAAGATGGCACTGTGGAGACTAACATATACTTGTCAAGTGTTGAACTGATCTCGTTTTGTTTACTTTTGTGTTTGTTTACTGAAGACACTTACTATAATTATATGTACGTAATGATTACAAATCCTGTCTGCAAACAGCTAAGCAGTGGTCGCACTGTCAATTGAGAGAACGGTTGTTCAATCCCACCTACCACCATTTCCAAACTTAGGCAATTTCATTCACCCCAAATTTGCCTGTGTCTTTCTGAAGACACTAAAGCCAGTGATCCCCTCTATGTGGTGTCTATACAGGGGAAGTAAATGATCCCACACAAGGGTTAAATGTAGTAGACTCATTAATTCTAGAGAAGAAAAACTATAAAAACCAAGGACAATAATGGTCAGTAAGTTGACCGGTGGTCATTAATGGAAGAAGATGTTCCACGGACAACTTGTAGTAGCAATTTCACTTGTTTGGTGGCAAATCCAGTTGGCGCGGGCTGGCGGACAAGCAGAATTTCGGGTCCTGAAGTACTTGAAAACCAACATTCCAGAAGGAAACCAGTGATTACCCAAAACGTCTAGCTTTTTTTATAAATAAATAGTGCTGAAATTACCAAATATGTTAACTACAATTAAAAGGAAACAGTCCTTATTATGTTAAAAATTCTACCACATACATTGTGGGACTACATGTCGTCAAACTGTGTTTAGTAACAACTACAATTTGAAAAATACAAAAAACAATACACTCAGTATCAAAATAAACTTTACTGATATCATTGCTGAGGCTGGGAGTGGCCAAGTTAGCCACAGTACTCTCTGGAGTTTTTATTTTCAGAGATTTACACTTGTCCTATGTTCAAAACAGCAGACTTCCTGTTACAAATAACTGTGCAGGCTAATTACTGGTAATGGAAATTAGTGGCTCCCTTTAACCCGTTAGATACACGAGAGCGCGGGTGGTGTAGTGGTTACCACACCCGCCTCTGATGCCGGCGGCACGGGTTCGATCCCCGGTACCGGCAGTTGTGATGTAAAAATCTGGCTCTCAACATTGGGGACTGTGTATCCCTCGTGAATCGGAGAATCACGTTAATGTCGGTCCCGTCTCAATTTGGGACGTAAAAGAACCACTGAGGACGACAAGCACCCTGGCAGTGACCATCCTCAGTGCCAGCATAGAAGGTCGGCTTGGCGTGATGTTCTGAAAAAGGCTGACTAGTTAAATGAGACCTCATAAGATCATGTTGTAACCACAATATACAGACTAGTCAGTTAAAAGAACGTTGCCGAGTGCTGGAAACAACTAGAAGAACTAGAACTAGAAATAATTGTAAAAAAACAGGGCTTAACTTCAAAATAAGTAGTTCAAGACACTGGTGATATGACAGCTATATTAAGGTCAGTCTGCTGATTTAGGTTACATGCCTGGGGCCAAATAGTTGGAGTTGAACCATAATTTCTGCTTACGTAATTTTATGTCTCAAGAAAGCTAATTAAAATGTGACAATACAATCAACCCCAATTTGCATCCAGGTACCTAAATACTGAACACTGCAAATGTAGATAATGCTCATACTAACTTATTCTCTCCCACAATTAAACCAATATGATACACACTTCTCCTTCACATTCAAAGGAAGCACACCACAATTAGGCACTACAGACAACATCAAAGTCATACAACTAGGCACTACAGACAACATCAAAGTCATGTTGTTGACTTTCCCGGACCATGTATCCTCAAATTTTGTACAAAAGCTAACAACCAACAACACCAGATGTTTCGTAGTACCTACAGCCCACACCGAACAATTTAAGAATTCATTGTTTGTAAAAACAATATAATCGCAAGTGCAAGCTGAAACCATAACTGATTTCAGCCGCATAATCTGCAGCTCACACTCAATAACATGTGCGCAAACACCCCACCCTGCCGTATATAATAGTCAATATTGGCTCCTTCCTTACGAGATTCAGATTGATGACAAACCAGAAGGAAATCACTGAAGCGAAACCAGAATGAAATCATCCTCAGACAACGTCCATGTCATGTCACATACTTTCTTACCAGGCACTGAAGAGAAACCAGAGTGAAACCAACCTACCTAACACAGTGTGTCAGTGAACCTTATGGTGACAGCAGAACACTTCTATTCGTGAGAAATGTCACAAAGAGTGGTGACACAAGTAGTCAGTGCTGCACTCACAGATCCACTGTGTGACTGTCACAACAGCTCACTGACCTGTCTAGTGTCTACCTGGTAATTGCCAATTAAGACTGAATCTGGAAACTCTGAATGGAGAGATTAAATACAACTGAACATGTGTGACTTTTCCACAGATGGCCATTATAATGTTTCCTTCATTTCCTACAAGATTGGAATAGGTCTGTTACTGAACATTTCACAGCATGTTTAACCTCCACTGGTAGACGTGCCCTGCAAAATTCGTGAAATTTTAAAGGACAAAAAAGGCTACGGCTTCGTGTCATACACCTAATAGGGTTTATACAAAGTAACAATTTCCACATATACTCAATTTTTTAACGTCAGCGGTTTACTCAGAATGTGACTTTAAAGTCTAAAATTCTAACGAAATCCACGATGGTCTAGACGCCGCCATAGGTGAAGGGTTAATTTGGCTTGGCCATTCAGCGCGCGGCATTCTATATCTCGGTCAGCTTCCGGCGACGTCGTTAAGGGTCAACAACTTCGAGTCTTCGACAGTTCGTTCAGTTGGCGTGACATCTAGCAGCTGCTTATAGACGTATATCTAAATCTGTGGTTAAATCTATGATAAACTTTAGTAATTATGCCTTCGTGTTCGGCATACGGTTGCAATAATAGTTGAAACAACCGGTAGTATTGAAGCAATGGATTCACGTTGGTGATTTGCGGGCGTACTGTTTGTCACTTTGCTCGGTCCATTTTGAGGAGAAATGCTTTGATGTAGACATGTATCATCAGTTGATGGGATGTTTTCAGCGATAACAATAATAGACAACTTTATATTTACCGTCATCAGCATGTTACGCGCGTTGCCGAGTTGCAGCCATTTCATGACAACAGCCAAACCCTATGCAGGGAATCTACGTGGAGAGCGCCTCGATCACCGTCGTGACGTCATTCTTCGTCTAAGATGGGGTAGCGCATAGAATTTGGATGGCTGGGTGTTAAAAAATATTTTTCTGGTAAACCGCTGGCGTTAAAAAATTGAGTATATGTGGAAATTGTTACTTTATATTCACTCTATTAGGTGTATGCCACGAAACAGTTAACTTTGTTTGTCCTTTAATACGTCAATTTCACTTTTAAAATAATAATAAGGTTTATTTCAGACAAGACGTCCATATATGTATACATAAAATACAATTAAAAAAAAAGAAAAGTACAATACATATAATACAATCAAAGCAATGAGATCAACGTAAAAATATAAGTGTAAAATTTAAAAAGTTATGTCTAAATATATGAGGAAATGAATTAAATAAGTTGTAAAAATAAATATAAAATAAAATAAAATTAAAAATGATTAAAAAATAAATACAATACTAATGACATGTGTACAATAAAGACCTCCAGTATGAGTACAAATGGCTCTTAAAATGAATGTCGGTATGAAGGTAATTAATAAAAAGGATATTATCTGACTGATGAAGACGACATAAAAGACTGAATATTGATGAACGAATGCGTTCATTGAAGGATTTAATATAGTTGGTGGCAAACATAAAACTTGCACTACATCTTGGGGGTAAGTTTAGTAAAATTCTGAGGCTATTATTGTATGCGACAGTAATGCTTTTGAGGCTATATTTTTTGAATGTGCACCAAAGACTAGAAGTATACATAGGAGCACAGTATGCTTGAAATAAAATAATTTTGGTAGAAATATTACAAAGACAAAATTTTCGAGCTAATACATTGGCTTGGGCATAAAGGCATCTTTTTTGTCTGGCTATGTCGTCATCATCAGTCAGGTTATTGTTGATTATATGACCAAGATATTTACATTTTGTAGTATAAGGTAATGGATGGTTATCGAGATGGATACAATGAAAATGTTTCCTGTCCTGGGATTGGTTGTCAATAACCATACAAAAGGACTTCTTGGCATTATAAGTAATATTGAACAATTCGCCATACTTGGCACAACAATCAGTAAGTTTTCTCAAACCAGCAACACTGGGAGAAAAAATACAGAGGTCATCAGCATACATCAAGTGGTTGATTAAGGTGCCAGCATAAAGACAACCAATATATAATTTGTTTAGATTAACGCTTAAGTCGTCCATGTACACATTGAAAAGATGGGGGGAAAGGATTCCACCCTGTTTAACACCATTAGAAACAGTAAAAAAGCTAGAAAATCCCTGACACCATCTGATGGTAAATTGTTGGGTACCGTACCAGTGGTATAGAATGCGTACAATAAAAGCTGGACAGCCACGATCAATTAATTTACCAAATAGCTTGCTGTGGTTAACTTTGTCGAAGGCTTTGGAGGCATCCAACATAGTAACATACATAGAAGACCCATTAGCAATATAGTTTCGAAAAAGTTCTTTTAACAGAAATATGAGCATCTCAGTAGAGTGATGCTTTTTAAATCCAAATTGATTGTCACATGTAATGAGAAATGGGATAGCCCTGGATAATATTAATGATTCAAATAGTTTGCTAGCTACTGTGGCAAGGGCAATGGGTCTATAGTTATTATTGTCTGACAAATCACCAGATTTATTTTTAATGATAGGAGCTATGATTGTTGTCATCATAGTATCAGGTAAAAAACCATGTATTAACAGACTGCTATACAACAAAGACATAAGAATATGTAGTTTTTCGTTAGCATACTTAAAATGTTCATTACTGATATGGTCATAGCCACAGGCTTTACCAACAGGCATAGCAATTATTAATTCTTGTAGTTCTTTAACTTTAACAACCATATTGTCGCTAAGTTGAATATTGCTACAATACATGTCAATCTTATGAATGTGAACAGTAGACTCGGGTACAGAGTTAAGCAGTGATTGGTAATGTTGAAGCCACATATTTCTGACGTTTTCAGCACCACAGGCACCTCCAACATTACTGGGGTTAGGTAACCTGGCATTGTTTGCTTGTTTGATGCCCTTCCAAAAGTTTTTTAAATCATGGCTGCTCAGATTGGAAGCTAGTCGCTCCGCTTTAAGAGATTCAGCATTTTTTTCGCAATGTCTTTTGTTGCGTTTAAACTGGGCACGTTTAATTTTCATTAAGTCATACAAAGAACCATGTCTCGGACTCCCAGCAGACCGCCAGATGAGAAAAGTTTCTCTGGCAGCTTGATGAGAGTCCCTGACTAGGTCGTTCCAACCAGGAACATTGAATTTTCGGGATGTGTTATACGTTTTAGTAGGAATGACATCGGAAGCATCCGTAAGAGAATGTATGATATCATTATAAAATTTGCACAAGAGCAGCTGATGGGCTACATCATGGCAGTTAGGATTGGTACAACTTAGAGCAGCATGTGGTACGTCAATGCCGGATAAAAGAGAACCAGAATTGTTGTAATAGTTGAGAAGGTCATGGGAGGAAGCACAATCCCACATGGGACTGGGCTTACAAGTTTGTTGCGTAGTGGATGATTCAGAAGTGGGTAGTAATTTGATAGAAATGGTAAACGATAGAGGAAAATGATCCGAAGAGACACAGTCATAATTAATTACCATATCAGAGACAGATGAGTGACTGGAGTGGGTGCAAAGCACATGATCCAGCCAGCTCCTAGAGCCATGGGCGTCACTAACATATGTAAACGAATCGGGGGGAAGATACTTAATGTCACTTGGGATAAAGTGGCATTCACTAATAAAAGAATTTAGAAATGGTGAAAATAAGCTAGTCTTGATTAAATCAGCATTAAAGTCTCCAACAATAAAAATATTACTTGAATCAAATGAGTCAGTTATGGCTTGGATCTTGCCTAAAATAGCTTGATATTCATCAACATTATCATCGCTCTGATATGGTAGATATACATTAAGAACAAGAATTGTGGCATTAAAAGTAGTGATTTTTAGACCAAGAAGTCTTTTCTCGTCTTCATAAACCAAAATTTCGATGGATGGGTCAAGTGATCTTCGCCATAAAAAACAAAGACCACCGTGAGGACGACCACTGAAGCCATCACCATAATCGATGGAGCTAATGCCCCTAGCACTGAAGTCAGAGTGCAAAGAATTAATATATGAAAGGCTCTGTTTGGGAAGCCAATGTTCTTGCACAGCAAGTATATCACATGCAGTTAAAATGTTAATCAAATCAAGTGAACTGTTCCGTATGCTTCTCGCATTAAAGGAAGCAATACGTATACGACAGTCTATAGGTGTGTCGAATTAGCTGTGTTGTGTTTCCTTGGAGGAAAGTATCGACCAATCTTAGTGCCAACTGGCCAAAGGTTGGCGTCATAGAGAGTGTTCGGTCTGCCAATGTCGACACACAGTTTGAAAGAGGCGTAGTAGTTGTGAGTTGATGGAATGCGTTCACAGGTGCACTTCATCTTCAAGTTAGAAGACACATACGTCGAGACGTCCACACATGATGTGTCGGTATGAAAACCGGTTAAAAAGTAATCCGCCGATACAAGTCGAGCGGGAGCACATTTGAGTCCACACTTGACGGACGATTTTCCAGTGGTCATTTGATGCGTTTTGTGTTGCTTAACACTAACAGATGACACATACGTTTTCGTTGATGGCTTGCGTGGTTTCTTGGAGACAACGTCGGTCCACAGTGGCGAAGATGTGTTACCGGTAGGCGTAATAGATGTAGTGGTCTCGACTGACTGTTGTGGAGCAGGGGGCGAGCCCATCAGGGAAGTGATCGCTGATTCAATCGAGATTGACGCCGCAGATTGTAGAGGAGTGATTGGCGGAGATGTTGAGCTCTGGGATGATCTACAGCGTTCAGAGGAGATGGCGAGACGTGTAGGCACGAATTTGGCGGCTGTCGTTGTAGCAACATCAGCAGTAATGATCTGCGGCAGTGGCAGCAGGGATTTCGCAGTGGCATTCACGAGTTTGGGCACTCCTGAAGTAAGTGACGACACCAGAGTAGAGATCTGCGTCGACAGTGTAGACACTGAGTTGGTTAGTAGCTGGAACGCGTCATCAGTGTCGTTCTGTTTGTTCTTGCACATAGTGATTTCACGGGATAAAGAGGAAACGTCCACATGATTAAAGTCGATGTTTGGCAGCTTACCAAGATCACGGGCCACGAAGATTGGTATGTGATTCGGGTCAATTTCGTCCAGGACTTTGGAGATGTCGTCGATGTTGTGTTTCGCTCTGTCTGAACCTTGACGTTTGATACGCCGGTTTTTTAAAGTAACGGAAATGTGCGAATGCAGAACGTCTTTGGCTTTATTGATGTCAGTGTCCGTAAAATTGTCAAGTACAATTCGGAGAAGTACAGAACGCGGCAAGATGTCCATTCTATTTATATAAAAGCATAAGAGTTCGTTGATGACAATGACGTTGTCGCCGGTAGCTGTCATGGGCGTGGCCATAGCGTCGGGCGATAATAGAGGTCAGCTGATTTTGGTTCAGGTTTTTCGTTACATGCTCGATTCAGCTGTCACTTCCGTTCATCGGCATTCGATAACGCTGGTCGACATCCTCAAGTGTTTGCCGACAGTCAAGAAAACCTGAGTATACTTTGTTTAGTTTGCAAAAAATTGGAGAGATTTATCACCCGTCGAGGGAGCGGCTAAACAACTTTGAAATCCCGCCCTTCATCCTTCAACCTGACATCCCTTCATTTTTGCTAGAACCAGAGAGAGATCTGTCATGTTGACATCACCAATCAGGATGACACATGTACAGTGTCAATCGAAAATTCAGTAACACAGACTGACATCTGTCATGATTTGACAGCTCTACTCATTCCATGTACTCACAGAAGTTCACACAACCTCCGTAATGTATTTCTATTAGGTAATCTTTCATCAGTGAAAATGGCTGACAAACCCCTTACTGTGAACTTATGTCAACTGTGAATATGAGCTTTCAACCTCAGCCAGCCCGACATTACTAGATTAGTCATTCTTGTTAATCACTGTGCTTTTCTTATCCAGATAACATCCGTCAGATTCACACGGTATATCACTTTCTGTGAGACTTTCACTTTCTTCAATTGATGTAAAATATACTATGCAGTATGCATCATCTACGGGAATACAGTTATTCTTTACGGTTTTGTTACTGGTTTCCAAGTATGTCTACCTTTCCTTTCTGGTATTATTAGAAGCACAGTTATGAATGGTAATGTTTTGGTCAGTATGTGAATTGGGTTCTAAGTTCTAAGACCTATCTCATCAATACTATTTGACCCAGTTTTTGTTAAAATAATTTGCTGTTGTTATGTCCTCATGTGAGTCAACAACTGTGGAGAATGTCATCAAATTGGAATGGGGTCTAAAAGTGACTGATTTTAAACAGGGTGCATATGTATTAAAGATAAATCATACATAAATAGTATTACTGATTTTATTGTAAAATCATGTTACACATCTTGATCACGTATTCTCCTAACTACTCTACTGCGACTGCTCAGTACCCAGACACAGCTAGAGCAATGTTAACTATTTTAAACCCTGATTAAGATAACATCAAAATGCATACATTACCAGCACTGAAACTTGACCCAGAAAACGATCCCGTCTTGCCTGCAAAGTTGCTTGCATGTAAGTGGACTGCCTATGCTAGCACCGAGTCCCCCACCAACACATTGACTCAAACTGACTCATGTCTGAATTCTACCTGACCTTACTCTTAGTCCCTAGCAAGGGGTTCTGACCGAAGTGACCGGTCATGCTGAACAATGAGCCAATGATGTAACTGATTACTTATATAAACCAATCGTTACTCACTACTTTATGGTAACGTGTTATGTGGAGGCTACCTGTGCCAATATTGACAGTCACGAAGCACCGTTATCTACAATCACGCGTATAGAAAAATTAGCATATATATATATATATATATATATATATATATATATATATATATATATATATATACTGCACAGGTATCTGAGAATAAACTTACCAAGTTTCTTGTAAACATACAGTATACCCAGCGATCAGGAGGCTTACTAGTATTAGTATTGATGCGATAGGTACATACAGAGTGTCAATTATTCAGTAGACACACAAACACTGCTTATCACAGCCAGCCAACTGTCCAAACATAGGGGGTGGGGTGGGGTGGGGTGGGGTGGGGTGGGGGACATTAGCAGGTGAGGTGGTGACCCTAAGTACTGGTATTTAGATCGATCTACCAGACAGGGTCTTGCATTGAGGGTACAAAGATTCAGTTAACCCTTTCAGACAGGTACACTTTCGCAGCGAAAAGATAGAAATGGTACATGTAGATTTGAGAAAGATTCCACAGCGATGCAGTGGATATATAGGAGATGGCCTAATATTAATAACAGTCACATATAGACTCATAACAGTATCCATGTATACATCTTCTGAAAGCTGAGTGAATGACCTATGACCTATCCAACGACAACAACTTATTGACAACACCTGTGCTTGACATTTGCTAAACTTGCCGTGGACATCGACATCAACGTTTGACATTTAGGAAAAACGAATGAACAAAATAAAAACGCCTGAGCACTTTCAAAGTGAAATATTAGCTGTCAAAGTGAAATGTCAGTTTACCGGTGCTCCTCAACTCAAGCAGTGTCACTGCATAGATCTACAACGTGGTTGAGATAGCAGTAACAATACTGTACTAGTTAGCATGAACATTGAACATTTTATCTGGATTTGTTCACACCTGTCCACACAGTGCTGTCTGTGGCTGGCTGAAGTGTGAACTGGCAGAAGTATCAGTGCTTAAGGGGAACTATTGGATATCAATTATCAATATGTATATTTTCCAACACCAAACGAATATTACATCTCCAGACTATGCACATTGAAAAACTGTCCTCAATTCTTTTGCCCATCACCTTCATAGGTCCTGATGTTAAAAAACACTACATGTACAGTGTTTATGTAATGGGTGCAGTTGATTTGCTGTCATATCTGCTACCATGCCAATTTCCTGACCTATATTTTTAATGTGACTTTAACCCACTTAACTTGACATAAGACACCAACAAAACATGAATCACACCCATTACCTTTGAGATGCCCAAATAAACTACCCAGACACTGTGAATACAAGGTAGGTCTACCGTGTTTGTGACACTGATGTAAAACATGAGCAGCCAAAAAAATAACTGGTAGAATACTCTTAAACCAGACACAATAAAATAAATCAGACACTTCATCATTGCAATCATCAATGACAGTCATGTAGGTTCTACACATGAAGTTACCAGTGGTTGTAACTTGTAAGTTGAAATAGCGAATGCAACAAGTTGAAGCAAAAATATCTTTGGTTGCTGACAGTGGGTTCCAATGCTAGACTCAGTCAAGAATTTCTGCATGGCTGAAGTCAACATGAAAATGAACATTCCTTCACAAATATCCACCACTTTCTACAGCCAGGTACTCATTTGTACACCTGAGAGAACTGACGCAACGCAGAGTGAACAAACATGACCAAGGTCCAAGATGACAACACAGTCTGAATGATGCGTGGTTTGGGCCCAAATTCTCTATTTATAACAGAATAAGGACATTTGGTTCATTTTCTATGGTGGGCTATTGGTGGCTAACTGAAATCCTGGAAGTCCATATTCTTTCTGAATCTAGCTAGCAGTGGCACAAAATAAACTACTACGGGTATGTAGGTGTGGGTGTATGTGGGTATCCAACATTACACTCTGGAAAAAATCAAGCAACTACCCATAGGAAATGAAATAAAGAAGAGAAAATGGAGGTGGATAGAACTACAGGAGATACACTCAGGAAACCTCCAGAAACCATCACCCGTCAAACATGAAACCACCCAGGGAAGAGGCGAAGGGGTAGGCCACGAAACACCTGGCAGAGAGACACGGAAAAAGAAACAAAGGAGATGGGATACACCAGGAGAGAAATGGACAGGATGGCCACGGACAGAAAACGGTGGTGTTCCTTGGTCGATGGCCTATGCTCCCAGCAAGCAAAGAGGCAGCATAAGTATGTATGTGGGTGTGAGGTCAGTACCAGATCACCTACAGTCAGACCCAACAAAGGCCGGGCCTAATGGTTGAGGTCACAATGCCCTCGATCATAGACCAAGATTGTATGAATCTGGTGATCTCAACTCGGAAGACGAGCATCTGTATTTCAATACTAGCAGAGTAACCCTGTCAGAGTACGGCCTCATCTTATACTGGTACGTATTGCTATTACATCATGGCTGGCATTTGCATTTACAGACTGCACTTACAAGAAACCAAAAACATTCACTGTTTTGGCATGTACACCAATTCCAATGGCACTTACAGCATTTTTATCTTTATGATGCCATCATATACAAATAAAATTATGTAATTAGGTTGAACCGGCCAAGATTAACATCCCAGTTGTTCTCACTAAAATAATGGGAACATTATTTTAAATAAAAATTCCGAATATATTCACTGCAATGACAGATTTGTATCTATGATGTTATTACCTTTACATCTTCGATGCTCAATTTAGATAAACATTAAATTCCTCGGTTGCATCTACAAGTGCAGCATTTTGAAATATTGAGACCCAAGATTCCCAACTACAGACCGTCTAAATCTACAAACCACCTGCAAAATATCTACCACATTAAGTAAAAACTAATGGAATGATACCAGCTGTATGCTGTAAACAAACACACACAGAGATTTGTTTTATGACATAACAGATCACACAGGTTGCCATGGCGATGCTCAGCCACTCCCCCAGGTCACTATGACCAAGACAAACAACACTAAGAAACCTTGCCCCCACATCAGATGTTATACAAGACATGTACATTCAAACCCTAATCTTTCATCTTACTACTAAAATGTTCACATATGATTGCATATGTGATAATTTAGGAATTGTGGATAATTTCAAATTTGACCCCCATATGAGAACACCTGTATTGGAATTGGTGGTTCCTGTCGATATTTGGAAACCAAAGAGTTTAGTTATAACACACGTGGAGGGAAAATTTGGTAGAGAACAGTGCAGCACTGTTAGTTGTGAGAAGTAAGTCAACCAGTATTCCTAAGTTCTAAATACATACTACCATTGCCTCTACCATAACTGGTTGTATGGTCATATACTGTGACAACCGCAATATCCACAAACACTTTCAAGTTTTAAACTGCCAAAATGTTATGGTTAGGTCATATGCAAAGAATACAATAATTCACTATGTTACATAGACGTCAACATAAAAAAATCGCTGCACTGTTTCGCAATATTTTTTGGTCAACTAATTTTGTTCCACCCTGAATGACATGGACAATAAGATAGTATTATTAGCAGTTGCGTCTTTCAGTTACCACTCCTGTGGATGGTCCCACACCCCTTTACACCAGGAAGTTGTTAGGATCACGTCTGAGCAGTTTGAGTAATCACTAGTCTACTTCCAAATACACCATCTTCTGTTATCAATGAATGCCAAATGCTATCCGGTAACACATGGCAGCTTGAACCCGGGAAACTAATTATTAGTCACTAGTGTACAATCGTGAACCTGACCTACACTGGTTCACAATCCTGAATGGATCTGGATACATGTCCAAGAGAACGAGAGATTTTGAGTTGCCACGGGGTAATCAGCTCATAAGACAAAGAATCTGTTGTTACGTTTATGCCAGAGCTTTCTCAGAATGCAAACAGACACTCAGCCCTGTATAAATTATAATCAAGGACATTATTCCTGTGTCACACTGCCAGTTTAGTGCCCCTGTGTAGGTCACATTGTGTGTTGATGC
Organism: Oasisia sp. SBJ-2009; assembly: GCA_964017155.1. Classification (NCBI taxonomy): domain Eukaryota; kingdom Metazoa; phylum Annelida; class Polychaeta; order Sabellida; family Siboglinidae; genus Oasisia; species Oasisia sp. SBJ-2009. The sequence goes on along the minus strand of OZ024857.1, from coordinate 1,431,827 downwards.
CGACAGGTTTTAGTATATTATATCCTGATCAAAATTACCATTCATGAGCACACCCAATTTTATAAGAATGTATTATGGTGAAATAATCCTCAGGTGAATGTTTTGCTTGTGGAAGTGTCTACTTAGTACGTGCACGAAAGATTTAACATTTTCAGTAATCTGTCAACAAATATGTCAATTAACAAATTATGTAACTAACTAGATGTTATACATTCACAGAAGAGTGGCGCCATCTGGTGGATTGATGCCAGATCCGCTGTAAGGCGCCACTGGTACGTGAATGCTTTCATACACCAGTACTCTTGCCTGCCCCATTCAAAGACCTGTGGATGTTAACTCGTACCTTACAAGCCAGTTAAAATATGTTCTATGACCTAAAATAAACTACGAAGACATGTGACACACACTTACACACATTTTCAAGGTATAACTGACTATATGTATGATTTCTGAATTGACGTTTTTTGCTCTTTCAATTTGTACCTGTCCACAACCCGACGTGAACCCGTCCAGTGATATTTCTATCCGTCCACTACGGGTCTCTGCATAAAGCTACGCTCTTACCTCAGATGTTTGAGGACATATAGGTGGGTAAGCGCCATAGTAGTTTTATCATTAGTATATAAGGTTTCACTGTGTCATTTTTTCATAGCATTGTATTCAACTGGAACAGACAAAGTTACGCCAATAATTCCGTAAGGCGAACTTTGCAACAAACCTTTGAACATGAGCAGCACCCCGACCTCTGGCATTAGAATTTGAGCAGCTTTAAAAGACTGCATTTTTGATGTTCACATGGTGCCAGCCAGATCCACGTCTAGATGCCAATTTGTTTATCTTAATAAATAACTGGTGACATTTAGTCTTACTCAATCATGCAGTCCATCTGAGTCAAGTTTTCTTTTTTAATATATCATTTCACACTGGTAGCTGTAAGATGATAATCTAGAAGCAGGTCTTTAAGTAGGATACAACGTTTGACAGTCACATATTGTTGGTAGACATGTGTATGTTAACTCACATAGGTACAAGCTAGTTCAGATGCATATTATGACCTAAAATAAACTACAAACACACATGTGATGCAGGCCTATTCTCAAAGTTTTAATAATATCTACGATATCTGGTTTTTGAAGACTTGCTCCTTTTGGTACCCTCCTTTTTTCTACATCCACCACCCGTCCAGATATATATCTAGCCGTAAAAAACAGGTTTTACCCTTCTAAATGATGGGTGGATGGGTCTCTGGTCATCTATATAAATGAAGAGACGTATGTCATCCAATTGATTTAAAAAAAAAACATGGCCAGACAGTTCCTTGAGATAAGCACAGGTATGTATTTTTATATGTTATAATCTACTACAGTAATTACAGTACGGTTGTTTTTTAATAACATTTATTATCATATATTATCATTATAATATAAATTATAATTCTGTGTAGCCAGCTGTTGATTGTCCCAATCAGTGTTCATCCTGAGAATCTTACTTGATCTGACCCTAGATCTCACTGCTAGATATACTAATACTAACAGTTGTCATTCTTTGGAAATAACCGCACAGCCACAGTTACAAACTGAAATGATTTTGCACTTTGACAATTTTGGAAATTGCAGGCCTGTAATTCTGTATTTTGCCATAAAACCAACTTTTCTAAAATGATTTTTATAACATGAACTAGGTCTGGATAACTGGTAGCAAGTTAATAAACATATTGTACATTTACTGTCATCAATAGTAATAGTACGATTATAAACTTGTTATTTATTAAATAACTATATGACGAATAAGCTATGGGTGTAGACGGCAAGTCATATCATACGAAGAAGTGATCAGCGAAGGGCATTTCAAGCACGCCTGCGCCTAACAGTAACACTGGCACTGGTCGAATTACCATTGAAGTTGAACATTCAATACAATCAAAGTGACCGACGTCAATGGCGGCGCAGCAGACGACACAGCCGCGAATGTTGTTCGCCAACATTACCTTCGCATCTTTTACGAGAACCTAGGCGCTACTTAGCGAAAACTAGCGTACCGACAAACGAAAACACACTTACGTGTTGTCCGACAAAATTGTTTCCTGGTGCACTGACAGTGTTGACCGCGTTGGCTATAAAAATCGCCACATTTTGCACTCAGCACATCCGTCTGCACTCGACACGCAAACGCATGAGTGCAAATATGATCGTAACGTGTGGGCAAAACTGGGTGATCTGTCGAATTTCATCACCCAGTTTGTTTGATAAGATGGATAATGGTCGGCACGGCGCCAAACGTGATGTTTATTACCGGACCGTGGAGGTGGCGATATTACGGGTTTGGTGTTTGCCGTCCATCGCTGATCGTTGACGTTTCCGGAAACATTGCAACAATACCGAAGTGGTTAAGGTCAAGGTCGCTGTGCCAGACGGTTGGAGTGGGGTGCATTTTGCGAGCCGTGCGAAACGCGGCCTTGTTGCAATTAACTATTGTCATTACGCGTGTTTAATGCACACGGCACGGCGTAAACTATTTAGAATGCTAGCAGTGCATAATTAAACTATTTGGGGGTTCAGTACGTTGCTACGGCCATGGCATAGACCTTGGCATCGACGTCGGGCCGACGTCGTAAAGGCGTAGCCGACTCTGGCTAAGCTACCCGTGTCCGCTACGCTAGCACACTTTTTACGCTACGTATTCAACTTGGCTAAAATACCCAACAGCATGCACTGTCTTTACAGTAAAATGAGACAGGCGGTCGATTCTACTAGGTTCACAAAATACTTCCAAAAACAACTAAAGAGCTTTGTCTCTGGGGTTTGTTCAACAAAAACGGAGGGGGAGGGGGTGAATATTATTATGTCCCCACTCTGGATCTGCACGTAGACATATAGGTCGTAGACGTAGGTCTGTCTAGGTACTGGCCTATCAAATTATTTACTCGTCTATTCATGCTCGCTAGTATGGTTGACTTTTGTAGTGCAATTATGGCGTGGGACTTCCACGAAACATTCATCCCATCGGAGTCTGAAACTGAATTAATTTCCGCGGGCGTGCGGTATAGCGTTGAGAGATCTGTTACGATCGTGGAAGGCTATTATAGCGTGTAGGGGTCTACCGGCCTACTGTGTCGAAACGTACGTACCCACGTGGTAGCTAGGAAGTTAGGCACTCGTATGTACCCAATGACCAAATGTGGCAAATGGGATAATTACTAACGCCCGTGAATAAACGTGTTGACGGCGCAACTGCGAACAGCAGGGTGCGTCATTATAACTCACCTGTAGGTGCGTCGCTGGCACGTCTCGTCTCGTCTCGTCTGTTTGCACATAGCCCTACTACGATGCACTCGTCACGGAGCCACAGGCAGAGCGCAGAGCGACGAACGTAGCACATAGCATCACGCTGGAACTGCTGATATAAATTAAATTAATCGTTGGCTCTGAGCGTGGTGAAGATTTCTGGCGGATATAGCCACATATATGCGAGAACGGGGAGGGGCAAATTGTCCCTGGAATTTTGGTGCGGCAGACGTGATTCTGTTCTCGTAAATCAGAAGTTGCGACGACACGGCGGCGAACATTTGTCAACAGTATACATGCACGCTCGTGCACACACACGCTCGATCGAAATATTGAATAGAGTGTAGATGCGCCCCGGAGATTTCGGTAGGAGGGCAGCTGTATGATTCTGCCCCTAGTAAATCAGAAATGACGACGAGACGGTTGCGAAAATGTCCCAACAACCCTCTCTCTCTCCCTCCCCCTCTCTCCCCCTGCCTTTCTCCGCTTCTCTTCCCTCTCTCGATCTCCCCCTAGCTCCCTCTCCTTCCCTGTCTCTCCCTTCCTCCCTCTCCCCTCTCTGCCTCTTCTCTCTCTCCCTCCCTCTCTCTCCCCGTCCCTCCCTCTCCCCCCCCCATCTCTCCCTCTCTGTGTCTCTCTATCTTAGTCTCTGTTTGTTTGACTGTCGGTCTGTCTACTCTGTGTGCCTGTCTGTGTGTATGTCTGACTGACTGCCTATTTATATTTGACTTCCCATCCGGTGTCCGAGACAGTGGAGATGGACTGACACTGAACCTGTGGCGATTCTTACGCACCCACCCATAAGAATTTAATTCCCGCCTTTATGTGGCTAGCTGAAGCTCACTAAACATGCGCACCACCACTCTCCCTGCAGTCTCCTTTGACGCTACCCCCACACCCTTACCTTCATACCCAAAAACCCTCGCTTGCACCCCACACAGCTCCCCCGCGCCCGTCCCTAACATAAGAACGGTAATAAAGTTCAAGGCTCCTTCAAAATATTGGTGGAACAGATCGTCAAGCCACTCCCGTTTTGCCACCAGACTGTGACAGTATATCTAGCCCGTCCATAATAATGCTGTATACAATGTACTGTACCACGTGACCATAACCGAGCGACGATCGGTGGCGCTAATTTTAACTCGGCTGATAGCGGTATAGAGAACGCATGGAGATTATGTGTAGTTACATACATGACTGCTCAAAGTGCTTTGCGACTGATTCATTCCACAGCAGACCCGTTCAGTCGCGCACCATCCCGATTTCTGTAGGAAGTATTCAGCCACGCTGCAAATGTTGCCGAACAATTATTCGTACACACATCACTGTCAGTGATATGGCGTGTATTTGCTCATTCCAGTGGAACACTTTCGGCTTAACACATAGGTGCCAGTACTGAGAGGGGCAATACCTTTGGTGGCACGATGACTGGAGATGATATTAGCAACCCAAGTGTTTGGCAGTGGTGTGCATTTGAAGGTTTTTGGGAGCTTGGCAAAAAAAACCGAACTTTGTAATAGCATCCCTCTCCCATATCTACCGATGTCAGCATCCGAGTGGTGCAGACCTTTTCAGTCGAACACCACTTCTCTGGAAAGCATTCAGCAATTATTTTGCCAGGATTATTCATATACTCATATCCACCAATGTCTATAGCAATGCAACCTTATTCATTCATAAAGCTGAGTCAACTGGAGCAGCGTAGGGTTCGAATCGGCTGCATAGAAATCGAACCGGGATTCCCTCGTTTGAGAGTCCGATGCTTCACCCACTGCGCCACTACGTTTCGAAGCCCCGACTCAGCCGACCAACTTTATTAATAATTGCGTTGCGGCGCCAGTGTAAAGACTCGCGTGTAATAATGGCACCTGGACCAATGCCTGTTATAGAGGCACAAACAATGTGCCAAGGACGTTGTCTTGTGAGGCCATTGCGAAGGACGTATAGAGTCCACACACATCTACGTACCGTGTGCAGCGGCTATTTTAATTGCATTCGCCACACCTTGCCGGCAACGCACCGGGTGACGATGTACGCGCAAGCTAAGTTACACAATAGACAGGGTCTGCGAACTTCCCAATCTCGACTCCTTTCCCGACCCGGATCTCAACTCTTCCCAATCTGGATCCCGATCTCGACACTCTATTCCCGATCTCAACTCGATCTATTCCCAATCTGGATCTCGACTCTATACCCGATCCCGATCTCAACTCTATTCCCAATGTGGATCTCGGCTCTATTCCCGATCCCGATTTCGACTCCATTCCCGATCCCGTCCTAGATACCATTCCCGATCCCGATCTCGGCTCAATTTCCTATCTCTACTTTATTCCCGATCTGGACCCCATTCCTAATCCGGAACTCGCCTCCATAACCAATCTGGATCTTGACTCTATTCCCGATCCCGACATCGACACCATTCCCGATTCCTGATGAAAGATTACAGTCCCTGCCCTACATGGTGAATGCCTCGTGTAGGTCGAGGAAAGTGTGTGTGTGTGTGTGTGTGTGTGTGTGTGTGTGTGTGTGTGTGTGTGTGTGTGTGTGTGTGTGTGTGTGTGTGTGTGTGTGTGTGTGTGTGTGTGTACGTGTGTACGTGTGTACGTATGTACGTATGTACGTGTGTGTGTACGTATGTGTGTACGTGTGTGTGTACGTGTGTGTGTACGTGTGCGTGTACGTGTGCGTGTGTACGTGCGTGTCTTCGTGCGTGGATGCGTGTACGTGCACATGTAACTGGGTGTAAAAGTGAGCGATTGAGAAAGCAAGAGGGAAAGATCGCAGACAGAACGCATGGGAGATTTGGGACAGAAACAATGAGATAGGAAGAAATAGGAAGCAGTGAAGAGAATGAGTAAGCGACAGTGGTAACATGACAGAGGAAACTTCTAAAATACTCTGTATGTCTGCCTGTCTGTATATCTGTCTGTCTGTCTCTCTGTCTGCATGCCTGTCTGCATGCCTGTCTGCATGCCTGTCTGCATGCCTGTCTGCATGCCTGTCTGCATGCCTGTCTGCATGCCTGTCTGCATACCTGTTTGCGTGCCTGTCTGCATGCCTGTCTGCATGCCTGTCTGCATGCCTGTTTGCATGCCTGTTTGCATGCCTGTACGTCTGCCTATATATATTTGTCTTCCCAGCCTGTGTCCGAGACCGTGGCCGGATTGACACTGAACCTGTGGCGGTTCTTACGCACTGACCCATAATAATTTAATCCCCCCCCCCTTGAAGGGGCTAGCTGAAGCTCACCAAATGTTGCGCACCACCACTCTCCCCGCGTATCACCTTTGACGCTACCCCACACTTCAGGCTACCCCAAACCCCTCCCCTTGCACCCCACGCAGCTCTCCCGCGCCCGTCCCTAAATATAAGGACGGTAATCCAGTTCAAGACTCCTTCAACATATTGGTGGAACAGATCGTGAAGCCACTCCAGTTCGGCCACCAGACCAGGATTCCCTCGTTTGAGAGTCCGATGCTTTACCCACAGGGCCACTGCGTTTCGAAACCCCGGCTCAGCCGACCAACTACATTGATAATTGCGTTGCGGAGCCAGTGTAAAGACTCACGTGAGCAACGTTCGTGTAATAATGGCACCTGGAGCAATGTTTATTATAAACGCACAAACAATGTGCCAAGGACGTTGTTTTGTGTGTGGCCATTGCGAAGGACGTATAGAGTCCACTCACATCTACGTACCGTGTGCAGCGGATATTTTGCACTCGCCACATCTTGCCGAAAACGCACCGGGTGACAGTTTACGCGCAAGCTAAGTTACACAGTAGCGAATCTCCACTCCATTCCCGATCCATACTTCTACACCATTCCCGATTTCCACATTATTCCCGATCTCGAATCCTTTCCTAATATGGATATCGACTCCATTCCCGATCCAGACCTCTACACCATTCCCGATCTCCACTTTATTCCCGATCTCGACTCCATTCCTAATCCGGAACTCGACTCCATTACCAATCTGGATCTTGACTCCATTCCCGATCCCAACATTGACACCGATCCCGATCTCGAATCCATTCCCAGTATGGATCTCGACTGCATTCCCGATCCCGAGCTTGACATCATTCCCGATCCCGTTCTCGACTGCGCATTCCCGATCCCGAGCGCGACTCCATTCCCGATCCCGACATCACATACATCGACACCATTTAGGTCGAGGAAAAAGTTATATGTGTGTGTGTGTGTGTGTGTGTGTGTGTGTGTGTGTGTGTGTGCGTGTGTGCGTGTGTGCGTGCGTGCGTGCGTGCGTGCGTGCGCGCGTCTTGTGTGCGTGTATGTGCACATGTAACTGGGTGTAAAAGTGTGAGCGATGGAGAAAGCAAGAGGGAAAGATCGCAGACAGAACGTATGGGAGACTCGGGCCAGAACAATGAGATAGGAAGAAATAGGGAGCAGTCAAGAGAATGAGTACACGACAGGGGTAACAAGACAGGGAACTTCTAAACATGAACTAATAGTTGCAAGATTTTACACTTAATTTGGAGTTACACTCAGTACCCCTGGCTGATCGTCTCTGCAAAACCAAAACCATGGGAGCAACATTGGGAACAGCGCAAATGCCCGGCCCAATTTGAAAACGGATACACGGTTGGTGGGAATACCAATTAATATTCACTCTTTAAACATTGCCTATAACACGAATGACGTAATCAGCCGCAGCGACCCCTGGCGCACGAGGACGGGGTTTACCAGAGGAGTGCCTCGCTTGTCCTGCTTAACCGACTGACGCTCGGCTGCGTAACTTCGCTGAGAAGCGTCGAGTGGCTGAAAAGTGCTGCAACCTCACGGAGTCTGGGTAACTGAGGCTAATGCATCGCATGAAACAAAGGGGATCAGCCACGATTACCCAGTCTCCGTAATGAGGCGCCACTGTTTGTTGGTCTGGATAGCCGCCTTGACCTAGCAGAGAGGCTTCAAAACCAGTACGTTGTAGCGCTTACATTTTGACGTTCTGATTGACGTTTCTGCGCATGCGCGATAAATGTAAAATCATAAATGTGCAGCGAAAGAACAAAGCATTTATGGTATAAATACCACGGGTTGTTCGTTAGGATGTATATAACCTCTCAGCAAAGTTATTTGTCGCAAATTAAGGCAAGGCAAACAAGATTTGAGGCATGTTTTGATGGCAAGCGTAAATCACGTGACTATAGTGCGCCATAATCCGTGATAGTGATTTAAACAAACGTCATATTTTATTGTATTGAACGATATTTTAAGCAACTCTTCGATCACAGTAATCAACACAGGAGAGTTAACGAACAGCCCGTGGCCTTTATACCAAAAATGCTTTGTCGATTCGGTACACATTGATGACTTTACATTTATCGCGCATGCGCAGAAACGTCAATCGGAAAGTTTATAACGACCGGAAAAATGTAAGCGCGACAACGTACAGTGTTTTGCACAGTACGGCGTGTGGAGAGTCGGTATTGGTAGAACATATCCAAATGGACCAAGGAAGTGAAAAGAGAGACTGGAGGCTGGCTCATGGCGCCTCAGAGAAAATACATTTACAACGCCGCAAAATTAGCGTAATAGTACAATCACATTTATTTATTGTTACAAATACAAATATTTATTCACGATAGGATTTACATTTCAGGTGTATCCAGGCAAACCCGTAAGCATATAAAGAGAACATGTTTAAAATCAGGATGTGATATATAATATACTAGTGGGTAAATGCTTCAAGGATGAAGCAGGACTGGGGTAATATGAATGGGAGTGGCACTACTACAGGGTAAATGCTTCGCAGCTAAAACACATTTGAGACTCGAGGTAAAGTAAGGAGACAAGCCCCCCGCCCCTACCCCCTCCCCCCGCCCATCTACCTTCCCCGTTCATTCATATTTCCGGCTGAAATTGCGCCACTGCAGAACGTTCCTCACCACCGACGGTCACATCGCATGTCGAATATTCCTTGGGAACCCTCGACTCAGTAACAGGTAACAGGGACTTTTGCCAGCTGGCACCGCGAACTATTTATCTCCGTGGCGAGATCGCATAATTTTGATTTGGGGTGGAAAATAGCCAAACATGCGGCAAAATGGGGGTGTGTGGGTGGGCATTCAACCACTGGTGACGGCCTGGGCTCAAATTCTGATTGGTGGTAGGACGAACACGGAGCCAAGCCTGCAACGGACAGCATGCCAGCGCACATTTCAGCCGGAAATATGAATGAACGGGGAAGGGAGGTGGGCGGGGGAGGGGTAGGGGGGGGGGACTTGTCTCCTTACTTTAACTCGAGTCTCAAACGTGTTTTAGCTGCGAAGCATTTATCCTGTAGTAGTACCACTCCCATTCATATTACCCCAGTCCTGCTTCATCCTTGAAGCATTTACCAACTAGTTTTATTCCTTTACCCGCGAAGCCAACATCTGTATATAAATTAGTATGCATAGCGAGAAACGCGCCGTTTTCCGAGACCATGTGATCCAACCAGTCGCTTCGGCGGCGGAAAACCTGCGCCATTTCTGGAACGCATGATAGCATGATAGAAAATGGTGGCGCCACACTACGAAGTTTTCAGGACTAGCCAACACGCCACCAGCTGATCCATTTGTTGAAAAAGGGGCGGCGGGTAGAGCCGTTGCATTTCTGAACGTCGACAGTTTGAAACATCGAAAACTCGAGTTGAGGGACGAAAATAAAACATCGACGGATTTATTAGTTTGAGGCATGCTCTGGGCTTTCCAAAATGGTCTGTAGCTATTCCCAATCGCTGGATCAATTCGGATTCGCAATAGGGGTCAGAAATCTCTATTCCATTCATATTAGGAAGGGTACTGCCGTACCCATTCCTGACTATCATAATATCAAACCAGCATAAAAACGCTGTGGTTGTTAATCACTGCATTATTTGGAAGCTAAACACGTCCTCACGATGCTTTAATTTCTGCTGTCGCTAATTACGGATTGGATGTTGCAGATTATATTTTAACGTAACTCAAATGACGTCACCCGTGGAATGATTGACAAATGAAAGTGTATAAATGCTCAACATAACCATAAATGCATCACCATTTGGCAGATCAGAGCCAATGATCCAAGTAAACGAATTATCACAGACAGCGGCGACAGGATCTCGACGCTCCAGAGGAGATGCACTCACAATGATCCGATATTAATGTACTAAGTGTAGACATATCATATGTATATACGTACGTATGCACATAGGCGCGCACATGAATACACATGTCAAAATATATCTGCCTATATACATATTCGTAACATATATATATATATGAATATTTATATATATCAATCACGTATCAACACCATTGTGATAATGGACAATAAGCTGTACTATATGACATATACAAAGATATATACACTATACATGTATATATATATATATATATATATATATATATATATATATATATATATATATATATATATATATATATTAATACACACATACAAAGGTTAACGATAACTATGAAATAAATTTTCAACATTTAGATTAATTATTACACTTGTCGTTTTACATACAGCTCAAGCAATGTTAACAGCGGCACTTCGTTATTAATTAATTTTTAATTGCGACTCGCAGTCGTGACCGTAACAGCGCAGTGCCAAATTCTCGTGGCTGAGTCCTTTCTCGGGGCGATTACAGGTTTGATGTTTATCTCTGTCTGTTCAACCCAATGATTCCTTCTAGAACCGTTATAATATTAAGGTGATTATAAGTTATTATAGGAACTTCATCATTTAAAACCGGCAGCGTTATATTTACGGTAGCCATTAGTCCACTCTCGTTGGCTATAGTCGGGCATTATTTTGCCGTGTAATTTGTTAATAAGTACATAAGTAACTTATATGGCACCAATATCCACAGAATCAGAGCTCAGTAGCGCAAAAACCCAGTTGACTTACCATTCTCATAGCCAAGGGCAAATGTCGTCAACAATATTGGATTGGTTTCAGATGAGTGCAAACGTAATACCGTTTCTGCTAATTTAATGTTGTCCGGAAGTATATTCCAGAGTCGGCGCAGCGACTGAGAAACCTCGAATTCCGGCCTCTGTCTTGACTCTGGGAACAGAAGTTGTTCTAGTCACGTTAGCTCAGTTTAACCGACTTGGCTCCTCTTCTGGTATCACAAACGCGTCTGTTCAATGATGCTGCCAACGTATGTTTTACGTGGAGAAGCAGATTCACATTTGCATTCACACTGGCGATTCTTTACATGTTTTGCTATTATTAAGCGTGATGAATCCGCTAGAGTCCTCATTGTTATGGCATGGTCTACATGGCTGGAAGGCCTACAAATGGGATTGAGACACAAACCGCGCAACACCCTATAACTATTAAGCCGTAG
>OZ024857.1:1407700-1415200 GCA_964017155.1 Oasisia sp. SBJ-2009 | reverse complement strand
ACGCACGCACGCACGCACGCACGCACGCACGCACGCACGCACGCACGCACGCACACATGTATACATGCACGCAATCATTAATCATAATTTATTAATTAGATTAGTAGGAACTGTTGGATATCTACACACACGTTGAGCGGATTTGCTACTATAAATGACACAGCGCCCTGAAGATATTATAATGACACACAGAGAACACGTTATTAATTATGCGTACACTTATTATATCATAACTGATTGTATATAGTTGTGGGTATAGATTGTAGTTCTTTATATGCAAACCTGAAATGTCCATTGCGAGCAGCCATTTAAAACATCTTAATTAAAGTGAAATGTAACGTATGTTTATGTGTATGTTTAACATTTCAACGATTTATATTCTGCCCTGTGGAAAATTAACATAACCATCGACACGGTTCCGTGCATGTATATTACGGGCCAGAGTGATGACAACGTTGTGCGTATTTATGTATTTATTAACTCGAATTGTACATCGTGTATTGTCTTTACACCAGACACTTACCGATTGTGCAGTTTATGTATGGCTCCACGGTCGAGCATCCACACCTCGGACACACACACTGATAGTTGTTTCCACCTTTGCTAAGACAGGTTCCACCGTTTTTACATGGTTGCTCTTTTTCGCAGAACGTCTTTTCTGTTGATATAGAAAAACACACTATATACATTATGTCATATATGTCATATCCTCTCATTTTGTATGTTTTAACATTTAATGTAATAGTGTTAATTGTTATAACCTGTCCCTAGTAAGGATAACATTCTCGGTGTCGAACATAACAACTTTACTAAAGATGGCATGCTGGCAGTTCCGGTGAGGCGTATACAAAAGATCAAATCGATCTACGATACATTATCACATTAATGTTTCGATCTGCGTTCTGCCTATTAAACGCTGTTTGATTATGAGCGCTGTCCATGTGTCGTCTTTATTCGTCTCTCCACTCTGGACATTTTGATACTGAAACTAGTTTCGTAGCCCTAAACAAATATGACAATTTTAAAATAAACAATTATGACTAAAGTGTTATTCAGACACCTTCAGTGCAATTTTCGGAGTTAGGTACACTGATTTCTAAAGGTTTTCCTATGGATTATTATTAAGGCAGGTTTGAAGTTAAGAAAACAAAAGAGCAACCATAAATAGCACGAGGTGTCCACTTCGACCTCCGTGCGCCCAGACTATTTAGCAAAATTTCTTATTAAGCGTACTCTAACAGTAGTTGCTGCTTCTTAAACTGTGACATACATTCCAATGGGAGAACAGCCCAGAAATCCCACAAATGTAAAGATCGAGAGGTAAATTTGCTGGCGTACCGCAGTTGCTATGATAACAATTACTGTTGAAATTTACAACTATGATACACATCTTGAATGTGTATCATAGTGTTACACCATCAGACCCACCTCTCTCACACAGGTCTCCGATGTAGTCCGGTGCACAGATACATTTGTAGCCCGTGTCAGTGTCATTGCAGGTTCCTCCGTTTTGGCAGGTAATATTGCTGCAGTCCTCTCTCGCTGCAACGTAACGGAGAAACCATTAATTATACATGCAGTGTATACTCTATGCATAATGTTGTTATACATCATAGTATAATTTAGTTCGAGTTTTCTCACTACACACTACAGTGTGGTCCAGAGAAAACTACCCTTTTTATTTCGTCATATTTTCTACAAAAGTTGCAGTTTTCACAAGATTTTTTGATAGAAATAGGATGCAGCTATAGGTTTTTACTGTAAAAAGCAATTTTAAAATGTCCAATTTCCCTCCCTTGTTCTGGTAATTTTCACAGTAAAGACTTACAGCGGCATCCAACCCCTAGCATAAAAACCTTGGGAAAACGGCAACATTTGTAGAAATTATGACGAAATAGTCTCAGTTTTTTGGACCACCCTGTATGAAGTAATTACACAATTCCACATTTAATAGAAATATTATATTAATTAGATGGGTTTATATGCATTAGCATAATTGTCACAATTACGTTCATAATGGATAAATTATGTTGACAAAAGAAAAGAAGTTTATTATTCTAACAAACCAACCTATTCATAAATGCACGCTCTGAGAATACGTTGTTTATGATCACTATTAGCAAGAAATGGGTGTTTTGCGAATAGTGTATACACACGTATGACGTACTTCGATAAGGCGACTTACTGATAACGGTTGTTGATACAATTTCAGTTGTCGGCGATTCCGTAGATGTTATCTCATACGTGGTCGTATCTTCAGTTGTTTCAACACCCTCAGTTGTTGCTGTTTCAGTCGTAGTTGCTTCAGTCGTTATTTCGCTCGTAGTTGCTCCAGTCGTAGCGGCTTCAGTCGTTGCTTCAGGCGTAGTTGGCTCAGTTGTGGTCGCTTCCTCAGTCGTACTTGCTTCAGTCGTTGCTTCAGTTGTAGTTGGCTCAGTTGTGATTTCTTCCATAGTCGTGGTTGCATCAGTCGTAGTTGCTTCAGTCGTTGCTTCAGTCGTAGTTGGCTCAGTTGTGGTCGCTGCCATAGTCGTGGTTGCATCAGACGTACTTGCTTCAGTCGTTGCTTCAGTTGTAGTTGGCTCAGTTGTGATTTCTTCCATAGTCGTGGTTGCATCAGTCGTAGTTGCTTCGGTCGTTGCTTCAGTCGTAGTTGGCTCAGTTGTGGTTGCTTCCATAGTCGTGGTTGCATCAGTCGTAGTTGCTTCAGACGTTGTCGTTGCTTCAGTCGTAGTTGGCTCAGTTGTGGTTGCTTCCGTAGTCGTGGTTGCTTCAGTCGTAGTCGGTTCAGTCGTAGAGGCAGTAGTCGTCGTTTCCTTTTGGGTTGTTGTTGGCGGTGTTGTTGTTGTTGTGGTGGTGGTGGTGGTGGTCGTCGTCGTTGTCGTCGTTGTAGTAGTGGTTGTCTTGTCTTTCGACTCGAGATCCAGTTTCGACATGCCGTACGCCTCAAACAGGCCACCCGCCCCCGATGCCGCGTTGACCAGTCGCTTGATTTCATCCAGTAGGTCGTCGGTCGACTTCGTCTTGCCCCCATCCCGCGCGCTGAACTGCTGTATGTAGATATCGAAGTGTGTCTTCACGCTCCCAAGGCTGTAAATCATACACGTACACCATTCATTGAATCAAACACCAGTCGTTGTGCCAAACACGTCACTCAATGGATGGTATACAAGTGATTACACGGAGTTATAGAGAGTCAGAGTTGACCAGAAAGCAAAGAGTGCAGTGGTGCAGTGGTGCAGTGGTGCTGATCAAGTTGCACGTCTCAGCTCTACCATAATAATTAATAATTTGTATACTGGAACTATTGCGTGCAATATTTTATATTGAGGACTCCATAGGCACTGTATTCCAACATCACAAAGTGAAATTTCTAGTACATTGCATAACGTTTGGATCGGTAGGCGAGTAGAGAACAACACTTGATGAGTTTTACCCGTGAATTCAATCCATAGTAGAGAAATAATATGACGTAAGATCTCGGACAATCATGCAAAGCCAAAATGTTTGCAAACATTACTGCGATTATAAATGTACTCTTATAGATCGTCTGAATGTTGTATTGCGATTTTGAACGTATGCCAACAATTGTATATGGTGATTATACAGCGGTTGAAGGGACGTCACTCTTCTATCTGAAGTGTCACATCTTCATTACATATGCCATCATCAGCATCTTGGCTATAGCTGCAAATACCGCGTACAGTGCAGACAAGGAGCTACCCTGGTAAAATGTATATTACCTATTATATTATCAATACTATTATTTGTATTTCCTTCTTGTCGAAGGCAAACACCGAACACTGACCTGAAGCGATTTACGCGACATCCCTGTAAGTCTTTTTCCATACCTCCTTCTTTCAGAGTTACTGTCATCTGTTCAACAAGATAATAGTATTACTTTAGTGGTAAATGAGTAACGCTGGGAGTTTAAAGATCCCAAATTAACATCCGTAAACGCGCGCGAGCGCACATGTACACATTCACCCATGCACACCCGCACGCACGCACGCACGCACGCACATACACACACAACACACAACACATAATACACACGCACACACATTCACACGCATACACACATACACATACACATACACAGACACAGACACACAGACACACACACACACACACACACACACACACACACACACACACACACACACACACACACACGCACGCACGCACGGCACGCACGCACGCACGCACACACGCACACACACACACACACACACACACACACACATGCCCACGAACGCGCACACGTACGCGTACGCGTACACTCACCCTTCCACCCGCCCGACTATTTTTTACAGCATACAGCTAGCTACAACCACGGTGTTGTAATACAAACGTTTATGATACGCATGCAACATTTCACAACATGACCATTAAGAGAGTTGTCACAGTAACTTAGCAACCTACCTATCGTCAACCAACACCCCACAGGCACAGGAAACGGATCATGAATTAACAGGTACCGTCCAACCTAAAGGGTCACGTTCATTTATTTGATTTGCCGCCATATCGGCTCAAATGTAAAGATACTGTGTTTTCCAACATTTTTGGTGAACTAATTTCACCACTATCAAGGATTTATTACCAAACCATCTTTTTAGGGGACGAACTATAATGCTAGTATTCTTAATAAGTCTGTGATACAATCACATCCGGGTTACAAACACTGGCCTCGTTGCGGAACACGTACTTTCGAGCAGAACTCGGACGCCAGCGTTTGATACTCGGTAGATTCAGAGTCGCCATACGTATCTGCAGTGTAAGTTAACTTCGTCATGGTCACAGTGCCGTTGAATGTCTCTGTGATGTGAAAGAAACATGTATTGTATTATGTTGATATAATACACACTATTGAAACATGGCTATGTAAATGCCGATAGAAATACTGGTTATCTTAGGTATAAATATAAAACTGTGTGTTTTGTTGAGAGGAACCGAAATGCACTTGCTTAGGTCTGGGCACATAGATGTGTTAATACATATAGCCATTTCCAAGAATAGTAAACCAGTAGTTTACTAGATCAAGAGGGGAACTCTTTATGTGCATTACTAAAAAGAGCCTAATGTTCCTTTGAAATAATAGCCAAGTGAATATTTTTGTGATCAATAATTGAACATATAGCCAACTGGTTAATCGATCA
This sequence comes from Oasisia sp. SBJ-2009, assembly GCA_964017155.1. NCBI lineage: Eukaryota > Metazoa > Annelida > Polychaeta > Sabellida > Siboglinidae > Oasisia > Oasisia sp. SBJ-2009. The sequence goes on along the minus strand of OZ024857.1, from coordinate 1,410,041 downwards.
AATTGATCAAGTAACCAAATAACGTCCTATAAATAGTGAGGTTCCAGTATAAAATCTGTATCCAATGTTGAACCGTTTGCCAAACATATTTATATGATCCGCCAGATGGCGACGCTGGCGTGTATTGAATTGAATTGAATTGAACTTTATTTCGGTCACAACAACAACAACATACAAACATAAGCATAAACATGATTATAAAATGTAACCGTGGAGATCCTCTAGAAACCCCTAGGGGCTTATGTCGAGGACCACCAAGAACATAAAACGTTATGGACATTATTGTAAAAGTAAACTAAACATATACAAATAAATAAATATCATTATCGTGAATGATAATATTAGAATACTACAACTACTAATATTACTATTATTAAGTACTTAAATAAGTCTAAAAAATAAATACAAGTAATGATAAATAATAAAAGAATACTATAACTACGGTACATAATCCTTATAAGTGCCTAAGATACATATCCCATCAGTAATAACTCCTTTAGCTTACCTTTAAATTGTTTTACTGTTCTAAGCTTTCTTATATGTTGAGGTAGTGTATTCCAGAAGACTGGACCAGAATAATTTATTGTAAACTTTCTGTTGTTTGTTCTTATGTTTTGAATGTAAAACCCATTAAAATGTCTAAGATTATGGTTATGAACGTTTTCTGTTAGTTTAAGCATATTAAATATGCTACCACAGTTATAAGGTACTTACGTAACTTGGGCGGTTCCTCGCGACCGTCATGACCTAAGAGGGAAAGTAAGATGTACAGTGAGTTATTTTTGTATTCGTTTATATATTTTAAATGATTCTGATATACGGGCGTCATAAACACACAGGCATGCTGCTAATGACAACGGTTGAACAACTAGAAAATATAATATGACAATTCACTTGTCGTAGTGATGATGGTAACAACTGACTGCTTCGTTAGTAATTGCGAAACGACTCATAAACTGTTAAGACGACCCGCACGTGCTGGGGTAGTGACCGGAAGTACACACCAGAAATGTAGATAGTGGCGGAGATGACGCCTAGCATGACCACTATCAGAGCGGCGACGACCAGTAACGCGACACCACGAGAGGTGCGCAGAAACCTCCCGGCCCGCAGCAAACGGTGTCTCCACGAAAGCTTGGGCGGCCTGATGATGTTATCGTCCGAATCGGCGGTGCTGAACTGACGACCCATTGTCCGTTGCCAGCCGGGAATCGCTCGGATGGCACGAGTCGGTCTCGGGAGAGAGTTCTGTGGGTAGTACCATGGCGACCTCTGCAAGCAAACGGCACAACATAAAACGAGGAGCGGTGGTCGCGTGGTAGAGCGCCGGACTGTCAATCGAGGGAACGGACGGTGGTTCAATCCCACCTTCCGCCGTTTCGAAACTTAAGCAATTTCGTTCACCTCACATTGCCTGTGTCTTTCTGAAGAGACACTAAAAGCCGGTATCTGCCAGGGGAAGTAAAAGATCCCACACAGGGGGTGAATGTGTAACCTGTAGTGGACTAACTAATTCTAGAGAAGGACAACTCTGAAAACCAAGCTCGACAATACTCTACTCACAAACATGTGGCTAACATAGAGTGATGAGCTAACCATAAGAAGAAGAAGAATAACATGGAGATGTCTGGAAGCGCAGGAACTGCCGTAGCAAGCGATGCTAAGGAATTACACGAAATACCAAGACAACATCGGTAACCAGTCTCGCTTAACCGACTCTCGCTCGGCTGCGTAACTTCGCCGAGAAGACAGTCTGGTCAGTTAGCCGGCTTTTGAATGTTGTTCGTGTGAGGGGCTAACCAGTGCTGCTACCTCACGGTGCCTGGGTAATCGAGGCTAATCCTGTCATAATTCCTGTTTCATAAACAACGACACATTTGTATTTATTTTCTATTTTTGTGTGTGTAAATATAAGTTTAATGGTGAATATTAAAAAAACAAGTGTAGTATAATATTATCAAAGGCATATTCTTATTTTAGTTTTTATTTCATAGTTAATTGGCCTGGGAGTCACTCGGCGTCCTTACCCTAATCTTGGGTGACATTGGTCGGGCAAGTACTTCCATACGGATGTGAGGGGCCAAACTGTGCTGCCACCTCACGGAGTTTGGGTAATCGAGATTACCGTAACCACTAGAAATGTCTCTGCAACCTATACTAGGCTCACAGGAAATATCTAACGACAGACGAAGTACCACGATGGTCTTTGCAACGGTACTAAGTACCAAAGCGAACTATACAATCGCGCAAAGTATCATCATGACTTCTGGAAACACACGAAGAAGCATAATGGCCTGTAGCCCTGTACATACAGGATGAATAAAACTATCCTCTCCGAGCG
>OZ024857.1:1375200-1405200 GCA_964017155.1 Oasisia sp. SBJ-2009 | reverse complement strand
ATGTGACATGTGCAGGGTAGCGTTAGCACTGAGCTGAAGCGGTAATCTTGATGACCCTAATAAAGCGCGGCGCCTGTTACCCCAAAGGCAGCCTATTTGTGGACTATTGGGCAATAAGAGTGTACATTCATACAATCACGTCGAATCGATTGACGTCAATCATAATTCGATTACCATTTGAACCGTAACAATGTTTGCAATTTGAAATATTCTGCAACGCCACACGCCCCATTAAAAACAGAACACATGGTTTGAAAGCAAACTGTATTGGCATTAATTTATGTCGATTTACCAGCAATATCCTTTGTTATACGTTTTTTACGTTCTAGATTACCCCATTAAAAACAGAACACATGGTTTGAAAGCAAACTGTATTGGCATTAATTTATGTCGAGTTACCAGCAATACCCTTTGTTATACGTTTCTTACGTTCTAGATTACGTTCTTGTTACAAATGATCATTCTACCTACTTCCGGGTAGAGGAAAAGGTACCCTGTCTTTGTAAGATCCAAAGACAAGTTGATACCTGACAACAATGGAGACTTTTTTGCGAGAACAGGTCGCCGCTTGATGTGCCTGTTCAGAACAGGCTTTCTTTGTGTGCTCCCCCCGCCCCGCTTTATTTTATAAAGCGGGGCGGGGACTCCTCAGAGAATGCTATTTTATATTATTATTATTATTTAAAATACTTCTAGTGCCATGGGAAGCGTTCTCAAACGATGAAGGCACAGTGACAGTTGTCCTTACTAATATACGTCACCGATAAATGGAGAATGCTATGTATGAGATGACAGTATTCAAATATGTCTTCAATCCGACGATGCATACGTGTCAGTGGATTGTAAGTATGATCCTGTTTGGCAAAGGCATAATGGCACCCTCCGCGACCTCTTAGGGTAGGAAACGAATAGGTACATGTGTTTGTCCTCTGTTTCCACCAAACCTACAATACTCTAGCTATACATCATTTACAAGGTAATAACGCAAAACAGCGAAGAATCTTAAACGATGACAACTTTAAAACTTCCTGCTTGATGTAACATGTCACGTCGTTGTTTTCTACTGTTTCCTTCGCTCGAAACATCACACGGTGTCATACATTGATGTATGACATTATCGCTCAGGTTACATGACTTTCGTTGTAGAGCGCAGTGGCTCAGGGGTAGAGCTTCGGACTCTCGACTACGAGAACCCGGGTTCGAAACCTGTGCTGCGGTGTTAAAACCTTGGGCACATTTTTTCACTCTACATTGCTCCAGTTCACTCAGCTGTATACATGAGTACCTGACTATAGACAATGGTGCATATGTGTATGAGCAGCCCTCGCGCATTAATTGTAGCATATGACTGGATGCTTCCCAGAGAAGCTGAGGTGGTGTCTGAGTGAACAGGTCTGTCAGGGAAGTAAAGTGTAAAGCGCATTGAACGGTCCTGAGGACTGGATACTGCGCTATATAAGAACTTGCTTTAATTACTTTACTTTATGTAACTGTTCTCAGGCCACGTGCCTTCTGGAGCGTAATATTTATAGTGGCAACGGCGCTAAGTCTTGTTAACCATTTTAAACTGCAGCAGTAATGCTCTGCAGTCTACGTGATTTGCTACGAAGCGTCCGTGTGCACTGAGACGTGACGCGTCATTACGGCGCAGACGATACAGTACAACGGTCACGTAGGACGAAAGTTAAGGACCACGACAGGGACGCCAGTAGGGTCACTTCTCGCAACAGCTAATCGCACCATCTGAAATACGCAGTACGCCCAATTGACGACTGAATGACCCACCAGGAAGTTTTACTTAGCTGAATGGATCTCAAAGCAATGTGATATCTTCCGGCAACTTGTGTTTGGCAGACATACACGTGCCTGGAAGGGTGTTCCCTATTTCCTTTCATAGATCATTAAACGCTGCGTTGAGATTGTGTCGACTTTACCAGCCTTGCCATTGCCTTTTCGTACCTCCGGCTTCACGTTGACACACCGTACTTCAACCCAAACTAAGTCGGTTTCGAGACATCATAAGTTCCCAACAATTTCTCGACGAATATTCGTGATTTTCCCTAACAGTCGTGGTCAAACAGTTCGGATATATCATCTTTCAGCACTTCCCTCTAGTCACGCGTCCTCCGTAACAGGCAACGTACCAGGATGTGGAAGAGGTGCGATTATTGTTTGACGTTGAGTTGAAACTCTTGCCAAAAGAACAATCGAGTAGATGTGATAGCGCTGGACTTGTTGGTACTTACCTACTGAGAACAGCATCAATGTGTATGCGTATCTCCAGCGGAACTACCCGCGATGCGAGAGCGTATCGGTGGAGCATACGGTAATCACTCGGTCTTACGACATTCCAAAACATCCTTACTTACGACTAACCTTCGCGTCCCTACTGGAAAGCCTCACGCCTAGCATATCCTAGTTGTCTTATCTTCACATCTATGTTGTATGTATGTATGTATGTATGTATGTATGTATGTATATATGTATGTATGTATGTATGTATGTATGTATATATGTATGTATGTATGTATGTATGTATATATATATATATATATATATATATATATATATATATATATATATATATATATATATATATAGTATGTATATATATATATATATATATATATATATATATATGTATGTATGTATGTATGTATGTATGTATGTATGTATGTATGTATGTATGTATGAATGTATATATATTTTTATGTATGTATTTATGCATGCATGCATGTATGTACGTATGTCACGCATTGCATATTACGAACCATTGGCTCTCTATATTATATTTAAAGTTTACAATATGTATTTTAATAGAGCAGATCTCAAAGAACAGCTGATAGAATGGAAAGATATGTTCAGCAGACTGAGAGTATGTTTGGAAAAGACGCAAATTATGTAGATGGGACAGAGAAGAAAAGGGCTGAAAATACACCTGGATGGGAAGAAGCTTCAGCAAAGAGACAGGCAGGCTTACATGTATGGCTTAGAAACGATGGCACTAACTGAGAAACAACAGGAGAAGGTGCAGGTTTGCGAAAAACAACTGGATAAGAAGAATCATGGAAGTGAAGATATCTGATATTGGAGGTTGGAGTGAAGGAAAGTGCTAAGAAGCAACTGGTGAGAAGTAGGCTGAAATGGGCCGGACATGTGGAAACAAATTGGCAAAGGGGCAGATGTCGAGAAAGTGGAGGGCAAAAGGATGCGAGGAAGACCGAGAATGCGATGGATGGACTGCATTAAGAGAGATTTGAAAAGAGTGGAAGGGGAATAACTGGAAAAGATAGAAGGATTGGAGGCTGGTGATAGAGGAATCAGTGGGAGACAAATGAGGGGAGGAAAGAAAATACGAAGAAATAAGATGTCAGTAATCACGACCATCCTCACCCCTGACGACAGGAACAACAAGAGGGGAACAACGATACGTATTTCTTATTTTGGCTCTTGTTTCGTCGAATGCTATATAAAAACAACCAACCAGAGTTTACTCAATACAAGCGTCCTGCAACTGCGTAATTTATGAAGCCGTGGTGAAAAGAACCCTGTCATAAGACCCGCTATGAGTTATGGCCACCGATTAATGCAAGTCATCCACGTGGAAAGAAACGTTTAGCTACAGCGGAGTGCTTATTAACCGTGGTCACACTTAAATTATTAGTTTGCTTTGTTCCAGGCGCAGTTATTTCGTACACTATCCGCAAACATAGAGCCAGTGCACCACACGTCCAGACAAGAAGGCAATGACCCCGGCTCGTGAAGACACAGCCGTCCCTGCATCTGACAAATCACTATATCCCAAGCTACGTATACTATGCTTAACCAAGTGTCCATAGCGCTTGACGTTTATGTCGTCGTGTAGCTGTTATTATCGCGGTTACACATTACAAATGCCGGGTGAAATGTCCTTCGAGTGACGCTCATACCCAGAAGTCGCCATGCGATTGCTTTCCCGGGGAATTCGTAAATAACATTTGGTGCTAAATCAATTTTGAAAGACAGGTTAACGAAAAATGCTTCGGATTGATCAGAATTCCTCGTGACTTCGAAAAATCGCAGAACATTCGATATACATTCGCTTATAACAGCCACAATCCAGCCAGAAACCCTTGACCAATGCAAAGTACAAACCCTAACTTCGGCAAAACCCCTTAACCAGCATACGATATGAACCCTGACACAGGCAAGAACCACACATACATACATATGCATACGAACGCATGCACCACATATACGTTGACATAAGTACACTCAAGATCGATTATAATTTATTTAAATTGTAAAACGATCAACAATCGACTGCAAACATTTGTAAACCTACCTCCAGTGGGCTCTCGACACCCTTGCCGTCTGTAGGCTCCCAGCTAAACATCGCGCACGGGTGGAGAGCGACCAACAACTGCCAAAAGAACGACTGTGATCCGTCTCTGTCGGACCGGACGGCCTACTGTGAACTTCCTAACACGTATAGGGCAGTAGTTTTTACGCGACAATGACATCTCTATAGGCGCGTTCAGTCATGCGTGAAATGCATTTCACGCAACGGTTCTTGTTTGTGTCTTCGCGTGCGTTATGATAATTACACGGCGTTTCGAGGATCCATTTTAAACCTCGGACTGGTTTATAAGTCACCAATGTATTCAACATGCCCAGTGGAGTATATCCAAAATGATTAACTTTCGGGGTCATAGGCAACATAGTTTAGTTAATTATACACCGAATTAAGTTGTATTTGTTCGTGCGTGGACGCCGTAGCCTAACGGGTGTTGTGATTCAGACCGGGGTTGGTCGCTAGGTGGCGTAAGGTGGTACATGTTTCTATTTCACTGCTCGTTCAAATTTACATTTTTAATCTAAATTCTGCATTTTTGTGTTCGACATTACTGCAGTTATAAGACCAACACACTACTTTATTTGGACACGCAGAATTTTTTATAAATTACACCAGTTACGCCGCTAAAATTAATCATTTACAACATAGTGGGCGATAATACAGATAGTCAACTTTTCGCGCTTCGGTACGGTCTTACATTACAAATAACATACAAAGACAGGGGTAGCCCTTTTAAACTGTTAACTAACAGGCCTTTTCATAAGACGTTCCTTTACACCCAGTATCGCCCTGGGGGTGAAGACCTCTACGTTTCATCTGCACGGGCACTAAACGTCTTATTACTTTTGCACTGGCTTTGCCGAGCGCGAAGATTTAAACGATCTGTATTTAGCCTTTTAAACTGATTTGTTAAACTGATTTGTATTTAGCCTTTTACAAACTCATTCTACATTTAGCATTTTACAGACTTATTTAGCATTTTACAAACTCATTTGAAACTACTGATTTAGTTTATTAATAATTTTAAATACCACTTGATTATGTCTATGTAATATTTATTTTATAACACATTATTTATTTATTTATTTTTCTCGCTATATTTATTAGTCTTACATCTAAGAAACTACTGTAATTTTAGATTTAGTGTGATCTTATACTCTCATATACTTATTTATTACATGTTATTTATTAAGTTTTAGTGCTGCTGACCCATGCCAAACATTTACATTATTTTAGAACGTCTGGCCACTCTCAGTCACTAATTATTTTATGATACATTAATTTTATCACTTGAGCAGATTTTGTCAAAGGTCACCATTGTTCTCACTGTGTGTTTTATTTTTATCATGTTCTGCAGCTTCTAGAAGCCATGATTTCACCTTGTGTAACACACTGGCACAATGGTCGGATGTAATTTCAACCCCTTCCAAATACATGACCACACAAGAATCCTTGACATACTTACACAGTCTGCCATGCCTTAATCTGTGTTTCAACCGAAAATTACTACCTATACCCCGTTCCAGGCCAACATTTAAATTGGCCTTGATCTTACTGCTAGCGGGAGATGTTAGTCTTAATCCTGGACCTGTGGTCAGGCATAACATCCGCCTGGCCACCACTAACATTCGTTCAATTCGTGAAAAAACTGCCTCTATCACTGATCTTATAATTTCCAAAACAATAGACATTCTCGCTGTGACTGAGACCTGGCTCAGACCGCATGACACAGATGCATGTATTGCCGACATCTCCCCTCCTGGCTATACCTTCCACCATCGACCACGTCCAGTTGGACGAGGCGGAGGTGTCGGTTTCCTTATTTCAAAACTATTTAACGTAACCCCGTACACCAGCCCGGACTATACCACATTTGAATCTATTTGTCTTAACATATCTAATTCGTGCTTCTGTGGGGTTTTCATTTGTATTTATCGCCCTCCAGGTCATCCAGCTAACTTCTTTGAAGAATTCCAGGATCTTTTGGAAAATGTTGCAACCATGCACACAGAATTTTACATTTTGGGCGATTTTAATCTTCACCTGGATACACCATCTGCAACAACTATCACGTTTAATGATATCCTGGCATCATTTGACACAAAACAACATGTCAATTTCCCAACACACATACATGGACATTGGCTTGACATCTTGATAACTCGTTCCTCTTGTAAAAACATTCAGACACCCACAGTTGTAGATGGCTTATCGGACCATAACACAGTAATTGCAGATCTTAAAGTTCCTTTAGCCCCAGCCGTGTCCAAACACAACATGTCCTACAGAGCCATTCACAGTATCAACATTGCATCATTTATGACTGATATAATTACATCCGACCTTGTCACACATCCTAAAGAACATGTATCAGACCTATACAAACAGTACCGTCAAATACTGAAGACATTGCTTGACAAACATGCACCCGCTAAATCCAAATCTGTGTCACAAAAGCCGCCAGCTCCTTGGATGACCCCGGAAATAATCCAATCTAAACGGCGCCGTCGCTATCTGGAACGTGTTTGGCGTAAATCTCGGTCATCCTTAGACAGGTCACGCTACACACGGCAATGTCATCTATGTAACCAACAAATGTCAAAAGCAAAGTCGTATTATTACGAAAACATGGTCGCAAATAACTCCGCTACACCAAAACAACTATGGAAATGCATCAATCAGATTTTACACAGGCGGCCTGCTCCTTCTCTACCAACCCATGCATCAATCAAGTCACTGTGTAACTCTTTCTCAAGTCATTTTAAAGACAAAATCAGCCTGATACATTCAGCCTTCACAGATCACACCTCAGACACTATAAATGCCGACTCTCCACAACTAAATTCTAAACTCACATCGTTTGAACCAGCCACAACTACTGAAGTGAAAAAAATAATCATGTCATCCCCAAATAAATCTTGTGATCTTGACCCACTTCCGACCATACTACTGAAAGCATGCCTTGACGTTTTAATTAAACCAATAACAGATATAATAAATGCATCACTCTGCTCCGGCTTATTCCCTGAAGACTTTAAATGTGCACATGTAAATCCAATTCTTAAGAAGACAACTCTGTCAAAAGAAGATCTAAACAGCTACAGGCCTATTTCTAACCTTAGCTTCATTTCCAAAATACTCGAAAAGGTTGTTGCAAATCGACTTACTTCTCACATCAACATAAATGGTTTAACCAATGCATCACAGTCTGCGTACAAACAATTTCACTCAACAGAAACTGCTCTTTTAAAAGTACACAATGACATAAACCTTAACATTGATAATGGCAATGTTACTGCACTGACCCTGCTTGACCTATCCGCCGCTTTCGACACCATTGACCACGACATTCTCATTACACGCTTATCAACGTGGTATGGGATATCTGGCACAGCCTTGAGCTGGTTTACTTCATACCTTACTGACAGACGGCAAGCCATTAAAATAGGTAACTGCTTCTCAGACATGCTGCCCACCTCTTGTGGTGTCCCCCAGGGTTCTGTTTTGGGTCCGTTGCTTTTCACTCTGTACACAACACCATTAAGCTCAGTTATCCAGAGTCATAACCTGGATCATCACCTTTATGCAGATGACACACAAATCTATGTTTCTCTGACCACACCAGATACTTGTCGCTCCCTAAACCAGCTCAGGGATTGTCTCCAAGATGTCTCCCTCTGGATGAAAAATAGTAAATTAAAACTAAATGCAGATAAGACTGAATTTCTCATCATTGGTACCTCAACGCAGCGGGCAAAACTCAATGGCTTTTTCCCGACACATATTCTGAGTCAGAGTATCACACCAGCCACCTCAGTTTTAAATCTCGGAGTAACGTTTGATGAAAACTTCAATTTCAAAAAACATATCTCGAAAACATGCCGTTGCTGTTTTTACCATATCCGTGATCTTCGCCGTATCCGCCGGTTTTTATCACTTTCCGTTGCTAAAACCATCGCCACAGCTCTAGTAAGCAGCAGACTCGACTACTGCAATTCCCTCCTTTACAATACCGCAAACAAGGACATAGCCAAACTTCAGCGTGTCCAAAATTGTTTAGCAAGGGTAGTCACGCGTTCTCCACGTTTTTCTCGCTCAGTGCCGCTTCTAAAATCACTGCATTGGCTACCTGTGCACTATCGCATCATTTTCAAAATGTGTACAATAGCCTATCAAGCACTCTCATCTACACAACCAGCATATCTAAATTCAATGCTAACTCCAACAAGAAATTCCAGACAGCTACGCTCAACCAGTAGTAACCCTCTTCACATCCTTCGGGTGAAAACGAAAGCCGGGACCCGAGCTTTCTCGGTTGCCGCACCAGCGGTGTGGAATTCGCTTCCTGCCAGTGTTAAATCACAAGGTAATATAGTTTCATTCCGCCGACATCTAAAAACCTATCTCTTTAATGCTGCCTATCCTCCTTAGCATCCTAGCTTTTCCATCCATCCGTTGACGACTCACGCATTGCTTTCGATTATGAGATTGATTAATCCCCTGGTTTTGTCGCGCCACTGAGCTTGATTTTTGAGGATATTGGCGCAAAAGAAGTTACTATTATTATTATTATTATAAAACATACCTTTATTTATATATATTTATCCTATCGTAGCGTGAGTTGACAGCAACTGCTAAGATTAAAGAAAGCGTACGCCGATTTCACATTGTCATTCTGTACTGACTGTTAATAATAATAATAGTTTATTTCTTATATAGCGCCCCATTCAAATAATTGTTCTTGGGCGCTTTACAATGATTATTCCTAAAATAATGATACTAAAAATACATACTAATAACATAATAATAATAAATATATATATAAATAATAATAATACTGAAACGTTAATACAATACTACTTTGATAAAATGAGGATATACTAATAAAACTGTTGGTGTGCACATGTACAACATTCCCTGGACGTTTTTTAACAGCCGCTTTAATTAATCGATTCGACTGACGTCAAAGACAGTTCACATGGGCAATTTTCTACTAAGTCACTACGATTCTCCCAAACAGAAGTAACCACGTATTCGAATCTACTACACTGACATGTGCACTGTGTGCAAGTCACAACGTTGATTTTCACTTCCATGATGTCATGTAATGAATCCTTTGTGTGTTTTTTTACTAGAAAATAAATTCAAGTGTTTTGAAACCGCTAAAGTCACGTTTTAGGTGGTGATTTGTTCATTGAAGTGTTTTGAAACCGCATAGTCACGTTTTTATGTGGTGATTTGTTTGGGAGAATTATACTAAGAGGAACTGCTTGAGTTCATATGAAATTGCGGGACATCTGCGACTGAAATAGCCACGCCATTGTGATTACGATCACGACGGTGGACGAACAACACACCGATTATCTTGAGCACGACGAAACGGGATATGTACACCAGCTACTTGCAGCAAACCTAAAACATTAGGTAGAAAACATTGGATTTTGGGTCGTTGCTTTCGACCCCCGCCAAACGTAAATAGTAGAGCCACGGCAAGCGGGAACATCGGACGTTTGCAGCATGTGGAACTAGGTTTGACGTCCTCAGTTTGTGAAATATACCCACACGCCGCCCCCGTGGGAACAGATTGAATGTTCACTCACAACTTCAAAAAGCTCTACCATTGACATTGCAAAACCCCGTCTGTATGAAATGAGGCATGGTGAGAAAGTGAGACGTAGCGGGTGACCGCGCAAAGGTTGTGGCCTGCATTCGTCTACTCGAATGAACAAGTCTGTCACGGATGACTGTCTACCGAGCACTAAACGCACTATTCCAGTACACGATAGGAAGGTTTTGTTTGGGCATATATAATAGGTCTAGTTATTAAACCGCCGCAACAGGTCAAACCACATAAAATGTATAACTAACTGCCACTGGATCGTTCCTCCTTTATACCTTTTATAAAACAATGTTCAGGAAGTATCCGGTACATGTTTACCCACATTAAGATACGGTATTTCTAGATATATCCCGTATTATTTACAGTGATTACCACTAATCACTGCGAAGTAAGTGGAACAGTGTTTGTGCGTATGCACAAGTACGTCATCGGTCGCCATATTGTAATGCCAAAATAGTACTCGAATAAAGGAACTTTGACGTGAATTAGCCCTAGGAAAAACGACTGATCCATGTCGTACATTCGCAGTCAGTACAGCTCTAAGGACACACCCACGCTGGCCACACAACACATACGTTCATGTTTTCTACAATGGCTTCTTTGAGTAGTCCTTCTGGAAACCCGAAGGCATTAGCACGTTACACTGCAACAGCTTGGCAGAAGTGTGTGGTAAGCGCATCTGTTGTGTATGTGCGTGCGCGCTCAGAACGCCATGTGGTGTATGTGCGTGCGCGCTCAGAACGCCATGCTGATCATAAGCATGTGTAGTTTATCCACTCACATTAGCTCCCTGGAGCTTGGGCCGGACAAACGAAGCGTACGGATTAGTGAAACACCCTGTTATTGCCCTTTACTTAATGTATGTCACTCAGAAAGAATACACATATTGTGTAAACATTTCATTGTTAAAGGGACACTCCAGTCAGTGAGAGGTTCACAGCATCTACATACACAATTAGAATATATCGGTTGTGCATAGTAATTGTGCACAAAGATCATTAATAAACAATTAATCACAGTATCATTCTAGTGTGTTGTTTTGGATTCAGGGCGCTGCCATCTTGAGACACAGCACGTGCACGCGCCGGTAACGTAAGCGGTTTACGTCACTGGCGCATGCACGTTCGAACATCCTATGTTCGTCCAATGGTATTTGATGTATCCAGTAGGTCGCGGTTTGCTTACATCACTATCACAAGTAAGCGCGAGACTTCTGCCAAGATTGACCTTTTCCAACAATGCGCCAATGACGTAAACGATTGGAGTTACGTCACTGGTTCAGTGCCTCAAGATGGCAGCGCCCTGAATGCAAGATAGCATGATTTTGGTACAATTATACTATAATTAATTGTTTATTAACGATCTTTGTTCATAATTACTCTGCACAACCAATATGTTATACGTATGTGAGTAACTACTGTGAATCTCTCACTGAATGGAGTATCCCTTTAAGAACATGTGAATCAAGTTTGCCGTTTGTTGAACTGATCAACTAATACGAAATCAAGATAGTTCCAATACAAAATGGTTCGGATCACGAAAAAACAAAGATTGTTTCTACTTGCAGCGCTATGACGCGTCAAGCATGGTAGTAGCTAGTTGCACCAAGGATTCTATAGCTTCTTGTGAAGCTATAATATCATTGGTTGCACTTCAACAGCTAGTCAGGGTCGGAGGTGCTAACCTAAACTGAACAGTCCTCGTCACACCGTAGAACCAGGCGGCCGAGGCTTATCGGAGCGGTGGGGTCAGGGAGACAATATAATGTTATAAACGACGAATGAGAGGAGTTTGGACCATCTCATTCGTTGTCATAAACCCATGTCCCTGTTACGCACCACAGGCGACCGTTGCCCTAGGCCAAAGAGACAAACCTTGACAAAACATCTGTCAGTTGCTCTCATTTCAGTAAGACATGTATCGGGGGCCATTTTGTGTATATGAAACTATAAACAAACAACATCTTGGTGTAATACTTGATATTTATTACAACTAACGTTCATTCTTAAACTATTTAATGTATCATTATTTTGTATTGTCGTTTTGCAACTGTCTGACTTATGTCTTGCCAATATTATGTCACTGCAGCATTCACAAATTCGTGGATGTCCTCAGGCTATATCCGTCAACATGTCTGCTTGACAGAACCCTTACGGCCACACGCTACACGACATAGCGGTGAGGCGAAAAATGCCAATCAATGCGCCTCTGACCCAAACCTCCCCGCTCAAGTCTCCTATAACAACCATTCACGAGAACATAATAATTGTACTGTCTGGGAGGCGTTCGTTATCTGGGCCACGGGTCAACTCGGTTTTTGCGCATGACGAACTCGATCTTGCGTTGCATTTCGCTGTGGTAGATGCGACGACATTTCTCCAGACTCACTCGGTTACGCTCCTGGTACGGCTTCTCGTAGTACATGTGACGACGTGCTCGCTCCATCACCTTCTCGTTGCGGAGTATCCTGACAACACAAGCACAGGTACACATCGACGTCGAATGCGGACTTAGACACGTCACATCACATCACATGCCCCGTACAAAATGCGGATATCTGGGATCAGGGCTTTATGCAGGACCACATTATTGCCAGTCACACATGTTTTGGTGGACACATAGATGTTAACTGTTAAGCCAGTTTACAAACTTTAAAATGTATCTGATGACCTGAACTGGACTACAAACACACACGTGACACCACTTACCCTAAATTATAAGGCATAACTGACAATATCTGTGGTTTTAGAACAAATGTTTTGCTCCTTAATTTGTTTACCTGTCCACCCGTATATATTCCGTCTAGCAATACGGGTCGCATGTCACAATCACAATTATGCCCCTGGCGTAATTGTGATTGTGACATAAGCAAACGACGACCTATTGCCAAGTACTGGATACCTCAGTTGCGGCTTGTTTACGTCACAATTACAGTAACACAAGATACCTTCGTGAAGCTTTGTCTTTGCCAGCCATATTGATAACGTTTATGCACGTGAATCATACTATCATAGGAACGGACGAAACATTATTGCATACATCTGTCAGTTTAAAAAAAATTCTTTATGTCTTTGCCATAAACAAAATCTTCTAAAATCAGAATTTCAGCAATGAACTGGACGGGTCACGTGTTCGGCACCCATTGTTTGTACGGGGTTTGAAGAGAGCTAAGATTGGGTTGCTGGTAAAGACTTTCTATTATGACGAATACGGGTGTCTTATTTACTACGAACCGCACGTATTTCCAATACAAATACGGATGTCTGGAGAAATGTGCCGAAAATGGGTGTGTTTCGTTTTTAATACTGCTTGGTGTGAAATGTAATAACTGATGTTATCGTTTTGTTTGTCAAGTATATAATGGAGTGATGAATTGACATGTCAATGCGTGTGGTGCTACAAGGATAGGACACTGAGTCGAGATCGGTGTGCTGGTAGTGGACACAATGGTGTTCCAGTGGACATGTCAGCTAGGGAGTAATGTGTAACAATTAATATGTGTTAGTCACTTCTGCGTACTGTATACTGCATTATATAACAACTTCCCTTCAAACTTGGGACATCAAAGGGATTATTTTTACAGAATCAACTGTAGACGGCAGGTGGACAACAGGACAAGGAAGCCCTTTGGCTTATCAAGAGTGCAATCTCTCTATCTAAATGTACCCCGCCCTTCTTAGGTATATGTCGATTTTATTTTTAAACATATTAACAATACTAGCACCTGCACAATCAGCTGATAATCTGTTCCATTCATTTATGGTCAATAAACTCCCCAATAAACTTACTACACACCCTTAAAGACCACCCTAGATGCCAGGAGTTATTTTGGCTCTATGACTGGGTGACGTAATAAACTGACCTATTAACAGGAAGAGGTAGTTTAAAACAATGTGGGTGGTTGCACTTCCTAGTATTAGGAGGTCAATTTCTGAGAAATCCACTAATCTTGTATTAGATATGGGAAAGTTGTTTCTTTTGTACACAACACAAGTTTTTTGTAATGTATCCAAGCCAGGGCAGTTTGACGCACTGTTAAAATAAAATAAATGTTAATACATGTTAAAGAATGTAAGTCTAGTATATATGTTATAATAAACAATATCTGAGCAATTTATACAGCATATTTGAAAAATAATAATAAATTGCTTAATTGAATAATTCAAAATTGTTTTGTGATATGGGAAAAATGTACACACGTAACTGAGCACAAGCACTGCTAAATTATATTGATTTTATGTTTTATAATAATAACTTTATCAATGTTGTATTAACATTTCAAAAAGAGTAACTATCTTTGAACAATATTTTTTTTGAATGATGATGTTATTATTATGCAATCTGGATATGCCACATTATTTTAGTAGGCAACTTAACAAATACAGATACTTTTCATCAACACAATATTTGTAAACTCACAAACACATGTTAAATATACATAGTAGAATATTTGCATTGTTCTACTAAATATAGTAAACTTGTATAGATTAAAATAGTTATTACAAAGCAACACAAGTGATTCGTTTTAGAATATTTTATATGACCTGACAAGAAATCCCATTTCTTGTCAGTTTCCATTCATTCATGATGCCACACACCAAGTGTGGCAGTTCACTTAGTTTTTACTTTCGCCAGTTATGGCATGCTAAACGGTGATTCATGCTAAACTGATATTTACTAAAAACAAAAGTAGTTTAACGGTGGCCACCTCAAGAGAGTGACTCGTCGGCTGTTACCATTTCTGATATGTAGAGGAGAATACTGGATATGGTAAATCATTCTAATTACCTATCTCTGTTTTTAAAATGCATTGCAAGTTGGGTAATGGTGCAAGAAAACGAATGAAGGTAAAAAAGGCATGTGGACCTCAACGCTTCAACAAAAAGTTTAGTTAACAAGTTATAATTCAGAATAATGTATTAAGAATTTTTTAGGTACCAGATATGGGTGTGGGCTACTAGAAATTTCAAGCTGGTAGCCCTGATGGCTACCTAGATTTTGGAGTTATTTCTACCCCTGAATTTCTTTTTTTATTGTTACTGTTAGTCTCGCTTAACCGACTGTCGGTCTGCTGCGGAACTATGCCGAGAAGACAGTCTGGTAAGTCGTTGTTGGCTTTTGAATACTTATCTGCGTGATCTATACAATGCTGCCACCTCATGGACACTGGTTAATCCTGCTGTAAATTTGAATTGTATTTCTATTTATGTTGTGTTAATATAAGTTTAATATTGAATAGTTTTTATAATACAGCATTATTTGATAAAATAAAAAAGGTATCCTTATTTAGTTTGTGTGTTATTCGTGTAGGGCTAAACAATGCTGCCACCTCACGGATCCTGGTTAATCCTACCGTAATTCTTATTTTATAAACAAAGTTATGTAAATTTGAATGGTTACTTATTTTTATATTAATATAAGTTCCATTTTGAATACTTAGGATATCATTATCTTGTAGAAGTATATCGTTATTTTAATTTCATAGTTGGCCTGAGAGCCAATCAGCGTCTCTACTCTAATTTGGGGTAAGGCCGCGCTGGCGGGTAACAAATGCAGAGCATCTCTTTCCCCAAGCACAGTTGAGGGGCTTAAAAGTGCCGCCACCTCACGGAGCCTGGGTAACTAAGGCTACTGTTACTGTCTGCCAGCACCGAATGCATGATGCGCACTATGTGCCGTCTGTCTGAATCAGACAGATGGCACATAGTGCGCATCATGCATTTGCATCATGCATATCTCACACATAATTTTACTTAGGGGAAACACTGATAGTTAAATCAATCTAAAACCATTTTGCAACTGGTAATCGCCAAGCAGAAGTACCATTCTGATCAATTGTCAGTGCTAAAAAACATTCCCTCATAGTTAACAAAAACTACTTGGTTTGTCGATGATCTGCCGAGTATCAAAACAATAAAAACATTCTGAAACAAATCACTAAAACAATTATTTAGTGGGTTTGTCATTTTTATTTTACATTTATATATAAAATGAATACTTTGTTGTTCTCCTGATTCTGTGTTGACAGAGGTGACGCCGGCATTAGCCCCACTTCTAGATTTTTCTTTCCCTTCATCACACCTGTTATGTTAGCAATTAGTGGAAAAGGCAGAAGTGTCGGAACTCTATAAGACTAATGCCCGATTTGTCTCTAACTTATAATCGAGATCATTCTGATCATGCAATTATATACATGTCACATAGTTTCCACACCTATACCTGTAGTCATAATTCTCTCAACCATACCCTAGTAGTAGTTATACTAGTCCTGAAGAGTTCTGACACTGAGTGAAGGCGCCACCATTTCTGAGACTGTATGTTTTTGTCTTTTCCAATACATATCTAGCCTCAACATGCTGAGGATACAAATTAGGTAATCTTCCAGTTAACTGGCCTAAATTACTAGGGCCTTTTCAAAAAGGTTTGACCACATTTTTTTCCGATATGTATGTGTTTGGAATGTCATTCTGCATTACTTCCGCTAAAATGAAGGCAGATTCGAATTGACGTAAACAACCTGATGTCACAGCGTGAGCAGTTAGCGCTCCCCAGACGCATCACAACTGGTGATGTCTTGCGATTTACGAATATGTCCCCAAAACTAAGGCTATATCGTAAATATATTGTTCATGGCTCCAAGAATGGTTTATTTTAGTATGATTTACTTACTTTGGAGCAAGGCCCGTAGACGATGGGTCGAAACGTCGTACTCGCTTCGACAATAATGCTCCAAAGTAAGTAAATCATACTAAAATAAGGCTATATCATAAATTTTTATTTTGTTTAATACAGATTTATCTGTTTTAAGCATAAGGTTATAAAGTGTTTTTTATTACGACTTCGCAATGCACACGCAAGACATTGCCTTTGCGGCTGTGATGCGTCTGGGGAACGTGTTAACTGCTCATGCCCTGTGACATCGGCTTATTTACATTGAGTCGACAGCATTATATTGATTTGAAACACAATTTAAAAAATAATATCTGCCTTCTTTTTAGCGGAAGTGATGCAGAATGACATTCGTGACACAACACATTGAAAAAACGTGGTAATACGTTAATTGGATACGTGGCAATGATTAAAAAGTTGAAACACATCAAGCTTAGCCTTAGTTAATAGTTTTGCGTTCGCCCTTGAATGGATAACAAAAACCCCAATTATCGCTCGGATTACATTTGAAGCATGCATGAATTTGCTGACAAGAAACATTTAGCCGAACCTGTCCAAAGCTCTGTATGCAGCATCAACATCGTTGTTCTTCACCAAAACTGTACGATTGAAAAACTTGAAGAGTGCGTGCGCTCTACCCATGTTTTCTTTGGTACACGCTTCTGTCAACCTTTCCAGCATATGTGCGCCTCTGGCGAATAAAGTGCGAAATCGCACTGAAAGTCCCGCCACCTGACGGACCGTGATGAAATCATTGTGTTTCTCGTGAAGCAAAATTTATCTAGAGGAAAAGGTGAACCTCAAATTGCCCCCAATAGGGCGTGCAAATCGGTAAATAGGCGTTGTTCTCTGGCATATGAATTCACCAAAAGAAACAATCTTGATGTCCCAATCAGCTGGGACCGTGACCAGGTAGCAGGCCAAGACTGGTGGTTAGGTTTCTAGAAGCGTCAGAACCTGGCAATTAGAAGTCCAGAGGCCACATAATTTGGACGAGCTACTGCTTTTAATCGACCAGTGGTTGATAAGTTCTTCGACAATCTTGCCAATGTTATGGACAATATAAGTTTTCACCAAGTGACATATACAACACAGATGAAACTGGGTGCACCACAGTTCAAAACCCTGCTGCTGTTGTGACCGAAAAGGGAAAGAAACAAGTTGGCGCAATCACCTCCGCTGAACGTAGGGAATTGGTGACGGTCGTGTACACAGTGAGTGCAATTGGGTCAGTAGTGCCTCCCCTCTTCATATTTCCACGAGTCCACCATAAAGCACACTTTATCAGAGATGGACCAACTCAGTGCATAGGCAGAGCAACGCGCAGTGGGTGGATGAACGAGGAGATATTTGTGGAGTACCTAAATCACATCATCAAACACACCAGATGTTCACCAGAGAAGATTCTCCTTATACTCGACAACCATGATACCCACATTTCTCTGTTGTGGACACTGCAAGATCTCGTGGCGTTGTCCTACGGACAATACCTCCCCACACTTCACAACGCCTTCAGCCTCTCGATCGATCAGTATATGGGCCCTTGAAGTCCGCGTACAATAGGGCCATCGATGGGTGGCTACGTTCTAACCCTGAGAAAACTGTGACAATCTATGAAATTCCAACTCTAGTGAACCAAGCCCAAATGATTCCCATGACACCGTGAAATATCACTGCAGGCTTTCAAGCAACAGGTATTCATCCATTCAACAGGGACATCTTTAGTGAAACTGACTTTGCCCCTGCTGCCCCAACCGACTGTGAAAAACATGATGCTGCAGAAGATGGCACCGAGGGGACCCCAACTCCGGACAATATGACTTCATCATATATGACTCCCACTGCTTTCTTTGCCAAGTGATGTTGTGCAGCCACAACAACTGCAAACAGATGATACTGAGGTGAATCCAATTCCTGAAAATACAACATCATCAGATACGACTACGGCTGCTTCCTTGCCAAGTGATGTAGCGCAGCCACTACAACGGATACCAGATGATGTTCAACCAACCACATCTGATAACCCTGATTCACCCATGCCTTCCCCAGGATACGCGTCACCGTCGGATGTACACCCATTCCCTAAAGCGACGAGAAGGAAAACAAAGGGTGGTGGCAAAAAAGGCAGCACATAGATTTTGACAGACACGCCGGAACGCCAAGAACTTGCTGCCATATTTGAAAGTCGCAAACGTAAGGCAACATGTACTGCCAAGAAGCCAAAGCAATGTCTATTTAAAACGAAGGGGAAAAGGTCATGCCCTCCCACCAAGTCCAAAACACCAAGTTCCAGTGAGGGTGACGATTCAGAAGTTGAACATAATGACGAATCAGATGTTGACAGTGATACGCCTATCATTGAAGGCGACTTTGTAGTTATCAAATGTGCTGGAAAATCACGATTCGTTCATTACATTGCTCGCGTTGATGTACTCAGCGGAGATGAGTTTGAGTTTGAAGGAGTATTTCTGCACAAAGTTGCTGGAAAGGTTGGATCGGATAGACCAGTATTTGTACCAGATACAAATGATGAAGCAGCCTTTGACTTGGAAGCTGCCACAGCCCCAGACTGTCGGTAGTTCTTCCCGTTGTGCTGGTCAGCTTGTTTGCAATTGTGATTTGTCAGAGTGGCACCTCACTTGACTTCATTTCTGGCCTTCTGACTAAGTGTGTTTTATGCCCCCACCCCCTCCCACCCCTACATCCCCACCAATTTATTTCGAGTGGATATTGTGTGTTTGCCCTGTACACCAGTGATTCAGTTTAGCAAAGCACTAATTTTGCATTTCAGTTTTTTTTTTGCTTTCAAAGCTTACCCGTCTTTTTCGAACGCATTTTCTAGTCATGATAATTGTATTCTCAAGGAAAATGTAATCATTGTGTTCAATGTTCAATCTCCATGATGTTGCAGTTGCAAATTAAATATGTTTTCAAGCAGAACTATTGAATTGTACCTTTATTTTAGCCAGCTTACCCGTGTGGCACAACTTACCCCAGAGGGTGGTTCAACTTACCCCACATGCGGGGCATGTTGAGCCATTTGACAGACATTTTTTCAACGTTCAATGTGACTTTTAGTGAGGTGATATGAGAATACAACTTGCTTAAACAGTTTCCCCAAAGATTATATTTGATGGTGAGTTACGCATTTCGGCAAGTGTATCAATTATTTCAAATATAATCGAAAAAAAGTAAAAATTGGCTCAACTTACCCCGCCTTCCCCTACTAGGCAGTAGACGTAGTCGTAGATGTAATCGTGCTTACCACGTCATGCAATCATACAAAGCCGGTATTTAATGCTTCACAGTCTCCTAGTTACGCGGGAGACCTTCCAAATGTTAATGATATATCTAGACAATCTCCCAATATTCCTAATCAGAATAAAAAATCTCCCGTGCACAAGCAACGTCAACACCATGAACATGCAGATCGAAGCAATAAAATGAAGATTGCGTAATATGAAGCAAGTATTCTAATCTACGCAACTGTTCAACTGCTTGTGTGATTGGGTGGACGGGGGGGGGGGGGGGATACACTGGAATACACAGACATTGTTTATACGTCTTCTGATTGTAACGGGAATTTGCGCTGTTCTAACGATTAGATAAACCCAGTTAACTCCCACACTAGGCGTAGGGGATCCGCCAGGGCTAGGTTTGCATGGCAAACAGACCTGGCTTGCTAGGATGGTCGAAGCCTAGCCTCGGTTACCCAGACTCCGAGAGGTGGCAGCACTTTTAAGCCCCCTCAACTCCGCCTGGGACAGTATATGGGCTTAAGTTTCTACATCCGGGCAGCCTTACCCCAGATTAGGGTAGAGACACTGATTGGCTCTCAGGCCAACTATGAAATAAAAATTAAAATAACGATATACTTTTACAAGATAATAATATCATATGAAAAGTATTCACCATTGAACTTATATTAACACAAAAGTAAGTAAAAATTCAAATTTACCGTTGTTTATAAAATAAGAATTACGGCAGGATTAACCAGTATCCGTGATGTGGCAGCATTGTCTAGCTCGACACGGATAGCATATAAATTAAATAAGGAAACCTTTTGATCAAATAATGCTGTATTATAAAAACTATTAAAAATTAAACTTATATTAACACAAAATAAATAGAAATACAAATTTGCAGTTGTTTATAAAATATATATTACGGCAGTGTCCGTGAGGTGGCAGCATTTTATAGATCACGCGGATACCAAACAAAAGCCGTTAATGTAGCCAGACTGTCTTCTCGGCGTAGTTCCGCAGCCGACCGACAGTCGGTTAAGCGAGACTAGTCGAAGCCCCGATTCGTTCTTTCGGTTTTGAACACTGAGGGGTAAAATATATTTGTAGGTCTGCATTAATTGTCATTGCCATTCTCACAGTGGCGGAGTGAGGACTAGGCAGCACGGGCGTCGATCGGTGGGAGACGGGGGGGGGGGGGGGGGGGGGGGGGACGCGTCCCCCTACTTTTCAGGGGGGGGGCAGCATAGGAATTGTCCCCCCCACTTTTCAGTTCAGAAAAATAGCGAGGCATATAGCTTGACGCAACACTCCTCTCTCTCAAAAACCGTTACATAGAACTAGCTAGACAATAAACTCGCGATATGAAGTTCAGCAAAGTTATTTATCGCAAATTAACACGAGACAAACAAGTTTTGAGGCATGTTTTGCTGTTAGTGCGCCATAATTCGTGATAGTTATTTTAACAAACGTAATATATTTCAATATGTATTGAACGAAATTTTAGACAACTCTTCACAATAGTCATCACAAGAGAGTTATCGAAGAGCCCGTGGCATTTATACAAAAAATGCTTTGTTATTGTCGCGCATACGCAGAAAGGCCAATCGGAAAGTTTATAACTACCGGAGAAATGTAAGCCGGTGCCGGACTCTATCAACCTTG
This sequence comes from Oasisia sp. SBJ-2009, assembly GCA_964017155.1. NCBI lineage: Eukaryota > Metazoa > Annelida > Polychaeta > Sabellida > Siboglinidae > Oasisia > Oasisia sp. SBJ-2009. The sequence goes on along the minus strand of OZ024857.1, from coordinate 1,383,668 downwards.
TGTTGATATTATTAATAGGCTCTAGCCATCAATCATTTTAAATGATGAAATTTGTGTTGCACTTTCGCCTGTTTGATGCTTATCGCCTACGACAAAAGCGGCGGATTCCTGCACTTTGTGTAACATATTCCCATTTGAGTGATGACAAATTTCTTTGCCAAAATGTTGGATTGGGAAGTTCCGCACAGCCACAGACAGGCACAGCATGGGCGTCGATCAGTGGGGGACGAGGGGAACGCTGTTCACCCGACGGTCTGAGGGGGTCAGCATAGGAAATATCCTCATACTATTTCAGTTCATAACACAAATGTATAGGCATATATAGCGAGACTGATCGCTCCCCTCTCTTAAAAACCCTATATCGGTCTAGTAGTAAAATTAATAATAAGAACAAAACTTCTGGCTACCTAGTGGAAAATCACTAGATAAATTGCTTGGTTGACAGCAGCCCGCAACTAGATCTAAGTCCAGTAAATATTCATCATGCCGGGCTCTGTCATTTTGCACCCTTGTATTGATATATAGCAATCAAGCACATAATATTATTTTGCCCTGTCACCCATTGGATTGCAGCCTGGTCGCTCTGGTGGATATTTGTATCGCCTACTGCGGAACCAGAGGATTTATGTACTTTGTGTAATTTGATCTCATTTTAGTGATGACAAACTTCTTTGCCAAAAGGTGGGATTGGGAAGTCCTACACAGGCACCCCTGTAAGCCCTGCATCTTGTCACTCTATGAATCAGGCAAGCAGTGTTGGGACCAAAGTCTACCCCCAAATGTTCAGTGATTGGGGTAGGCCATGGCCCCTCTTCAAATATATGTTACCAACATAACTATTATAAATAGCATAAAATAAAGTTTTTTTTTAGTTTAGAATTAGCACCAGACCAACAATGAATTATGTTTTATACTAAAAAAACTTATGTGTATTTCAGGTCATATATATAATATTATATATGTCATATATATATATATATATATATATATATATATATATATATATATATATATATACATATATATATATATATATATATATATATATATATATATATATATATATAATTTCAGGTCATATGTCATATATATATATATATATTATACATGTCGTATATATATATATATATATATATATATATATATTTATATATATATATATATATATATATATATATATATATATATATATATATATAGTATGCATACATATGTGTATATAAGTTGGTCCCCCGTCCCCCCACTTTTAAAACCGGATCGACGCCCCTGCTAGGCAGAAGGACTACTACAAGGTAATTGTTATAATGGCGCTACGTAAAACTGTTTTGGGTCATGGTCCACAACGGAAAACCAAATAAAAGCCGGTTACGTGGAAATATGCCAAGTGACCATCTGTTGAGTGACCAACAAGTTGCTTATATCGTAAAATAACATTATATATGATATATAGTTGTGTTCTTTCAAAATGAGAAGAATATTGCACTGTGAAGTCCATGTCTTAGGCCCTGGTAGATGGAGGGTGTGAACACTGATGCTAGGCCTAGGACGATCAGTCATCCACTGTTCAGAGACATTGATCTACGTTCATAAACCCGGCGAAGCAAAACTCATATTTCTTGTATATTTACGCGTTTCATCTCTCCTTTCAGTCGGAACATATGAACACCTCTTAACGAAATAGTGATAATACCGCACTTATGCACATCATAAATTTGTACTTGTTAATTTTTAGTAGCAAATGTAAATTATGGATTCCACAAATCAGCAACGTTATGAGTAAATATGAATACGCAATATATATATATATATATATATATATATATATATATATATATATATATATATATATATATATATATATATATATATATAATACATTTGTAAATCCTGAATAAATATAGACTTATTGATGACAACAATGCAAAATCGTCCTTTCCGTCGGGTCGCCATTATTATACATATTAGAAACGCATCATGGTACTTTGACATAGTAATTTTATATAGGCATACCACATGTATTTGACTGTATGACAATACTTCGTATAGTACTAGTAGCAACGATAAGCCTTGTTCTTGGATTCTGGTCGTGTAGCGATCTTACATACACTTCGTCACGGCAATAGTCAATTACTAACAACGGAACAAATGGCACAAAACGTTCAGTTAGCAAGGACTGATCCAGGAATGCTGTCGTCTTGAACGTTGTTATCTGAATAGTTCGGTTGGACGTCGTGGATGAAGAGCTGTTGCTTCATACTACCGCAACACGTGTGCATGTCACACGTCTGGTCGGGGCAGTCGAACACGCAGTACATGCCTTCGGGCAGCGGAATGTTCTGCAGACACACATACGTTACAGTAAGAATTGGTGACGTCACAGTAACGCTTGACGTACCCACTACGTCGCGGGTTGCTTACGTCACAATTAAAATTATACGCGAATCTTGTTAGCGGTTAAATGTGTGAATTGCATTACTGCTGGGACATGACATCTACTAGAGCAAATATTACAGCATATACTTGATACTTTAATAAACACTTCCCCTTAGGTGTTTGTCATTTCAACAAAATATACGACAAAAAGCAAAAGTTCATGCAGCAATTGTTTTCGTTTGAAGAAGTTTGCCAAGCAACCTAGATACATAAATTCGTTACGTGATGGATGGGAGAAGTTACCGGATGGAAATTTATTCAGGCAAACCACTGAAGGGAGGAGAGGCGCAGAAATATAAAAGCCGCAGGAAAGTTAAGGGATACACCATAGCCGATAGGATTACTCAAGGAAATATAAAAAAAAGTTGGAGAATATGAAGGGCGGAAAGAGATACACGAGGGGGGGGGGGGAGAGGGTTGCTGACGAAGGAGGTAGAGAGGAAGCAGAAAGAGATGGTGTGCAACAATAAAGAGCGTAACCCTTCTGGTAACCAGTCAAATCGACTACCACGTATTTCATCAAATTCATATAAGTAAGTTAACATATAAACATTTACGGCGACCTTATGATTCAATTATAAAGACACATAAATATTGCACAATCCTAAACGTTTATAGTATTACTTTGGTTGTGTATATGAATACATGCTTGCTTTGCTGACGGATTGATTGATTGATTAATTGATTGATAATTTAATTTTCACCCGGTGACATTCTTAGTTTACCCTATTTTTGATGGTCGAACCATTCACACATCATTTACAACATTCATACAACCTGCGATGACAAATTTACAAAGGATAAGTTAAAACGGATGACAAGAAATAAATACATGTATATAATATATACACAAAATACAACGAAGTAAAATTATTAAAATTAAATTATTTTAACATACATGAAACAGATCAGAACAGTGTGCATCTTAAAAAGGTGGTTTAGCACTCAGGTGGTAATCTATTCCATATTCTCAAGCCAGACACGATGAAACTGCGTTGGTAGTAGGCAGTTCTGGTTTAGGGTAGTTTTGGATGAGACGACTAGTTTGTCTTGTATAAATGATTATTTTATGTAAACATATCACATACATAGTGTAGTGCTAAGGTAATTGTCTGTCTGCAATTCTACGATATATGACTTAATGCTTCACTATTTTATCAGGTTCAGTAGTCATAATCACTTCAATCAAGGTACGACTTGAAATGGGCCCATCTGACTGTAACATGCAAACCATGTGTCTGAGATAAAGCCGTCTTCCCGGTTTACCTAGCCAGGCTGAGGGGAACTGAAAATGTTACAGCGCAAAGCCAAATACATACATCGACAAATTCCGGTTGGATGGTGGTGGAATGAATTCCTTCGTTGTGAAAGAACCGTTTCACGTCGCTAGCAATGCGCATGTAATCAGCTTGGTCGTGACAGAGAATGTGCGCAGACGCGATTATACGATTTCCGGCCAACTGCCAAACATGGAACTCGTGTACTGCGTTCACTCCTGGCACCTGAGGCGTGGGAGCAAAACAAATCACACATACTATGTACAATAATTGAACAGTTTACAGTGACGACGAAGACAACAACGACGTCGTTTCGTTGATGTTATTAAACATGCAATAGACTCTAAAAGGTAAAAAAGGTAAGTTCTTATAAAGCACAGTACTTATCCAATCCTCAGGATTGCTCAAAGCGCTTTACACTTTACTTCCCTGGCAGACCTGTTCACTCAGACACCATCTCAGCTTCTCTGGGAGGCATCCAGTCATATGCTGCAATTAATGCGCGAAGGCTGCGCTCGTACACATATCCACCACTGTCTATTATTGCCAGGTACTCATGTATACAGCTGAGTGAACTGGAGCAATGTAGAGTGAAACAACTAGGGCCCACCCAGTCCACGGCAAAACAGTAGTCGCTGTTTAACATTTTATTGCGTATAAGTTGCATAGCTATGGTAGCCTTAGAAGTAAACATAAAATCAATTTTTCTATATTTAAAACACAACTGATGGGAACCACATACGGCGAAGAAGCATTTTGACTCTCGATTTCTCAGTGACGTTCTTGCCCATTTGGCCTCTCATGCTTCATACACCTACAATTATGACACTTTCTACGGCATTCGTAATAAATCATTCGGTTATTATCGAAAACCACAACTTAGCTGAGTGAAAAAGGGACTTTAAGCGTTATGTTGTAATGTTATACACTGCACCATGGCATCCATCTCGGACTTTGCTATGAATTTCTGTTGCTCGACATAGCCGCTACTTTGCTATCCGCTAATTGGGAATACCAGTTTGTGTAGAGTCGTCGAATTGTTTTTGCAATTGAGATAGTATAATTCTGATATTGACACTAACCTCCAGGAGAAGTCGTTCTTGTAGTTTTCTTACTTGTATATGGAAAGGCACCGTTTGTAGCAGCACCAGCGCAGAGGCTTTTACTGTGAAGAGAAAAGAAATGAGATTTAGACCAGCAGAGGTCACGTGACCTGCTGCCTAGCAACAATGTTCGCAAAAACTGTCAAAATGGATCCCGAATACGTAGAGAGATCGGATATTAGGTCGTATATTTGGTTGACATTACGGCCTGATATAGTATTCTGCACGAGTGGCAACAATGTTATTCACATGAGAACTCTGTGCGGAATAAATATATTGCTGATGTAATAAAGCACTACTGGCAAGGGAAGCTTGACGTAGGTCACGCGTATAATTTTGATTTTAACAACGACACAGAAATCAATTATTATCAAAAAATTATGAACAAGCTCAACCATGGTCACGAAAACCCTCCCAGGTGCAGATTGCTCCATATAATCATGATCTTTTCAAGAGAAAGTCGAAATGCATTTAAAAAACACCACCGCCAAGAACATGTGACTTGTAGAACAGGGACTGCAACTCTTATGGTATGAATTAAAGAGCTTGGGTAACGGACAACGCTAATAAGCAGATGGAAAAGAATAGCTTGGTAAAGCCAAACAGCGCTCTCGACATGGTTGAATAACCCAGACAGATCAGAGCTAAACCTTCAAATGAGACCACAGGAAAGATCTAGAGAGAACGAAGCAACGCATGGCATCTGACTCAGAAAAGACAAAAACATACTACAACAGTATATGCGAAGAAATCGATGCAAAGGACAAGCAAAGGGACTTTTTCATGAAGATGAGAAATGTCACAGGGAAACATTCTCTCCAAAAATGGGAACATAAAATCCAAAACGGCATCATTCTCACACCAAAGTAAAAGATCTTGGATAGAAGGAAACGAATACACCAAAGAACTACACCAGAAGGATAATCCATTATCCACGTGTACCCCATAACTGAACCACTTGGAACGTGACCTATTAACATGTTAGGTCAAACAAGCTTTACGTGAAATTGCAAACAACAAAGCCTCTGGATGGGAAAATATCCCCACAGAATTCGAGATAACACTGGGTGAATGGATGCACTCACTGTCATATGCCAATCAATATGGAAACCTTATAAATGGCCTGTAGACTTGAAGAAGTCTCTTTACACAGCCATTTCAAAAAAGGAGATACCAAGTTAAGTGAAAACTACCAAACCATCTCACTTATCTCACACTCCAGCAAAATACTGCTAAATTCGTCAGAAAAGACTCGACGTACCCATAAGCAGGCTGGTTTCAAGAAAAGGTACCAGGGAAAATATAGCAAATACACAATGGTTAATGGAGACTGCATGCGAAGTAATCAAGATGATTATCTTTGTTTCGTTGATAATACCGAAGTTATTGACTGTGTCATTCGTGATTTGTTGTCAACAACACTAGACAACACAAGTGCCCCAAAATACCTATCAAACTCTTACAATCCCTGTATAATGAGCCACAGTGAAAACAGGTCAAGGAGAAACCTAATGGATGAACATTGAGAAAGGAGTCAAACACAGCACTTTTCAACAATACATTTCAATACAAACATTAGATAACGGTTTCAGAATTGGTGACCTGCTATTTCAAAACCTGCGATATGCTGATGACACTACATTGATTACAGAAACCAATGACGACCAGAATGAAATGATTCAAGCTATTAATGATAAAGGCAAAGCGGCTAGTCTTCTTCTTAAGACCAAAACGTAATGACGAAAACACAGATCAATTACATCATTATTGGTGGAGAATTTGCGGACGTGGACAATTCAATTTTATAGGATCAAAGATAAACACTGAAGTAGGATACACTTGTTCTTGAAATCAACAGACTCACCATGGGCAGATATGAAATGGCATGTCTGGGCACAATCTGGAAAGACAGATATATAAATTGCCATGGCTTTCCCTGTGACAACATAAGTATATATATCTTACACCTGCACCATAACAAGAAACTAATTCATGATGAATCTACAGCGCATTGGAGATATGGTACTGACGTCGCATGATGATCTTGGGGACCAAGAAAGTGAAGAACAACTCAATGTCAAATACACCTAATACTCCAATAACAACGAAAGACCTATTTTAAATTCGTAAAGCCATGAGAACATCATACCTGAAAAAATCATCATGCTTGGAATGAATGAGGGACAGACGAGGAGAAATCGAACCAGAATAAAGTGATTTGACGAAATTAAGAAAAGAAAAGAGCATGACGTCACAACAATTCTGTCAGGCGACATGAGACAAGTGAGAGCGGAGGTGGCTGTCCCAGAGACCTGTCTTTGCGACGCACGGCGACAAAGTGAAAGAGCGAAGTACTGGATAAATATATTTGAGGTGACGCTATATCTTCGATATAGTAAACATTATACGCATGACCGCTGTCCAGCTTAAATTTCGCCAACGATATTGGTAACTGTGAAACGTGAATTAAATTACTATTTCTACGGCTTAACATATCCTAGAGACCTACGGGTATAATAATACATATAATTATTTATACATTATTTATGCATGCATACATACATACATACATACATACATATATACATACATACACACATGCATACATACATACATACATCCATACATACATACATACATACATACATACATACACACATACATACATACATACATACATACATACATACATACATACATACATACACACATACATACATACATACATTCATACATAGATACATACATATATGTACATATATGTACATACATACACGCGTATATATATATATATATATATATATATATATATATATATATATATATATATATATATCGAAACACTGGCATATGATCGACTTCATCATCACGAGGTGTCGGGATAAGATGGACATCCACAGCACCCGAGCCATGCGTGGAGCAAACTGGTGGACCGATCACCAGATGCTGAGGTCAAAAGTGGCTTTCAGAATACGACAAAAGCATAACAGGCAAGGGACAAATAAGCCGACCAAGCTCAACACTGCAAAACTAAGTACCATCAGGCATAGGGAGAGTTTTGAGCAGGAGATGGACAGTGCTATCGCCCAATGGAGAAGAAGGAAAGGAGAAGGAAAACTCAACACCAAACGAGGAACGGGCAGCTCTGCAGCAGGTCGTGTACAACACAGCCAAGACATATTTTGGCAAGCCAGACATAACAAAAACAGGACTCGTTCGACCCCAACGACCAGGAGCTACAGATTCTTATGTGCAGAAGAGACCAAGCCCACCAGAGAGTGTTGCAAACCAGGAGCTCTAGATCCACCACTGCAGCATGCAAAGATGCCTGCAGACTGCTACAAAAACAAACCCGTGCACTGAAGTCGGACTGGTGGGAAAGGAAGGCAGTGGAGCTGCAGAGAGCTGCCGACAAAAACGACATGAAGGGCTTCTACAGTGGACTGAATGAAGTGTGGGGACCCAACAAGAAAGGACCTGTTCAACTGAAATAAACAGACGGAATGGAGACCTTCTCTGGCAGCAAGAGAGTTGTGGCAAGATGGAGTGAACACTTCCAGAAGCTACTCAACGTCCCTGGCGACATAGATCACGAAGCTCTGGACAACATCCCGCAGCGCATTACCAAGACAAGCCTCGATGAGATTCCAACTAT
>OZ024857.1:1357700-1370200 GCA_964017155.1 Oasisia sp. SBJ-2009 | reverse complement strand
TAGTAATAGTAATAGTAATAGTAATAGTAATAGTAATAGTAATAGTAATAGTAATAGTAATAGTAATAGTAATAGTAATAGTAATAGTAATAGTAATAGTAATAGTAATAGTAATAGTAATAGTAATAGTAATAGTAATAGTAATAGTAATAGTAATAGTAATAGTAATAGTAATAGTAATAGTAATAGTAATAGTAATAGTAATAGTAATAGTAATAGTAATAGTAATAGTAATAGTAATAGTAATAGTAATAGTAATAGTAATAGTAATAGTAATAGTAATAGTAATAGTAATAGTAATAGTAATAGTAATAGTAATAGTAATAGTAATAGTAATAGTAATAGTAATAGTAATAGTAATAGTAAAGTAATAGTAATAATAATAATAATAATAATAATATAATAATAATAATAGTAAAGTAATAGTAATAGTAATAGTAATAATAATAGTAATAGTAATAATAATAATAATAATAATAATAATAATAATAATAATAATAATAATAATAATAATAATAATAATAATAATAATAATAATAATAATAATAATAATAATAATAATAATAATAATAATAATAATAATAATAATAATAATAATAATAATAATATAATAATAAAAATAAGGAGAACACTTACATAGCGCCATAGAGCTAGATAAAATCCGTTCAGAGGCGCTGTGAGTAAATAATTATCTATACGTGTGTATATGCAGAACATTAATAAGTTACGTAAAATTAATAATATTTTTTTAAAGTAAATGGCAGTACATACATTTGTATAAAATAATAGTAATACGTTATAAGTAAATAAGATAGATAACTATGATCATTAAAATAAAGGGTATCTTGATAATAAATGAGTGAGGACATTGACAACCGTCACTTGGGGCAGCACCGACCTATTCCGCTGAAGAGGACGATGCCGATGATGTTGACAAAGAGGCCGGTCCCGCCGATGACGAACAGGAGGTCGGGATTGGTGATCTCCGACTCGTGGACCAGTCGCTGAAGGGCCTCGATAAAGATCGTGAAGCAGAGCGCAGTGAGGAAGACGGCATTGACGAAGGCGCCGAGAACCTCCGCCCGCACCCAGCCGAGAACCTCCGCCCGCACCCAGCCGTAGGTGTTCTGGGCCGAGTGCCACTCCGATATCTGTCGTCGACGAGACGAAATGCAATAATAATAATAGTAACACTACTACTACTACTACTAATATTAATAATAATAAGAGTAATAGTAACAATAACAGTAAAATATTAATACTATTAGTAGTGGTGGTGGTGGTGATGGTGGTGGTGGTGATGGTGGTGGTGGTGGTGGTGGTGGTGGTGGTGGTGGTGGTGGTGGTGGTGGTGGTGGTGGTGGTGGTGGTGGTGGTGGTGGTGGTGGTGGTGGTGGTGGTGGTGGTGGTGGTGGTGGTGGTGGTGGTGGTGGTGGTGGTGGTGGTGGTGGTGGTGGTGGTGGTGGTGGTGGTGGTGGTGGTGTAATAATGGGTAGATAAATAAAGTGAGAGTTGAACAGTGAAGGCTCAAAGAAAGTAAAATGTATCATGTGCCTCTCTCAGCAGCAGACGCAAGACCACATTTAGGGGTCTTCCTAAGAATCAGTTCCTAGAAGACATCGCATTATGCAAGTTGTTTGAATTTGTACAGCCTGGTATCAGAACTGTCAAATCATGACAGATATCAGTCGATGATTTTCTGCGTGTTGATTTTGATTGTTGATGACATCATGACGAATCAGTGTGGTTCTAGCAGAAATTAAGGGATGTCAGGTTGGAAAGTGGTTTGTGGGAAACACAGGTATTCATATTTAGTTAAGTATCCAGAGCACTTCTGTCAGCGGTGGGTAAATATGGGGTGAAGTTTTCAATAACAGATCTGGCCAAATATGGCAGGAAATGAAGGAAACGTTTTAATGGCAGACTCAAATGTGGTCTCACGTCAGCAGCCATGATGAAATTACATTATGTATATACCCTCCTATTATAATCTATATTATTTGTCTGTACATCGCCGTATCCACTTAAGTTAACATCGGTTATGAAATATTATACAAAAATAGTCCAAGTGAAAAATCACAGCTGCGATAGGCTTATATACATCTGTCGTTTTAAAATCATTAAGACAGACATATTTAAATAGGATCGAACCAAATGTAAATAGTACTAATAAATTAAGCTATAATAAACATCGTTTTGTTGGGGTAGACGTAGAAAGAAATCCATTAAGACAGATGTAAGCACGCACAAATTAGGTAACATGTTGGCTTATACATAGACCACATTAAATACAATTTTGTATACTTGAATGAGACCAATGAATGAGAGTCTATAAGTAGTATCCATTCCACGTTTGACGACTTTCACAATGTACAATGTAATGCCAAATCGTTTCGTCGTTTCATTATTGTCGCATAACAAATCATGGTACGGGTAGGAACCTTGCTGAGCACCCAATATATCTTTTTTTGAGTAGGGATTAGAAACATGTTTTTCTCCTCCAATTGTTCAGCAATGAGTTTGCAGTTGCCGGGTTTTCTATGTCCCGAAAGAGTTGCAGTTCGTGGTTCTTGGGTGATCTTCAGAGGAAGCTGCAGTTAAATCAGATGCCTATATAAACTACATTAGTGGGGTTGCGGGGCTCACCCCCCATTGTCTGGGGAGGGAAGCTTAACACCAAATATTTCGGAAAGGGGCGCCGTTGTGGTGCAGAAAGGGTGAAGGTTGTTTGTGTGTGTGTGTAGCCCATTCTTCAATACATCGGAGACAGCGCGACACCGCAGGAAGTGGCACTGGAGCTGCGATGTAACCCTCTATATTAATTTATTTCGTGCAGAATCCAGTTATTGTTATGGGGGATGCAAGTGATTCTCGTATCCGATCCGTTTTCAGGGAACCTTAACGAAACTGGACCCCACCTCGTTGTCCGTAAGCGTATTCAATGTCAAAATTACTGCAATACGCAAACACTTTGTTTGAAAAGAATTACTTATCTGCATAATAGTTTTCACCTTCTAGGTGAATTATTGTTGCGTGAACATCTATGTGCCTTTAAATGGAGGTTTCTTCTGTGGCAGGTACGCCCGTGTTCGAAGGAATAGGTAGCTTGTTCTTGCCGTGGGGGATTGGATCATGAATGAAAATGGCAAAATAGCATAGAGACTTGCTTGACCTATTGTTTTTGTTGTTGTTATTATAGGACGGGAACGTATCGTCGTATCATGCTTAGTTTAGATTTGGTCAAACTAGTATAACATATCGAAACGGACTTTAATTATTCGCAAATGAAATTCGGTTGCGATGTTGGACGACGTAAATGCTAGGCACGTCCATTTCACGATGTTGTTCGTTGGCGACATTCTAGTGACATGGGATTGACATGCCCGCAAATGACACCCCAACTGTTAGGAGAATCAGCCGTAACACTAGTAGGTCTCCCGCAACTGAAAGACAGACCTACCCGGATGGAAGCAAAACCGACAAGGAGAGCGACAACATCGGACAACATGTGGTACGAATCGCTAACAAGTGCCAGCGAGTTAGTCGCGTAGCCAACGATGATTTCAACGAGGAAGAAGGTTGACGTCAGGATGATCATGGTAAGAAGTCTGCACGCGTTGCCCGTGTATCGACCCATCTTCGCTGCAAGGCACTTGATAGATCTGCACCGTTCAGAAACACCGAGGTTGTTAAGCTTATAATAGCGATGTTGATTCGCTTACGTCCATCAATGAAAATTTAATTATTTATAATTTCGACAAAATATTCCATATCAGACTGCTATGATTGCCACCGTAAGGCATCCGGTTCTGCTATGTCCAACGTTATCATAGTCTATCCATTCTGACACATAGGCCCATAGAATCTATGCAACAACAACGATAACATTGTTAGCGAAAACATTATTTTAACATCATCTTAACGAACGCTGTCCCGAATGCTGATGAGTTGAACACAGTGCACTTATACGCGACCTTGATGTAAGCCAAAAAATGATCACTTACGGTAGCTGTGTTGGAGTGTTTCCTTCCTTTCGTTCTTAGGTTGGCACGCAGCGAAGAACTATCACAAGTAGCCGTAATTTTAAATTCTACGTTACTGTGAGAAAGCAAATGTATTTAATACAGATACACATAAAATAACAAACACAAATCTAACATAGCCTAAGAGCGTATTTAATAATGTCAACGACATTATTGACTTTTTAATGAATTCTCTGTTGTCTCATCATTACGTCACGTCCGGTCAATTACGTAGCCATAATACATGGAAAACTAACTAGTTAGTATTTGCTAAAGCATTTCTTAAATATATGACATTCATCTTGCCAATAAATTAGCTGCATAATATTAATAATTACGATTTTGTGCCGATTCACTATTTGTTGTTTTTCATAATTGGAATAAGTAGCACTCTTTGTTGTTGAACGCAGCGAATGTCAAAGCGATATTATGGCTATATATGCACTTCATTCTTATGGACAACATTAAAGAGGAGTAGTACTGGGAGATACCATATAGCTGTTTACATCAACACTCGAAAGTATATCATGAAGACTGTCCTGGATACCAGAGGATTGAGGAGAGACGGATAATTCTCCCGTTTCGCTTCAACTACAACTTACATGTAGGCACATATGGGAACTACAACAAATGCTGCTGACGAAAGTGAAGATCAAGTTCTGAATATAAACAAGTCGAAGACAAAAGTGATGCTAGCCATACACATCAACATATGTAAATACCACGCATGTAGAGAACTGCGAAAGCAACGTTTACCTGGGACAGTAAAACATTTTTAAAGTTACGAATTAAGATAAGGAGATAACAAAATCACGGTTGACTGGACAGATTTCGTAAAGCACCGCCACATGTTCAAGGGTAACTTTGGAAGCTACTTAAAGAAACAAGTCTACAACTCAAGCGTAGTTCCATCAATGACATACGAAGCGGATACATAGACACTACTCAACGAGACAAAGAACAACCTGGCGACAGAGAAACAGAGATAGAAATACGCATTTAGAATACTACATATGTGGGTATAAAACAAACATCTGAGTAAGAGCGAAAACAAAGGTCGTAGACATGATTGTGCACATCAGAAGACGGACGTGGATTAAGATAGGACATGAATAACATACAAAGTACCTGATGGATATCGCGTCTTATCTCCTGGAAACCGTAAGAAGGGAAGCGATCTAGAGGAAGACCAGCGAGACGGTGGAGAGATTAACTAGATGACTAATGGAAGAGCACCATCTGGCAGAGAATAGCGCCAGACAGGTAGACGTGGACAGAGCATACTGAGACCATCGCCAAGCCGCGGGACACTGCGTCTTTAAAATGATGATGAATGGTGATCTCGAATATAACGTGTTTTAATATTCGTGACACATGCCGGGTGCTTGTTGAAAAAACGATTGAAAATAGCGATTATTTATTTTGTCAACACTTTCGCTAAATTATTTTCAGCGTAGCTTATGATACTCTGGAGGCGATACGACGCTTCAATCTGTTTACATCCCTGCCATTTTTTGTAGCGTGATTTATGTGCGTGAAGCGCGTAATCGGAAATCAGTCGGATATTTTCTGTCGCATCATGTGTTTCATTATATTGTACATAGTGGTAGACGTAGTTGTATATAGTGGGAGACGTAGTTTGTCATCGACGTCGTGTGCTTGGCAGCAGTCGATTTGGTTTGTTCTATCTGAATCCAGTAATAACCATTTCGGCATAATTCAGGAAAAAATAACTAGGATACCAAAATATGTTTTTGCAGTATCGTTTTCAGATACTAATTCACCATTGCGATCAATGAAGCAACGCAGTGTTGAAAACGAATTTTCCCAATGTTCGAAACGGCAGCACAGGATTGGGATTCCACAAATCCACGTTACTCGCTAGAAGCGCTGATACGCTACTAGGGTCTAGTTGCGTCCCTAGCGACTAACATGGATTTGTTTGCATGTTGGCCTAAGGCTAAGCTAAGGCTAATCTGCGTTTGTATTAACTTCCGCACGAAACACTTTCTGAAACGCCACTGGCTGCCAATAGGCATTGCTGTTGGTAGTATTAAATAGCAATGCCACAAGCATGTTGTGTGCCTTGATGCACAGAGAGAAGGGGGCACATATTCAGCAGTGACGTAACATGTAATGTAAACAGTACAGTGCGGGACGTTTTGCGGAACGCTTGTTTAAATCACCCTCAATTAGCTGTTGAACTTGCATGACTCCAACACCTCACGATAAATATGGATATAGTTTAATATGTCCGTCAATGTGAAGTCATACTTTGAACAGTAATGTACATTTGCAGCCGCTGGAATGTCGACTGGTGGCCCGGGAAGGTGTGGTGGCTCGATCATCGATGCGTTCCACAAAACGTTCCACATTTTACACACTATTCTCAAATCGTCAAAAATACGTAAAAGACGGCACAAAGACCCTAGTTGCGTTAGAGCGCCCTCTGTCGAATTAGTTATTGTGGTACCTCAAATATTCATATATATATATATATATACTTTATATTAAATAATAATCATTATTGCTATTACCATGTTCCGACTTCGACTTCGACGTTTCAGCAAGTCGTACGGTGTTTATCTACAGTACAGTGCATCAGTGCATTTCGTTCAATTTCTTCTTGTAAATGGCGTTTACCTGATCCCAGTCTACCTCATAATGGGTGCAACTCTGGCGCACCATCGACCAAGAATCTTAATTAACACACGTACACGTAATTCTACACGAAAGTCTGTCCCTGATGCAATCATTGTTGCACTGCCTGTTAACGCTTCAATTTCACAGACTGGTTTATCTGGTTAACTGGTCTATCAAGAGTTTATTGCTCCTTGGTGATGCTTGATATATGATTGATTATAACGCGTATAGTGAGACATCACGTTCGTTGAGTTATAGTGCGAGTGATTAACTTTCGTTTTCCGCAATTCAGTTAGCCTACAGCGAATCAAGTCCGACGATGTCCACAACCGCAGTGTGCCTAATTCCTTCTACACGGTAGTCCTGTACATAGATGAGGGTTTGGTCATGTAATGTTGCACTGTTCACATGTCCCATATTATATAGCAATATAAATAATTGATGACTTCTTTAAGAAAACCTAGTGTTGATAACTTTTTTGATCTTAGAGTCAATACAGACATAGAAACTACGGCCTTTTCTGTAGCTGCGCCAACTCTTTGGAACACGCTCCTTCCTTTTGTTAGTTCAATTGAAATACTTACACATTTCTGTCGTCATTTGAAAGCGCACTATTACATCCATCGTTTTCAGCACCGTTCCTGGAGTATTCATCCGTATGTTGATAACTTGAATTCTGCATATCGACCTTTAGATTGACCAACTCTGTTGTCTTTATGCCACCCTGACGTTTATGTAAGATACATTACCATCATCATCATCATCATCATCATCATCATCATCATCATAATCATCACCATTATCACTACTATTACAAGACTTAAGTGTCATTTGCTAAACCTATTTTTAAATGCTTTTATAAACAAACAAAGCTCCATATACTGGTCAGCTTGTTCGATATATTGTGTACGCTTGGTTAAAGCACATCAATATAAAACATTGAAATAATACGATGCGATACCACTATGTGTTTTCAATGTCAGTGGTTTAAGGGAAACATGTTGGCTCGGTGTTTGACAGTAGCAAATTAGGCAAACGTATTGATCAATATAAATATGTCCGGCTTCATTAACAACGACTTATGCATATCTTTGTCATCGCAACTACGGCGGAAATTCCCATACTTCAACTGTTCAAAAACAACATACTTTTGTCATCACAAAACGTGTTATGAAACTCGCAGAAAAATATGACAACCGTTGTGCGTTAAAATAATCCTCAATGTCGGAATGTTGTTTAAAAATGGTGTTCCTTGTTTTGCGTGACTAGTTCAAGCGCTGCCTGTGAACCCTGGTTTGGTGAGACCTGTCCAGACACTGCCACGTCGTCGCGGGGGCGGGGACAGCCAAGCCTTGCTGGTTACCAATGTCATCCGTCGGCGTCATTCCCGCGTGTCCCCGAGGATGGTCGTTGCTGACGTCATCTAGCGGATGTCACGGGTTTGTTCGAGCCGGTGTCGCGCTTACATTTTTCCGGTCGTTAAAAACGTTCCGATTGACGTTTCTGCGCATGCGCAATAAATGTAAAATCATCAATGTCACAATGCGAAACAATAAAGAATTGTCGGTATAAATGCCACGGGCTATCCGTTAACATTCTTGTGATGATTACTGTGTAGAGTTTCTTAAAATGTCGTTCAATGCAATAAAATATTACGTTTTTTATAAATCACTGTCACGGATTATGGCGCACTACTGTCACGTGATGTACGCTTGCTAAACAAATATGCCTCAGAACTTGTTTGCCTCGTGTTAATTTGCGACAAATACCTTTGCTGAGAGGTTATATAGATCCTAACGAACAACCCGTAGTATTTATACTATAAATGATTTGTGTTTTCGCTGCACATTGATGATTTTACATATATCGCGCATGCGCAGAAACGTCAATCGGAATGTTTATAACCGAAACCGAACTGTGATGTATCATGCCATCGTCTTTGTCCTTAATCTTTAGCAAATTTGTACACGTTTTATTAACACATTTATTAAGTTTATTAATGTTTATGTAATGTATTAGTTTCCTTGACATATTGTCGGCACCCTTGACCAGTGTTGTACAGTAAATATGAATATAAAAATATTCTAATTACTAGTATTATTGTGGTTTGATTATATTCATAATATTAAAATATATATCTTATCGGTATATTTGAATTGTGTATAAAAAACATTCCTATAGTAAATATGTGAGTTCCTAAATACGGCAATAACTAGAAACATCAGGACAACTCCAAACACTGGAGTGATCTGGAAAGCAGCCAGCCACGTTGCAACTAATGCAGGTAGAGCTGCGTAGATTG
Source organism: Oasisia sp. SBJ-2009 (assembly GCA_964017155.1). Classification (NCBI taxonomy): domain Eukaryota; kingdom Metazoa; phylum Annelida; class Polychaeta; order Sabellida; family Siboglinidae; genus Oasisia; species Oasisia sp. SBJ-2009. Next base: position 1,361,233 of record OZ024857.1, on the reverse strand, counting down.
AATGAATTTACCCAAGGTTCGACCCGTTGAGACAGGTTTCGTACCCGGGTTCTCTTAGTCGAGAATCCGACGCTCTACTCACTGTGCCATTGCGCTCCACAAAACGCCCTCTGTTGCCAGAAGTATGGAAGCTGCGGTGCTGGCAACAAGTGTGGCGACGTACACAAGATCCAGTGAGTTCCATGTCCACGTCACAGCGTATTCTGGGTAGCGGAACAGACAGGTTCTCTTATCACTCTGTGATTGGAGTCGACAATCTAAACTTCTCTTGGGTCATCTAATTACATTTCGTCCAGAGCCTCTGCTTGTTTTGCAACTGAAGAACCATGAGCACTCATGTGTTTATTCCTTCCATTCCTGTTTCCAGGGCTCTCCAGCCATAGGTATGTTCGTCTGTTGGTCTGTTTGTCTTGGTCTGTTGGTATGTTAGTCTATTGGTCCGTTGGTATATTGGTTTGTTAGTCAGCTGGTATGTTAGTCTGTTGCGGTGTTGGTCTGCCGTTGGTGGTGGAGTCAATGACAAAAATATAAGCAAGGGAATGAACCATATACTATTATTTTATTAATCAGAACAACGAATTACAGCGTGCACAACATAATGGCTGAACCAGAAACTGACAACATTATGCACATGTACTCAAACATGTTGCCAACACTGTCAAAATGCGTACATTATATTACTAGGGCAGTAAGACTACCTTTCCCGCATAGATTTCTCGTTCAGACAACTTTCCACGTTGCATTTAGGATCCGAATTTCAGCGTAATAAACAACTGAATTTCCAACACGTGTTCATCACCTCTGTGACAACTAAGACATAAGTCTCAGATTCAATGACTACAAACTAACAAACGAAGTACGAAGAACATAATAACGAGTAACATTAGCTGTGATACAACGTAATGTTGTCATTAACAATATTTTTCTCAATATGAGAAACTATGGTTAACATGTTGTAGCCGAGCGCAAACGCGACCAACACATCTCCATTCGGAAAACCGTTGTTACAGTGCAACCGAATATACCAGGGACTAAAACACCTTTCTATCTCAATGTGAGAAAGTATTGTTAAATAAAATCGAGCGTAACTAGCATATTAATACAATCATTTGACAATATATTGTCTAAATGCAAAGCTTCCAAGTGAACGAAGCCAAACTGTGGAGATCTCCTTATATTATAAAGACACATAACACATTAAACAATACATGTATCTTGAAATAAAACATGAACATTAGATTACTCATTGATTTTTATCGCCATGTAATCGTCACTTTATTGCTTCTGCAATTTTAAGGTTTCGATTAAATTCGGGTGATTAGATTGGGGTGTTTGACCGTAATTTCTTTAAAGATTTTCGAGAGACTTGGAAGCTCTGTAAATGCGAATAACTTGCGCTAATTTAAAATTGAAAGTATCGTAATACATATACGAATACGTAATGAATAACGCAGTTGATTATTATCGTGCAAAAACAACGGGGTTAAATTACATTGAATAACTTTCATTAATAATTATTAATAATTAATGAATAACTTTCTGTCTAAATTAGACATACAAAAAATAAAGCAATATAGTAATGAATATGGTATAAGCACTTTACTATTCGTTTCAAGGCGAAAAAAGACAGAAGAACAAGAAGATGCAATTAATAAGTAAAATGTAAAGGGATACAGATCACGCCACCTTATCTAGCTATACGGGTCGACAGTATGACTTCCGAGATAGCCAACGTATCGTCATGTCTATAAAACATGCCAAATCACAATAATATAAACTGTCATGTTTGTCAGCAGAGTTACACAGGACGTTCTCACCATACGATTTCTTGAACATCCCTGTCTTTACTTAGATAACTCTTACTAATGTACATCCCGTAGGTCTGTAGCATCAATGTGAAATGTTAATGAAATGTTGAACAAAGTAATGACAACTGTTCATCTTATTCAATTGCACAAGCAAGGTCTATAACATAGCCACACGTGATGACGTTGTTGTTGCACAACTGCTTAACAGGAATGACGAATACAGCTGTTTGTCTCGTGCGAATACTCTGCGTCATACACACACATGACATCAAGCCCAGTCTACAATTAATATGCAATACCGCCTGCCGGAACTTTAACATTCCACGACGACAATAACAATAGTCCCTCACTGGATGCGTGGCATGTTTGGAAGGTCTGACGTGCTGAGAAGGCGGGCGGAAGTGATGGTCACAAGAAGCAATCAGTTTCCGGTTCCACCGCCTGTCATTCCAAATGTTGATCTCCTGCGAAGCAAAACGATATTCCCGTTAAGAATGTTACCTTGTCAAACATTCCTGATGTTCGATAAATGTGAAAAACCAAGATTCTGCATTACATAAATTCAAGATTGTTTTACAATACATTCACACAACTTCTGGCACTTAATTGGGCTCATTTAGCTTTAGTCTTTCCAGTTATATCTTATTGTCTGATGCTTTTGACAAATGTTTAACTAAAAATGCAAACAGTGCTAATATATTTTCCACGGCAATGTCGTTGGCTTGAATGGAACTGTTTATGTATGTTGCTTTGTCCGTAAAAACTAATTTGAAAAGCGGCGAAAGAATAAATTGAATTGTTGAGAAACCACCATTAAACATGTTGGTTGAACAACAATACCGCATCGTGAATTAATAACTAATTAACACTAATAATCCTATTTTTTATTTTCAGTTTTAGCAATAACCTCAGTTGGTACATTCATACGTAGTTGTGTTCAATTATAACATTTAAAGATTCACTTAATCGTATCAATGTAATGTTTCTTTTATTGCGACGTGTCTTCGAAGTATTATAAAAGTTATGTTTACAGGAAAAAACAGAAAGACATGTATTGATAGTGGTCACATATACCATACCACCATACACCTGTATGAGTGGGAAATAAGTAGACATGATTTAAAATGGTTCTCTTACCTGTAGGACGATCATACATTCGGATGCTCCTCTAGCCAAGGTCAGAGCGGAAGATTTTCGGTCGGCGAGTCCAACCCAATCCCAGTCGCCTACGAAGATTGCTAAGGACGCTTCCTCGCTTACGAAGACCATGCTTATGATACTTTTGTTGTTTCGGTCCGCTGGGTATGTGATTAAGTCTTCTCAATTCTGCCAGGAAACGCAGACTCTTTTCCATCAGTGTACTGGTTTTTGTCGCCTTTTTTACCCTTGTGATAGGCTCGACCACGTTGTGCAATAACCTATGTATGTTACCGTGTCGTAGGGAGGCGACGAAGTTGACATATGCAGAATTGTTTTCCACTTTCCGACGATCAGCGTGTACCTTGCTTGGTTGTCGCTCGCTGATCACAAAAAGTGCATTAACGTCTCCTTCTATACGCGTTGGTTCGCCAAGGCTGCCTTTCCTCGTGGCTCCGCTTGCATCAGCGTACACCATAACAACAGCAAGCACAATCAACGCCAGCATGGTCAATGTCGAACAAGACATCTCCTCTCTTCTCGCACTTGCTCGGGAGAAATACAGGACTGATAAAGGTCCATGCGCAT
>OZ024857.1:1342700-1347700 GCA_964017155.1 Oasisia sp. SBJ-2009 | reverse complement strand
ACACGACCCCTTTTGTAGAACCCTTTAGGTAGTTCGTAGTCATTGCACTTTAATTTCCATAATGTCGATTGGCCGATTAGCCTTTTAAGACAAATTCCAGTCAGTAATACGAATTTGTGCAATAAATGTTTCCATTGACTTTGTTGGTGCCAGCTATGCTGTACATATGTCGAAGAATAATTTTTAAAGCCATGAGTCAATGGCTGTCTTGATAGGGAGGGGGGAGGGAGTGAGTGTGGGAGGGGGGGAAGAAAGGAGAGAGACAGATGGAGGGGGGAGTGAGGGAGGAAGATAGGGAGGGAGGGAAAGGAGGGAGGGAGGCAAGGAGGAGGGAAGGAATGATGGAGGGAGATAGGGAGGTAGGGAAGAAGGGAGAGAGGGGAGGGAAGGGAGAAAGGTAGGTAGGCAGGGAGGCAGGGAGGCAGGGAGGGAAGAAAGGAGAGGGAGAGATAGAGAGAGGGGAACGGGGATAAATGTACAGAGGGATAGAGGGAGGGAGGGGTGGAGGAATTTATGTAGGGGTAGGGAGGCGAGGCCGGGAGGAGGGAAGGAAGGAGGTAGAGAAGGTAGGGAGGGAGAGAGGGGGAAGGAGGCAGGGACGGAGATAGGGATGGAGGCAGTGATGCAGGGAGGCAGGTACGGAGGGAGGGATGAAGGGAGAGAGAGAGAGAGAGAGAGAGAGGGAGGGAGAAATGGAGAGAGAGTAGGAGGGGGATAAAAGTAGGGAGGAAGTGAGCGATAGAACGAAGAAGCGACGGATTGAGGGAGTGAGTGACGGACGGAAAGAGGGAGGTAGGGAGTTAGGGAGCGGGGGAGGGAGGGAGGTTAGAGATATATGGAACATAAAGCTTGTGCGTCATCCTCTTTCCATCCCCGCCAAATTGTACCTATCCCGTGTAGCGGAGTGACACTCCCACTGCAGAGTACCCGGTGACTTCCGCGGTCTCGATTCAAATCAATCTATTCTAACAACCATGTATGCCGACTGGAATGATGTACATGTAACAGACACATTAGGAACACTTCCGTGTAGCGTACTTCGGCTACCTGCATCAATAGTAAATATACAATTCTGGAGACTGCGTGATGGATTATGCGAAAGGGGCTCGTCCCTGCCTTCTGTTACAATTCCCCGCATCACATCGGCAGTAACACCTTCGCCATAGAAAGTGAGTAAACATTGACAGAAAAGCTGGGTTTTTTCCCCCGAAATTCATGAACTGTTCTTCTTTGCTGATTCTTCGTAACCTACGGCTAGGTGAAAAGAAATCCCGCAAGGCCCCCGGCGGATATGAAGGCAATTTTGAGAGGGGATGCCAGAGGCGTACAGTCAGGTACGAAATGTTACGAAATAACGAACAACACTACGGACAATTCCGACGAAAACAAGAGAAGACGGAAACATATTGCGCGTAAGCTCAGATAAAAAGATCACCACTACTGGCGGCTCCAGCTTAACTGTCAGTAAAACAGGGAAATGTGTATTGCCTTAAGATAACATGGCAAACAGCCGTTGAGGCGGAAAGACAAACAGTGTGGAAACCTGGATAAGAAGAGGCTAAAACCCGAACCAGAGACAACTCAAACTGGAGAAGACTGTTGTAGTTTTGTGGATGACTTACGTCTTGTTTCCAGCAGTCACACAACACGCGGGATCTTTGTTAACTGTACGTCCTCTTTCTGACATATTTAGCTGTTTATTTAGTTGTACTGAAACGTACATGGTGTAATCCTTGTTGTAGGTTTTATTAATTGTGACATAAAATTTAGTTTGTTGGAAATAAATCTCTGAATGATGCGTTGATAGTTTTATTGATTTATTGATTTATTTTGTAATGATTGATTTACTGATTTATCGATTGATTGGGTTATTGATTGATTGAGTTACTGAGTCACTGAGTCACTGAGTTACTGAGTTACTGAGTTATTGAGTTATTGAGGTATAAAGTTATTGAGTTATTGAGTTATTGAATGATTGAATGATTGAATGATTGAATGATTAGGCCCATGTCGGATGTCACTCGGTCGTTTCCTTGGCCAGTCGGTGACCAGCAGTAGGTTTTCCATAATTGTGTTTGTATAATCCGTTGTTCACCGAGAGTATACTTGCGAAATGGCTATCATGTCTCCATTCCATTTATATGTTTCTTACTGCTGGAACTAACAAAAATCCCATCTTCCAGGCGCTTCACTCAGTAATAAAGAGACGAGCACCATCGCTTACGCTTACGCCAACTAGAAAAGAATGGCATTATATAATATTCGAAAATCTGCTTCGATCTACTCATATTACGTCAAACATTAAATACAGCACCGCTACATCTGTTGTTGATTATTTACGTTGAATAGGTCGTACTATATTTTTATTGTTGTTGCTACATTAATGTTGCCATTAATTAAATAATGTTGCTTAATATTCTTAATATTTGTTTTACTGTTTAGCATGCAATATTCGTAATTTTCGAGTTGGCGTATCTCTAAGTCCCACTGCAGAGTACCCGGGTGTACTCGTAAAATAAGTTTGCGCTGACGGTATTCATCACTGTATTGTATGCTGGATGAAGTCAACACAGTATTTTTGACGTGAAATGTATTTACTCATCACTGTATTTGACGCTGTACTTATTTTCTTCGTGTTCAAGCTGGAATCTTTGGTCACTAAGCTGGAATCATTGGTCACTCTTAAACAAAATTGGACGCATTCAACTGTAATTGTAAATATAATTTTAAATGATATTTTAGTCCTCTTATAATGTATGTCTACTAATTTAAATTATATTTCTAGAACATAATATATATATATATAAAACAATTTTAAAGGGCATTTTATATATATATATATATATTTATTTATTTGTTAACTAGTTTACCCCACAATTATTGTTAAATAGATAATCTATTATTTTAATTTTGTCTTTATTTATTTATTATATTAAAATATTGTTTTTATTTTAAAGAACAAATTATGTACAATGTATATCTTATATCTATATCTTATATTTATTTGCTATATTTCATTATATTGTATATATATAGGCACTATATGAGTCAACGTCAGATTACATTCCAGTTCATCGTGTAATGCACGTTGAATACGGCAATACAGTTTTATTATTATTATTATTTATTTCATGCAACAGCAACTCCAAATACCTTGTCCATGTAATGCGGGCTAAACCATTATCCAGCTCCAAACAAATTTAGACTACAACATCTATACCAACCTTTAAACTATTGGGGGATGAGCCATCGCCACAATAACTGGGAGTTCACCTCCTCACTCCCTCCTGGTTCAGACCCATGAGTAATTCGAGAATCATACAAACATTTCGAGCGCACAGCAGTATATTATATAGTAGACAGGTTCAGCAAACATCATGGAATCATTTCACCAATGGTGATAAGAACTCTTAAACCCAATTGACACATTAAACAAGTTGATCCTTAACAATATCCTTCCTATTGAATGAAGGAATATTCTAAACACCATGACACTCCAGCCGTTCATTATCACTGGTGTGTCATGGAAATAGTGTCCTCGGTAATACAGTTATAGACATTTCCGGTTTGAATTTTCTAATAAATGTAACAACATATTTTTAATGACGAATTGTTTTTCAGGGTTCTTTATCTCAGTGAAACTGTGTCCAGGTTCCATGCACTTATTTGAAAGAAGGTCGTGTACTTAACTTATCAGTTCATATAAACACAAACACACATGCTCTTCCATGCGTCCGCCATAAATATCCTTTCGTTTGAAACATCTTTCTTCTTCCACTAAATGACCTCGATCAAGTTGCTGACTATTATTGCCATTGGTTTTTAGATTTGTCCTTCTCTAGAACTAGTGAGTCCACTACAGGTTACACATTTACCCCCTGTGTGGGGTATTTTACTACCCCTGGCATAGACACCAGATAGAAGGGATCACCGGCTTTTAATGACTGTTCCGAAAGACACAGGCAACTGCGGGGTGAAAACAAATTGCCTAAGTTTCGAAACGGCGTCAGGTGGGATTGAACCACCGTCCCTCGATTGACAGTCCGGCGCTCTATCGCGCGACCACCGCTCCCCACGTCCTGTTAATTAGAAACACTTGATCACGGCATTGGTATGTCACGCGGTCTCCGTAGGCTGAAATCCCCCGCTGTGTCTAGGTATCTGTTGTGCGGAAACATTGTATAAGCCTAGTGGTGCTAACGAACCTTTACTTGTGGCTTGCACCTGGATTAGTGCGAGACGAGATGAGATGACGTGGTCGAGATTGAGCAGGCTAGCGGTGGTTTTGCTTGCTATTCTTCTGGTGTCAACCTGTACCAGTGGACATACGAGTAAAGTCAGTCTTGGCGGACCAACGGGCATAGAAGCAGACGAATGTGCACTTTCTGCCAGCGGCGAGCGAGAACCAAGCAAGGTACATGCTGTTCACACAAAGGCGGACAATTTATCTGCAGATGTCAACTTCGACGGCTATCTACGCGATGACACAAAACCTGTGTACAACGGGCGTACAGCAACAGTCAGAATGAATGTAAATGTCAGCACACTGAGGGAAAGGAGGAGAAGTTTGTTGGCAGAATTGAGAAAACGTAACCGCTTCCTCGACGCGTCGGGAGAACGAAAGCATTACAAACAGGATCTCCACAAGCGAGCGACTGTCATTAGTAATATCCAAAAACGATTTAGAATGAGCTGGTATCGCAGATCGAAAATGTTCCGGTCTGATCTCGGCAAATGAAGCAGCCTACAGGTAAGAGAATCACACTAAAATGTTCTAGTCATTTTGCACTGATTTAACCGCATTATGATGTATTTTATTTAACAATTACAAATGCTTGGACAACTTTTTTGTATAATGTTTTGAAAACACACATTTGGAACCAAAATACATAACAGTGACACGTGTCAGTTGATTTGGAAACACTTAGAGCGATTACAATGAAACATGTACGAATAAATGTATCAATTCAGATATTACTAATCACCAATACTAAATAGTG
>OZ024857.1:1335200-1337700 GCA_964017155.1 Oasisia sp. SBJ-2009 | reverse complement strand
AATACAGGAGAGTGTTCGTGGTGATACGATTTTCCGTGTCGAGTGGAATGAGAGCTGCGACAGCTTATGCGGAATGTTCAATATCTGAATCCACAAAGCCCGCTAGGGAGAATAACGCCGTATGTTCTATAAAATAAACCGCTAGGGGGAGTAACTTGTTTAACTCAACTAAAATTATTTACTAAGCAACGATAACTAAACATCACGGTGTAGCGCAAAATCGTATCGCTAGAAACACTGCCACACCGACCCTTCACGAAAATAAAACCACCATTGCTTGAAATAATATTATATTACATCCTGTTGTATATATATATATATATATATATATATATATATATATATATATATATATATATATATATATATATATTCATATCTCTCTCTCTGTATCTTTCTGTCTTTCTCTGTGTCTTTCTCCCTACGCCTCACCAAATCAACACACACACACACACACACACACACACACACACACACACACACACACACATATATATATATATATATATATATATATATATATATATATATATATATATATGTATATATATATATATATATATATATATATATATATATATATATATATATATATATATATATATATATATATATATATATATATATATATTATATGTGTGTTTGGAGCTGTGTTTAACGTTTCTAACGTGATCTAATGTTGTGTTGTGAATGTGTTGATTTGGTGAGGCGTAGGGAGAAAGACACAGAGAAAGACAGAAAGATACAGAGATAGAGAGAGAGAGAGAGAGAGAGAGAGAGAGAGAGAGAGAGAGAGAGAGAGAGGGAGGGAGGGAGGGAGGGGGAGGGAGGGAGGGAGGGAGGGAGGGAGGGAGGGAGGGAGGGAGGGAGCGATACAGAGAGAAGGAGAGGGAGAGAGAGAGGGGCAGACATGCAGACAGGCAGGCAGACAGACAGACAGACAGACAGAGAGAGAGACATATTAATGAATGTTGGCAGCGATATATGCATGTTGGTACAGCTGTTTGTGTATCAAATGGGGATAAACCCTAGGTAGATAAACAACAATAAGAACAATGTATATGACACGTTGGTTTCATCTAATGTAATGGAGGCTGGTTCTAATCTGACGTGATGGAGGATAAAATACGGTTCTATGCTGCGATGATGGAGGATGAAAAATGCTTCTAGTCTGTGGTGATGGGGGATGTTGAAAAATGGTTCTAATCTGCGATGATGGAGGCTATATCCCAAACAACATGTTAGGTCTTCCCAGAGATACACATCTTCAACTAGCAGTGATAACATGTCCATGCGTGTGAACACAAACATCGAAAGTTTATTACAATTTACAACGACAATATCAACGGCACATGGTATTGCGTTTATCTTGATAGGATATCGTACTCCGTATACAGTATATATGGTGCGGCATTATTTTTATAACTTCTGCGATAAACACTTGAACTCTTCGATTAAATTATGTATGCTTTATTTGTGTCATTAATCTGTCATAATGTACAATATTGGGAAAATGTACACATATCTATATATTTGTCTGTCTGTACGGACATGGTACAGTTTTATATGTAATCATATCTGCGCTACTGAACGATACCCAATTGGCATTGAACTCTAACAAATAACTAACTAATAACAATGTTAATTAACAGTAATCGTATATTTTAAAGATGGGTTCTGATGAGAACGCAATTCTCATTTCGGCTGATCCGATCTGTCTTCAGCTGAACTTGTTTAATTCGGTTGTTCTAAATGCACAACCCCTTCCATAAATCACATTAAAACTCGTAATTTATATTATCAGAAAGTGAGAAACATCCTTCCAATAAATAGTATAAATGTACGTATGCCTTGGTTGTGCGTTAAGACATTGTCAAAATTTGTTTAAAGTACACACTGTGTATTGCCGCCCGTTTTCTCCTGAAGGTTCAATACAAATAAAATGCGCGATGCACTGTCCCCTTCAGCACTCTAGTAATGCCAACGGTTCGACGATACGGTGTCAGTCGTCGGAATTTCTGTATCCGGTTGCGCATGCGTTGTGGGCGGACCTGGAATTGTTCATGGCGTCGATATTGTAATGTGTGCAGCGTGCGGTGTTGATGGCTGTCATTGCTGTCCTGTTAAATCAAAGCAGAAAGCGGTTAGCATAATATACAGTGGATTATTGGTGTACAAGAGAAGGTACCAAGGGTTGTTTAACGCTTTTACAGTTTAGGACGTAGATTATGAGAAATACATGTAAGGAAACTCGGAAAAAAATTGGTTGTCTATAGGAAAGGACAATTCTCACCTTACCCCTGTGTAACAGTAACCAATCAGGAATTACATTACATATGACGATTAGCCAACCACCGAAACGGTATTGCTTATATAACAGTATAGTCACATGTCCTCTCTCATGATCATCATATCCTGTACTGGTGCACATATTGATTATAGCGATACAAATAAAACAAATTACATGTACATATTGTTTTGTTTTGTCTCACCTGACTGT
>OZ024857.1:1297700-1305200 GCA_964017155.1 Oasisia sp. SBJ-2009 | reverse complement strand
CTCTTTTTATGGGATTTATGGATGTGGAATCCATTTCTGATGTTAAGGTTTCAGTACAACGTCAAGACCTAATGCTGAAGGTCAGATAAAGGTCAAAGTTGACTTATCGGTGGACAAGAAATGGAAACTTATATGAAATTATATTTTAGTTTATTCAAGAATATAAATGGATAATCTTACAATATTTGACAAATGTGTTCATGGAAAAAGTGTATTCAGTCATAATTTATATTATTTGAAACACGTAGTCACACATGTTACACATAGTGTGTAGTATTATGTACCAGAGGTGCGCATAGTTGCAGTCAAGCTGAATTTGTTCTATACCTAATGAGTTGAAATCACCCAAAGCGTTCATAGGACAGAACATTTATAGGTTCACTGTTGAACACATGTGACTCTCAAATGGACAAGTTCTTAAATTCATCAATATGCAATAAACGTTGGGTGCGTTGAGAGGTATTTGACTCTCATTGGATTTCTCAGAAATGTTAATACAGTTGTTTACTCACCCAACCTCATCTTTTGAGCTGGTATGCGTGGTTGATTTCAAATATGATTGTTTTCATCAAGTAACATTTGGCTACTCTAATGTGCACACACCGTTCTGAAATTACGTCAACGTATGTTGTTCTGTCAGCACTGGGTCGCTTCCCAGCTGAAACCAATTGTGAGTTGTGTTTACTAACGTGTATGTTGTACAACAACAAATCACTGCCTTACAAGAAACCGATATCGATTAATGCAGGCTATGCCGTTATCGGATTAAACATACATTATTGCTGTTGTCAACACCATTATTATTATCGTTGTTGTCATTGTATGTTTATTATTGCTTATATTGTTGTTGCTAGTGAATTAGTATTAAAAATAAAGACAATGTGTATACGGGGTAAATAAACAGTTTTTTTTTCTTAATGTTTACCGTGCCTTTGCGATGACGACAGGAGTTACTATCATCTAAGCACAACAATTTTCGTCTTAACATTTTTAAGAGCGAACATATCAATGGTACAAGTGTATGTTGCGTATACACATCTACACACATAACACCGAGAAAGACTTGTGACAAACCCGTATATTTTATTACAGCGTACAACGAGAGTATTGCGCGCACGTGCATTCTGTACACCGTTGAATGTAAGTCGTATATTATGCGCGTGACACACGTATGTGTACTCATGCTTGAGTGGATGCATACATGCTTGGCTACGCTTTGGTATTGCTTTCGATACATCTAACGTCCTGTCGCCAATCGGTGTATATATGCCAAAGTAATACTGGCAAATAACAATCTATTAAACATAAGTCGCTTATACACGGTAGCTGAGTACTAATTATTAAATCACAGTGCGTTAATGCCAACTATTCCAACCTTTCGTATATAATTTTCTTAACTGGATAGTACTAATTATAACTTGGACGTTATATATGTTATTGTAAACATACATACTTGTTTTATGATATACATCATTTAAGGTGTCCTATGTTGGATGTTACATAATGGGTTGAATAGGACAATGCTTTTCAAACGACGTGTAAATAAGACATGTTATTCGCACGGATAAAACAACTGTCACTACAGTAGGGCATTCAGTCAATTGCGCCAACAGGAAACATTACAAATCGCACCTCCACTGCGGGTACATCGGAGAGTTACACTCCGACGAATCGGAAGAAACGGACACTAGAAATAAACGTATTCACCATATTTGAAACGGCAACAAAATAACATATACAAAATACACTCAACTCTGAAAACAATAATTATTCTGGCTCATGCAAGTTTAAATACACGTGTGCAGGCGTGTTTTCGTACTTTTTAAGGAGGTCATTCTTATACCAGCTCGACGGTAAATTTTTGTTTATAAATACGTGTGTGTCTGTGCGGCTGTTTTTACGAATGTATCATGTGAAACGTACAATACATCGGTATCGTGACCGGCTATGTTATGTGCGTTCGTGGTGTGGAAATGTGTTCTTCCATTTTTGAATAGAGCAGGAACGTTTGTTCTGTCTACAAGACCTCCATCGAGCAGGTGATTCTTGACTTCCATACCTAGTCATTAGTGGTGTTTTCAATATTACATTCGCATGACTTTGCGTCTTATCGTTACTCGCTTTCACTTTAGTAAGACAAACGTTTGCAACACATTGAAGCAAACTTCTGGTTGGCGGACACGGGATTTAAGAGCAATAAAACGAAACAAAAAACGCCAGTGTCGTCTACGGTGTTAACTTCGGGCGTTAACTACGGTGTTAACCGACGAGGCGACAACGAGGCGGCAGTCGTTAGAGTTCCTTCGGTGACGCGGGAACGGCCCGGGGAATGGGTCGGGAGTCGCAGGTGATGTCGCGATGTGCTGTGATGTCCGTGGAATGCGGCTGTGGTCGTTCTCAGTGTTCCCTGTGAAACAGAGACAACCAGGTATTTAGTAGTTATATTGTAATATCGTTAGAAATATATATTTGAAGAGCGCAATGGCTCAGGGGTGGAGCTTCGGACTCTCTACTACGAGAACCCGGGTTTGAATCATGTGCTGCTGTGTTAAAACCTTGGGCAAGTTTCTTCCTTCTACATTGCTCCAGTTCACTCAACTGTATAAATGAGTACCTGGCTATAGACAGTGGTGGATATGTGTACGAGCAGCCTTCGCGCATTAATTGTTGCATAGGGCTGGATGTTTCCCAGAGAAGCCGAGATGGTGTCTGAGTGAACAGGTCTGTCAGGGAAGTAAAGTGTAAAGCGCTTTGAACGGTCCTAAGGACTGGATACTGCGCTATATATGAACTTGCCTTTGCCATTTATTATTCGCGGATGGGGGGTGGATGTTGGAAGACATGGGCTTGCCTTGAAGGATCGCAGAGTATATCCGTGAACAACGATCTTACGAAACCATGAAGTGTTGTCGAAATAAATTATAAATTATACTGATTTATATTAATAAGCATAACTATTATCGTATGACCAATGGGAATAAAATAAGTTGTAATGATCATTACAAATGTAACTGGGGAAACTTAACCACCGGAAGTAGTCAAGTTTAACCCACCACGGGAACATAGAACGAGAGGTAATTCCATATAATATGTAAACGTGGCTGTAGAGCAGTCGCCATTATATCAATCGAGTATATCGCCGATTGTTATTACATTTTAAAATGTTCGCGGAACGGTTGTGGCTACCTTCGGTGAGTTATAGTTTTACTTTCCTGACATTGACTGCCTATGTGTATTGAACCGACTGTCTGGGTGCATTACTTTCCCAAATGTATAGACTCCTTCGAGGGAGTAAGCCTATATCAGGGTCACTTTGTAAGTCACCACAAGCTTCGTTGTATGTAGTTATGACAACGCGACGACGCTACAGAATGTGGTTCTGTTCTATGTGGAAGACCAAGCCCCTATTGATACAGTTTGTATAGGGTCTCTTTCGAGAACGAAACACAGGCAAGGTGGCATGAACGAAATAGCTTTGACGCGACAACAGGGGACTGACCGTCGTGTCATTACCGCCACACATTATCATTAATCCGCTGTACTAATGGACAACGCCCATTCACTTCAAGAGGTCGTCTCGTATCTTCTGACACCACTCGAGCGAGGTCGTAGGAGGAAACATCGCACGTGATGTGGTCACACTACAGGCGTAATTGGTTTGTTAGAAGGAAATTGACCCAACCTGCGGACGACGAAGGCCACAATAAACGTGCTTAAGCGGTAGTTTGGACACGATACGCGTGATCCGTATCGACCGGACATAAGCGGTGACGTAGAGTTGTCCGTGAACGTGTTCTTGACCCATGTGTCCGTAAGCGTATTGATAGTGCTAATTGGAATGCAAACGGAATCAACGACCGGTTTGTTTGAACACGTAGACGTTACTCGTGGGAACGATGAATATGTGTTTACACTTAAAAGCAGTAAGCATGTAAAATGAATTATACTGCCAGTGTAAGCAACGCAAAGATAAACGTTACTTCGTGTGTGGCGCGGTATCCTGTCAGTTGTTTTTAATAAAACCAATAATACTAATACAAGTAATGATGCTAATAATGCTAATAATGCTACTACTACTACTACTGCTACTGCTACTGCTACTGCTACTGCTACTGCTACTGCTACTGCTGCTGCTGCTGCTGCTACTGCTACTGCTACTGCTACTACTACTACTACTACTACTACTACTACTACTACAGCTACTGCTACCGCTACCGCTACCGCTACCGCTACCGCTACCGCTACCGCTACCGCTACCGCTACCGCTACCGCAACCGCCGCCGCCGCCGCCGCCGCCGCCGCCGCCGCCGCCGCCGCCGCCGCCGCCGCCGCCACCGCCACCGCCACCGCCACCGCCACCGCCACCGCCACCGCCACCGCCACCGCCACGGCTACCGCTACCGCTACCGCTACCGCTACCGCTACCGCTACCGCTACCGCTACCGCTACCGCTACCGCTACCGCTACCGCTACCGCTACCGCTACCGCTACAACTACCACTACCACTACCACTACCACTACCACTACCACTACCACTACCACTACCACTACCACTACCACTACCACTACCACTACCACTACTACTACTACTACAAAAACAACAACAACTACTACTACTACTACTACTACTACTACTACTACTACTACTACTACTACTACTACTACTACTACTACTACTACTACTACTACTACTACTAGTAGTAGTAGTACTACTACTACTACTACTACTACTACTACTACTACTACTACTACTACTACTAGTAGTACTACTACTACTACTACTACTACTACTACTAATAATAATAATAATAATAATAATAATAATAGTCAACTTATATTTTGCCCAAATCCTTGGAAACCAAGCCCAGAGGTGCATAAATGCAAAAAGAGTTCAAACTTAGAGTTAATAAACCAACCCAGTTGCCAACATGTTGATTGATGCGCCATGGAACGTTTGTGGATTGTTGTAAGGTTGTTAAGGTACATTTTTAAATGACAGCGGAATTTGGCGTTTAAAAGTTATAGCTGGCTGGTCAGTTCTTTCAAACACCCCTCGGTTTCTATGGAATCATTCAGCCACGCTGCATTTATATTATTCGTTTACCATTTGAACGTGTACACGTGTAACTAAACACATATTAGCTGGCAGTAAACCTTCAATATGCATGTTGTAGTCATAAGAACGTAATACTAAACGAAACATATAAACCTAAGAGCTGGCGCCGTTGCTTTAAATATCTTTCTGTCTTACCCGTGGGAACGTCTGTCACGTGTATGATGCGTTAGCCGAGGTCAGAACGGAAGATTCTCGGTCTGAAGAATCGGGTCGAGTATCGTTTTCCCAGGTCGGCTCGGAATGGTGCTCGTTTGCCCAAATCCGCTCGGAATTGCGCGCGCTTGCCCAGGTCAGCTCTGAAGGGCGCTCGTTTGCCCAAGTCAGCTCTAAAGGCCGTTCGTTTGCCCAAATCACCACGGAATTGGGCTCGTTTGCCCAAGTCTCCTCTAAAGGGTACTCGCTTACCCAAGTCTCCTCGAAATGGGGCTCGTTTGCCCAAGTCTCCTCTAAATGGGGCTCGTTTGCCCAAGTCTCCTCTGAACGGAATTCGTTTCCCCGGATCCCCTTGAGATTGCAGCAACCGTTTGCCCAAGTCCGCCCGGAAGGCAGCCCGCTTGCCCAAGTCCATTCGGAATGCCCGTTTTCCTAAGTCTGCCCTGAATGGCATCCGTTTGCCCAGATCTGCACGGAACGCTGCCCGTTTGCCCAGATCTGCCCGGAACGCCGCTCGCTTTTCGTCGGCGTCATCGTCCGGTGCTGTTCGTTTGCCCAAGTCCGCACGGAAGGCAGCACGTTTGTCCAAGTCATCTCCATCAAACCAGCCTTCGCTGTAGTCATGAAGTGGCCTGTAGCCTTCGCCCAGCGCGTTTGAACCAGCGCCAAGATCGCTCGCGGACGGCCGGAGAACAGCCAGCAGAACCAACGTGACAGCGGCGCATCTGAGAACGGCCATTTTCTGCAACAGAACCAGAAATACACATTGAAAGAGCAGACCAATTAAAAATTGAAATGTTCTGTTGTATTTTGTAACTGGAATTGTTTTAATTAGCGGGCATATATGCTGAATCAGGCACTCGTATGGTATGATGAGGAATTTAAATAATCGCCAACCTCATCATTGATTTTGAATTTGAAGCTCATTTTAAAGGTCACTAAGGAAAGTAAAGACCGTGGGGGCATGTTGTAACGGTATTACAATACATTTTTTTTTTTTTTTTTTTTTTTAGATGAACGTTACAACATGCTCCGACACCGTCTCGCTCGCAAAACACGCGATTGCCAAATACGCACTACAAATCTTGTTTAACGGTTTACGTAAGACATACAACACCTTACTCCTAACCATATCTATCAACAATAAATCAGAAAACAACATGAATTAAAGATAGACATTCGTTTATCTTTTAGACATAGAGAAAGTCGCGATTTTTGTTCTTCTTTAAAATGACATAACTCGATGGCATGTCGACTGATTCACGTGATATTAAACGTGATCTGCTCCAATCTATTGATGAATGTAGTGTTCCCATGCTGATTAATTTGCAATAGCAGTTTTCCTTGCAAGTCCTCTTACTCATGTTTCATCTAGCCCCGGGCTCCCCTACATTAGAGTAGGTGCTTGCGATGCGTTCGCTGTAGTTCTTCGTATGCACCGACGCAGGAACCAAACATAGGCTTATTCTCCACAACTTTGCTTGCGGTATCTGCTATCCGCTTAAATTTAAAGTAAAAATTACGTAATCAAAGTAAATAATGTCCGGTTTATCTAATACCGTTGTGTAGACTCATAGAATAGCATCATTGCAGCTACCGATGTTCGAACGAATCATCAATGGTTTGCAGACTAAGAATGGTTCGTGCACTGCACATAAACGATTGTGGGCAATCGACGTGTCTGCTTTTCCATTTCGCTGTGTTACGTGTCGTCCGTAGTCGACACACGATAACAACTCCATAAATCCGGTCCAACGATAATCGAAACTGATGACATGTACATAGCCTCGTTCGTATTCCATTTCCCGCCAGATGTAAAGGTGTTTGTCTCTTCCAGGAAAGATTCCGTTGTCTTCATGTTACCAAATCCACAACGAATGCTGACCAAAGATGGTGATGTCCATTATTCTGGTTGGTATGTAACCAGGAAAGTGGTATTCGTTTCCTCCAATAGCAATATGTTGCTGGATATCCTTTGCCATTTGCCTAACAACTTCATTTCTCACGTCCACTTGTCATTCTGCAGCACGAATTGCACCTCTGACCTTCCGTATTAGAACATGCTTTCGGTAATATTGTTCCTATATCTAAATGCCAACGGTTGATCCAAAGATATACGTGTCTTGTTTGTACTCGTCTTATGGCCGACAGCAGGTTTTGTCACATGTATGATGTCATTAATTTCATCAACTTGTCCACTACCTCTGCATATACGTACTGATACTAAACAT
>OZ024857.1:1257700-1292700 GCA_964017155.1 Oasisia sp. SBJ-2009 | reverse complement strand
CCATTCTCTCTAAATAAATACACACCCACGACAACCGCCGCCCGTTACCTGAAACATAACTAAACGGCATATGGCATGTTGGGACAACGCCATTGATCGACCTATGCCATCTGGTAATTTCCCCGGGCGCTTCCCAAACGAAAGAAAAGAACGGGAGGGATATATTGAATGTTGCCGTTTCGTTCAATTTATTTGAAGTTTTTTGGCTATGAATGATTCAAGATACTTTTCAATATTATCCATATATGCCACGTCACATACCTTATGGCAAACAGTTTGTTTTTTATCCGGTGTAAAAACGGTATCACAATACCGGCTTAACGGCATACTGGCATACGACACACACCTGTAACCGCTATCATCTTGCCATCCCGCAATGGCCTGATGATTTGCTGATAGCGACCGCAGAATGCCAGTACTTTGATTGCGAAATAAGCAAAACCTAATGCCGATTTGAGCCAGCCAGCTTGCTGAACTTCATCGCTATCACAGCTAATTTATTAAACAGCGAAAAGTAAAGCCATCCACTATAAATGCACCTCCATTAACAATACGCATCCATATATAGGCGTCGATAACACGTACAAACGAGAGAAAAATAACAGCAATATAGGATTTGTATGAGAGACTGTGGTCTCTTAACGAGGCCATCTACATACGTTCAGTGCACACACAGCGGTCCGATGATTGCCAATAAACCTACCACGAACTGTTGAATAAAACAAGTATTTCAATAAGCGTCGACCTGTCACTTCCGATGACGTTTTATCGGTTCCACGATAGCTGTGACGTCGTATCGCTTTACGTCGTCTGGTGTCCGTGACATTAGAGTATGTCGGTGTTTCACGGAAACAGAAAGGAGGTCATTTCTGGTCATATTGCCCCCAAGTCTACATGCAAACGGAACCATTTTGAATGTCGGCTCTTTGTTTCTACAAGATGTGTTTCGTTTGCAAAATTTGCCATCCCAATTATGATCATAAACAATAAGGTGACATGTCGTAATGTTCACAACATATCAAGAGTGAAATGTCGAAGAGAAGTAGTAATACTCTTACTATACACACACAACACCATAATAATGACGTGCACATATAGTATTTGCAGACAGCATAAATTGCGTTCAAAGATCATCTGCCAATTCAGATGAGGTAAGATACAACCGCAAGATAATTCGAATGCCCTGGAACACGCGCATACTGCTATCGCATCAATTTTTATGACCTGCATGCAACACAATAGTCGTTCAATATTGGGACACACTTTAAACATATGTTATGTACATTGTTTGGGTACTCAGTGGAGTGGTATAGATTATTATTGATGCAGCTGTGAAAAAGAGGCTACAAAACCGTTGGGAGAAAGACATAACGTACATACTGGGGAGCGGTGGTTGCGCGGTACAGCGCCGGACTGTCAATCGAGGGGACGATAGTTCAATCCCACCTACCGCCGTTTCGAAACTTAAACAATTTCTTTCACCCCACATTTGCCTGTGTCTTTCGGAAGAGACACTAAAAGCCGGTAATCCCTTCTATCTGGTGTCTATGCCAGGGGAAGTAAAAGATCCCACACAGGGGGTAACCTGTAGTGGACTCACTAATTCTAGAGAAGGAAAAATCCTGCGTTAGCCCAAGTTTGGGATGTTACGAGGAAACCACCTGAGACCTGAGATTCTTCGGAACGACCTCGTCGTATTTACGAATATATTTGAGTAACGCTGGTACCGAAACAAAAGACGTTTGAATATCGTATTCAGATCTGTTTTAAGGTGTCTGAATAAAAACTTGTATTTATGTGATATTTCACCCAAAGTATTATGATGGTAATGCTCTCCCCTTCAAGACATCATTCCGCACGTTTTATATCAAGTACCACGATGACTAATGCAATGGCAGGAGTGATCAATGTTTTTACTCAGATTTTAACCTGGTTCCTTAAGCATAAACAATGTATAAATACGTGTATGAACTGCAACGTAAACTTAGACCCTACTTGAGATGTTAGTGAAACAAAGTTATTCGCTGTTCTGTAATCAGATATGCTATATATACCAGCAAAATACAGTATCGCTACATGCTGCCATTCTACCACGGGCTGTTTCACGCGAACAACGGAAGATTCTTTTAAAAGACCATCTACTTGACTGTGGCTCAATCAGCGAAGATAATGTCTGACTATGCTGCCGTTTTCTAGTCAGACTACATATTGGACACGCTACTCAATAGTGTAGGCATACTTGGATACACCATTCGTTTCGCTGCATCTGACTCTACAACGCTGTTTAGAATAGAGCGACGCCGTTGCGGAATAACCTAAGTAATGAGGTGACGGATGGGCCATTTACTGACTCTAACCTCGCAACGTTTAATCATCCAAAAGGCGATTAACGCACAAAGCTCCCGAATAACGCTTGGTCAACACCGCGTCTTTACCGTCGACCTTAAAACAGACGGACGAGTTTATGGACGCCCGCACGTCGCCCCCGTCTGTTGACTGGGCTCTCTATCTCCGGCGCGTAGATTTTATCGTCTGAAGCTCGCCGCCAAAGCCGCTATAAGACACGCATTCGTTTGGCAATAACACCAACAGCGTGATTTCGGAAGAAGATAAAGCGCAATGATTGGGTACAGTTAATCGAATAAGAAGAACTGGTCGTTTTCCGCAACGTCTTCTTTCAGTCGCCCACTTCTGACACCATTTGACGCAGTTGTGTCCTTGCGCAGTGCCAACGGTGAGGCCATGTGACCTCAGTTTTTCTAAGGATGTGTCCATTATTTAATAGTTACTTTTTAGGGTATATGAACGATCGTGACGTCAACAGGAACGCAACTGTACGATATGAGTGATGCATAGACATTTGCTAATGGCCGTCTGACAGCACGGAAATGAAATAACTGTGTTTCTGGGAGCGGACAAAAATATAATATCATGGATACTAATATATCAGTGCAGCAAAAACGTGGTTGATCTAAAGTTCAGAGTTAAACAAAAAGAGTTCTGGTTCAGTCAGGGTTTAATCCGTGTACCGTCATATTCAAATCGATATATTTGTCGAGAGTGAGGAACTTCACGATCCACTGAGTGCGTCCAGACCATGACAACGGTTATCCATGTCGACTGTTATCTTACAATAAATGGTTGCGCTATATAGTTGACAGCTTCACCAGACATCCCTGTCTTCGTTGGGTGTCCGCGATAAACATCTGGTTTCGGGTCTAAGTCAAATTGATAATCCTCTTAAACAAACTGGCTTTGATGATATTCGATAGACCTGAAACTCGTTACACGTAACATCGACAAGGTTGTACAATGCAAAACAGTGACAGTTGTAGCCGGTGGTCGTACAGACTCGGCCTCTCTCCACACGCAGCGGAAGTCTCGTCGGACGCCGCGGTAGTCCAACAATGACGCCCTCGAGACAAATGCCTGTAATCACGGCGATCCACGCGCAATCTATACGGACGACCAGCGCGCCATAAATCTGCGACGGACGGCCACGAAAAGCGAGCGAAACAATCAGTGGATATACTGTAAATAACTTCTGTTTTCGTCCGAATTCCGACGCCATAAACGTCAGAGCAACTGATCGCGGATGATTCAGAGGGCGGCGTTTACAACAATAGATCGTCCTTTTAACGATGTAGGACCATAACTCCATCAGATGCGGAAGACGCCACTGGTTTGGACGACATACGATCAACGACTACGTCGTATTGCCTTCGCGTGAACCAAGTTTGCTTCCGGCTCGCCAGGGAAGGAGATGGCGTGTTGACGTTAATGGACGATCAGCGGTTATTGACGAATGTTTATTATCAAGGTCGTTTTTGCGGCGTCGGGATGTTTGGGAACACGCCATTGACGAGTTTGGAAAACACTCTTTACAAATACGACGTCAGATGACAATGCCTGCGAAATGATCCCGGAAACAGAAATGCAAATCAGCGTGTCTGTAAAAGGGTAATTGCTATTTGCTGATCTTTCGCCAGAAAGTAAATGCTTTTTAATGCGGAAACACTATTATGTGAAGCTGCTCCGTTGTGTGAAATAATAACACAATGAATTTCACAAGGATTTTAAAGGCTGTTGAACAAATTTATGTAGGTGGGAGAGATATATGTATCACAAACAACTTAACTTACCTGTTGTTTGTGTTCATATTCACTTGTGTTCATGGTAAAAACAATAGTAGGGGAATCTAATGAAGTAAGGAACTAGTTTTGTCACACAATTTCATGCCCGGAGATTCGCTTTCTAGGCCAGCCGACATGTGCACGAATTGTGCGTGTTATGATACAAGCATGAAATTTGGCACAAATGTAGAGCACATAATTACAACAAAATTTGGGTATAGGGCGTTGGCGGCCATTTTTCAAGATGGCTGCCATAAACTTATTTTCTCATATCTTAACAACTGCTTGACGTAAATCAGTCGTTTAGGTATCTAAGATAGGTTTTCGGTGACTACCATTTCAAATATATTACTTTTGACCTTCTCCGACATTCACATCCACCATGTTTAAAGATGGCGGCCGCCAAGACTAATGATCCTATATCTATGATCTACGCCACCTACAGCAGTAATGTTGGTGTCACAAATATAAGTATGTGCACAGCCGATTTTAGAATTGTGAAATAGTTTGCATTTGACCTTCGTTGACCTTCGTATCCGCCAGTTTATCATATGACGGCCGTTAAAACGAATTATATATTATAATACTATTGAAATGTCACACCGACGTAGTTGGTTTCTGGCTGCTATACAGTCGTACAGCAAGACTAGCAATCGTTCCAGTGGACACAAACAATTATCTACGGTCTCCGGGGCAGCAGCCGAGACACAGATAGTTGGTGTTACTTCGTCATAGGCACTCCTGTTCCATGCAGTCCATTTGCCCCTGCCTCTAAAAAATGGCAGCGTGTCACAACCAGTTATGGCATGATACGTTGCAAAGTAACACAATGGTCAGGACCCAGTGCGTTGGCCATCTCGTGGGCCGGGAAATATCGGAAGTTCTTTTGAGCACCAAACGCAATGTCAGTGATAGGTTTGTATAATCTACCCCCTCTGCGTCATATGTTTAATACGCAGGGCTGCGAAACACGTCCGGTGTGTCCACCTGACACAGAACGCATTTGTCGTCAGACATTGTACATTGGATGTCACCGGGCCAGGCTAGTCCGTCACTTTATATACTATTCTACCATTCAGATATGACAACTACACTCTTCTGGTGGAAATAATAAAATATTCATCATTTGCCTATATGGACAATTTGTTTCACATAGTGATGTTATCAAAACATCATAACATACTTTATTTGTAAACCCAATCAACAGCTTAACCATGGATACGGGTATCCTCTTATTATCTGTAATCATATAAACGTACATAAGTTTATTACGAAATACCGTTTATCGCGTTTGAACTGTGAAATGTAGCCCAAAATGAAGCGCGAAGAATGATAACTGAGATATATAAATATTTATGTGCCCCACCATTATATGAGAAGTTAATTAAAGACATTTAAATAGTATAAACTTAACAGTTGTGCTTATGTCACTATATTACAACGAATACTGATATCACTGACAAAGGTTTGATCACAATGTCATATATATTTATATATATATGTATATGTATATATATATATATATATATATATATATATATATATATATATATATATATATATATATATATATATATATATATATATATATATATATATACATATACATATATATATAAATATATATATATATATATATATATATATATATACATATATATATATATATATATATATATATATATATATATATATATATATATATATATATATATATATATATATATATATATATATATATATACAGTATATATATATATATATTATATCCTCCGTCCTTTTATATTCAGTTAATTTCATGTTCGTTTCGCTCACGAACGTTGGAGCGCCTCTTATACACCGCCTAGTCCCTCAACAAGCAGCCGGTTTGCACGCCGCACCCGTGTTTCGCGTTACTGGTGCTATATTCTTTTGCATAAGCGATTGCACATTACTTTGTCTTCGCTTTACTTAGGGATCCAGTTCCCCGGAACCGCATCCAGCAATACTCGTTACCCTGGTGATTGACGCCTCTGCCACGCCGACCACCGGCGTCAGTGTGGGTGCTATGAGTCCGAACATACGCCTCTGATGAATACAAATTGGGGTCCCGAAGGAGTCGTTTCCTCAGACACTGCGTAAGGACGGAACTTGCACACGTTAGCGTCGCGCGGTAATTGGAGAACCGCTTAGCAACCTTTGCCGCCGTCAATCCCTGCCCGTGTCCAGGGTCTTAGTCGGTGCAGGATATTGTTTCGGAAGGTCAACTACATCGCCTGTTCCAATCAGCCGGTGTAAAGGTTTTTCGTTTAATGGTTAAACGGAGGTTCGCACAGAAAAAAACGATGTTTGAAAATGAAAACAGGACGTGTACGGAAAGGGGAACTGATTTACTGTGTCATAAATGCAGAACAGCTAAGTCATAAGAACACGTTGAAAATGGGACTTAAGCGTATGGAGTAAACCAAAATTTAAAATATCAGCTAGAAAAACTAACTATTATACACAAGAAATCATGCTATATCTACATATCACGGTAAGAATGCATAACATATTTAATTACATTTTAATTATCGATATCAAAATGCTATTCGCCTCTAACGAAACTAAAGTAGCAGTAAAACAGTACGCTCGTTGCCTGTCGCAATGACGTCATATTATTGCGTTATCACTCAACCGGGGCGGCCATTAAATCAATCAAGTGGACATACTCGCTGCGCCGCACCTAACTAATCTAATGTGAGTTTTTTCAGAAACGCATTTGAGACCGTATTTACAGGAGACGTCTTTATTGAAGGCACTAGTAGACGCCATTCACACGTGGTTAAAATCTCGACGTGTCGTATACGCGCGGATACGCACTCGATTGTCTAGTTGATTCGTGCACGCAAACGAGTAATCAGTTTTGAAGCGATCTATCATTGTATCAATACACGGATCGTCTCTGGCGTTATGTCAAGCCGACTTGAACGCACCACTGAGCGAATATGTCGCCGGAATACCGTTAACGCGTTTCTCCGGGAGGATTATGTTCACTTCAGGTGTAGTCTCCTGCAGTTCACAAAAGGACCAAGAGTAGTCTTTGCTTCTAAGGCACAGTAATAATAAATACAAGTTGACCTGATATTGTATTTGATGCAACGATGTGTAATCGACATAAACATAACAACATGTGCAATTAACTGCAGGAAACAAACCAAGACTAGATGGAAGAACACGAACTTAGAAAACGAAACAGGATGTGCATGGAGGTAAGGGAAAACAATATGATTACCACCGGAAACGCTTGAAAAAATTAAACAATATAAAGAACACATAAAAAAGGTGTCGCCCGGCAGACAATTAAAGGTCAAGTGTCACGTTGTAACTGAAACTGAAAGGTTGAAATGTTAACAGCGCACTTTCTTGCGCAACACGCACGGAACTATGTAGGACTCACTACACGACGCGGCGGGAACCAGACTCCCTCGGAGAGACCGCAGACTGGAGGCAACGAGATTACGGCGACTTACGAGATGTCGATAAATATTAACTTGTGATAAACACACATATAACCGTTAGGTTGGGCGGGTCTGACCTGCAAACAATGATGATTAAAGGACATCATAAAGGCCGAACCAATAAATGGCAGATGGTTGAAATTGACGTAATCATGGACAACAAGTTTCAGTCTCTTGTGTGCAGAGTCTCTTCAACCCACTTGCGTCATTGGGTGACACCCTTGTCTGTAGATACCGGGAAATTACGGTCACCTTGTTATAACGACAACGAGAGTTAGGTCAACCACCCAGAAAATCAATGCGTTTTAATAAAGGATTTCGCGCAAGAAGAAGAGTGCAGCCGCCTTGTTCAGACGAGCTATCTTCCTTTTCTACGTAATCGGCCTGTTTTTACGACAATCATAAACCCGTTGTCGCCACAGTTTGCGGCAGTCAAATGGAGGTCAACTGTTGTGTAATTTGCAAAAGCTGTTTTCCCGGTGGCAGGTAATTATGACCGAAATGGAGACGGATATCTCAGCCAGACTGTCTCGCCCCTGGATTGTCCTAACAACGTTCTCCCTTGCATTGGCGATTCAAGAACAGTGCATATGTCCATGAATATGAAATAGAAGATAATTAATCATAACTCACCAGGGATTTGCCTATGCTTAGCAACCGTGTTAACCATAAGTCGGTCTATTGTATAGTGATCGTGTGCTATGCAATAAACACAGCATAAGTTATGTAACTGACTTTTAAAATCGTCATTGCCAAAGCTGGATAAAACAAATTAAGGCTTGGAACTCTAGCTAGTCATCTTATGCAATAATGTATAACTGGCTGCCAACTAGAACAGTCATACGAAACATTGCCACATACCCATATCCTTTCTGTTTAATATATATCTATATATATATATATATATATATATATATATATATATTAGAGATATTATGATTTCAACAGACACATGCGCGTGTCGTCGCAATGAAACAATTTATTTGTATTAAACATATTTATGTAACCGTTTAAAATGCTTGGAAACAAAGAAACGGGCGCTGGATTAAGCATTGTTGAGTAAACAGCGCTAAAACAAAATGTGCCCCAGATTAATCAGGCTCATTTATTAGTGTGGATGATAGATAGTTCGATAGCACAGGCCAGTTTAATTAAGGAAATACATGTGATGGGGTGTATCATTCAAACAAGACAACACGTGTTTCTAACGCAGTGGTATGTAGTACGTTACAATACGGTTTTGTTTTCATCACGGTAGATTACCAAAGTTCTTGATATTATGCAAACGAATTTTTTTAGTAAATGCTTTGCAATATCAGTATGTCAACGAATATGACGGATCACCTGAGCTACTATGCGTGGTTTTTTCCCGCCTACTCCGTGTTTGTCGTACTCCGTCAGCGTTGATCGACCCACACCTTCGCGTGGGGGAACGCGTGACACACGTCCTTTGTTTTGTTTGTATATATATATTCATATGACAGATTGCATATTCACAGTGACAGGTACCATGATGCAGACGATCTGTTTTCGCGAGGACAATTATTTGCAAAAAAGCAAAAACGGCGATGTCGATTTGCGCATCACCGCTAGCAAAGGTAACATCTGTATGAAAGTATCGACATCGCGGATTCTAACCTGTCGAAGAGTGATATCGAAGCAATATTAACGGGATATGAGAGATTAATTGCCGACAAAAACAATATCCATGGTTGAAGACTGGTGATTGAGCAACAGAGATACATCAAAGTTTACCGGATCAGTCCATCGCGCAGAATATGTATTATCGTGTAAGACATGTGATACTTTAGCGGAGCTAAATTTACATGGTTGAAATCAACGTACATTTCACATGTCATATATAAATCACTGGCGACGTTTCGTCAAATATCCGATTCTTGTAATAGTTTTGTTTTAAAGTAATTGCTGCAAAGACACTCCAAATCATTAACACTGTTGGGGCCAGTTACCATCTGCAACCCGTCATATCTTATTGTAATAATCCCATCGATTGAATGGTCTCCATAACTAAACGATTTTTGCATAATAATTACAGTTACTTCCAAAGGAAATCGAGCTGATACAGGAGTACATGATGAATGGCGAGATTAAGCAGTACGACTCCCACTCCTCAAGGAAATCATGTAAATCCGGTCCCGGATTCAGTGAACTCCATTTATTATTGCGGCGTTTCCTGCTATCGCAGCAGAATGCAATCATAATACCAACAAAAGCCCTGGATTACGGTAGGCTGGGCCACAACTGGAGTGGCGTACATCTAATTAATCAGTATTGATCAGGAACATTAAATTCCTTCTTACAAATTGGGATTGCCAACGGAAAAGTAACATCGAAACCAGATATGTGATGCTGCAATAGTGGTGACAATGGGGTCAAGAAGTGTTTCCTTCTTGCTGAAAGTTGTCTTACGAGATGACCCCGTGACGGTGACGATATTTCCGTAGACATCACACATTAACTTGATCGTGACAAATGACCATGCACAGAGACTGTGTAGCAACATTCGAGGTTACCTTAGCTTGCACCTAAATCCGTGGAAACCAAGCTCAGAGGGGCATCTAATTAAAAGTGTTTATCATTCTCAAAGTCAATAAACATTCTGGTGATAAGCCAGTGAGCTATGACGGATAGGCAAGTTGACAAAGGTACGTTTTTAAATGACATATATACATGTATACATATAAATATATACAGTGTATATGTATTTATATACTATTATAAGACAGGCAGGCGAACTTTAAATTATCTTAGATGTACACATAATCACAGACGAAACTAGAATACTTTCGGTGCGATCTTATTAATCTTTATAACGCAGAAACCTAAGGCATGTAAGATATATATGCTTGCTGCAACAAAGATAAGAATACTTGCGTAAGCGGAAGGAGTAGTAAGTACTAACCACAAGAGAAATATAGAAACGCATTGCCTTCTCTCATATATAATATGCTGGAGGACAGATAAGTATGAATTAGCTTTAGAGCCGAGCTCGGGGGACTCAGGAACGTAGGCGAACCAGACAGTCGTGCGTAGAAGAAGAACGTATATGTCGCGACAAAGGTCAATATGAAGATTAAGTGATATATGTGTAAGATGTAGCAAGAATAGGACGGAGCGACAAAAAAGTCACAGAAGGCTGATTTTTTGCAATTGCGTAAACGCATGAGTAATAGAAACAACAGTAAGACCAACTGGAATATTGCTTATCGACCAACCTTTTGTTGTAATGCGCGTCTGAGCTTGGAGTCCAAGAATTTGGCGCAATAAAAGTAACAGCCTTATTAATATTAGTGTTATTATTGTTGCTGTTATTGTTGTTTTTGTTGTACTAATAATAATAGTAATAATAAATTATTATTATTATTACTCCTGCAATGGATGGAGGAGCAAGATGAAGACAAGTGGACCAGGAGGATACAGGGAAACAATAGAAGACAACGACAACATCCCCAGACAGACAAATAAATAGACAACACCAACAACAACAAAAGCTACATTTGCAAAATTCATACTTCGCGTCCATGCTGTGAAAAGACAGTCAGCAAGGAGATCGTTGTTTGATAGAGACTGATACATCGCGTTGCTCCTGACGTGTCAACGACTCGCAGTCGATCGGTGACAAACCCGCCTGGTGACAAAGTAGCGCCAACGGGTGTCTGGGCGAGATGTCTAGGCTTGTCCACGCCACGACGCATCGCCCGGGGAGAGTCGCCGGGCCGGGAGCTCGTTACAGGCCGTTTTCTATACACCGTCGTTCATCTGCCGTGTTCGGGGTGGACGGGTCTCGTCGTTCATCAACGACGTATCTGTAAACGTTAGTCGCTTCGACGGCCATGACCCACCCCCACATCCGTCGACTGTTTCCCACGGCGCCAGAGGTCATGCACTCGACAGAAGCACCCGTCATTCCGTTTTAGAAATACTTGGCATGATCGTTTTTCAACGACAACGGTGTCCGCTTTATTGAGCGATTGGTTCTTTTCGATTACATCAACAACTGGTAAACAGCACTGGCGTAAATCAGGGTGTGGTATTTATGTCCTACGCACAATGATGACATAATAATACTCTTGTTAAAAACATACTACACTTGCACTGAGATGTACATAACGAGACATAAACTGACGTTCTGGATTTGAATGCAAAAATGCATCAATAACTAAACAGATGCATAAATAAACGAATCCAATAATAAATAATTGCATAACATTTATGCAATTATTTAGTTATCAATTTATGTATGCATATATTTAATAGATGCATAAATAAATTGAAAACTAAATAAATGCATAACAAAGATGCCTTTCGTTTTACTAAATTGGTTGAAGCAAAGTGTCTGGAAATCATCATTAGTGACTTGTGTATCGGAGTGTGAAAGAGCAGTTCGTTCCATTTGTTCATTACATGTGATCAAACCTGGGTGGGGTTGAATTGGCTAACCCAACGTGTGTGGTATAAGTCACCATTTAAGGCGGTATTTTTGTAGCACATACATCGTCGTCTCCTCAATCACGGTGCCCAGATGCACAGCAAAGGCCATGAGAAAAACATCGACCTAAGGAAAATGTCATTACCTCAATAAAAACAAGTTTCATTACTGATGTCTTGTTGACAGTACACAAGGCACTGTGTTGACTATAACAACAGGCAACTATATGGCCGATTACAAGACTACAGAACGAGCAGTCGGCGGTTCCCACATACACCAATGATCACCTGCGCAGTGCACGGCCAGTTGTTGACACTGCTGTGACCTTTCGGTGGGAACACCTCGGATACCACGCAGTTAGCGGGCGGAAATACGATCGAGCAAACACAAGTGGAAATGTGACCGAATTAACGTAATAGAGGCGACAAGTGTTTCGAGTCTCTGCGGCCGCATTCCGGGTAGATTCGATTCTTTGTTAAAAACTAAACTGTTAGGGACAAGTGCATTTAGAATCACCGGCAATAGACGCCATTGGTCAACACTACAACACCCGAATGCTCTTGATGGTTGTCTGGCAGTTCAAGGATTTCAAGTGGTTGGCAAGATAGGCCGATAGACGATATTAACAGATGCTCAATAACAGTGGTTGATAAACTGGATGCTTATTTGATTTTTTCTACTCATCAGCAGGAACCGCTGTCGTAATTTAGGGACCACGCGAATACCACGGTTACTTATTGCAATAAAAGTGGTACGGTTGGACATTTATCTCGCAGTCCAGGGTCCTGCGTGGTTTGTGGGTTTACTGGGATGCATTTACTTGTGGTAAATGTTATGTCAATTTGTTACAACCTCAATACCAAGATAAACAAGTGAAAGTATTAGTCAGTACCACGAAACAATGTTTTATGTCGTATTCCCTGTGGGGAGATTAGTGTGGAGAGGACACCGTCGATCGTGAGAAAGGAACACTACGAGGGCGCCGGTGCAGAAGTACACAGACCAACAGCATCCTTCGACACACTGAACTACGAGAAAGAATATTCATGCCACCAAGCATCCAGCGATGTTAGGAGGTACGAAATGGTGGAAATGTAATCAACGTGATCCACAGCACCATCATGCGACACAATCACGACGCAATAAATTAAAATAGATTAAAAAAACACCAAACTAGACAAAAAACAATAACAAATAAGCGATAATACCTTATAACTAACATCAACCCTGTATTTGAACTTATTTGAACCTGTTAGTTATCGAGTCTCACCGCTTGTGTTAGTCGAGGAATAACGACATATTTGTCGAATAACACTGTATCACTATCAGGAGAGTAACTGTCCCAGTTTTGCCAGAACGTTGCTGATGGAAGGTTTGCAGCCTGGTCCCAGGGATTTTGCGCTGCCGTGATACATTACTAGATTAACCAAGATTACTACTATTACATCGCCAATTTTTATGAGGATTTGCAGCGGAAAACACCGCAAACTTGTTCACCCAATAACGTTACAAAACCATTAAGTCCGTAAATGACATCATTATGCCCTGTAAATATATATATATATATATATATATATATATATATATATATATATATATATATATATATATATATATATATATATATACCGATATTGTGAATCAGCAAACATGTGCAAATTACCTTCGTTGTACGTCACTATAAAAGCACATTTTTCTTAGTTATCCTTTTTTAATTTGTGTTTGTTTGTATGCAGGTATCCAGAAAAAAACTAGCATATTATTTTTAACACTAATAGATAATACCGGAAAAACGAAATACTGCACTACAAATTATGGACAACGAAACTTACGGCCAGAGGATATGTCTGGTTGTGACCAGAGGGGGTGTTCTATGTAAACAAAAGGATCCATCAGAACGTCTCGGTGAGGAACATAAACCAGCAAGAAACAGATCAAGAAGCCGAAGAAAACAACGAGAATGGCGAACAGCAAAAACGGTAGCGATGATTGATTATACGAGGACGGCTTATGTGATTTCTCCCACTGCTTTTGATGTTTGATTGAGTAGTCCTTTGGAAAAAGCATGTTGCTTAAAGGCAAATCATAAAGTTGCATGTCTTTTGGATAAACGTGCTTAGACCGTATGCGACATATCTGCAACAGGGCGCTAACCTACTACAGATTCGCTTGCATCTAACAACAGGCGAGCTTACGTATTTTTATATGTTAAAGTTGGCTTGGATCCCAGGCATCACACTTTAAGGAAATAATGTATGACCCAATGGATACGAAGCAACACCGCATTCGTTTCAATATACCCGATGTACGTCAGGTTTTTCACCTACGTTGCGAACTGGGAAAAATTAAAATCTAAACCTAGTGCATCATCCGGATTAGAGCCTACATACTGACGTATCAACTGAAATTCAACAACGGTAAACCAAGTTTATAGTGTTGCATACGATAGTGTTTACGACAGCCCCATTATGGAACGTCGTAAACTTATGCGATCACCATATGCGATCAAGAATCTGGGCGTCTTCGTCTTCCGACTCCTGCAGTTCGACCACCTCGTGTCCAGCTATTGTTCTTTGGCCTGCCACCACCTGCGCCTGATAACCTGAATTCGTCTTCTGGTGACGCGGGACTCGTGTCACGCTGCTGTATTGCGCTGGATAGCCTCACTTGCTGGATAGGGCTACTGGGTGGACTGGACACTGATTAAATCCACCGACTTCAAGGATCACAGAAATTGGCCTCGTGAATAATCAACCGCGTCAGACGATGAGAAGACATAGCACCTTCTGAAACATCTACATTGACCACCAGGCCGAATGCGAATATTCCATATATACATCTTTAAGATCGCGCACTCCTCGGCCCCGGACTACCTGAACTCTACCTTGGCCCCGGACTACCTGAACTCTACCTTGGCCCCGGACTACCTGAACTCTACCTTGGCCCCGGACTACCTGAACTCTACCTTGGCCCCGGACTACCTGAACTCTACCTCGGCCCCGGACTACCTGAACTCTACCACGGCCCCGGACTACCTGAACTCTACCTCGGCCCCGGACTACCTGAACTCTACCTTGGCCCCGGACTACCTGAACTCTACCTTGGCCCCGGACTACCTGAACTCTACCTTGGCCCCGGACTACCTGAACTCTACCTCGGCCCCGGACTACCTGAACTCTACCTCGGCCCCGGACTACCTGAACTCTACCTCGGCCCCGGACTACCTGAACTCTACCTCGGCCCCGGACTATCTCAACTCTACCTCGGCCTCGGACTATCTCAACTCTACCTCGGCCTCGGACTACCTGAACTCTACCTCGGCCCCGGACTACCTGAACTCTACCTCGGCCCCGGACTACCTGAACTCTACCTCGGCCCCGGACTACCTGAACTCTACCTCGGCCCCGGACTACCTGAACTCTACCTCGGCCCCGGACTACCTGAACTCTACCTCGGCCCCTGACTACCTGAACTCTACCTCGGCCCCGGACTACCTGAACTCTACCTCGGCCCCGGACTACCTGAACTCTACCTCGGCCCCGGACTACCTGAACTCTACCTCGGCCCCGGACTACCTGAACTCTACCTCGGCCCCGGACTACCTGAACCCTACCTCGGCCCCGGACTATCTGAACTCTACCTCGGCCCCGGACTATCTGAACGCTACCTCGGCCCCTGACTATCTGAACTCTACCTCGGCCCCGGACTACCTGAACGCTACCTCGGCCCCTGACTATCTGAACTCTACCTCGGCCCCGGACTACCTGAACTCTACCTCGGCCCCGGACTACCTGAACTCTACCTCGGCCCCGGACTACCTGAACTCTACCTCGGCCCCGGACTACCTGAACTCTACCTCGGCCCCGGACTACCTGAACTCTACCTCGGCCCCGGACTACCTGAACTCTACCTCGGCCCCGGACTACCTGAACCCTACCTCGGCCCCGGACTATCTGAACTCTACCTCGGCCCCGGACTACCTGAACGCTACCTCGGCCCCTGACTATCTGAACTCTACCTCGGCCCCGGACTACCTGAACCCTACCTCGGCCCCTGACTATCTGAACTCTACCTCGGCCCCGGACTATCTGAACGCTACCTCGGCCCCTGACTATCTGAACTCTACCTCGGCCCCAGACTACCTGAACGCTACCTCGGCCACGGGCTACCTGATCTCTACCTCGGCCCCGGACTACCTGAACTCTACCTCGGTCCCGGACTACCTCAACTCTACCTCGGCCCCGGACTACCTGAACCCTACCTCGGCCCCGGACTATCTGAACTCTACCTCGGCCCCGGACTATCTGAACTCTACCTCGGCCCCGGACTATCTGAACGCTACCTCGGCCCCTGACTATCTGAACTCTACCTCGGCCCCGGACTACCTGAACGCTACCTCGGCCCCTGACTATCTGAACTCTACCTCGGCCCCGGACTACCTGAACTCTACCTCGGCCCCGGACTATCTGAACTCTACCTCGGCCCCGGACTATCTCAACTCTACCTCGGCCCCGGACTACCTGAACGCTACCTCGGCCCCTGACTATCTGAACTCTACCTCGGCCACGGGCTACCTGATCTCTACCTCGGCCCCGGACTACCTCAACTCTACCTCGGCCACGGACTACCTCAACTCTACCTCGGCCCCGGACTACCTCAACTCTATAAATAGTTTTATATGTTATTTTACAGCGCTTTGAGTATATTTGGATATTGCGCTTTCTAAATAATACATATTATTATTATTATTACCTCAACACTACACAACCAGGAATGTTTTCATGCACGCATGCGTACGGATGCGGCATGAAAACAATAAAGTAGTTCCGTAACGGCGGTAGGCGGACGTGTTGTGTCATCCGAATGCGGAAGCAGCAACGTGAATTGTTCCGTGTAGCGAATCGAATCGTACCAGGGAATGACTCGAATAGAAAATTCCCAAACATAACGGGCTTCTGGTATTCCCCGTCAAAGTGTGCTGCGTCCGCACGCATTGCCGTACGTATATGGACTAAGTGTACTAGTTCATTTATTTTAATGCCATGAATGTACATTTTATCCGTAATCTTACTATTTTTTTATTCCCATTAATTCTATATATTTATTTGTTTATTATTATTATTATTTGATAGATTTTACGTAATATATTACTTAATTATTTATTGCATTATAGAATTGTATTTTTACTCTTTAATTCAATTTACGACTATTGTTGTTTAGCGTTTAAATGATTTAACTAAATATTGTAATGTTTTAACTTCTCTGTAGATTTATTATTATTATTATGATTGTACTGTGAAGCGCCATAGAGCACCGTGTGATTATGGCGCTATATAAATATTGTATTTTATTTATTATTTATTAAGTGTCCATATATGTACGGAAAAGCGTTTTTCAGGTCACATGCCAGTGAATATGTTGACATTGTGTCGCAACATGCGTTGCCTCGACAGTTATTAAATTAATAACTCGGATATATCGAGGCGAAATTCAGTGACGACAAAACGACTTACTGCGTTATACCTGCGCCAACAGTACATCGTGATGATTGGCCTTGACTTCAACCGGAAATGACCTCAATTCCATTAAGTTGCGCCGGAACTGACCTGTTGAAGACTATCACTCCACATTGGTCAATATTACGTCATTAAATAGCGATCAGCGGCATCTATAGTCAATAAGCGCATTAAAACAGTTGCCCTTCGTTTGACCGGTTGAGTCGCATCTGTTCTATTTTGTCATCCAGGCGTCCAATTATCTAGAGTAATTGCATATCAAAGTGATTTCCTCGACAACGTACTGCATAAACACTTAGTCCAACTATGCACGGGCAATCCTCACTAGATTTATACGTTTCCACTATTGCAGTTATCGCGCGTGTTATTGGCTTAACTGAACGAAGATTGCTACGGATTCATTGCCTTGTATAGACGGTTGACCGATTCGGGCCCCGTCATCTACACTATATTTTGCAGAAATAAACAAACAAGCACTGCGTTCAGACGTAAAAAGTCAATATGACATCATGATAGTTGCTTGGATTGTCGGCGCCAATAGCTCTTTTTGAAGCTGTGCTACGCGTAACCTTATTAAAATGC
This sequence comes from Oasisia sp. SBJ-2009, assembly GCA_964017155.1. Lineage (NCBI taxonomy): Eukaryota > Metazoa > Annelida > Polychaeta > Sabellida > Siboglinidae > Oasisia > Oasisia sp. SBJ-2009. The sequence continues at coordinate 1,274,540 of OZ024857.1, read as the reverse complement.
AATAAACATATGCGACATTAACGTTTATCATGTGTATGGTCTCTTTATAGGTACACCAATACCATAACAGCCACTTAGGAGCATCTATGCAAACATATAATAAACCATAACATCATGCCAAGTCATTGCCCTGTCTGCAGCTGTCGTTTGAGCCGAGTAATCGAAGACAAAATTACTCAGAAATAATCACCTGGACATACGCGCGGAATGGTCATGATTCTAAAATAAATAGAACTAGCCGAGATACCCAGCGATGCTTCGGGAAAGGGCAATCACCCACGCTAAAACGTTTGAAAATTACCATCTCTGAGGTACCTCCCCACCGCCCTGAATAAAATGTAATACTCAGAGTTAATGTTACAAAAACGCCGTGATAGTGGAAGCGCCATATAGCACAAACCATTCCACCAATATAAACTCAAACTTAGCCCATTAACAACGTCTATGCATGTACATACATTTTCGTAGGAATATTGCACAAGCAATGGAATTATACATACACTAGCGTGGAGCATCGTAGACGTCATTATTACGGGAAAGGCAAACTGCGTTTTGACAGTTCATCTGGTAAACAACATTTCCATTGTTATGCAGTGAACCGACGACTCACCCGTACACACGTAATACGTTGATATTGACGTGATTGACATAATTACCAATATCAGCTAATATTTATCTTACGCGTCGCCACTGAGCCTACGCTATTGATGTCGAGTTGACTGATGCAAATATCAATGTATTAGCAAATATTTATCTCGCAGACCAAACAACGACGGAAACATACGTATGATATCATTTGCACTGTTCTTCACGTAGAAAGAGTATACACAATAATTCACACACGCACACGCGCACGCACGCACACACACACACACACACACACACACACACACACACACACACACACATACACACACACACACACACACACACACACACACACACACTCAACACACACACTTAACACACACACGCGTGCACACACATATTTACACACACGAACACGTACATACACGCACACGCACACGCACACGCACACGCACACGCACACGCACACGCACACGCACACGCACACGCACACGCACACGCACACGCACACGCACACGCACACACACACACACACACACACACACACACACTTATACAATATATATGAAACAGACAACGTTTAATCCATAGCCTTCCACTTGTGACAAACGCAGTCGCTACTTTATATATACAGCCACGGCAGAGATAGCTTTCTCATCATCGAATTCCTGCGGCTTGCGCGCGCGTGGGATTCTATTACGAATCCGTTTATGTTTTCAATTACCATAAACGCGGACGTTTATGATCCCTGTTAATAACGGCTTTTGCCAATGCGAAGGTCTTTCGGGAGCGACTCCGATAGCAGACGTCTATACCGCGGACGCAAAAACATTGACAACGTGTTCGCATTGAACTCGACCGTGAGCTGTATAATTATTCTGTTAGACCCCTGTTTATTCCTCAATTAACCGCAGTTATTTCGTTTTCCGTGATTGCAGTGCGCGGGCCCTGCGCTGCGTAGGAAAATTACGCGTTTGACGTCGGCAGCCGTTATCGCATTGGCGGGTAGCCAGGGACCAGCGATAAATAAACACATGCATTGTCCTTAACCTGTCGCAAATGCTCAGTCACGACGGATATTATTTCCACATTTCGTTGTTCGTCATTTACCAGGTTCATATCCTTCGGGAATATCGCTTTTATATATGCATGAGCATCGTCAATTGTGAACGCGCGGCCTACTTCCAAAATCTCGTATCATATCGCAGCAAGCCGACAGAACAATTATCTCGCGTTAACTGAGTACGGCGGTGGCATTCATGGCACGTCTAATAACATCAACTCGGCCGCACTGACTGGCGGTTGAGCCGGGAACTGGAATATGACTGATATGGTGATTGTCGTCCGGAATGATTACAATCACCAGCCGACTTAGAATTGCCTCGGAACTCGGATAAAGTTTACTGTCAAAACTCTTTAATCGGGCGAGGAAATCACAACACGACATCGGATCCTGACAACGGAAGACTAGAGGTGGGGGTGGGGAGCGGGGGGGGGGGGGGGGGGGGGGGAGGTGCGGGTGAGATTGGGTGGGGGTGCGGGTGCTGTTGAAAAGATTTATACGGCGACGTTCACAATTCAACTCGCATTCCGTATTCAGACCTCCAAAACCGGGTGAACAATATAAAAGGTCTGGGAGGCACGCAACAGGGGCACATTCTAAGTCTACCAAAATTATAACAGCCTGTACCCCCTGAATGTGCCGACGGTTGTAGGCCCGTTAATGATAGTGCAAACCTATTTCGTAAGGGCCATATTAAATTTCGTATCATTGACGTGTTAGAGCTATCTTTGATAAGAAAATATGTAAAATCACTGGTTCGTGAAACACGTTGTATTTCTCCTATTGGTATGTTTTACTGAAATCAAGTGATCACTAGAAAATATACATGTGGTGAAAGAAACATATCGCGTAGGAGACACCATCTAGGAATCGTATTTTTGAAACTATTACACGTAGAAAGATTATGATAACGCCGAAGATGTTTTATACATATATTGTATTAACATTACAAATATGTAATAAAAACAAGTTCTTATTTTGTGCTGTACCAACCATTTATAAACACCTGACACGTGACCACGTGGTGGGCGACGTGTTCTTTAGAACGTCATCATGACGTCTATGGGAAGCAATCAGCCTGGTGCAATTACTGCGCGGAGACTATGCGTATACACAATCATATGGTTGTGCATGGCTCCACTACTGAGAATACACTGATATTTCCTTACATACTCAGGAAGATAGATGTTTCGCAGGCTCCTTGACAAAATTCAACATGGCTTTCTCTTAATCACCCAAAAATACATTTCACATCGACTGATGTTTAGCCACTCATTGTACGCAATAATTAAATCTCTCACACATCGTTAAATCATTGACAGTACAAAACCGTCTTAACCAATACACAGAGTACATTTCATTATCAGTTTTATATTTGTATATGGCACTCACACGATATATGGCTAATTAGACATGCAAACTAAAGCATCAGTTCGAATATCAAATCCGCCTTCATGCAAACCATTGACAGCCTACAGGTAACCCAGTGGCCTACATAACCGCCTCATCCAAACCCGTGGCGTTAACCGCAAATCCCAGCACGATTTCCCGTAATCCACTATATCACCTACGCGCCTTGACCGCAGCCTTGTTGACGTTTTCACGAAAGACCTTCGATATACAATTCCGTGAAACACTTACCTAGATAATGTCAACGTCCTATCACCGACCACGTCACACGCCCTTGTGTAAGTAATTTCCCACCGCGCTACTTATGTCTTCGTTCCTTCCCCGATAGCTAATTCTCTTCAGCGAACGGCTCTGAGGAGTCTGGTATACGCATCTCCCCCGCTGACTTCAAAGGTGTCAATGACTCGACGAAAGTGCTCACGGTGAAGGTATTAAAGTCAATTAAGTGCGACCGAAGCACATATTGACGTCGACGAGAAAGGTGGATCGTACCATAGCTCAAACTGACACGCGCGCTTCCTGTCAAGTACCTACAAGTTCCGGTTGTGTCGGGCTAGAAGACACGCCCCAATACCTGTTATAGACGTATTTATTGAGTACGTTATATGTGCCAGTCGTAGAAAGATATCACGACGAAATGTCACGGACTGTCACGAGGCTGATAATAAGGGCAAAGGTGAGACATTATAGTAGTAATTAACACGTAGAAATGACGCAGTCGGAATTTAGTACAACATACCCAGGGTTAGGGGATATCGCTGTGATTCTGATAATATTCTATAGGTCGTAATCGTGAAAAATATCAGTGCCAATCAAACAAGTATACAGTCCACGCATGGTGTCTTAGTTCTTAATTAGTAGGAAAACATAATGTAGCTTAGAAGGACCGCGCTAAATAGTGATTATAATCTTAGCAAAAGATGCAGAAGAACATGTAAATTCAATGAACACCAACGTTGCAATAAGCCATGACAGTTAAAAAAAAAACAATTCGCAATGTGATTTTGCATTACAGTGATGTTCAACTGTAATGCAATAAAATGCATTTGTGCAAATATAGAACTATCGGTTCAACGCACTGCGATGTCCTTTCGCTCGATGGCGTGTCCAAGTACATATTTGGTTCGTCGTTTACGTTCGCCAATAGATCACTTGGTACCTTTGCGTAATGTCTGCCGTCATAGTGGCATTATCATTGTTGCTGGGGATATCATGCTAAGGAAAGAACAACAGTTGTATTAAAAACAAGTTAGGGTTTTTACACTTAAAGTTTATCAGACTACGATATTGACACTATTAACAACCGCATGGGAGAATGAAGGCGAGTGTTTTAATATTGCAGACATATACTATCACATATCATTGTTATTTGTGCAGTTTTAATTTAAATATGACACTTATTTGCATTGTTTGTAGACATTTCTTTACAGCAATGCCGTCAGAAGCACAGTCATTGAACCCGGAGCGAACTCAATTGGCAAAGCATCAAAACAGCTCCATTAAAATTCGAACCCGGAAGACAATCGAATTTATCGACTTGTGTGTTCATGGAAGCCTCGTGACGCCAGGACGCTAATGTAGAACACAAATAGTAACTGTCAACGATACATCACGAAACTAGCACATTTAAGTATGATTAAACGAAACAGCCCCCGCTGTCTGTGCAGAACTGTCCTCCCTCCCATGGTGTGTATTATAGACTGTGAATGATGCAAATAATTTATTGTGCTATCTTGTAAAACACCCTGCTGAGTCAAACCAGCCAACCAACCAATTATAGCCAACCAACGCGTCTACATAAAAGGTAAAATCGGCGTTTTTGATCAGAATCATTACAATTATTGACTGTGGTCAAGTAATATGTTAACTGGTGAATACTATACTGAATGTTGCAAATATAATTAATTTACGCATTTAAATTGTTTTTGTTTCTCAAATATTTTGATATCTCGCCGACGCTGATCTTTAAACGGTTAAAATAACATGACGGTTCATCCGAAGTTATCACGAAACTAAATTCTCAAGCGACACATACCATAAGTTTAATTGATCTCGACATTAGTTACAACGTCAAATGACACTTCCTCGTTCTAGTTTACTACCACTATAACTACTATTACTATTACTACTACTACTACTACTACTACTACTACTACTACTACTACTACTACTACTACTACTACTACTACTACTACTACTACTACTTTTACTACTACAACTACTACTACTACTACTACTACTACTACTACTACTACTACTACTACTACTACTACTACTACTACTACTACTACTACTACTACTACTACTACTACTACTACTACTACTACTAGTGATAATAATAATAATAATAATAATAATAATAATAATAATAATAATAATAATAATAATAATACTGTATTTATTGAACGTTCAGCTCACAGTGATAGAAGGATTGTACAATAAAATAATTTATATATTACACAAATGCATAAATAAATAAATTATATATATATATATAATCATATTATATATATATATATATATATATATATATATATATATATATATATGCATATAAACACTAGTAGTTCGTTCCACAATCCCGATGCTACTGTGCCAGTTCCCGAAACGCCGAAGTTACACTTTCACGAGAGACGAGAGTAGTTGATACGAGGCACCAGGCCTATCATACATCGTATTGGTCTAAAGTCGTTAAGTTGCTCAAATTTAACAGATAAGTCGCTCGTATCATAAAGGCACAAAGGGAACTGGTGGGCAGCTACCCGACCTACTCAAGTCGAGGTGGCCGACGCCCGAGTAATTACCTGGCGAGATCTACATGTCCGTGTCCACGGAGGCTGGGAGTGCCCAGGGGAAGAAAGGCCGTGTCCTTCTGGACACGTACTCCAATTACTGTCTGTATTGGCCAATTCACCTGCGACCAATACGTCACAGGCACCCACACACGCATGTGCACACATAATAATATTCATATGTGTGCGTGTGCGTGTGCGTGTGCGTGTGCGTGTGCGTGTGCGTGTGCGTGTGCGTGTGCGTGTGCGTGTGCGTGTGCGTGTGCGTGTGCGTGTGCGTGTGCGTGTGCGTGTGCGTGTGCGTGTGCGTGTGCGTGTGCGTGTGCGTGTGCGTGTGCGTGTGCGTGTGCGTGTGCGTGTGCGTGTGCGTGTGCGTGTGCGTGTGCGTGTGCGTGTGCGTGTGCGTGTGCGTGTGCGTGTGCGTGTGCGTGTGCGTGTGCGTGTGCGTGTGCGTGTGCGTGTGCGTGTGCGTGTGCGTGTGCGTGTGCGTGTGCGTGTGCGTGTGCGTGTGCGTGTGCGTGTGCGTGTGCGTGTGCGTGTGCGTGTGCGTGTGCGTGTGCGTGTGCGTGTGCGTGTGCGTGTGCGTGTGCGTGTGCGTGTGCGTGTGCGTGTGCGTGCGCGTGCGCGTACGCGTACGTATACGTATACGTATGTATGTATGAATGTGTGTGTATGTGTGCGTATGTATGTATGTATGTATGTATGTATGTATGTATGTATGTATGTATGTATGTATGTATGTATGTATGTATGCACGTATGTATGTATGTATGTATGTATGTATGTATGTACATATATACACACATATATATATATATGTATGTATGTATGTATGTATGTATGTATGTATGTATGTATGTATGTATGTATGTATGTATGTATATATATATATATATATATATATATATATATATATACATGTGTATTATGCACGAGTGCACGGATGTATATATTAACTACTTACAAAAAAACTAGCATAAGCACAGACAAAATCAAAAACACAAACATAAACACAAACACAAACACAAACACAAACACAACACACACACGCACACATACACACATTTGCCCGTACCAAAATTGTACGTTGGACTATCAACCACAAAGCCTATTATGACGAGTTTGTAACGTACTCGTTGCCGTCGCGTAGTATAACCAACCTTTCGTATTCTATTGTCCGATTGTTGTCACTTATACGATAACATATTGATACTATGCGTCTATTTTACTCGACTGGAAAACATAACGGCATCCTCGCTCGCAAAACTTGATTACTATTTACAACCAAAAGCACGTACAATAAAATCAGTATTGAGTGGCGTCGGGCATGCGATCATAAACATTATTAACTCAGACCGCTTAGTATCCTGTGCTTAGACCAGTGCATGTCACAAACAATTCTCAGACGAAATGTCACAAGCCTCCCTTTATGGCGTATCACAATTACAACGGGAACTCGGAAGTTGTCGATAAACCGCCCTGTTAGTTAGGACCCGGGCAGCGTATGGGCGGCCCGAGCCGCTTTTCAGCTTATCCATCCGCCAAACCAATTAGGAGCATCACGTGCGTTGAAGACGCACTGTGCAGTTCAGATTTCATAATAGGACATGGTGAATTGTGGTCGAAACCACTTGTGATGTTTGCAGTGTTTTGATCAATAAAATAAATGTCATGATGTTGAAAAATCGGAACAGAGAGTGTGCACTTTTGGGGCAAATCAATATTTTTAGAGAATGAACATTGCTTAAATTAATTTAATTTTTACTAAAATTAAAAACATCTTCGGAAGTGACGAGCCAAGGCAGCGCGACTGGCTCTGACGTTTCAGCCCAGCCACACACCTCCAGTATTAATTCAGTTCCAGCTCCGGTAAATTATCTTAAGGATGCATGTGAAGCAAATGCTAGGGGAGATACAGTTTTCCCTAACACTAAGTATGAACTGGCTAAATTAAATCAACATGAAAAAGAGATAGATCTCAAATGATACATTTGCGACCTGTATGCCGCTGTTTTCCTACTCGGCGGTAACGTATTGGTACTCGGTCGTGACGTGGTGGTACACGGCCGTGACGTAGTAGTACAGTTAATTGAATTTGGCATAGTAGCATACGTAATCGGGCTCGGCTTCCAGTCGTGTTCGATTACTTATATCACTACGCCACAGCCTTGTTAAATACGCGTTTCATTAATTTTGATATAGAAAACACATCGTTTCGAAAGAACAATTAAAACAATAATATGATATTCATGTGTTCCTTAATTCGCATTTCACTTGACCTGAAGACAGTTTTGTTGATATTTTTATATGCTGTGAAGCAGTAATTAACACCCCGTCCCTCTCTCTCTCTCTCTCTCTCTCTCTCTCTCTCTCTCTATCTCTATCTCCCTCTCTCTCTCTCTCTCTCTCTCTCTCTCACCATTCTCTCTTGCAATCTCACCACTCTCTCTCTCTCTATCTCTATCTCCCTCTCTCTCTCTCTCTCTCTCTCTCTCTCTCACCATTCTCTCTTGCAATCTCACCACTCTCTCTCACCATTCTCTCTCGCAATCTCACCACTCTCTCTCTCTCTCTCTCTCTCTCTCTCTATATATATATATATATATATATATATATATATATATATATATATATATATATATATATATACATATATATATATATCCCTCTACTCCAATACCAGACATGACGCAGTACCATGATACATTTCTAATGTCATATATAATACTGTGTCCAAAGTTATTGATTTATCACTGTAATTACATCGATTACAATCAATCATAATATTTGCGACAGTGACGTGTTTAATTTAATATATTCAAATGTTAAATGTTATCAATAATAACACCGGTGATATTCATAGGCATTTCATTAGTGTTTCGTCGGTCACGAAATGTGATGCTTATTTGCAGGTGGGACCCTTTGTGGCACTTCCGGTTTAACAGGAAGTCAACTAACCGCCATCAAACCTTTGAGCCAGTCGGCGGTACTATGAACCGTGTCTGTCTAACATCCGAATGAAGTTATTTATCGTGGTACCTGGATGCCGTATTGACACCAGTTACGATGACTAATATGTTGGAAATGAGTACAATCCAGGCACTAAATAAACAACTCAAGGTACACTAACTTCTAACGCGTCAGTACCATTATTCCACCTGCGATAGCTTTGATCTTGGTTTTGCCGCATATATATATATATATATATATATATATATATATATATGTATATATATGTATATATATATATATATATATTTATGTATATATATATATATATATATATATATATATATATATATATATATATATATGTACATATATATATATATATATATATATATATATATATATATATGTATATATATATATATTTATGTATATATATATATATATATATGTATGTATATATATATATATATATATGTATATATATATAATATATATATATATATATATATATATATATATATATATATATATATACGACATCATATCATTCGTGTGTGGCCGTCGAAACGAATTATCCAACCAATACATACGTGCGGTAGAATGAACAGCTGAGCAAATGTCGAAAGTAAAGAAATCGAAACGCCACGTCAAAGGAACTAATGTAACAACCACAGGCCGCTGGTATGTGTACGCGCGTCTGACACGCGAGTTAGATTTACAGTGTGGCTAGGATTATGGGAGATACAACTGGATAACACGGCAGATTAAAGTCAGTCTTGTCTACTGGCTATGACATAGGTCAATAAAAATACAGTGTGATGATTTACAAATGCTGCCTTCAGTTTTATTTCAGATGGATTTGTTCATACAAACAACGTCGATGTAGATAAACATCCATCATATTGTCTGCTGGCTATGACAGAGACAGCGGTATGTCAATAAAATATTAGTGTGATCATTTACAAATGCTGCCTTCAGTCTTATTACAGATGGACTTGTTCATACAAACAACGTCGATGTAGATAAACATCCATCATATTGTTTGCTTGCTATGACAGAGACGGCGGGATGTCAATACAATGTGATGATAAATATTACAACAACATGATCAATATAAATGTGTAATAGCATGTATTTTGTTGCGAAATACCGAGAAATGTTAATATTCCGCTGTGCATCACTTTCGTCAAGCGGGAAGTATGACAGGGAGACATCATAATGGTGCAAGCTGTTCACGGCAATGCTCTAAAACATATTTCGAAGACTGGGATGGGAAACCAGAGATTTGAGGACAAATAAAAAAAAATGTCTCAGTCATCTGCGCATACTCCGACGGTGACAAAAACCAAGAAAAGGAAATTGAAATAATAATCACAGCCGGCTGGAAAGTAATCAACACGCGTCCTGACATCTTCAAGGGTAACTGTGGAATCTACTTGAAGAGACAACTCTACCAGACATGCGAACTTCCAATAATGACATTACGTGCGGAATCATGAACACTAACCGACGCAAAACAAAGAACAAAATAGCTTCCGCTCACAAAAAGTATGAAGAAGTATGTCACACCTCATACATTGGGAGGGAAAATAAACAATCTGTGTAAGAGAGAATACAACGGTCATTGACTTCAATGAACAAATCCGGAGACGGAAGTGCACCCGGTGGATATTGTAGGCTTATCAAGAGATCGGATACCACATATTGCGATGGAGAGGACGCCTGAGTGTGACAGTAGAAAGAGAGGAAGAGGAAGGCCGACTAAGACCTGGCGCAAGACTTTAAACAAGATACGGCAGAACTGGAAATACATTGGTGTTATGCCAAAACAATTGTGACAGATCGTTCCAGATGGCGAAAGCTCGTTGCGCGATGTCTCGAAAGGAACAGGAGGAAGTAAGTCTAAGTAAGACGGATATCGCTTTTGCTTACTTGGAAACGCCCATAGAAGGCAAAGGGTCTAGATGAAAATCTGAAAGATGGTGGAGAGACCCAGACGCACCAGACGAGAACTGAAGGGAACCCATCTGGCAGAGGAGAGCTCAAGACACGCACATATTGAAATAATATATGCGGAAAATATGTTGATGCATCCGATCAACGCCTGGACAATGGTAGCAAATGATGATATGTGGTTCAGACAAAATCCAATGTAAAGAAAACAAAACGTCACGTAAAACGGACTGATTTACCAGCCACTGTTCAGTTACGCGAGTCTGACACGCGAATTAGATTTAAAGTGTGGTTGTGGTTTTGTGACGTACAGCTGGAGAACATGGCAGTTCAAAGCATCCCTTGTCTGCCCGCCATGACACAGACAGCGGTATGTCAATAACATTACAGTGTGATGATTTACACATGCTGTCTGCAGTCTTATTACAGATGGACTTGTTCATACAGTAAAGTCGATGTAGGCAACCATCCATCAGGGTGCGACCGCTCGCCGTGGATATCGTTACCGACAAGAAACCATCAATAGACCCACGTGTCACTGTGGTCAATTGGTGGACGATGGTCAATGTTGCGGAACGATTTTCGCACATGGAAGTGTCCCCGTGGATAAGCAGCCTGACGTGGATGTCGCTCCCGATAGCGCGTGATTCACGGATGTCGTGACACCCAAATATGTTGACTTGGACACGTTTGGCTGTAAGAAGTCATCGATGGGACAGAACATTCATCTAAGGATGTCGTTATGGTCACTCATTCATCAACAGATGCATGCTTGACTGTGAAGACTTACATGGCTGACTGCTTGGAACAGACACACCCATGAATGTATGCGTCGTCATTCAGATAGTTACGCATGACCAATTTATGTCATCTACGAATTAATGGTTTGAACTATTGTCATCCAAGTATATATCATATCGTAAAATAACAACGGACGTTGTTACGCCGCAGCTAAACGTGCTTACTGTTAACCGAACGAACGGACGGACGGACGGACGGACGGACGGACGGACGGACGGACGGACGGACGGACGGACGGACGGACGGACGGACGGACGGACGGACGGACGGACGGACGGACGGACGGACGGACGGACGGACGGACGGACGGACGGACGGACGGACGGACGGACGGACGGACGGACGGACGGACGGACGGACGGACGGACGGACGGACGGACGGACGGACGGACGGACGACAGGACGGACGGACGGACGGACGGACGGACGGACGGAGGGACGGACGAGTGAAATCGAGAGAGAGAGAGAGAGAGAGAGAAAGCGAGAAAGCGGGAAAACGGGAAAGCGAGGAAGAGGAGGAAGAGAGAAAGAAACAACGGGAGAAAGAGAGGAAGAGAGAAAGAGAGAAAGAGAGATAGAGAGAAAGGAAAAAAAGCGACGAAGAGGGGAAGAGAGTAAGAAACAAAGGGAGAAAGAGAGAAAGAGAGGAAGAGAGAAAGAGAGAAAGAGAGAGAGAAAGAGAGAAAGAGAGAAAGAGAGAAAGAGAGAAAGAGAGAGAGAAAGAGAGAAAGAGAGAAAGAGAGAAAGAGAGAAAGAGAGTAAGAGAGAAAGAGAGAAAGAGAGAAAGAGAGAAAGAGAGAAAGAGAGAGAGAAAGAGAGAGAAAGAGAGAAAGAGAGAGAGAAAGAGAGAAAGAGAGAAAGAGAGAAAGAAGAAGAGAGAAAGAGAGAAAGAGAGAAAGAGAGAAAGAGAGAAAGAGAGAAAGAGAGAGAAGAGAGAAAGAGATAGAGAGGTGGGGAGAAAAAGACTTAGAGATAGAGATAATCAAAAATAAGTAGGTTTTCTATCTTGTGTCACGTTAGCATTGATCGATGTAGAATGTGGAATGTGTCATGCAGAATGAAGCCAGACCAGTCTGTCGGCCAGCGTTATCGGCTGCACGACTGCCAGTATTCATGTCTGTTTAGGACGATAAGCTGCACCTGCGATGTAAGACGCATCAGGTAGTCTTTCATCGCAATTACGTCGTCGCCGATGATCCTTTCAATCAGGCGGAAGATATACTGTGATCTCTTGTCAACCAAAGATCCAAATTCCTGTAATAACTGAACCTCTATGGGTTACCCATAGAGCAGGGCTCCAGGTCGTCTTAAACGAGACGTTGGCGTTAGTAGGCGGAAGTCTTGGTGCAAGTCCATCTCCACACCCACTTCCACTGGCCACATTTCTCGATTGATTAGTGTTTGCAGAGCAGACATTCCGTGAAGCCGAGACTTGGATTCTCCGTGAAAGAAGCCAACCGGGATGTCTGTTTAATTGCTTGGCCGTTTACGCAGTTGTTTACGTATCGCGGATTTGGTCGAGGCAGGGTTCAAACCGAGGACAACAGAAAGAACCAACAGCGTTATATTTAATGACGATTGCATGTATAGCACCTTTAAGTTCATCATTGCACTGCGGGTTGCGACTCATTCAGCTCGCGCTAACGTGTCGCTTTATAGTAAACACGCTATTTGCCATAAACTAGTTACTATTAACGTACACCGAACTGGCCCTTCATAAAATAAAAGTGCAAGAAAGTTCCAAAATATATGTCATAATAAAACTTATAAACTTAAACATTTGACTATGTAACACCAATAGATATTCATTTGTTTAACCTGCGTTTTGCTTTAGGATCGACTACATACTGATATCTTTGTTAGCATCCGTGTACAAATCGCACAAGTGATTCTGAAGTCGTAAGTATAAATGTTACTCAGTGTTGAAGACTAAATATTGAAGACAGCTATCACAGCCACAATGTCAACTCGCATTTGTCTCGTTTACCTAGCGACCACGGGTCGTCTGGCGAGACTTTCACTTATTGCAAAAAAACGTGTCTTCCACTCCCTGCTTTCAGACGCAGGCTGATGAATGTTGGAAATGTGTCGTAGCAACGACCACGTATTTCTCTCTTTCTGTTTCGCTTTCTTTCTCTCTCTCTCTCTCTCATTATGTCTTTCTCTCTTCCTCTTTCTTCCTCTGTCTCCCTCTGTCTCCCTCCCTCTCTCTCTCTCTCTCTCTCTCTCTCTCTCTCTCCCGTCTCGTCCTCTCTCTCTCTCTCTCTCTCTCTATCTCTCTCGCTCTCGCTCTTTCGCTCTCTCTCGCTCTCTCTCTCGCTCTCTCTCTCTCGCTCTCTCTCTCTCTCTCTCTCCCGTCTCGTCCTCTCTCTCTCTCTCTCTATCTATCTCGCTCTCGCTCTTTCGCTCTCTCTCTCGCTCTCTCTCGCTCTCTCTCTCTCGCTCTCTCTCTCTCTCTCTCTCTCTCGCTCTCTCTCTCTCGCTCTCTCTCTCTCTCGCTCTCTCTCTCTCTGTTATCAGGCAAAACTGCTGTCTGTAATTAAATATAACAATGGTTTACGCTGGGGCATTGTAAACTCGACACCACGACACATTTGACATTGGGTTATGTTACTGTTGACGACTCATTGTGCATACAGAAAAACATTGCTTTGTTCATACGAAACAGCATGGTGATTGCTTATTCCGGTTATGCATAGGAATCGCATTTATGTTCACGAGCCTATTCCGATGACATGTCGATATGCGGTTCTTTTTCTAGATATAATTTATACGATGGACGTTATTTTGTGTGAGACCTGTTGTCTGCAGCCCGTCTATTTGTAGACGAAGCCAGACTGCTGTATTACTATTTTTAAGTGTTACCGAGAGTCGAGCACGCCGAAGACTACGATCCACTGGGAGAGATTGGTGAAGGAAAGTAAAAATTGAAAGTTCTTATATGTCTCTGTTTCCAGTCTTTATATTCTTATCCCTGACAGACCTGTTTAATCGAACACCATCTCAGCTCCCACGGAAAAATTCAAGGAATGGTGTCTTCCGGAAGAAACCTTCTACCTGGACAAAAAAAAGTGGCTGTAACATTAATATAAGTGGCTTCAAATTATTCATTATAGCTTGGTGTTTACGTATGTTTGTATCTCGAAGAAACAGGAAAACTATTTCTTCTAGGCCGTAAGAAACAGGAAAACTATTTCTTCTAGGCCGTAAGAAACAGGAAAACTATTTCTTCTAGGCCGTAAGAAACAGGAAAACTATTTCTTCTAGGCCGTAAGAAACAGGAAAACTATTTCTTCTAGGCCGTAAGAAACAGGAAAACTATTTCTTCTAGGCCGTAAGAAACAGGAAAACTATTTCTTCTAGGCCGTAAGAAACAGGAAAACTATTTCTTCTAGGCCGTAAGGAACGTGGAAAACATAGACAAAAGTTCTTAGGAAGAAACGGAAAACTCACACACATAGATAACTGTTTGTATTACAACCGTTTTGTCGCCGATGGACTATATTGGTCTGTATCTCCATACGAACGGCCAGACAGCACAGCAGCTAATTTGGTTGTTGTCGAAGTATAAACCTAATGATGTGCATTTAACAAAGTGAATTATTTAATCTTAATGGTCCATTACGCTCGCATCCATGTCATTATACAGGCGCGTGTGTTGATGACAGACAGGCTTCAACACAAACGAATCCAACAGCAAGACGAAGGGAAAGCACGTCCAGTTCATGTCAACTGTGAATCAGATAAAGTGCCGTAGAATACATACAAAAACAGCACAACATGCCAGAAATGTGTGTTTTCTGTGCGGAGCGGCCATAATGGCAAATGACTGTGTATTGACAATATTGCGACTGGATGCGTTTATACAACCGGTCATAGCAGTGCATCGTGAGTGCACACGTGGATATTTATATATAAGAAATAATCGTCAGGCATGTGCGTTGAGTGGGGTGGTGTTGACACTACGCCATAGAGAATAGCGATATAATCCGTAAGCCAGTTCACTGTTACACGTTAATCCTTCTTAAATAATAGATGTAACGGTTAAGTTTTTGTAATTCGTACCGTCACGGTAAATAGAACCGATTCGCTTGTCAAAGCGACGAATTTGGAGAAATAACAGTGCATCGGAAACAAAACACTTGAGTCGATTATTTGTGGGCGACGGCCCAAGTGAGAATAGGGCACGATAATCTCTCCAGCCGTCGTGTGGGTTTTGCTGTTTTGCCATTTTCATTCACGGTCCGGTCCCCATCGACTCGAACGATATGTGTGGTTTTTTTCGTATACGGGCGTAACTGTCACAACAAAAATCTACGTTGTAAGTTTTATAGGTTTTCACCCAACAAATACCCATCTAGAAGGTGGGAACTATTATTCAGATAAGTCATTATTTTTATTAAAGTGTTTGCATATTGCAGTAATTTTGACTTTGAATACACTAAAGCGGCCCGCACACCGCGGAGAGCACACCGCGGAGAGCACACCGCGGAGAGCACACCGCGGAGACTCGAGCAAGATGCGGTCGAAACGCTATCATATCAACCGCATCTTGAGCGGGCTTCTTTACCGACAACGAGGTGGGGACCAGTTGTGTGTGGTCTCGTTAACGAAACTCACTAGCGTTCTCTATTATAAGACTACGTTGCTTTATTTTCCATATTACATCAACTCTACACACGAACGTTTTAACCGAAAACGATCAAGTTGATTTTTCAAACTCCATTCCATGGCATGTAAAGTGTTTAACGATATATTTATGTGAACGGGTAAATCTGTCATTATTTGGGTACCATCGAGTGTCTTAGTTACGCAAACAATTTTTATAACTCTGCATTTGTAATACAACATCATATAAGTCTGATATACTGGGATATACTCGCATCGTCGAATCTGTATTCGTGTGCGTGAGCTGTCATTTGGCAATATTGAGCCGGAGTTATTAATAACCACAGGTAACTGAACTCAAATTACGCAACTCTACTGACGGACTATTTTCGGACACGTTGACGCCTGCCGCGAAAGAAATGCGCAAAGCAAACCGAAAGTCACATTAAACAACCGCACTGCCAAGTAACATGACGTTTTCGCAGATTGCCCGCTAAGTGTTATTTCGCCATTTCGGCCAGCGTCCGTGATTGGGCCACAGATTGCATGTTATCGCGCACGCGAACTGGGTAATGCACACCTCGCGTCACACGATATCGAACTCTGAACCATGCTTCCGGTCACGCTCGCTTACGCACATTTCCTTTTACCGACGCGCCGATAGCGTGCACGC
>OZ024857.1:1247700-1250200 GCA_964017155.1 Oasisia sp. SBJ-2009 | reverse complement strand
GTATTATGTATCACAGGTAAAGTCTATTTCACAGCCGTAGTTCGTTCCTACTATAAACTAAAACTTAATAATACATATTTATTTAGTTCTTTATACGAAAGCGTTATGCTTTTACCAAATATGTTTATCCGGGTAGATGGTACCACGTTTGAGAAAGGAGTTTAAAGCGAAGAGACGCCAGCCCAAAACTAAAAAATGGAAACATGAGTGAGTGGGTGAGTGAGTGAATGGGTGAATGGTTGAGGGGGTGAGTGGGTGAGTTGGTCGGTGGGTGAGTGGGCGAGTAAATGATTACTAGACGAGTGAGTGAGTGAGGGAGGGAGGGAGGGAGAGAGGGAGGGAGAAAGGGGGGAGGGAGCGAATGAGTGCATGAAGGAGTGAATGCGTGAGTGGGCGAGCGAGCAAGCGACCAATAAGCGAGCAAATGACTGAGTCGTACAATTTCATGGTTATAAAAGTCACTCAGCTCCACCGAAATCGTTGTCATTCAAAGAGTTTGCGCCACCCTAGGACTGCACCTCCACAGCCACACGACGGCCGTCCAGCAACAGAGAGCTACTCCCTCAACGTGATGACAGCTGATCCATTAGTTCGGTTGTCATGCTGCTCGACATAGTCTTGGCGTTTGTTTTTTCCGCCTGAAATTACTTCAGTGTCGACTGTTCAAATGATGCAGTCGGCGGTAGCCATCAATCTTCGTCGTCGGCAAAGTCAGAGTACAAAGAGTATCCCTCAGGTGCCAATGAGTCCGCGACATCAGGTGTGTATATGGCAGGTACGTAGCGTCGATTTCGTTAGCGGTGCGGTTTGAATCCGCGAATACACCCAAAAGACATCCAACTGCACTAACCTTGATTGACGCACCAAAACATCTAACACCACACCCTTCTGAGCGCTAGCAAAACGTCCAAACTACTCTGATATCTCCATCTGCTACTTGATACTTCCACTTCAACATTACAACTTCAGTCTTCATTTCGCCTTTACTACTGCGAGCTGCGAGCCAATAATTGTCGTATCAGACGAGGTTAAATGCGCACGCAATCGCCGCATCTCCCAAACTACGGACCTGATCAGGTTCTAGATCGAGCGAAGGACTCAAGCCTACTTTGAATAAATGTAACCAATTGACCTGGTTCTTCTGGATTTCACAATTAAAGTTAAACACTCTTTTTGTGAACATTGTACTCACGCATTATTATAAAATATTAATACATACGTACTTATTAATGTTTTGTAATAATGCGCAATAGATATGCCAACTTTATAGAACCTTTTTTCATGCAATAAGCAATACTAGAAAACATATAACAGCGTGCCATATGCTGCAATGATGGCATTGTAAATACCATACTATTATCGTACTGAAAAGCTCTTCGGAGATTATCTTATGTGTAATAGTATTCTTGTTTTCTCATCCAGATTAACGTATTTTATTAAAGGATGGCATGCTGGTAGTCATTAACTTGGAATCTATGCAATGAAACACAATATGAATTGAATAAATTCATAATATGAATTTGTAGCACACGGGCCCTTTGAAAAAGCCGACTACGGCCCTTTGAAACGAAATGTATTTATCACCACAAAAATCTCGCTAGCTCAACATTAAAAGTATACCGATATACCGGGTTAAACAAACACTATATGACGGACAGCGTTTCTTCAAAGTACGCACAACGAACAATACATAAAAATTACAGACAATGTCAGTTTAATGCGCACGTGTTTCGACGGCTGTTTAGCTGTGCAGCGGCGGTTGCAATTATCCCTTTTGCAGGCAGACCAATGCCTGCTACCCATGATTCATCATTTGTCTTGTACAGTTGCGCAAATTAATAGCCGGTCCCTTATTGCCGCGCAATTGGTTTCACCGCGGTCCCTGCGCAGTCGCGTTGACAAGCAGCCGTTGAAAAAACGACATCGCAAAGTGATTGCCACACAAGGATCGCTCACTGCGCATCGGAGATGCCACGGAGAGAGGGACAATAACTACTCAATTAACAGACACAGGCACTGAGTAAATACCCACGCGTATTCCCAATCAAGCGCGCTACGAGAATCTACTAGCGCAGTACGACTGCACAAGGAAGCGTCATTAAGCGATTTGCGGGTCATTATTTTCAAAGCTCCTGATAATAGATGCTCCCTGTTTATGACGTCACCGGAGGCGCTGTTTCATTGGGACAATTTTAGGACATTTACGGTGTGCTCATTGTATATTAGTTTTAACATGTCCAAACTTATACATCAACAGAACATACCACTAATAAAGCCAATACGTTTACTATTGTGTTCCACAGGCATGCCTAAAAGCTATAATTAAAAAAGTGCATGAAATATATTAAAAACATTTTATGAAAGGACGTTGTTGCGTAGCCGAGCATCGGAACCGTGTTCGCTGGTGTTAAAGGTCCGAGCACTCAACGCGCATGCGCCTACTTTGACTTTCCCCGGTGCTCGGACGCGGTGCAGCAGGCCGAGCATCGGAACCGTGTTT
>OZ024857.1:1222700-1242700 GCA_964017155.1 Oasisia sp. SBJ-2009 | reverse complement strand
ATTCCGTGGGACAGTTAGTGAAATATTGTAGCGTTATTTAGTGATATATGACAGGATGATTGGATGATGTATAGCAGAACAAATTAGTGGCGCCGTGACGTTTTTCAGTGACATATCTCTGCTGACTTTGCAGAACACGTTCACATGTTGTTGTTGCGGCTAAACAACGTGCAGTTCACGAGTAAATTGATTCACCACTAAGAAAACGAACAATTAAATACTAACTTCATCTTTTTCTTGCCAAACATTCTAAAAAGGCAAGGTGATAACACTGATATGAAGTTGGCTGTCATTTTGGAACTTAAAATGCATTCAAATATGAATTTGCTACCTTCAACCGGGACAACATTTGATGCCAGTTTTAATATAATGTTCTTGATGTTAAACTATAATGAGACATGAATGATAACACTGGAAGGTACACTATACCGGCAAATTGTATTTTTGGATAAACCAGAAATAGAGGTCGCAATAATAGTTGAATGTTTCGCTGGCGAAGTGACATTTATTTGGGAGGGAAAAGCAACGAAACTGGAAATACACACAATAATTGCAAATTATGGCGGAATACAATTTACACACCTAGCATGCTGGCTTACAAAATCACACCTGACTGCTTCGCATAAAGAAAACGACGACTGTGCTTTAAAATATACACAAATATGCGGTAAATGTCAAGAAACATGAGTCGATTTCATATCAGACAATGAAAATAAAGGACATTTCTTAGTGGCGAGACATTGCGTGTTCTCGTGTGAGCGCCATTGTCTGGTTCTGCAAACCCTGAAACGTAATTGCTAATTTACGTGACATGGTACTTCATGTAACTAATGAGATCTGCTTTAAATAGCAACGTTCCTGTGCGACAGTTTAATACCCTCGATAGAAGAATTTCTAAATGTGCTTACTAGATAGTTTGTGTTTTAATTTATATTAGTAGCGCTCATGTTACCTTTTATAATAATAACAAATTGGTGATATTTGGTGTTTTATATATCTGTATCTGTCTGTTATTGGCAAAATGTCCTGGGGACACACCAGGCCAGTGGGCATGGCGGGTCGTTTGACTTAATTGTTAAAATGTTGGATTATATATATATATATATATATATATATAT
Organism: Oasisia sp. SBJ-2009; assembly: GCA_964017155.1. Taxonomy (NCBI): domain Eukaryota; kingdom Metazoa; phylum Annelida; class Polychaeta; order Sabellida; family Siboglinidae; genus Oasisia; species Oasisia sp. SBJ-2009. The sequence goes on along the minus strand of OZ024857.1, from coordinate 1,241,582 downwards.
ATATATATATATATATATATAGTGAAGTTCACATAGTGTTAATCAAAATTAAGATAGTTAGTGCATATGATATCATCTTAATGGCAAATTGACGATTAAGGATACGGAGATAAACTATCCATACGTAAGACCGTTTATTTCTGTAAAATATCTGCATTGTTACGTAAGCATTTTTTCTATTGTCATCAGCGAAACGAATCAACGATTGCTTAATCACCTACAGTTCCGTTTCAAGCGAGTCAACATAACTATTAGCCAAAAATGCAAATAGCCGATCCGACGTGACATTCTCCAATGATGAAGATGACGAAAGTCGGTAAAAATATGTGTTTTGACGTAAAAAGCTCAGGAAAAGACGGACAAACAACGTGAACTACGCGTCATCAACGAACCGTTCGTGGACCGCTGTGACGCACACGGCCTGATTACGTGATCGGTAGTAAATGTTATACAGTACTTCAGAGAACATGTACACGTACTCACGCACACATAAACAATTAGGCATTTACGTACGCGCACACAGGCACGCACACAAACGTGCCTAAACACGCACACGCACACGCACACGCACACGCACACGCACACGCACACGCACACGCACACACACACACACACACACACACACACACACACACACATAGAAAAACCGATAATTGCCATGATATTTTAGTGCAAACAATACCCACACTATACTCACAACATATTCATAACACAAACTCTATGTGCGTTTAATTCACTGTATTCCTTTAGGTAGACAAGAACGCATGTCGCAGCAATTAGTGAAACACTCAGTGACCTTTCCATCTGCTCATTATATTGACCGTTCTGCAGAAGGAGCGGTGGCTGACATTGCAATTTTAATAATCGCTCACTGAATTTAATATAGATCTACGTCGCTTCGTCAATAAAGGGACACCGCTGGAAGACGCAGTATTGACGCACCATAAGCAGGAGCGTTTGCTTTGTCCTCTTGGTCGGTCTGGTAATTGTTCTGTCGCACAAAGCAAACTACAGCCGCACTTAGTAAACATGTTCTACACTTCACCGATCGCACTGTTGTCACAGCTAAATCATATTGGCGATGATGCTGGCCTTGTCTTGGTAGCCGCCCTTTAGTAACAGAGAGGCCGATAACGGTATCGCCACGGCAACAATGAACGAAAAAACACCACGTGGATTAAGCAAATACCGTCCCAGCTACCAGGCTATTAATACCTGATATTTAGCGTCGCTAGCTCAATCAACACAGGTGATGTGCTTCACCAAGGCAATGCAACTAACGCGGTCCCTGTGGGTTTCGTAAGGCACAGAAGAAAGATGTCGCAAATGTAGCACACCCACGCATTTAACGCATCGCCATGTCCTAAATTAGACGATTGAAGATGGCCTCTTGGTGCCGTGGTTTGGGGAGGATACATCACAGATGAGTCTAATTCCAGCACTTCTCGGAAACCATCAAATAGAACCGCTCACTACTCTCTAAAGCCGTACTACTTACACATGGCGCTGATATACGTCACTAATTAATTTTACAACCTTTATGAAGCAAAATTCTTGTTCCCTTGTTCCCTTGCGGGGCGATGGCCCACGTCATTCGGTGGTCTGAGTTTGGTCTTTTTACTTATCACTTTTTCCTTGTTTTTTTTTGCCACGGTGCCACGGCTATTCTTGGCCATTCGCAGACTCGCCATTGCATTTACTCTAAACCCATCACATCAACCACACAGATGATTTTTTATATGTAAATTGTTCCATTCAAACTTCTTTGCATTCTTTCGCAATAATAATAATAATTCATTATTATTATTTAAAGCATTTAAAAAGCGCCGTATTTCCGTGTAAGAATCAACTCAAAGACTCTGACAAACATATGATACCGGTGAAGTACATTAAATGATCTAAGGCATAGAAATATTAGATAGGCAACGAAATTAAATGATTTAAGAGCAACCTATAACATTTCATAAAATGTCAATTAGATAACCGCATTAATAATCAAAACCAAATATGTACCAGGCACACAAAAATACCTCTAAAACCTTGCCTACCCACCATAGCTCCCTGTCGTAGCAATCGTTATATTGAAAACTGGAATTGTTTATAAACTTTGAGCTCGATTAACTTGTTTGTGTTGATGCACCTCTGAGCTTGGTTTCTTTAGGCGCAATATAATTATCTTATTATTATTATCATTATACAAAACACAAGTACAAATTAAATATATTAGCTACAATGATACATAAATGAATTAACAGGTGTGATATAGGTATGATATACAAATTTAAATAAATAACTCCATCCTGATTGCCTATTCAAAATGTCAAACACCGCAAAACATGTCATTAATGTCGACAGCAAAATTCAGAAAAAGATCTCCCGGAATAGGTATGTCTTTTTCAGTGACTTGAAAGTGGCAAAGAGGAAGAGGAATCGAACAATTGAGAACGAACGACAGCCATGTTTAATTCTTAAAATCATGATTGCCAATCTAACTACGAGTTACGCCATTATTATGAACTCCGATGAGGGTTGACGTTACCAGAATTACCTTGCATTAGCATTTACATTCAACGATCCACAGAAGTCAATGACACCGCTGACTATTCAAAACACGCATCCAGCATTGTTCTGTTTTCACTATACAAAAACCATGTGTCTGCATCATTTGCCCCAGTTCTTTTCTGAATTGTTTTTCTCAATTTGCCTGAGTGCTTTTCTCAGCGAATATATGTTAAAACACTAGACGTGAGTATCTGACCGATTAGATCAGTTCTTTGGGTTTTTTCTGTAGAAATGATCTATTCTGGTCCAAAATATAGACATCAATGAATGATCTTGTCATATGGGATAGTTGGTTTCTTAAGCGTCAGAGGTGTGATTCCACGGAGAGATTTGCAAGCCATGTTAGTGGAAAAACAATAAAGAAAAACAGGTTATACTTGGCACATTGACATTTTGTCGTTTCCGTGTGCGAATGATAACGCGTCACGCACGAAAAATAGATAGACGTGATAGAAATCAGAGTGATGCCTCTCCAAGGCACGGCTATACAATATAACACCATCGCAAGACCCAACAGTGACAATGTAAAAAACATGACACGTGTAAACATTGATAGATGGAACAGATAGTTGTCGCAGATTACAGAATAACTATATAAATAACTGACGGAAAAGTGGTGTTAATATGTTTTAATCGGTGCTAAGCGTGACTATCGATGATAGTGCTACTAATGCCACGACACTTTAAATTACACTTGTGATACTATATCGCAATGGATATGAGACTATCGTGGTAGTACAAGCTCACATCGCAATGTTTCTTGATGCGAGATATTAAGCTATATAGCGCAGGGACGCAGCCACAATTGGTCGTTAGCACCAAGGCTTAGAGTTGAAGTCAGTTGCGTAAGAATGGCGATCCGTAAATGATGCTGATTTGATGGATAATTGTTGACGTTTACTCTGTGAACTCGGTAGACACATACACAGTTCGTAATACATTTGACAATGTACGTCTATGACTAGTATTACACTTGCATAAGTATATATGCTGATGCACTCGGATAACCATCGCTATTAACTATAGGTTCTGTACTACAGCCAATAATCGAAACCTAAATTTACTATCGCTAATATTGCCTCGCAACATTGAGTATTGCGATACATCGATGGTTCGATATAAAAGGCAAGTTCTTATGTAGCGCAGTATCCAGTCCTCAGGACCGTTCAAAACGCTTTACACTTTACTTCCCTGACAGGCCTGTTCACCCAGACACCATCTCAACTTCTCTGCGAAGCATCCAGTCATATGCTACAAGTTATGTGCGAAGGCTGCTCATACACATGTCCACGTGTCTATACCCAGTAACTCATTTATACAGCAGAGTGAACTGGAACAATGTAGAGTGAACAACTTGCCCAAGATCTGAACACCGCAGCACAGGATTCGAACCCGGGTTCTCGTAGTCGAGAGACCGAAGCTTTACCCATGAGCCATTGCGCTCTGCGGCGAGGGGGTGACTGCGATAGCGATGTATTACTACAAGTCTAGTCTGTGCAAGAGAACCTGCATAGCAACGATGGGGGATGAAGTGATATGAATACGTGTAGATATGTTGAAGACCGCGTGGTTGCTACATTATATATAGACCGATGTGAACTTGTTTGATTTGCAATGCCCTCGCTGCATGTTATTGAAAGCGAGAGTTGACTGCGCTAGCGACGTAAAACAGTAACGTCAGTGATACGTTGTAGCGCTTACATTTTTCCAGCGTTATAAACGTTCCGATTGACGTTTCTGCGTATGCACAATATATGTAAAATCATCAATGTGGAGCGAATAGACAAAGCATTTATGGTATAAATACTACGGATTGTTCGTTAGGATGTATATAACCTATCAGCAGTTATTTGTCGCAAATTAACACGAGGCAAAACACATTTTGAGGCATATTTTGATAGCAAGCGTAAATCACGTGACGGTAGTGCGCCATAATCCGTGACAGTGATTTATGTAAAACGTACTATTTTATTGCATTGAACGACATTTTAAGAAACTGATCACAGTAATCATCACCGGAAAGTTAACGAACAGTTCGTGGCATTTATACCGAAAATGCTTTGTTGTTTCGCTGGACATTGATGATTTTACATTTATTGCGCATGCGCAGAAACGTCAATCGGAACGTTTTTAACGACCGGAAAAATGTAAGCGCGACAACGTCATATTGAGGTTGGTTTATGACGTTTGTGCGTCATTGTGTGACGCAACAAATTACGTATCTGCGTTGTGGTAAAATGACGCGAACATAATTGCAACTGTTGCCATCACGTGACCATTTAGAAAATGTCATTTTGCGGTTTAAGAACGCATATTTTCAACACAGCAATTTCGTAGCGGCAATCGAAAATTGACAAGATATTGTTGAACGCGCCATTCGCAATTAATGATAACTTTATAGATGTTAACAACAAGAAGTCGCTTGATATCGCTACTACAGTTGTTAGTCTCGCTTAACCGACTGTCGGTCGGCTGCGGAACTACGCCGAGAAGACAGTCTGGTACCATTTATGGTTTTTGTTTGGTATCCGCGTGATCTATACAATGCTGCCAACAACTGTAAATTTCAATTTTTACTTACTTTTGTGTTAATATAAGTTCAATGTTGAATACTTTTCATATGATATTATTATCTTGTAAAAGTATATCGTTATTTTAATTTTTATTTCCTAGTTGGCCTGAGAGCCAATCAGCGTCGCTACCCTAATCTGGGGTAAGGCTACCCAGATGTAGAAACTTAAGCCCATTAATGTCCCAGGCGGTGTTGAGGGGCTTAAAAGTGCTGCCACCTCACGGAGTCTGGGTAACCGAGGCTACTACAGTTGTATGCAGCGGAGAGAAAATTGAAAGCTTATTTTGGCTCATTGTATCAAAACTAGTCCTGTCCATCAATGTGTTCGCCAGCGCGTGGCCATAAAGCACGATACTCTCCACTCCAACACTGACTCACAGTGACAGTCCCCAAATATGTAATTTACACTCTCTTGATGTTCACCCCAAAATACATTAAATCTTATCTCCAGTACCTCGCCCCTCAAATAACCAAACATCTGCAGCTCCCCGTTTTTTTTTTACATCTATTGTTATGTTATATTGGATTTACATATTTTGCTTAAAAATGTACAATCAGTTCGATTGTTTTTGCTCCTCGCGTTTCAGACTAATTTCACGAAAAAGCAAACCTACGAAGTATCCCCTGTGACATGCTAACTCGTTTGTGCAAATGTGTGGCTTCGTTTTTTTTAAATAAACAGAAAACTCAGAAAAAGAGTATTTGCTATCATAGCCGAAACTCGAACCGGACACCCTGTGTTACCGTGACATCCGGAAAAGACTGTAGCTTGAAAATCTCGCGTGAGCGAAAACGAGCAGTGAGATCGACCTTTGACCCGTCCATGCTGTCAGTCCTTCGATAGACTGTTTACTATAATTTATAGAGTCGCAATATTCCCGTTCTTTTGCTGTTTTTTGTTCAACGATGGGACGCCCGCGTATGTTTGCGACCGAATCGGCAAGGAAACAGGGAAGTGCACAAAGAGCCGCAGAAAGACAGAAACAGCGGCCGTGCGCACACGTGTATTTGGAAAAAGTTATAGTCAATATAGACTTGTGCAAGTTGTGGAATCAAATGACATGTACGACAGGTTAGTACTCTATAAATTACTCGGCTTCAACCATTTCACATTGTTTTAATATTGCGTGTGCCAGCTGACAAAATTGTTTTGCTATTAAATTAGTCGACGGTATTAGGCCATTTAGGGTCATTCCGAGTGAACGCAAATAAAATTCCATAAATTGGTTGCTGTCATCGACGTCTTGGACTTAGTCTTAGATTATTTTTGAATAGTACTAATACAGTATGAGAAGAGCCTTTCCAGTTTTGCATTTGGTAAGATTAGCAAGAATCAAAAATTTGAGCGTTGTAGCTTAAATAGGTTTCAAGTTATGGCACTTTGACATTTGACAGGTTGTTAAAAATAAATAATTGTATTTACATTTAATTCACTAGTCAATATATTCTGCAATCTTGAGCCTGTGTCAGTGAAATTGTGGTGAGTTGATCTATATAATATAGAGATTACATAACTACAATTAGAATATAAATACAGTGTACGGTTAATGTACAGCTAGGTGATACAAATCATGATTAAGATTTATTCAAAATATCACTCGCGATAGGGTTTTCAGACCCTGATTGTGAGCAGAATACACATACCTTAGACATAAATTGATAAATTGTACATATTTGGTATATAAATGTGCAAATCGGAGGAATATGGCAGGTCTGGTTGCCTTAATTATGAATCTATACATGTATATGCAAAGATGGTATGTTATTATATTTCTTAAAATATGACCAACTTCCGACCCAAACATTTCGATGAGGCGTAGCTTGTATTGTCACAAAACCTTTTCTATGTGTAAGCTCATTCCTATAACTCAAATAACTAGTAAAATAAGTCTCAATATCCTTCCGAGCTTCCTTCACAACAAAAATGGCATACGCCTGGGTGCCACAATTTTTAAAATAAATTGCTCGTGATATACTATGACACAAAATTGTAACTTTTGTCATGATTTAAAGGTAAAGGTAAGGATTGCTCAAAGCGCTTTTTACACTTTACTCCCTGGTAGTTCAATCGAAGACCATCTCGGCTTCTCTGGGAAGCATTCAGCCATGTAGCAATTTTGCGAAGACTGCTTGTACACAAATAGTCATCACTGTTTATAGCCAGGTACTCATTCATACAGCTGGGTGAAATGGAGCAATGCAGTGTGAAAAAAACTTGCCCAAGGTTTCACATGGCAGCACAAAATTTGAACCCGGGTCCTCTTATTTTAGAGTCTGATGCTCTACCCCTGAACCACTGCGCTAATACTAGCAACCTTTGTTTATGACCAATATTAAAGAAAAACTGTTAGTCTCACAGACTGGTACATTTCGTCATGATGAAGTTTCAGTAGTATGCCTGCAGTGCAGTTGTGAGGAACACTAAGCAGGTTTTCAGCTCACTTAGTCTTCATGGCATTAAAATTAACTGATTTTAGTAAGTTTATTGTAATATTATTTTGCCTAAAACCACTAATGACATGTTATGGTCCTGTGCAAGTTAACAAACACAATTTGCTGTGTTTTGTGGTGAAAAACTCAGCAGTGATTAAGATTAAAAAAAATATATTTCATTCAATATTACAAATTAACTATTCAGGGCTGTATAGTCCAAAGGACCTGAGGACCTCTTGGGCCAGTGTTGATGATTAAATGTCCATTTTGAGGTGTTTACAGTAATGCTCACTGGTTTGGTTATGTTTTATTTCAGATGTCGCAAAGACGTTGCCACTCTGCAGCCTGTTACTATATGTGAACTTTTGTGCATGACATTGAAGAAATTGTGACTGATGAGTACAGACGATGAAGACATGACACTGATGACAAGAGCGGAAGACGTCACTGGCAAACCATTCTGCATTGTGTACAAAGAATGCCTTTTGGAGCTTGCCAGAATGGAGGTAATCATTGGTATTTGATATTCATAAAATATCATCATGACACAAGTAACTGCATTTTAAAGATGTTTCTTAAAAACTATTCATTTTGTATATGGCAAGAAAGATGTTATGTTTGTTTTGATTATGTTTAAATTGATGAAAGTGTGGTGTATATTGGTTAATTATATGTTGCCATATTTATGTTACAAACATAGAAATTAATATTATGGAAATTATACATTGAAATACCATTACATCATGCACTATAATTGGTATCAACTGCATTCTGATTGGGCAGGCTGAGTAGAGTGGAATACATAACTATCTTTACAGAAAGCACTAATTAATGCCCACCTATGTCACTGCATTCACACAATTTTGCTGTGTTTGTGGTCATCTCATATGAATAACCAGAGAAAAATATGCCAACTAGGTGATTATGGTGAAGAAACATTTAATTCATAATTACAAACTTACAACATATTCAAAATTATTCATTATTAGCCCCATGAAATTATGTGTAATAATTATTTGTCACAGTCGTCTATTTGCCTATTTGTGTAGATGGATAGATTATGCAAAGTCAAAGGGTGCAGGCTTCCATATGACCTGAAAATAAAACGAGTTTCAAATGTGCGGTACTTCTGTCATTGAGTAACACAAATTCTTTATACTAATCAGTTCTGCTGGTAAAACAATTATTACAATTGTTGTCACATACACAGCTATGCACGGTTGTAACGTTTAAAAAAATTAAACGGCTTAACCAGTAGAGCATTATATATGTTAATATGCATCTAAATTGTCAGCTTAGGTATATGAATTTTATTTATCTGCCAGTGGAAGTTTTTGTGCCCCCTAGAATTAATTTCTGAACCTGCTCCTGCGTATGACAGTTTATTTGTCTGCATGAGGTTTTTGCAGTAATGGGTGTCCTGGATAGATTGTATATTGTTGGAATCACATGTGGACTAAAGTAAAGACAACATAAAGTAAAAACATTTTATTGAAACTTTTGACAAGATTGACTACAACATAATGGCAAGCACTGCACATGATATATGTATTTATTTTTAATATCACATGCACATCAGATAAAAAAAAACAATCAGTAAAATATAAAATTAGGAAAAGGTTGAAAACATGTATGGTATATATATATATATATATATATATATATATATATATATATATATATATATAAACAAACAGTTACTTTTATCAAGATTCATTCATTCACAAAAATATCCAGCACAAATACATAGTATGTCAAATGCTGGTTAGTTAAAAAACATTAATCCCATTTATTAGGCTTTAAAATGATGCCTTTACCCGAAATGACATTACCTACTGCAAATGTGTGCCTAACACTACACCCATGGGCAAATTGTTCAAAATCCTGAAACAATTGTTACACAAGAACAAAATCCTGGCAATTTACCTAAAATTGTAAATTTTACTCATAATGCATGCATTATGGATATTACTGAAACATGCTGTAAATAGCTTATTTTTTACAGCAGTAGAACATAAATTGATGTTTTATTAAACATATTTCTCTTGACAAGTTTGCATACAAGTTTCACTTTGGCTTGAATGGCAGACTCATCTGACAAGATTTTATAAATGACTTGTCCAAAATATTTACAATGTGACAAAGTTTAACTGGTTAACTCCTGAAGTAATTGTCTTAGAAAGTTTTGACTTTCTAGATACAAAGTACATATACATACTATATACATGTAATGTGTACATATTAAATAACAATAATAACAAATAAAGTACACTAAGTTAACTATAATTATGATGATTACACTAGTCATGGTCCTCGCCATGTGGCTGAGAGTTACATGTGCAATCACTACCCCGGGTATGTGTTTACTCACCTGTATGAAGAGTACCGGCTACAGATAGTGGTAGATATTATTACTTTATATAGTTAGTCTTTGCATAATAACATAAGTGTGGCTGAATGCTTCCTACATTAGTAGATATGTTGTTTGATTTAACAGATCTTAATAAAGTGTAACATATCTGGCATGTAGAGTTTACGATATGAATACCAAATACCAAACAATTCTATAATTGACTTTTGCTAAATGTATCATAACATATGATATCATAAATGTCAGAGCCATGTTAATTGTCACTTTGTTTCTTGCACAGGTAGATGTGGATGCACAGAAAATGTCAGGTACCTGGCATGCAGTACCATTAAAGAGAGTGAACTAAGTAACACAGTAATGCCATCGATATCCAAGCCGATGAAGTTCACCAAAGAATGCCGAACCTATCTTATTGTGTTGAGAGAGGTTGACCGAAGGCTCATGCCATATTTGCCAGACCATGGTACCCACTGTTCTACCACAAACTGCAAAGCTAGTCAGATATCACCATATTCGCATGTCAAGCAACCTGCATTCTATATGGGTCTCTAGTCAGTTTGGGTAACTGACTGGCCTGGAAGTCAGTGCACACACCATCAGTACAGGGGAGTCTGTTATGGATGCAACACACGACTGAGATCACTCGGTTGATATTCACATGACATTTGATCTGCAGCGTCTTGCACAGCCCATGGTTGTGGAATCTTGTCCGGGATCTTGGATGGTATATAGCTTATTAACTTGTTGACCTAGTGGTGGTGTTCAGTTTCCTGTTGAGTGTTGACCTGAAAAGAAAAGCATAATATTCAAACTCAGTAAACAAAAACTGGCATCATGGTATTAGAGTTGTCATTATGGAGTGTTCTTTGCCATAATCAATAAATCTACAGCTGTATAACATAATATTTTATGTATGACCTAAAGCATTCCACAAAAAAAGCAGCAAGAAATATTTGGCTACAGCAGCATGTACAGGTTCATATCTAAGCAGGGTTGTAATTTATTAGGTCTGTATTGTCATTACATGAAAGTAAAATTACCATGCTATTTTTAAATGTAGGGATGCCTTATCTTATATATTATTATAGAATTATATTTACTCCCAAGCATAGCGCATTCATATTTTCTGTTTTATTTTCAATATACAATTTTGTGTCAGGGTATGTCATGTAATAACTACTGCATGTTATATTTGACATTTTATGGCTCAGCTGGATGTCAAAGTAAATGTTGGAAGTGACAAAATAAGGTGTTGTTGTGATGCCAACAGTATATTTCCTTCACTGAATATTCAAACATGTCTACCTTCTTCAGAATGAATAATAATTGATTTTATAAATTTATTTCTGAGTTATTGTTGTATTGTTGCTGAATAGTTTTTTAAAGGTGTTGACCGAAGTCTGTGTGGACACTGGACTGGACACACTTAGTATAACATGCATTACACAACTGCAAAGGTTATCCTAGTTTTCCATATCCGAGATATTATGAAAATGCTAATGAAAGCAAATGAGTATTGAAATGGGCATATTAAAATATTTATAAAATGTATACATTGTTGATTGTTAAAATGTTTAATTCACTTGGAGTGATCAGACGTTGGCCTCTTGCGAACTATGTATCCTCCATGCATTTGCCCGACACAAGTGATTGCATTACTCTTAGTCCCTCCTCTGCCTCGTCTCACTTGCATTGTAGTGTGGCCCATACTAATATATCATAATTTCAGTTGTATTATGCATTCATATATTGCTGTGATGAAAAGATAAAGATTAGAACAGCTGGCATATGTGAGTTGAAAGGTATCAGGTATTACAGAGACTACAGCCAGGCATCACTGACCACAATGGAAACAAGTGCAAGAATGTTATGTGTAATACTTGCATATGGTGTACACTGGCTAGTAGCTATACAAGCATTTTATATTCATGTTTACCTTTTTGTATATTGAATAAATTCATCACCATCATGGTTGTCATAAATTTTTTAATTATTATATAATTATAATATTATTATTATATAAAATATAATGCAAATCAGCAACATCCAGCAATCATAGTAAAATGTGAGTCACAAAACACTGTTTAAATAATTGTGATAACCAACATAATTCTTCGTTTGACGTTCTGTTGCACGAGATAACGGATGCTCCCCACGGTGACCATCACCCGGAGCCTAGCTACTGCCAATGTTCCGAAGCCAATGAGATATCATTTCGTCCCTAACGTCATCTAAACTCTCTAGATATGTACTTTTGCAATTACACAGCTTATGAACAAGATCCTGCGTTATCAAATACAATACATATAAACTTATAAATAAAGGCTGTATGAGTGTATCTGGCTGAGACTAAGTCTAAGCGATGCCGATGGCGATGCCGACTGTCAAACTTTAAAAATAATCTAACAAGTTAGAGAATCCACGTCGAGTAGGCCTATAATGAAGTTCACAAGTTGCAGTTCTTGTTGAATTAGCCCACGACTACTCGCCCTGGTTGCTAACTGCAATAAAACACTTAATACATACCTTCACAGAAGAAACATTTCGGAACGTTCGTCACGACACGCAAAAGCACATGCGGTTTGTTATTGTGCCGTAGGATGCCGATCTCGTATAAAACACGTGACCCAAAAAGGGCAGGACGTCTACACCGGCTAATGGTTTCGTCAGTTATACCCGGTGTAACGACGATTCTTTTTTGCCGAATAAAAAAAGATAAGTACGCATTTTAAAATTAAACTTATTGCGCATACTAGTTAAACTATTGAAACATTACACATCAGGACATAAAAGAAAAGGATTGGCGATGGGCAAAACGAAATGATTGTCAACCTTTAATTAATGTCGCTTGAGAACATCTTCCCTTCCGGTGAACTGCTTTCCTTTGATGAAACTCAGGAAGTGCTGTATACATTGTCCATCCATTTTACGCGTCCGATGAAATGACATACATGCTTATATTAGATGACCACTGCAGATTATTTTGATTTGAAATGCATTTGCCTACGAACATCAAATACTATAAGCACTATATGGTAAACGCATCAATGTATAATATGACCAATATATTTTAAAAATCTGTGTATAAGTTTAGACTTTTGACCCCGTAACCATAATGATAATTGCAGTCAACAAAAGAAACAGCGAACAATGAGTGGTAACAAACATATATAACTTTACTCATCTCCCACTTTTGTGTCCATAAAAAAATAGGGTTTTGATTAAGCAAATCGACACATTGCAGATTAATTTATAAAACCGTTCGTAAAAATATTATGATTGCGTAAGGCAGAACGCAAATGGACAAATGTACGCAGAAGATCTAAGTAGATCTGCTGCGTACATTTGTCCACACTACCACCGCCATGAAACGGCAGAGAGAAAAAATGGGAACAATATGAACTTATTGTATGTTGTGATAGGAATAAGTGGACGGTTACCTGCCTGCCCGCCCGCCCCGCCTCGCCCGTCAATGACTGCTGGATAATGCCAGGCATCTGCTGCACGAAATGCACTGTGAAATGTTCACACGACAATCCAGAAGATGGCGTTGGTAGTGTCGACAAATACATCATTTGTTATGCGTCAGATGGCGGCACTGGCGTTACTGCGCGGCAACAATCGTAGTCGATTGGCATTGCATGAACACATTCTGAATCACACAATGCGTTCGTCAACTTTGAGAAAGCCTTTGAATTAATTCAAAGTCAAGCAGTACTGACCCCGAATCAAGAACAAACTATAGAACACGGTTCATCTATATAAAGAAATCGACAAGATCAACTTCAGTAGACGGGTTCGACAAGGAGACACCGGCATATTATTATGGACGTTGTTGCGTAGCCGAGCATCGGAACCGTGTTCGCTGGTGATAAAGGTCCGAGCACTCAACGCGCATGCGCCTACTTTGACTTTCCCCGGTGCTCGGACGCGGTGCAGCAGGCCGAGCATCGGAACCGTGTTTGTTTGTAATAAAGGTCCGAGCATTCAACGCACAGGCGATTTTTTGGTCGCGTTATCCTTTCACGTTACCCTTCGCAGCAGTATCAGTACGGGTGCATAATACTGCTACTAGCGATTCATAAGGATATTCGATTAATAGCCTATGGAAAAGAATTGAAATAAATACATAAATTTTATAAGCCCAATTGCATGATTAGAAATGTTTTTTGCGTTAATGGCATGAATTTAAGTACGTAATATATATCCATAACGACATTATAATTAATAAATATGAGCATTATTAATAATTACATGAGCACCGAAAGAAACAACTGGGACATCATACAGCGTATGGCTGGTTGAGGATTTTTTTTTTTCATAGGGCATAACAGGCTAAAGTAATTGCGTTTTGAGAACTGCAGATTGTAATTGCTGTAGTATAGCAGAATGATTTATGGACTTCGTGTTTTTATATAGTAAATTTAATATTATCATTTTAATAGAGCCAGTTCCATTAGAAAAAGATTATAAGTAATAAGTGTTAGAAGATAATATTTATTTGCAGCTTATATACTAGTTGCTGTGGTACAAATAATACGAATATAGATGCTGTTTCCTGAAATTATATATCTGCTGTATTACTTTATGCAGAATTATTAAATACACACATGTGTAATGTAGCAATATTGTATGTAGCAGTTTATTACTGGCAGATGACAAAAGAACTTCTCTACAATGAGGCAACATTAATATTTAAGTGACGTATGTACACGTTATGCGCGAAGATAAATCGACTTGCAATCTGACAGAGTAATGTAAAGCGTTTTGCACTAATGTAAAAAACTTGCTACGTGATCTCTATTATCTAGAAGACATTACTAATGCATGGTAACTGATTCCATACTGACATTATGAACAGGGTATACAACTACGTCATGCACTTGAAATCTGACACAGTAATGCAAAATATGCACATGTAGTGCACTAATATAAGCATAAAAGTAAGAAAGGAGAAAGGTAAATCATATATATATTTCACAAATGGCATAATACTAGTTATATATAGTTATACAAAAGGGTTACCATGACACATGCTAGATTAGTGGGTAATGTAGCGAAATGGGAACATAGCTCATGAAGTCAACACTGCCAGTTTTGAGTTTCGCTATGGTTGCTATATTTTGATTACAGTGTTTATGTAAGAGGAGAAATGTAAAACATATACATGACATGAAGGTGAATTTATTTTCGATGCTCAATACAAATATAAATACATAGGTAAATTGATTGTAAAACATTGCACAAAAGGGTTATCATGACACATGAGATTTGCGGTAATCTACTATTTAACAGCAGGAACTGCGTAATATCTAAGGTAGTAGGGGTTATATTTGTAAAACATAATTATGCCTGGGATAATTATTAATTTAATGCACTGAAATAATGAAATGAAGGCAAAGAATATCAATAATAAACAATTAAGTCAACATAACATATATCTTATATAACAAACAAATGAAAATTATGGTCATTATGGCATTATGCTTGCGACATTTTAATTGCAGTTTTAATACATTTTATTATAATTTTATATAAATAAATATTGAATTAAAACGTAATAGTGCATTCATTGACACATAACTATTTCACTAATATAACATTAATCAAGCAAAACAATAACTAGTATAATAACATTAAGCATGAATTACATTATTATTGTAATATAAAACTGACACTTATTATGTGGTTAAAAGTGACATATTGCAATTCGATAAAGATAGTCATAACAGCAAAATTGAAGTGGTGCAAAATTTAAACAAATGTCCCCATTTGATTTGTCTCGTTTGGACGCCGAGTTATCTTGAGCCGACTCGGCCCGGGCCGAGTTGTCTGTGTCAGTCTGTGAGCCGAATCGACTGGCATTTGTCTTCGAAGTATTTTTGTGCTCGGGCTTAATCTTGCCAGCGCTGCCAGGATATAGAGCCACCGACGTAGCCAATGTCTTACAGTCCCGCCTGTAGTCAATGTAGAGTTGCACGGCTGTTCTATTTCCTTTATTTGCGTCAAAAGCATCGCCTACATTCATCCCAACCCAAGTACAACCACACCATGCTCGGCTGCCGTGAGAAAGAGCGGAAGCAAGAGGCAACACGTGACAATTGGCGCATGCGCGTTGAGTGCTCGGACCTATAACGCTGAGGAACAGGGTTCCGATGCTCGGCTACGTAACCACTTCGTATTATTATTGTCCAAGCTGTTTACGGCAACACTCGAAAGCTTCTTCCGAATTCTAACCTGGCAAAACAGAGGCTTCAGGACAGATGGGAGAACATCTCAGTCATCGTCGCTTGGCCAACGACTTACTCACGTGAACAAAAGCACCAAAGCTGAATGAGCTGGCTAGTAAAAGTGAAGATATGAGCTTGACGTAGACTCGTTTAACCGACTGTCGGTCGGCGGCGCAACTACGCCGAGAAACGTTCAGGGGCTGAAGGGTGCTGCCACCTCACGGAGCCTGGGTAAGCGAGGCTAGAGCTTGACGATGAACTAGTCTAACAGTGGCTCAAGGGTAGAGCTTCGGACTCTCGACAACGAGAACCCGGGTTCGAATCCTGGCTGCGGCGTTAAAACCTTGGGCAAGGTTTTTCACTCTACATTGCTCCAGTTCACTCAGCTGAATAAAATGAGTACCTGGCTATAGAGAGTGTTGGATATGTGTACGAGCAGCCTTCGCGCATTAATTGTAGCATATGGCTGGATGCTTCCCAGAGAAGCCGAGATGGTGTCTGAGTGAACAGGTCTGTCAGGGAAGTAAAGTGTAAAGCGCTTTGAGCGGTCTTGAGTACTGGATATTGCGCTATATAAGAACTGCCTTTAAACATAAAGGTGATGACGGCAAATGATACATCAATATATGTAACAACACTCAGACCGAGAACGTTGAAAGCTATGCATACATGCGACAGCGATACAGCATCAGATATAAAAGACAAGACAAAGATATTCAAATAGGTTGCTCTGCCGGCTGAACAACATCTATAAGGCTAACTTTAACTGGGAACACAATATTTATAACGTAACAGTTATTGGATTAAATATCGATTTGTAGAGTGTAGTATTAACGAGTATTAATTTCTTTAATAGCTATTATAAAATATTCATCGATTTTTTTGGGATCATTTAATTGTATGTTATATTCATAGAACATTGCTCATTTTGTTATTTTAGAATAGGTTGTGTTACATTCTTAATAGTGTGTCTACTTTAAAATTGCCAGTGATCAAATCCTCGCCCGCCACGAGAACCAATATTGTGGTTACCAGCGCATTATTATAATGTTTATATGATTCTATCTTTCTGTCCGCTATTACATTCTCACCGATGTCGCGTATGTTGGTTTCAGGGCTACGACGTGCGTTTGCTAGAATCCAGTAGATGGCAGTAGTAGTAGTAACGTTGCCGATCAATGCAATAGAGGGCGTCTTGTACCGGGAATATTACAGATTACTTACTTCTTGGGCCAGAAAAGCAGCCCGTCTAGGCACAATCACTGCCTTTACTGTGTTTCTATAATTGTAAATTGTGGGTCATAGGTTACACTGAAATTGTATTAAATAGCCATTTCGCCAAAAAGGCTCCGTTAATACCTGTTTACATCTACTGATGGTGAAACGGATGATATCAACGTTCATATGTTTGAAAAAATGAGGGCTTGAATATAAAATTGAAATAAGTTTGTACAACATATTAGTCAGGACAGTTTACACTGATTCAAATTGCTTCAACACAATTACGCCAATAACATTTCAATTTAATATTTCAAGAAACCTAATTAATGTTCTGAACATATTCATCCGAGGAGCTCAAGTGTCAAGTAACTGAACTGTTTGCGCGTGGACGTTTGTCCAATGCGGCACTGTAGCGAGGGAAGTGAGGGAAGTCAGAAAGCGCCTCCGTTGAACATAGTATTGCTCACGCGAGCGCACTGTGCACAGTTCCAAGCGGATACATTAGCATTACAGAGCGTTTTGTTGTTGCCGATGTCAGAAAGAAATTGCGGAATGGTCCGGAATAAAAATTCCGAACGCTGAAGAAGGAGTGGAATATGAAGGGGAGGAGGAGGACAAGAAAGAGAAACTTTACAAGAAAAAAGTAGAAAGAGAAGACGAATATGATGAGGAAGGAGAATTCGAAGAAGGTAGGCAACATAAAAACACACACGTTCCGCGTATGACTTGTTTTTTCTCACTATCTGCTCAAAATAGGGATCCATACATTTCCAAATTGAAGAACCGCCTAAATTTGCGGTTGTGTAATATTTTCAAGAATAAATCAAATAAACAGTAACATAATGATAAGCCCTCTCGTCTATGCTTGACATAGACAACACCATATATAAGATGAGCAAAATATCATAATCTGGTAAACATCATTCATGATAATTATGATTACGTTAGTAGAGACATATGTGTTGCTGCCTTTCAATCTTCGACGGTTATTTACTAATTGCTGTGTTCATATTGGCACGTTGACATTACCTTCACCCAAATCCGTCCTGCGGCATTTAGCATATTCATGCAAGCATGCGCTGCGAAAGACGAACGCACGTCCGCACAGAGATTAATACACCAATTAACTAAGGAGGACATAATGTATCTAATAATCAACATTAATGGCAATCGATAGGAAATCTTGTCAGTCGGCTTCACCAGTGAAAGCTCATCACATCCGAGTAATCAGCGGGAAGCCATAAAGGCGTAGATTGTTTTTCCTAACCGGCGACTGTGCTCACCCAAACACAACGGAACAGAACAGAACCAACGATAGAACCGATGCTCAAGGGCTGCTCGCAAGTGGAATTTAATTAATACCTCTGAAACCTTTCCGTTTGCCTTCACTCACACTGACGTGAGTTGTGTCAAAATGGCTTCTCGCTTCTCTGGTCGACCCTATAAAGGATCCAGCACCGGGACGTATCTCGCGCGTGTCCTTTTGCAAGAAG
>OZ024857.1:1205200-1220200 GCA_964017155.1 Oasisia sp. SBJ-2009 | reverse complement strand
GATCGATCGATCGATCTATCTATCTATCTATCTATCTATCTATCGATATATCGATATATCGATCTATCAATCAATCAATCAATCAATCAATCAATCAATTGACATCTGAATGTTCTGTCAATGTCTGGGATAAATACTTTGCTTCTCAAAACGCTTCGTTCTTTGGTCTCGTGACCAGGTTTGGTTTCAGAATAGACGAGCCAAATGGCGAAAACAAGAATCAGGTCGCCACGTAGGTTCATGTTATCCCATCATGCACAGCGACGTCAGACTTCCGCCCTATTACAACTATGCAGAAGACGCGACACTACTTGTGAGTGCTGACATTCAGCTGCGCGTTGAGCTGACATTGTTACAATGTTGTACGTTACTGAGAAATATGTTATCATTATGAAACTTTTTCGATAAATTCCGTTTCGAATCTTGGACAATTTGCTGATCTCCACGTTGCTCCAGTTCACCCAGCTGTATGAACGAGTATCTGGTTACATACAGCTACATACAGTGGTGGAGATTATGTTCGATTGAACAAGTCTGCCAATGATTTTACAGTAAATCGCACTGAGCCGTCCGTCCGTTCGCCATAAGTCCGTCCGTCCGTCCGTCCGTCCGTCCGTCCGTCCGTCCGTCCGTCCGTCCGTCCGTCCGTCCGTCCGTCCGTCCGTCCGTCCGTCCGTCCGTCCGTCCGTCCGTCCGTCCGTCCGTCCGTCCGTCCGTCCGTCCGTCCGTCCGTCCGTCCGTCCGTCCGTCCGTCCGTCCGTCCGTCCGTCCGTCCGTCCGTCCGTCCGTCCGTCCGTCCGTCCGTCCGTCCGTCCGTCCGTCCGTCCGTCCGTCCGTCCGTCCGTCCGTCCGTCCGTCCGTCCGTCCGTCCGTCCGTCCGTCCGTCCGTCCGTCCGTCCGTCCGTCCGTCCGTCCGTCCGTCCGTCCGTCCGTCCGTCCGTCCGTCCGTCCGTCCGTCCGTCCGTCCGTCCGTCCGTCCGTCCGTCCGTCCGTCCGTCCGTCCGTCCGTCCGCCCGTCCGCCCGCCCGCCCGCCCGCCCGCCCGCCCGCCCGCCCGCCCGCCCGCCCGCCCTACCGCCCGCCCTACCGCCCGCCCTACCGCCCGCCCGCCCGCCCTCCCGCCCGCCCGCCCTCCCGCCCGCCCGCCCGCCCGCCCGCCCTACCGCCCGCCCTACCGCCCGCCCTCCCGCCCGCCCTCCCGCCCGCCCGCCCGCCCGCCCGCCCGCCCGCCCGCCCGCCCGCCCGCCCGCCCGCCCGCCCGCCCGCCCGCCCGCCCGCCCGCCCGCCCGCCCGCCCGCCCGCCCGCCCGCCCGCCCGCCCGCCCGCCCGCCCGCCCGCCCGCCCGCCCGCCCGCCCTAAATATTAGCAAGTGCAGTCATGAACATTCTCACAGTTCTTATATATTCATTGCATTGTTCGTACTAAAATGTTACAAGCGCGTGGTGATCTCTATAATATATTATAACAGTTATGCTTTGTGATACTCTGAATGGAATATGACAATGAGACAAACGCACGCACGAACGCACGCACGGTCGTGTCATATTATGGCGGTCGCCGGGAAATATACGCCTAAACTAGAATAGAAACTTCTGAATAAACCAGAGGCGTGATGTTTATTGCTGTTCCACATCGTCATAGTGTAGTTCTTTTACATATTGTTATCACACAGAGTTTCCTGTAACTTGAAATTCCGTCTCAGTTACAGCCAGTCGCCTACTGCCCGGCCTTCCTGCGAACGTTTCTACCGAGACTTCCGGTCAACGTGTCCACGTTCTCTCCGCCAATACCGTGAGCGATAGTCTACGCTTGGAATATTCGCAGCTGACATCATAACGTCCATTGCGTACACGTGACCATCAAGATAGATACTTACTTAGTACTTACAACACAGTCAAGTATCAACTTGATTCCTCAAAGCTCTTAGCTGAGCTTCGCCATAGAAGAAAAATACTAGTTTCACTGTTACCGATAGAGGACACCACTGGTCGAATAAAATAATTTTCGTTTCGTCGATAGGGTTTATTTGTACTGAGACTGAGAGGCCCGGACAAATGAAGTAATTGTGTGTGTGTGTGTGTGCGTGTGCGTGTGCGTGTGCGTGTGCGTGTGCGTGTGCGTGTGCGTGTGCGTGTGCGTGTGCGTGTGCGTGTGCGTGTGCGTGTGCGTGTGCGTGTGCGTGTGCGTGTGCGTGTGCGTGTGCGTGTGCGTGTGCGTGTGCGTGTGCGTGTGCGTGTGAATGTGTATGTGTGTATATGTGTGAGTGTGTATTTGTGTGTGTGTACGTGCGTGCATGCGTGAAGGCACGTGTAGACACGCCTGTGTGGTATTTGATAATGAAGGTTAGCCTGTAAGTTTAGGGGTATAAGCAAAACACGTCCACTGCTGTGGGAATCATATCACCCGAACAAAATACCATTTCTTTCAGAACATTGTTTTGCAGTTACAAAATGATAAAGATTCCGTTTAGTGGTACTGAGCAATTTATGTTTATGTAACTGCTATTACTAAAATTAATACAAAAGTATGGGGCACACATATTAAATGCACTCTTCTTTTGCGCGTCAGCAGGATTGTCTGTTACATATGTCACCAGCGAGAGTGCGCACTGGTCCCAAATTATTTTGTGTACGATGACTCTGGCGCGACACCACGTGGCCTGGGTAACCGAGGCTATGGCGAAATGACTCCGCAATGTGGTACATAATTCATATAGCATGGACGCGTCGGAATGTGGAATGAATACAGTCATGCTATTTTAATGTGGATTTATACACAAGTACAAAACGTTGATAAAATTCGCCCATTTATTGTCTGATGTCTTACGTTCTTCGCAAGGAATAAAAGGAG
Source organism: Oasisia sp. SBJ-2009 (assembly GCA_964017155.1). Classification (NCBI taxonomy): domain Eukaryota; kingdom Metazoa; phylum Annelida; class Polychaeta; order Sabellida; family Siboglinidae; genus Oasisia; species Oasisia sp. SBJ-2009. The sequence goes on along the minus strand of OZ024857.1, from coordinate 1,217,351 downwards.
AAACTTGTACTTGTTTTAATCGATAATGACGCAAGGATGGTTTTTAAGATAGCGCATGGTATTTCAGTTGACAAGTAATTACTTAGTGGCCGAACAAGTGGACGAATTCTGTCAGAATATAACAAATGTAAAAGTGTCAACTGAGTATAGGCGTAGAACCTGATATGGATTATTCCACAGTTTCAATTAAAACATTTGTAGTAGGCCAAGTAATGTACAGTGGACACACGCACAGTGTGATAAGGCATCTGTGTATTAGGTGGCGGGCAGCAGTACCTGGCTGATCGCTGTGCAAAACTCTGAATGTTAGCTCAGCCAATGAAATCGTCCACGAGGAGTATGATCGGCTTCCGGTCATGTGATATAATTTTAGGTGATTTCAGCCACACGCTGCCGTGTAACATACAATGTCAGCACCAAATATTCAAATACACAAAACCGTTCAGCTGCCGGTACGACTGGACTTACGGGTCGTTATACTGGAATTCCCAGAATGCTTTGATCCGTCTTCGAATTGGGGCAGGTATTTGCGCCGATCTCGTTGCTAATTCGTCTCCGCTAACTTCCACACTTCGCGTAGGGAATCCGTCAGGGGTAGTTTTGCTTGGCAAACAGTCCTGGGTTGAGATGAAGCTAGTGCCTTGTACTGCACACTCACATCACAGCCAGCCACGGAGTCATTTACTGACGGCTAATGCACTGACACACGTGCTATTTGCGTCACGCTAATTGTTGCCAATTATACGGTAATTGGATCTGTCACGAGACGTAGACACTGTGTATTTGCTTATTTGGTTGACAGCTGTATTTCATAATGCCTATATCCGAGTATCATATAACCACATGCATAATAAAATAATGCATTATTGATTAGGAAAACGAAGCACATCTCACTACTACAATAATGAGTGCAGGACGGATATATTTCATATTGTGGTATTCATTTTGTGATAACCTGATCCGACTTATTAACACCACTGAAATATCGTGGGTGAATAAGCCCATAACGCAACTAATACACAGCATACACAGTGTTACACCAAACACCAGCTTACATCATTATCTGCCTACTGTTTCACAGGTATCCAAACAAACCGCAGAATGTGTTAATTTTGCGACGTTTCCGAGAAAATCTCCATTTATGACATTATACGGGAGACTCCAGTGTGTCACAGGGAAATGGGTGCCACTGTATGTGTTAATCTGGTGACATAACACCTGCCAATTGTGGAGAGCATTACGTATGTATCGGTTACGTGGAAGAGGTCATTTAGCGCAGTTGAATGATACTATGGCTGTTGTAAAATCCCGCCGAGAGCCTATACGCACTCGAGGGCAGTGGCTAACTGGCTTCATGAACACGTGGGAGATGGGATTTATGACGTGTGATTGGGAGGGGGTGGCATTTGTATTGGTTGGAAGTGGGAGTTGGAGTACGAAGTGAGGTTGGCCCCACACATACGTGACAGATGGGATGTTATTCCCCAAACTGGTTAGTTTGGGAGGATGATATCCTGTCACCAGCGCGGGACATCAAGGCATACAATGTCAAGGGACAACTGGGTCTGTATCTTGATAATGATGTTGGCCTGACAATAGGAAGGGAGACCAAACAAGCACCTTAAACGAGCCCGTGCCTTCGTCGTAGGAACATCAATTACATATGTACATAGAAACAATGTAATTAACGTTCCTAGGTTTGTACGAAATTATCTCAATCAGACCTGTTGGCCAAATCGTGCTTCCAAGCTTTGTTGTCGAATTTCAGTTGATATCTGTTCCTCTTCAACACTTATCCAAGTTACTGGCCATGCGCCAGATCCATATTTGTATACTTTCAAATTACTACGCCCATTCTAATTGTCTCCTAAACGTATGAATTTCTGAATCCAGGCTGGTAAGGAACGGTATCAATTTATAAAAGCCCACAAAAAACGCTCGTTTTAACAAATGTATCAATACATATATTTTGTAATTGCTTGCAATATCGATGATATTATAATCGTCATGTTTAGAATTATGATTAACACACGCTGTTACTTAGTTAATCGCTTTCTAAATAAATTCACAGAATGCCATTAATGCATGGATATTTCCGTCATGCGCGTTGAAGTTGATATATTGGAAACCCCGATAATGGGCAGCGGAATGTGTGATAGCAAGCGGCCTTGAGGAGCAAGGCTGGTGTCCCAGGTTAAAAGTACTGTTGACTGTTGATTGGAAATGTGAACGTGATAGAAAACGAGTGCATCTTACGAAACTACGCCCGCTGGATTTGCTGTCTGCTCGTTGTAGTAGTAGTAGTAGTAGTAGTAGTAGTAGTTGTAGTAGTAGTAGTAGTAGTAGTAGTAGTAGTAGTAGTAGTAGTAGTAGTAGTAGTAGTAGTAGTAGTAGTAGTAGTAGTAGTAGTAGTAGTAGTAGTAGTAGTAGTAGTAGTAGTAGTAGTAGTAGTAGTAGTAGTAGTAGTAGTAGTAGTAGTAGTAGTAGTAGTGTGTGTGTGTGTGTGTGTGTGTGTGTGTGTGTGTGTGTGTGAGTGTGTGTGTGTGTGTGTGTGTGTGTGTGTGTGTGTGTGTTTGAGTGTGTGTGTGTGTGTGTGTGTGTGTGTGTTTGAATGTGTGTGTGTGTGTGTGTGTGTGTGTGTGTGTGTGTGTGTGTGTGTGTGTGTGTGTGTGTGTGTGTGTGTGTGTATCTGGGTGGGTGTGTATTTGTGTTTTTATGTTGGGGAAAGGTTCAATCATAACTGATTATTTGTTGCAAACTACTCACTCTAGAGCAGTGAACATTAAGCGCTCATATGAAGGAAAGCGTACTATACACAATGCTATCAAAATCAAATCAATGTGCATAATTAACGACACTTGCTCACTGAATTAGAGGCAAACACGAAGAGAAAGCGATCATTTGTATCTGCATATTTACCGATGTAATCCAAATAATGTGCGTATTACTGATAAATAAAAAACAATAGCATTGATTTGTCTCCCGTTGACACTAATCCTCTCTGAATCAAGGTCCGCAGCGAATGTACGAAATTTCCCGCCGGAAATCACTTATGTCGTCTGCTCACGTCATTCCGTGGCGCGCGCAGCCATATTTGGCAGCAATCAGGTTCGACCCGTCGCAACGATCATCGCTTAATTTTGTCTAGAGTCAAAAACCGTGAACGCCAGAAATTGCCGCCCGTTTTAAAATTTCCGGCTGGTAGAGGCAGGAAATGGAAGATCAAATTGGGAGCTGTCAACCGGGGCGCGCATCCTCATAATGCCGTATTTTTCGATATATAATAATAGCAGCAATAATTGTCCCGTTTGCCTATTTTTAGATAGAAACATGTCTGACTGAGTCTTATACGTTTCACAATGATGCCTCTTTTAAGTAGACGCAGACCTATATCGGCTTGGTACTTTATGTGCTAGAATTGGGACTTTAACTTAATTAAGTTTGCTCTTTTACATAATCATAGGTTTATGTATGTAGTTGACTCCCGATAAGCATAGCCTTGATGTGGTATTACGTCGAATTATATCTGAAAACTTCGCGGTTCGATACTATGCAAAATTGTATCTATCGCAGAGCAGCTCATTTGGTCACTTTGCCCGTTTTGTTTGTTTTTCATTCAACTTTGTGTCCCAACGACCAAAGCAACACCTGCAAATGCGACTCAGCCAACATTGCACACTCGGTAAAACATTCATGGTGGGGTGAGGGAGGTTTAATGACATTTCGTTCATGCGGTGTCTGTCGTACGACGATGTTTTACGCCAGCGATTCACTAATAATCTGCCGGCGCAACGTTTCAGAAAGTACATTTACACCGGAAGTCACTACGCCAAAGTAGTTCTTTACGAAGGCGGCAATATCCGCGTCGTTAGGCGAGCCCCAACGACCATGCGCATTGATTCCCCCTGTGGGACGCTAACAGCCACGCCAGTGAACAGAGTGAGTGGAATTTTGATGAAAAACTTTTGAAATTGAACTAAGCAGAGCAACAGTTGCGAGTTAGACACGACAGCTAGCGTGTGACCCGTCTGTATAACCACTGTGATTTGGACGCCACCTGGTGGAAAACTATTTCAACGAATACTGTCAGCGTTTGCGCCAGCGAAGCGTATTATTTCCAATGACTCGTTATTGATACACGGATAATTTCCATTTCCCTGTGTAATAATAATAATAACTTCTCCTTCTGACGTCGTGACGTGGTCAATAAATATACAATAAGATCGGTTCATTCGATTATCCCGTGGTACCGATATAGAGCATGTGTTGCTATTAAAACAGCCGTGTGCCAGTTATTATCAGCGCGTGGTCATCAAGGAATAAATTGTGTTGATACTAGACAGCCATCTCCACGTTACGGCGCGTAAATCTGATTGAAGATAGCTGGTATTGACGGTACAAGTGCCTGACCGATAAATAGTTGTCAGATCAACTATCGAACGAACAGTGTAATATGTATAGATGATTCACTTAATCAGATGAGCGATATGTATTATATACTTCTCGTGATGTTTCACAATGATATCTATGAGCGTCGAAGCTATGCTAAAATGACACGATGCATCAATCAATCAATCTGATGTCACACCACATCACCATTGTATGTTTCAAATCATAACAATTGTAAATCTCACATCAAGGCAATACATAATGGCATGCCAAATCAGTCGCTTCTTTCTCTTCAAGGTTATCGTAAAATTCATGCTAAAACAATCGCTCACTTGATGCAAAATAATCACAAAATAATCACAAATTTCACGCAACAACAGTCGCGGAAATGTCGTCCCTTAGCCATGCCAAATGTTATTCCATCTTATATATATAATATGGTGACATGTTGATAGTGGTGGTAGTGGTGATGGTGTTTGTGATGCATGTGCGTGTGCGCGTGTGCGCGTGTGCGCGTGTGCGCGTGTGCGCGTGTGCGCGTGTGCGCATGAGCGCGTGTGTGCGTGTTTCCCCTTTTTTTACTTGAGTGTGTGTGCGCGTGTGCGCGTGTGTGCGTGTGTGCGTGTGCGTGTGGCCGCCAACTATTGGTGTTTTGATCATATATGAAATTTCGTTTGATATTATAATCTATGTTTCTAGTGTCGTTTTAAGATATCGATTTACAATCATTATTGGGCATTAATCTGATTTGCATAAAGCCAACGTGGCCGTCACCATAACATATTTTTACGGTAACCACTGTTTCCAAGTAAAGTTGCATTTTCCAATTATTGTAAATTCATTTAGTTTCTAAGTGAATAAGACCTAAGTGAACAAATGTTACGATTGTTTATTTGAATAAATCCAATATGGCCGACTCCTTGGTGTTGTGATGATGTCATTCGTATGCGTTTCGGCATATGTACAACGCACACGTCCTTGCATTTCGAGTTAAATTATACATAACAAGCAAAACAGCTACATGCCTACTAACATCGTGTGCAAACAAACTGTTCGAGTGTTTAAGACGAAAATGAAAATATACCTCGCGAGCGTTTCTCTGTGTATAACTCCAGCAAGTTCCAAATAGTTTTGTTTCTTCACCTGGTTGATTTAATCCGTATCGCATATTTTGTTTTGTTTAATATGTTGACATTTTTATTTTCCAGCTGATCAGGAACACAACACTTGAAGAGTCGTAATCATTTTGTTAAGAATAAATTGTATGACATGATTCTGAAAGCCTATCTTATATCTTCGTTAGGTATTCTGTATCATCTTTTTGAATGTAACTTGTATATGTGTAGCTCTGCCTAATTGTTGGTCCTCCAATACTGAAAGGTAAGGCACACCTGATCAACCGAGCACCATCTCAACATTTCTTTCTGGGAGGCAACCAGCCATGTCACAATTAGTTACTGCGCGTATACTATTCGTACACAACTATTACCACTATATATAGCCACGTACTCATTCACACTGCAAATGTATACGCTTTAGTCCCTGGCAGACAGCTCTACAACCATAGATGTCTGGTCGTAACATTGTAGTCATAAAGGACGTAGGTACCCAGAAAGTAAACGGAATTAAATAATTAAATCCTTGAAAAACCTAACCCATACTCGATTTACCTAAACGATTCTTGGCTACCCGATGACGTCATGAAACCGGCTCCAGTAGCCATCTACGTAGGACTTATGCGTCATCGGGTCGAATAACAACAACGCTCATCGTCTTTTCGACGGGTTAAACACTTTCTGTGCGTCACCAGACCGCAACTGAAACGTTCTACAGAAGACAATTGTTGGGTGTCCGCTGCAGACAAACACTGCCGACTCACCTGTTTCGTAGGTCCTGGAGAAAAAGAAACTACGTTGAACCGAAGCAACTGTTAGCCACACCACACTTAGAAACATTAGCGAATCTCGACCTTCCCTTCTTGAATATTATCCAACGGAATGAGCATAACAATAATTTGACGTGAATATATGCGCGCACTAACATCACCGACTAACTACACCCTGGGGGAATTGGCTGTTTCTTTGATTCAACCTGGCGAAATGAACTGTTGTTTACGACGTCGTGGAATAACTAATAAAATCAGTGCGATTCTGTTAGACTCATAGTTAATCGAATTAGGATAATGGAACAACAATGTGATCACCGCTTTCAACAGTCTAATGACGCCGTCGCTGAAGGCGCCAGCACGTAATCGAATCAAGACAATGCGCGGAAGGTGCTAACGAGTGGTCATCGAACATGACCAGTGAAACTGACAGTCTCCAGTCTTATGTTCAAAACAATTAATTTATATTCGTTTCACGTCATTTCAATTTAATCCAATTCTCTATTCTATTGTATTCATTTCATTTCATTTCATTTCAATTTATTCCAATCCAACCGAACCCAACCGAACCCAACCCAATCCAATTCAGTAACTTTATTCCAGAATATTAGTTCATTAATCTGCTACATTTGTCTGATATTCCTAACACCCTTTGTTCAACTGTTTCCAAACAATGTTCCGTTCCACACACGCACACGCACACGCACACGGCACACGGCACACGGCACACGGCACACGGCACACGGCACACGGCACACGGCACACGGCACACGGCACACGGCACACGGCACACGGCACACGGCACACGGCACACGGCACACGGCACACGGCACACGGCACACGGCACACGGCACACGGCACACGGCACACGGCACACGGCACACGGCACACGGCACACGGCACACGGCACACGGCACACGGCACACGGCACACGGCACACGGCACACGGCATACGCACACACCGCCCCTGCCAATAGATATAACAATATTAGAAACATCATCACCTATAACTTATTTTAACCCCAGAATCCGCAACATTCACATGTTACGATTGCCACAAACAGAACACGTCTTGTGGCTTCGTCGAGACTGTTGTACTCGTTAATGTCCAACATAATGCTACAAGTCAGATCATGCATGTGATTGGGGACGACTCATAAACCACATGTCTTCATAGAACGCCCGTTTAACTCCAACTTTGGTTTCATATGTCGAATAGTGAATTGTTGCATGCAAAAATGCCGAGTCATAGTTGGTTATTGACACAGCAAAATATGATGATAGATCAAAATTAATATAAATGTTACCCCATTGCGCCATCGCGATATATAAATATAAGTTGGTCTATTGACAGCACAATCACAACTGCATCAGTGGCGTAGCCAGGATTTTGCATTGGAAGGGGCCATCCTACAACCATGCAAACTATTTATGCAATATATATATATATATATATATATATATATATATATATATATATATATATATATATATATATATATATATATATATATATATATACCGTCGTATGATTTCAACAACGCCGTATAATATTAATTTACTGGTAACACGAAAGAGTCACACAAACCTGCAGACGATATCAAGTGGATATACTGCTCAAAGTGTCATTATTTCTGGCGATAGCTACACTGAATATTCGACTATGGATGAATACATATCATCAAGTTTCTCCTAGTGTGTACTTTGACCCATTTGTGTGGCGACAAACAAAATATGACTTTACCACGCAACAATTCATGCAAGACGAACAATACGGATGAAAGAGTCAGCTATAGTTCACGGAGCGTTGTTCTAGAGAACGACGCTATATTTTATATTATGATGCAAATGCATATTAAAATGAACGTGTTGTTTACATTAGAATATAGTGGTCACTGTTTATATTGCGCGCAAAGTAGGTATTATAATAGTCCAAAAATGACGCCGCCAATAGTGTCACAAGGGAAGGATAGGGTGAACGTGGATATAGCCCATCGAGAATAATTAGTAAGACATCAATTAACGTGTTTGTCTCCATCACGACGGCCACGCAATGCGTCAATAATATAAGAAACGCTTCTTTGGATATGTTTCATTTAAGTATGATAAACATTCGACCGGATACTAAAATGTTGAGTTGCTGCTGCAGTTGATCAGTTTGGCTGTACTAGCCAACAGCTTCTGTAATTAAACCAACACCACACACGCCAGCTGCATCGAATGTCAACCTGCCTTTACTATTGACAAGACAATCTACAAACTATAGTGTTTGCCTTGGAACGCTTTTTTTAAACATATTACTAACGAGACTCGGTTAGCACCACTGTATGTAAGAGTATCATACACGGACTGGTGACATCGCGTATCGACTATGGCAATGCGATACTATTCGGCATCAGCGATCGTCACCTGCAACGTCTTGAAATGGTCCAGCGGTCTGCAGCTCGAATTGTTATGCAAATCCGGCGGGGTGACCGGCAGTCCATGACGACAATACTGCGGCAATTACACTGGCTGCCTGTCAGAAAGCGGATCGAATACAAGCTACTAGTACTCGTGCACAGGGCTTTATACGACGGCACGCCAGAGTATCTCGCGGCACTACTACTCCAGCACGCGCCTCGCCGATCGCTGCGCTCTGCAGGCGGGTTACTCCTCGAAGTGCCAAAAGTGAACTTAGAACGTTTCGGCCGGCGTGCATTTGCCTGTGCAGGACCCACTCTGTGGAACAAACTCCCTAGGAATATGCGCGACAACGGCAATCTAGTACAATTTAAGAAAGAATTAAAAACATTTTTATTTTCCACAGTCGTGTTAACGAACATTATATTTTAGCTTAACTATACTTATTTATTTACCTATTTACATGTATGTACACATCCGTGAACATTATATTTTAGCTTAACTATATTTATTTATTAATTTAACTATTTACATGTATGCATACACCCGTGAACATTATATTTTAGCTTAACTATATTTATTAATTTGTATACCTATTTACATGTATGTACACACCCGTGATACGTCCCGGATTTGATGGTGTCAAAATAAAGTTTTATTATTATTATTATTATTTCAACATAAATATGCAGTTTTACATAGTATTAACCTTTCGCATTGCCGATGTGAAACATTAATAATAAATGTATTTTCTAAGGCAACTCTTCTACAAACTAACCCTAACTAGTATGACATTAAAATGGGCGGTCACCTAACATTTGTAAATTACTCGTAAAATTGATGTTAGCCAGATGTATTTACTGCACTTAACATAGACCTATGAGCAAACACATTTAAATTGTCATACTTAACCAACCAATCGTTCAATTATATTGTAAATTAATTCCATTTTATATGTTAACAACGCTCTTCACTTCCAATTTGGTGCATTAATTAATTGTTATTTGATTTTACAACGGAAGTCCTTATATTGTTTTTGGATGCGATCTAAAAGTTCATTCATTTACAACCCACGTTTAATGTCATTTAACTTACAGTTGATAACCTATGCAATAGATAACAGTATGACATGAATAAATTATAAAAGAACCAGAACATTTAGTCGTGTTATTTCGCATGGTGCTTCGAAGTCATACAGCGTCAGACATAAATGCTTTGTTGCGCGTGCACCATATATGGCCAGCGGGACACTAAATGACAGCTCGAACAGCCAATAGAGACTTGGCGACCCACTCAAAAATTGCTTGGCGACCCACTCAAAATTGCTTGGCGACAAACTAAATATTGCTTGGCGAACCACTAAAAGGTGCTTGGCGATCCAAATTTGGGTCTCGACCCAGAAATTATGAACCGGTTTTATACAACATCAACCAAACATTTGAATGTTGTACACAGCGAGCGAAAATACAAGAGTCTTTGATTAAGAAATGTATGGTTGCGGAAATATAAACTAAATGAGCGACACATTGAATCCAGCCGTTGCATTATGTGCCACGTGTTAAAATATGCACATATTATATATTTTAAACAAGCAACATGGTGAGAATTAATATCGTCTATAAAAATATATCAATTCTAATTGCATGGATAGAGTGAGTTAAACGTACATACAACGACGTTGTATTTCCCCCTTCAAACATTGCACTTGTATTATATTTATTCTTGTTTGTCTTACTTATGACGTTGTCAATGTTTGGAATAAACGTTCAATCATTCAAAGCACATTATTCAGGTCTTTCGGAGCTCGAATACAATAATACTTTGAGGCCTTCACTGCGAAATGCAACCTTTGCCCATTTGGGAAATAAAGTTGACTAATAATCCATAACATATTGTTTACAAATTATTTACACTATTTCGTTATATATATATATATATATATATATATATATATATATATATATATATATATATGTATATGTATATGTATATGTATATGTATATGTATATGTATATATATATATATATATATATATATATATATATATATATATGTGTGTATATGTATGTATGTATATATATATATATGTATATATATATATATATATATACATATATATATATACATGTTGCAAAACTGTTTTGTGGGCGCTCGTGACAATTATAATTTGCTTTGCCTTCCCTGCCTTAAACCAGCAATGACTGTAGTAGTGTCGATATGTATATGTATATATATATATATATATATATATATATATATATATATATATATATATATATATATAGAGAGAGAGAGAGAGAGAGAGAGAGGGGGAGATATATATATATATATATATATATATATATATATATATATATATATATATATATATATATATAAATATCTCTCTCTCTCCCTCTCTCTCTCTCTCTCTCTCTCTCTATATATATATATATATAGATTGCAAAACAGTTTTGTGGGCGCTCGTGACAATTATAATTTGCTTTGCCTTCCCTGCCTTAAACCAGCACTGACTGTAGTGTCGATTAAACTACCGAATATCATGACAATCAACGTAGTTGCTATAGCCGTGACCCTATAAACTGTTCACTTTGGGGAGTGGCGTGTTCCACCACGATCGATGCCACGTTGGTCTTGATGGTGATGCTGCGGTTTTGAAATTATCCGCGAATTTGCGCACTTGTGGTCAATCTGTTTACTTATGGTGCACGCTATCCCACCTGCCCACGACCGTAGCAACCAGCGAGGACACTGCCCTGCATTAATGGCTGATTACTCAGCTTATTAGACAAGTTATAATCCCACGTGGCGCAGGATTACGGCTGAGTTATCATGTCGTTTCACACTTTTATGTCATGATATGATATCTAATTATTTATATGTCTCACACTAAAGGAAGAGATTGTAAAAATGCTTAGTTAGATATGGAGGAATACTCAGTCTCACAGAACACGATATCTGAACGGAATATATTATCTAACTGTGTTAGTGTTAGTTATGTGATTATAGCCATAACGACGCGGAAACTGAAGTGGCCTCACGATCATCTAGCCTTGCAAAGACCATCTTGCAAGGTACAGAGAGAGGAAGGCAGAATAATCTAACAGACAACATCAACCAATAGACAGGTCTGTAGTTCGCTGTCTCCAGAGAGTTGTGAAGATCAGGGAAAGGAGGAGAGAACTGGCGAAAGAAGCCATCAGTGGTGGCCCAACGATCCTTACGTACTATAGAACAAAGTGAAAGTGAAAGTGCAGATTGTGTTCAGGACTGTAACTGCCACATCTTGTATCTGACTGTAATCCGCAGAACAATGGTGGTTTCGTTGTCTAAATTGTTATTTGAAGCGTGTGACTTCGTGATTTATTAAAATTCCTTTGAATTACTAACAGTGAAGCATGACATGATGTTGCACGAACATCATAATAGGTTCAATTATAATTTTAGTAAGTTCAATTGTAGGTTGACATAGT
>OZ024857.1:1182700-1200200 GCA_964017155.1 Oasisia sp. SBJ-2009 | reverse complement strand
ATCGACATCGACATCGACATCGACATCGACATCGACATCGACATCGACATCGACATCGACATCGACATCGACATCGACATCGACATCGACATCGACATCGACATCGACATCGACATCGACATCGACATCGACATCGACATCGACATCGACATCGACATCGACATCGACATCGACATCGACATCGACATCGACATCGACATCGACATCGACATCGACATCGACATCGACATCGACATCGACATCGACATCGACATCGACATCGACATCGACATCGACATCGACATCGACATCGACATCGACACCGACACCGACACCGACACCGACACCGACACCGACACCGACACCGACACCGACACCGACACCGACACCGACACCGACACCGACACCGACACCGACACCGACACCGACACCGACACCGACACCGACACCGACACCGACACCGACACCGACACCGACACCGACACCGACACCGACACCGACACCGACACCGACACCGACACCGACACCGACACCGACACCGACACCGACACCGACACCGACACCGACACCGACACCGACACCGACACCGACACCGACACCGACACCGACACCGACACCGACACCGACACCGACACCGACACCGACACCGACACCGACACCGACACCGACACCGACACCGACACCGACACCGACACCGACACCGACACCGACACCGACACCGACACCGACACCGACACCGACACCGACACCGACACCGACACCGACACCGACACCGACACCGACACCGACACCGACACCGACACCGACACCGACACCGACACCGACACCGACACCGACACCGACACCGACACCGACACCGACACCGACACCGACACCGACACCGACACCGACACCGACACCGACACCGACACCGACACCGACACCGACACCGACACCGACACCGACACCGACACCGACACCGACACCGACACCGACACCGACACCGACACCGACACCGACACCGACACCGACACCGACACCGACACCGACACCGACACCGACACCGACACCGACACCGACACCGACACCGACACCGACACCGACACCGACACCGACACCGACACCGACACCGACACCGACACCGACACCGACACCGACACCGACACCGACACCGACACCGACACCGACACCGACACCGACACCGACACCGACACCGACACCGACACCGACACCGACACCGACACCGACACCGACACCGACACCGACACCGACACCGACACCGACACCGACACCGACACCGACACCGACACCGACACCGACACCGACACCGACACCGACACCGACACCGACACCGACACCGACACCGACACCGACACCGACACCGACAAAACGCCACCGTCTCGTTTTCTTTCTCCACGTGCTACGTTAGTCACCGGTGTCCAGCGACCTCGCCGTTTGACGACATGTTTATTCCGAAATTAATTAATTAGTACTGTCACATGAAGGAGAGACCAGGGGACATATATGTCCGCGACGACATTCTGATGACCCGTGCATCAAAGCTCGTCAACAGTTGACCGCTGTTATGACTCATCGCCCACTGACGCCGTTTGCGTCGAACAGAACGTGTTCTGTTGTACGTTGCGATGGAACACAATCCGCCCAATGGTCAACTAATGGTCGCGGATCACTCCCAGGACTCGAGTACTCCCAAAGACATGAGTAATCTCTGTGGACTGAGGATTGGCTTAATGTGATGTGTGAGTCACATATGTGCAGGCACGGTTGCTTGGCATACGTTGGTGCAGTTGATTCTTTATTCAAAATGTGGCAGTACACGTACGATAATCGCTTGAACCCATTTGCAATTTTCCAGAATGCATATGTATTTCAAAATCAGTCACCATGCGGGATAGAAGGTGTTGGGGTAAATGACTAGGTATTTTTCTCTGATAAAAAACGAGGTGTTCACAAAGTTCCTGATTTAAGCCAACTAGGTACTGAAACATTAGCCACGGAAATGTAAAAAAATAATTGTGCTTAAAAGTGAAATGCAGCCCCCCAAACGCTAATGGCCGCCTACGTGAAATCAGTTGTTGCCTCCCCCGTGGTCGGTGGCAGGAGCCGCGTGGATCATCTGTCTCGGCGAGAGTGGTCTCTTCAGCACCGCCAATAAAGACGTCGTGACCGCGTGTGCTCGTAACTAGCTTCGGCCTGAGTGGATTGTACTAATTACTCGCTGTAAACGAACTGGTCGACTTCGCCAGCCACTCCAAGCGAACGCCAACGTTTAGTGCGGCGAGAATAATTGAGCTGCCCCCACCCCCCCCCCCCCCCCCACCCCCCCACCCCCCCACCCCCCGACGAGCTGACCACGTTCAACTGCAACATACGATGTAGTGCTGGCGACCAAGAACTTACGCCATACGGAAAATCACAGGTTGTAAGATCGGCGAAGTTATACATCGCGTGTTGGATAAAAAGAAATTGACTGCAAAAACGAAATCATGAAGGCCGTTGCCTTTTCGTGTACTCAGCTTACATCAAATAAAAACGTCAGCTGTGATACGACGAAAAGGCACGCACGCAAATGGCTAAACAAAAACATGCATGCTAAATATAACAAGAAGCCGGGATAGCTTCAGAGGGGTCGTCGGCGACAAAGTGACCCAGTTGTGCAGACGATAGGGCATTCGGCGAATCAATGTTTTAATTAAGTTTCACATTATACGCACTTTGCCTGAAACGTATAGCTGACGTCACAGCGTTCTGCGACATAATGACCTTGCTCTGTACTGCTAAGCCTGACGTCAACATATCCAGGGTAAGGTATTCTAAACTCTAATATTAAGCTATGTATATATAGATAGTGAGAGCAACGACTGGTCGTCAATGACTTCATACATAGCTGATTGAAATATATGCTGATCTACGTTAATATATATTTTGAAAGGATGTTTAATTATGATATGATGTTGTGTTGTGTTGTGTTGTGTTGTGTTGTGCTGTGCTGTGTTGTGTTGTGTTGTGTTGTGTTGTGTTGTGTTGTGTTGTGTTGTGTTGTGTTGTGTTGTGTTGTGTTGTGTGGTGTTGTGTTGTGTGGTGTGGTGTGGTGTTGTGTGGTGTGGTGTTGTGTTGTGTTGTGTTGTGTTGTGTTGTGTTGTGTTGTGTTGTGTTGTGTTGTGTTGTGTTGTGTTGTGTTGTGTTGTGTTGTGTTGTGTTGTGTTGTGTTGTGTTGTGTTGTGTTGTGTTGTGTTGTGTTGTGTTGTGTTGTGTTGTGTTGTGTTGTGTTATTGTATTGTATTGTATTGTATTGTATTGTATTGTATTGTATTGTATTGTATTGTATTGTATTGTATTGTATTGTATTGTATTGTATTGTATTGTATTGTATTGTATTGTATTGTATTGTATTGTATTGTATTGTATTGTATTGTATTGTATTGTATTGTATTGTATTGTATTGTATTGTATTGTATTGTATTGTATTGTATTGTATTGTATTGTATTGTATTGTATTGTATTGTATTGTATTGTATTGTATTGTATTGTATTGTATTGTATTGTATTGTATTGTATTGTATTGTATTGTATTGTATTGTATTGTATTGTATTGTATTGTATTGTATTGTATTGTATTGTATTGTATTGTATTGTATTGTATTGTATTGTATTGTATTGTATTGTATTGTATTGTATTGTATTGTATTGTATTGTATTGTATTGTATTGTATTGTATTGTATTGTATTGTATTGTATTGTATTGTATTGTATTGTATTGTATTGTATTGTATTGTATTGTATTATATTATATTATATTATATTATATTATATTATATTATATTATATTATATTATATTATATTATATTATATTATATTATATTATATTATATTATATTATATTATATTATATTATATTATATTATATTATATTATATTATATTATATTATATTATATTATATTATATTATATTATATTATATTATATTATATTATATTATATTATATTATATTATATTATATTATATTATATTATATTATATTATATTATATTATATTATATTATATTATATTATATTATATTATATTATATTATATTATATTATATTATATTATATTATATTATATTATATTATATTATATTATATTATATTATATTATATTATATTATATTATATTATATTATATTATATTATATTATATTATATTATATTATATTATATTATATTATATTATATTATATTATATTATATTATATTATATTATATTATATTATATTATATTATATTATATTATATTATATTATATTATATTATATTATATTATATTATATTATATTATATTATATTATATTATATTATATTATATTATATTATATTATATTATATTATATTATATTATATTATATTATATTATATTATATTATATTATATTATATTATATTATATTATATTATATTATATTATATTATATTATATTATATTATATTATATTATATTATATTATATTATATTATATTATATTATATTATATTATATTATATTATATTATATTATATTATATTATATTATATTATATTATATTATATTATATTATATTATATTATATTATATTATATTATATTATATTATATTATATTATATTATATTATATTATATTATATTATATTATATTATATTATATTATATTATATTATATTATATTATATTATGTATATATATTTATGCACTTTCATAAAATTACTGTATGTTGATATTAAACATATTCAAGTGTATTTACTGTTATGTTATTATTAGTGACTCGCCACGCCTTGCTGTCTCACATACAGAAGTAGTAGAGAGGGCTCTTAATGTCAGAAAAGGCCATACATTTTCATATCTGGACAAAAGCGTGAAATTTGGCACAGATGACCTCCATGCCATACTTTTTCAGAATTTTGATGGAAGCAACCTGAGATTTTGATGCTTCCACCATTTTTTGCAATATTCAAAATGGCTACCATCAAAAATAGAAAACTTGCTTTTCCATATTTCATGAACAGTTTCACATAAAACATTAACATTAGGCTTAATGTATACATATCCGGGTATTATAATTTCAAATATGGTATATTTGGACTTATCCGACATTCACATCCGCCATTTTGAAAGATGGCGGCCGTATTCACTAATGTTGCTATATCTGATAAAATATGACAAATAGAGTCGTTATTTTGGCTTCAAGTGGATAGCGATTTCAAATTTATCAAACATGTCACAAGTGACCTTAGTTTGACCTTCACAACTGCCATTTAATAAATAAAATGGCGGCTGTAAAATCGAATTGTTTATATATCTTTAAAACGAGATATTTGGAAGGATGCTATACGGACCCCTTTTTAAATATATACATATACTGGGGGTAGGTATTTTAAATATTTTACTTCTTGACCTTGACCGACATTCACATCCGCCATTTTTAAAGATGGCGGCCGTATTCATTAATGTTGCTATATCAAAATTATATCAATAATAAATGATATATTATCAAATATGGCACATAGAGTTTGATACATTTGACCAAGTGTTTGGGTGATTTCGTGAACTGGGATGTGTTGGAAGGCTTTTCCAGTTCCAAAGCCTATCCACAACTCCATCACACCTAGGCTGCCAAAATGTCCAACAGCAATGATGACAACATCACTGTCGACTGTGCGGATGAAAGCTTTCGAATGACCTTGTTGTGCGGCGTGAGAAAGATGCAGAAATATCGTGCTATCAGCCTCCTGGTGATTGCATGGCATGATCGTGTCGAAGTCAGCCACCGACTGGCTGTCGGAGGTATTCACCAATACATGATCTTCATACGTGGAGCAAACCACAACATCGGTGAACTGAGATGACGCTTCGATGACAGCACAGTACCACGTGACTGGAACAAGTTTCTAGCAAATTCAAGAAACAAGGTGCAGCTGTTTAGGTTCCTTTCAAAAGCTGTACCAGGCAGGTTACATATGGAGACAAGCAAGGCAACGACACCAAGATGTCCCGGACGCTTCAGCGTGGGGTTGGACGCAAGACGTGAACACGAAACTCTGGGTGCCATCCTGGACTGTTATAGACGACGCCAGCAAACCGTGTGCTCTCCTCCACCACTGTGGATGTGGAAAGGCGTGCAGAGGAAACTGCAAATGTGCCAGAGCAGGAATCAAGTGCACCATTCTGTGTAATTGTGAAGGCGGGTGCATCAACAACGATGGAGTGTAAGCTATGCGATGCTACAAATACGGACATCTGTGACTGATGTTACGCCGTACGTCATGATCGGAAGGATATTCTTTTCACCGATATGAATTAAACTTCATGTTTTCTACCACAACATATTTATGTTTTAACTTTATAATTATCATAATGTGATATGCATTGCCTACATCATATTCCATGACATAGTCAACACCACTTGCGCTGTACATGTAGCTTTGATATCGATTCTAGGTGGTAAAGTTCACAGGATATAGCGACATTAGCTTTGAGGGCCACCATCTTGGAAAATGGCGAATGTAAATATCGGTCAAGGTCAAAAAGTAAAATATTTAAAATAGCTACCCCAACATACGTATATTTTGACAAAATTGTCCATATAACATCCCTCCAAATAAATTGTTTAAGAAATATGTAAGCAATTCGATTTTACATGCGCCATTTTATTAAATGGCGGTTGTGAAGGTCACATTAAGGTCAGGTGTAAAATGTTTGACGAATTTGAAATCGCTATCCAGCTACCTATACATTGGTACCAAAATCAAGACTCTATGTGCCATATTTGATAAGATATAGCAACATTAATGAATACGGCCGCCATCTTTAAAAATGGCGGATGTGAATGTCGGTCAAGGTCAAGAAGTAAAATATTAAAAATATCTACCCCAATATATGTATATATTGAAAAAGTGTCCGTATAGCATCCCTCCAAATATCTCGTTTTAAAGATATATAAACAATTCGATTTTACAGCCGCCATTTTATTTATTAAATGGCAGTTGTGAAGGTCAAACTAAGGTCACTTGTGACATGTTTGATACATTTGAAATTGCTATCCACTTATCTATACACTGATTCCAAAATAACGACTCTAAGTGTCATACTTTATCAGATATAGCAACATTAGTGAATACGGCAGTCACCTTTCAAAATGGCGGATGTGAATGTCGGATAAGTCCAAATATACCATATTTAAAATTATAATACCCGGATATGTATAAATTAAGCCTAATGTTAATGTTTTATGTGAAACTGTTCGTGAAATATGGAAAAGCAAGTTTTTAATTTTCGATGGCAGCCATTTTGAATATTGCAATAAATGGTGGAAGCATCAAAATCTCAGGTTGCTTCCATCAAAATTCTGAAAATAGTATGGCATGGAGGTCATCTGTGCCAAATTTCATGCTTTTGTCCAGATGTGAAAATGTATTACATAAGAGCCCTCACTATAGTGTGTCTATTAGGATTTATCTGAAGCATGTTTCGAGATCTGATCAATATACTCACGAAGCAAAACCAACAGATAAACGGTGTAATATGTACTGTCGTGCCGTGAGATTATCTGTCGATTTTGCATTGATACAAATGTTTTAAATCTACAACTGAATCAACGCCTGCTGGTCATTCAATAGAACGATCTAGCACCGTTCACATGTAATGCGAGATAGACACGCTGAATCGATATACGGATCGTGATACGCACTTTCATCGTGCGCAAAAATAGTATATTGACTATTTTGATCGTTAAAGCGATGAACTACCAGTAACTGCCAAGCCGAAAAGAGAGGCGGTTTTTGCCGTTCAATCAGCTTACGTTTATGTGCATTTGCATACACTGCGCTAGACAGTATCGGCTGATGTCATCTATTAAAACAAACATTGCCAACTTAATGTGGTCTTTGATGTGGCCCGATGAACACTGTGCCTCGCTGAACACATTGCGGTAGTGATTTGAACCCAAGTTCAAACCAACGAGGGAGGGTTAACGTTTAAAGAAGTTTTCTCGGTAAATCATTTTGCATTTGAAAGTTGCATTGAACTTAAGTCTGTAGATACAGAATTAATTATTACAAATCAGTTTTTTGAATCGGGATATTGAATGTCTTGACCCAAGGTTGGAACACCATACGGAGTATTGACCCTACGCTTACAACACAGTGTTTTTCTGGTGAATAATTTGCATTTACCTCAAGGACGTGCGCCAAAGAAAATGCACACTACTGAGACAGTTTCTTAGAATCCTTCACGGAAAATTATATTTCTATTGTAGAGACGCCACGCACGAAAATGAAATGTTGACACAGATGTCATTAGTTCGAGATACACCCACCCAATTTGTATAAGCAATCAAGATATATAGAAATGAAACAGTTGACTTTGCACTGTTTCTATTACGTAGCATATATACAACGGACACTGACAAAACCGTTTTTCATATGCAAGTGACATTTTAGGATTAACGTAACATGTAATAAATAAAACAAATCCTGCATGATCGTTCTTTTAGCAAGATGTTTACATAGGAAGCGATTTATGTAGTCCGTTCTACTTGTTGTCACACACACGCTCGTACAATGTAAAAACCATGACCAAACAGACAACATGAACGCGGATTAATATCACAAATAGCAATACTGCTCATTGCCAAATCATTCGCAAGTCGATTAAGGGCTATTCTGGTGGCGCTGTTCAAAATCGTGCTGCCGAAATAGACCAGACCGATGGAGAACGTTTGAGAAGTGGCCACTGCGGCACGGATGTGACCGTCACGTGACGTGTCAGCAGCACGGCTCAGCTAGTTGGAGTCGAATGTCGTGATGCGACTGGGTTTAATCGGTAAAGCGGCCGGACATGGAGGCTAACGAGAGCCGCTCGGTTAGGTAACTAGACGGAGACAAAACACACCTCAACCAACCCATGACAAACTAAGATGATGGCTCACATAACATAAAAAAGGAAGTTACAACAGTTAATTTAATGCCGCCTTATATATATATATATATATATATATATATATATATATATATATATATATATATATATATATATATATATATAAAATATGTATGTGTGTTATTTATATATATACATATTATATATATAATTATATATATATATATATATATATATATATATATATATATATATATATATATATATAATTTATAATTATATATTTAACAAGATTTAACAAGATTGCCACCTAGAGAATCATATCTAGATGGCAGGTGAACTAGGAATCCCTTTCGCTTATCGAGAGACCAACCGTCTATCTAAAGGAACCCCGCCCTTCTTAGGTATATGTTGATTTTATTTTTTAAACATATTAAAACTATTAGCACATACACAATCGGCTGATAATCTGTTCCACTCATTTCTTTTTTTTGAGAAAATGATAATTTTCTAATATCTAATCTACACTGCTTCTTTGCTAACGTAACTCCATGTTCTCTAGTCCTTCTCCCTTCCTTAACCGAGAAAAAATATTTCTCTCAATATTTTCATAGCCATTCAATATTCTAAACACTTCTCCTGGTTTCACGTGTTGTTAAACCATATTCTTTTATATGAATTTCATAACTAATATTCCCGAGTTTTGGTATCATTTTGGTTGCTCCCCTTTGTACTCTGTCTAGCATATCAATATCCTTCTTGCAATATGGCCTCCATAGCTGTATACAATATTCTAAATGATTCCTAACTATTGTTTTGTACAGCAGTATAATTAGTTCTTTTTCCTTGTACACTATATTTTGCCTAATTAATCCAAGAATGTTGTTACCCTTCCCTATTTATACAGTATATGTATGTATGTATGTATGTATGTATGTATGTATGTATGTATGTATGTATGTATGTATGTATGTATGTATGTATGTATGTATGTATGTATGTATGTATGTATGTATGTATGTATGTATGTATGTATGTATGTATGTCTGTATGTATGTCTGTATGTATGTCTGTATGTACGTTTGTACGTATGTACGTATGTACGTACGTACGTACGTACGTACGTACGTACGTACGTACATACGTACGCATGTACGCATGTACGCATGTACGCATGTACGCATGTACGCATGTACGCATGTACGCATGTACGCATGTACGCATGTACGCATGTATGTATGTATGTATGTATGTATGTATGTATGTATGTATGTATGTATGTATATACGTATGTCTATGTCACATATATATTTATATGACATAAATATATATTTATATATATATATATATATATATTTATATGACTTAAATATATATATATATATATATATATATATATATATATATATATACATATATATATATATATATATATATATATATATATATATATGTATATATATATATATATATATATACATATATATATATATATATATATATATATATATATATATATATATGTATATATATATATATATATATATATATATATATATATATATATATATATGTATATATATATATATATATATATATATATATATATATATATATATATATGTATATATATATATATATATATATATATATGTATATATATATAAATATATACACATAAATATATATATATATATATATTTATATATATACGGCACGTGTATAAAATTATGTACATCGTTCAAATTCCTGGATATAATATATAATAAAAAATATAAGAAATGGTAAGATAATTATAATATAATTATAGGATCAAAAATAAATGTGTTTAAGAATGTAATGGTCGTCATGCTGAGATACATGAACGTTGGACGTTGAATGAAACAACCTTGCGTATGTTACAGGTTAGAAGGCTTCAATAAGTACTGCCTACGGCGAATCTTGAGAAAAGCGTGCACAGAAATAACACCACCACTGACACACCACAGACTTGGCGGACACAGGTAACACGTTCTACATCATCTATTGTCAAAGGGGTCATTATGACGCCTCAACACCACTGGCAAAGACAAGCCACAGAACACCTCGAGACAGGTGAGAAACAACAGAGACCGGAGAAGGGTTTACTCGGTACTGTATGAGAATGTGAGAGAATTAGATGGTGAGTGAAGTAGTGAGATTGATAGATTGATTGATTGATTGATTGATTGATTGATTGATTGATTGATTGAGTGAGTGACTGACTGACTGACTGACTGACTGATTGAGTGAGTGAGTGAGTAAGTGAGTGAGTGCATGAGTGAGTGAGTGAGTGCATGAGTGAGTGAGTGAGAGCGTGAGTGAGTGACTGTGTGAATGAGTGAGTAGCGAGGGAATGAGGGAATTTGAACGCAACTAATTGCGTGAGTGAGTGAATGAGATTGATTGGTTGAATTATTGATTGATTGATTGGTTGATTGATTGATTGCTTGACTGGTTGAGTGAATGAGTGAGTGAGTACATGAGTGAGTGAGTGAGTGAGTGAGTGAGTGAGCGAGCGAGTGAGTGAGTGAGTGAGTGAGTGAGTGACTGACTGACTGACTGACTGACTGACTGACTGACTGACTGACTGACTGACTGACTGACTGACTGACTGACTGACTGACTGACTGACTGACTGACTGACTGACTGACTGACTGACTGACTGACTGACTGACTGACTGACTGACTGACTGACTGACTGACTGAGTGAGTGAGTGAGTGAGTGAGTGAGTGAGTGAGTGAGTGAGTGAGTGAGTGAGTGAGTGAGTGAGTGAGTGAGTGAGTGAGTGAGTGAGTGAGTGAGTGAATGAGTAGGCGAGTGAATAAGCGGCGGAAGCTGATTGAGTTGGCGAGACGATAGGTTGGGATGAGTCAATGTGGTCTTACAATTGCGTTAACATGGATTTTTAGGAGTCCGAGAACCACCGCGAACTGAGCGACATCGTGTCCACCTGGCCCCTGCCGCGCCCCGCCGCTAGCGGTGAGCGGAGGTGAGCCCGCCAATGAGGATGTGGTGAAACAACCGGGCGTAAGTAGCCCCGACGTCGTCGCATCGAAGCCCACTTCGGGACGAGCAATTTCCGAGAAGTGTCGGACAGGCACGAAATGAGGCTCGTCGGTCGAAAGAATTCTTCCGGCTCCGTGTGCAACCAGCACAGTGAAGACGGTGGCTGATTAGCGGCCGAGCGTCCCTCTATCTCTGCGGGAGGCCACGATTGGCAGACGACCGTCTCCAAATAGACGCATGCTCAACAACTGTAAGATATTGCGCGCTGGAGCGTCTCCCGGTAGTGACGGCGAGAGAGAGAGAGAGAAGCCTTGCGCACACACGGACCTAGACCCACGCGTGTTGCGTGACGACGGACGGAGGGCGACGGGCCTCGGCGGAGACACGACGGTCAAACGGACCGAGGCGAGTGCGTGCATCGGACGCATCTTGGGGTGACATCGCATTGACTCGAAGTAAGTCGGCGTTGTTGTTGCTGTACTTGGTATTGTTGTTGTCGTTGCTTGTGTAATGGTGGGTATAGTAATTGTTGTTATTATTAGTGCTGTTGTTGCGGAGATATTTTCTGGTTCAAGAGAGAGAGAGAGAGAGAGAGAGAGAGAGAGAGACAGAGAGACAGAGAGACAGAGAGACAGAGAGACAGAGAGACAGAGAGACAGAGAGACAGAGAGACAGAGAGACAGAGAGACAGAGAGACAGAGAGACAGAGAGACAGAGAGACAGAGAGACAGAGAGACAGAGAGACAGAGAGACAGAGAGACAGAGAGACAGAGAGACAGAGAGACAGAGAGACAGAGAGACAGAGAGACAGAGAGACAGAGAGACAGAGAGACAGAGAGACAGAGAGACAGAGAGACAGAGAGACAGAGAGACAGAGAGACAGAGAGACAGAGAGACAGAGAGACAGAGAGACAGAGAGACAGAGAGACAGAGAGACAGAGAGACAGAGAGACAGAGAGACAGAGAGACAGAGAGACAGAGAGACAGAGAGACAGAGAGACAGAGAGACAGAGAGACAGAGAGACAGAGAGACAGAGAGACAGAGAGACAGAGAGACAGAGAGACAGAGAGACAGAGAGACAGAGAGACAGAGAGACAGAGAGACAGAGAGACAGAGAGACAGAGAGACAGAGAGACAGAGAGACAGAGAGACAGAGAGACAGAGAGACAGAGAGACAGAGAGACAGAGAGACAGAGAGACAGAGAGACAGAGAGACAGAGAGACAGAGAGACAGAGAGACAGAGAGACAGAGAGACAGAGAGACAGAGAGACAGAGAGACAGAGAGACAGAGAGACAGAGAGACAGAGAGACAGAGAGACAGAGAGACAGAGAGACAGAGAGACAGAGAGACAGAGAGACAGAGAGACAGAGAGACAGAGAGACAGAGAGACAGAGAGACAGAGACAGAGACAGAGACAGAGACAGAGACAGAGACAGAGACAGAGAGAGACAGAGAGAGACAGAGAGAGACAGAGAGAGAGACAGAGAGAGACAGAGAGAGACAGAGAGAGACATAGAGAGACAGAGAGAGAGAGAGAGACAGAGAGAGAGAGAGAGACAGAGATTGACAGAGAGAGATAGAAAGAGAGAGAGAGAGACAAACAGACAGATACAGAGAGAGATATATAGAAAGAGAGAGAGAGAGAGAGAGAAAGAGAGAGACATACAGAGACAGAGAGAGACATAGAGAGACAGAGACAGAGAGACAGAGAGACAGAGAGACAGAGAGACACAGAGACAGAGAGACAGAGAGACAGAGAGACAGAGAGACAGAGAGACAGAGAGACAGAGAGACAGAGAGACAGAGAGACAGAGAGACAGAGAGACAGAGAGACAGAGAGAGGGAGAGAGACAGACAGAGAGAGTATGAAAATGTAATTTGTATGATTTATGTGTTTGCATTCACAGTCGTGTCAAGAAGTGCCTATGTGTACGTGTGTACATGCCGTGTAGTCAACGTAGTAGCGTCAATAATTGGATATAAACAGTTATATTAGTGTCGCAACGTTCTTCACCCAGAACAGATAAAGATAAAGATAAATTTATTATGTGGCAACTTTGCAGTTGGATTGTATAAATACATTCATACTAAAATCAACAATATCATATCAATAATTATACAATGTTAGCATATCTTGTTAAAAATTAAAATCACCATCAGCAATTAACACTTTGACGCCAATCAACTAGTGCAAATTTATGTTACGCGTGTTGCCACATAACCACACACCCACCCTTAACATATACCTACGCACACCCACACCCACACCACAACACACACACACGCATACACCCACAACACCCACAACACCCACAACACCCACAACACCCACAACACCCACAACACCCACAACACCCACACACACACACACACACACACACACACACACACACACACACACACATACACACACACACACACACACACACACACACATACACACACACACACACACACACACACACACACACACACACACACAAACACACACACACACACACACACAAATGTTATTTCAAATGTTATTTCAAACGCACTTGGAGTGACAATGAGCAGGCAGCAAATCAACGGCCGTAGTTTCGTAAGATGCACTCGTTTTATATCACATTCTCATTTCCAACCAACACTCAACAGTACATTTAACCTGGGACACCAGCCTTCTTTAATTGTATACCGGTTTGGACACCCCAAGTATGTCAACATTGTGTGCGCCCCTGGACAAACAGTGCGTGCTGCGTGTGATCGTGTGTTATATTATACCTTACCTTAATGACCCAGATGGCTTGACCTTTTATTTGTTATGGATTAGTACTTATGCGGTATCACACCATTAGTGGGTACACATTGCTACCGGACCAAGTTTCATTAAAATATCACCACCTGCTACGCATCCTCCTGTAATACGGAAACCTCCTAATAACGACTAATGGAGATGGTGGTGATGGATAACGAGAGGAGTCCACACGACTTCTAGTGTCCGCATCCACAGCGATGCTGCGACTAAGAAGACGCGTGTGATTTATGTATGCTAGCTATTCTGTTGAAGACTCTTAGTGTGCACGGGAAACGAGCTTACGCCGCACCACACGCGAATGGATGGCTGGATTGAGGAATGAATATAGAATATGAAAAAATACAGTAATCTTTTTGTCTGTTTATTTATATAATGTTTCATTAGGCTTGTTCACACCCTACACAAAAACACGGAGTCAAACGTTCCAGGGTAAAGTTAAGACGTGTACTGGAAATTATACATCATATTCATACCACACGCACAACAAGATATAGAGCTGTAAGTAAACCCCAGATGTAGAATATATGTCACACCGATGGTGGTGAAACAAACCAACACATGGGATCAGAATAAACAGATTAAACACTAAAAAGGTAGGAAATATTCCACCACAGTCTAGTACCACTCGATTAAACACATAAACCCTGCCGACCACAGTGAAGCCATAACAATATCTAGGATTCATTCACACATGCACCAATTAAGTTAAACAACAATCCATGTAAAAATAACATTAAAATCACAAACGAAAGATGGTGTTGTAATGACGTCTGGTGCTGGCGTTACATGTTATAACATCGCCACTGTGGAGCCGTGACATAGACACATCAGAACACTATTTTATAAAGGACGAAAATGTACTGTATATTATATTTAACTACTGGTTAAATCCGTTAACATTGACATCCATTAGTAACACCATTACGCGTTGTACTTAGGTGAAATATAAGCTGCAACATATTCCGCCACCAGTCCAACCTAATCTTGTATCAGTTGTGGTAGTTCAGCTTGCACCAGACGTATCTTACTAGCAAGCAGAAGAGATCATATATTAGCTGTCTTGCGCTGCCATTCCGTAAACGTTGTCGCTCTTTACAGCAATTGGAGAATGGTAGCTAAATTCTACAGTATTTAAAAAAACTGGACCAGTGTCCATCTTAGTGCAACCAAAAATTATTTAATTAGGTCACAATTGATCTGGTGGGAGATCACGAATGTTCAACATTGGATATCTGCTAATAAGGAAATTGTGTGACACTTTCGTTCAAAATGTGGCGTGGCGTTGTGCAATTTGCCACCAAACACTCGGCTCTGGTATTATGCGTAGCAACTTGCATATTGTAAATGTTTGATATTTATCACTCCCATCTTTCTCGAATCCTATTGTATGCGACATTAGCAGGTTACCACGGAGAGGCCGTTGGTGAAAGCGTGATTGATTGACTTACTGATTGACTGACTGACTGACTGACTGACTGACTGATTGATTGACTGATAGATAGATAGTTAGATATATTGGTTGATTATTTGTTTGTTTGTTTGATTAATTGATTGATTGATTGATTGATTGATTGATTGTTGACAGCTATGAGTAACTGAGGGACGGAGGGAGGGGACAGAACGGCGGGAGGCAGGGAACGTAGAGGGAGGGGGAGCGAATAAGGGATGGAAGGAAGGATTTAGAAAAGGGGAGGGAGATGCGTCTGAGGGTAGGAGGTCGGGAGGGAGGGAGGGAGGGAGGGATAGAGGGAGGTAGTGAAGCAGCGTGGGAAGGAGCGAGGGAGCGAAGGAACGAAAAAGAACGCAGCTACTTTCCGTACTTAATATGTCTGCCAAATACGTCAGCCCCTGATACACGCATGCGCCTGATTACATGAGTATACCCGCAGGAAACCGACCTAGTCGTCTTGACGTGGTGACAACGGCGCAAGCAAACAGCTGATGCCAACAGTATAAATAGTAAATACACAATTAATTGTGCGCGGAATATTACATCACACGATACAGACCAGAAACCAGAGAACAAAACTTCAACACGAGTAAACTGTCCGTAATCTGGTTGAAACTCGTGATCGCTCGACCTGCCGTCTGGCCTTTTTGTGAAGTGTTGCATCTAACAACCTGATATGTGTTTATTATTGTTGTTTGCTGGTCAAGTCAACACATTTAGTTTGCAAACTGTCGTTTAATTACACTAGATGCCGGACAAATTGTTGAATCCAAGATCCGACATTCGACCGGTCAAAGCACTACAAAGAGAAAACAGTATGTCTTCATTGGCGTAGAAGTCGTGACAATAACATGGCCTTGAGGAAGGTATTAGCGGTTAGTTAATGACAGCTCATCGTTTCCGATTCTCATGAAAGACAGTGGAAATGAAGCATGTCATGTGGTGTTGACAATGCTAATGTTGGTGCTAGTTAATAGCCAGGCATGACGTGTCAATGACCACTGAAGGTTAAGCGCAAGTGATGCTTACAGTTGTCACATAGATGTAATATATAGCTCAGTTACTACACGCGTTTGTGCTAAGCGCAATATGTTCTTATGCTACGGCGCATCGAATAAAATCCATGAACCTGGGCTCACTTGATGTTAATTAAGAACCGTGCCAGTGGCCGAAAACGATATTCATTCTGACTGCGAAGTTGGTAGTTGTTCGTGGTATTACTAAGAATCCCGTTTGACCTAATGGCGTCTAATTGTCTGCAACAAACTACCAAATTTGTCATTAGCGCTGGACAAGTCCAAGCAATAACCCATCGGTAAAAAGTTCCTGCGTGTTTAACTGTAATATAACACG
>OZ024857.1:1137700-1177700 GCA_964017155.1 Oasisia sp. SBJ-2009 | reverse complement strand
TGGAACATTGTAATTTAAATACCAACGTAGGGATTAACTTTGATGTGTCATCTTTGCGTCTCACAAGGAGACCACACCACTGAGAAAATGGGCATCGGAGGAATATTCATCAGTAACCATAATCTGTTGTTGAATGTAATGACAAAAACCACTGCCCTAATAGCACTGTTTCCGCGACAAACCGTCATCGAAAGTGTCGCGATGGTGCGTCATATAGTTGACAGATCTATCACTGGTAACGAAGACATCATAAAGAACAGTTATGCTTATACAGTCCCCAGATACGTTCTCCGGGATTAGTGTCAGAGCTTCCAGGTGACTTCATAGTTTCAACATAAATAATTAACTATAGCTTACACCGAACCACGGAGTAACAAGCCAAGGACCGAGTTGTCACTATTGCTACACTGTGGGTGGCGTCTTCTGGCTAATAACTCACCAGTCCATTAGATACGACGTTCAAGCCTAGCGTCCACTCTCGTACTTGGACATTTGCAACATTTATGTTTCGCTCGTGGTAACACAGACCTCGACGCTTGGGAAGGGGGTTTGTGGGGGGATGTTGAATTCGCCGATGTTTGCGGTGGATGGCATTGTCCACGACAATTTGGTAATCTGTAGTGTAATATTTAAATATGAAAGCGCTTTGAGCAATGCCGAGGATTGGGTGCTGCGCTATATAAGAACTGACCTGTTCTGCCTTTGGTGTAATTTGCTTGATTTCACTCACACATATGGTTACTAGTTTACCAAACTACACGTTTGATATGTTCGATATATGATAGTTTATGTTTTGAGTTTTGCGCTAGGTGACCTGATTGATGTACTTGTCTGGTTTCATCTTTGTCCAATAATTCGAATAATGAAATATATACATATAAGATATAGCACAATTATGATCACGCACAATGAGACGACTATCTGAAAACAATCAGGAAGGTGGGGAACAATGTGGACCGTGTCTTTGATCGAGGCAACGAGGTTAACAGCGTCAGATAAATGCCCTAATTTTAAGCATATTTAAAACCGAGTGTATTCATTTAGATGACAAAGCATTCGACAGCTTTATCGATGAACCTTGTCATTTAGTGAGTGGTCTAACTAAAAGCTGCTCTTAAGGTCATGGCTGTATGGACATGAGATTAGTAATATGGTCACTGATAATGTAGTATTGATACGGGACACTTGCATTGTGACATTTAAAAGTCATGTTTCACTGGATTTTTACAAAGGGAATTTCTCGCCAAATTATACTTTTTGCAATGGGTATAATAGTTCTAGAACAGCACCCGTTGGTTCAGACAAACTATTACTATACTACAATGACCATGAATGGTGCATCTATAACTTTTCTGTGTACCGTGATTATGGTCGACATATGAAAGCATCCACGCTTTGGAATGTTTTTACAATACGTGTAATAAAGGTACAAATAACACACGTACAAAGGAGTCCGAAATCAATGTAGTTCAACCAATGTTTACGTGTTATTTCATGACATCGATCAGTATTCGTGAATCACCATTTCATTTTACACAATGCTAGATGCTTCCTTGTGTTATGTTAACATACGCCGCAAGAACAGTCAAATGATGCACAGATCAAACATGTTACGACAGCGACCTATTTCTTACTCGTATGCCTTTCGCCAAAATACGACGCACCTTATAACATGTAAAACGCTGTCTTGTATAGTTCCAAACTAAAACTCTACTTTTAATTTCAGGTACATCCGGCGGAAGTTACGATGCGAAATAAACCCGATTGCGCGCTACTTGTTCGAATTCTACTTGTTCTTGGCGTGCTGGTTTTCTGCGCATGCCCAGTGACGTCATTTCATACATCCGGTGTTGAAACGTCAAGGGACTATTTTGATACTGTGCGGGAACCGTACAGACAGTCAACAGAAGCGAAGGACACGCCTTACGAACGAACATATGTGTTTACGAAGCTCGTGAAAACCGCATTAAAACAGCACAAAAGATCGTCAAGAAATGACGTAGTCACCACACAAGAAATACGCGGGAAACGACTGGGTGAGTCTAGGTCATCGTCTGTGTCGCGTCTAGCTTTCTTGCGAAGTGTCAGGCAACATTATTACATGTAAACGCTACAAAATAGTAACTGTATAATTGGATTTTCGCTCCACACACACATTGCTTTTAGAAGCCTGGGCTACGTCACATGGGAAACCGGTTTGACCACTGCATGCCAGTGAGTGCAAGCATATTTATGTTTTGTCTGCATTTTGGTTTTGCAAGACAACTCACGATGATGTTACATTTTCAATAGCAATGTAAATGCTAGATAGAACGATCTAGTCCACTGACCAAAAGTTTAAAAGCGTCATAACTCAAACACACCTTTAATGGATTATGTATGAAACTATCCAAAGTAGAATCAATAAGTGTAACAGTAAAATGACATTTGTCTGGAAATCTTAACAAATTGGAGGAGGCTATATATAATGGAGATGATTGTCATAAGCACAAGTTGTTGAACCGTGTCTGGTATTGCCAACGCATATTAGGTTTATAACTTGAAAGAGGCATTGCAGCATAATGATAAACAAAACTAACTGTTCGAGATATATAAATGCCTAATCGTTTGTGATTACTATTATGTTATGCAATTATGATTAAGATTGCGTAGAACGTATGTGTCATTGGCTATGATATGATTTGTATGAAATCGCAATACCATTATCGGATTAGTAACCGGGTATGTATATTGCTGAAACAGTGGGAGATATGCCAATGTTGAATGCAGTTGGTTTTTATCTAATAGCATGCATTTTCGTTTGGAACTAGGGAACCTAAATATGCAAACCAACATAGCAACACAACTAGAATATGTAGATGACTGCTTGAACCGAATTGAACAAATTAACACCAACTTGATTGATTTCATTCGCACTTCAATTAGTAATAGTAAAAATGATAGTAATATTGCATAAAGGTAATAATTATAACATATGTAACGCCTGTATCTTAGCTAATCTGAATTCAGTGGCGCCATATACAAGAAACATTTGACAAAACATGAACAGGGACGCGCAAGGGATATCATTGAAGCATGGAGGAAGAAGAAGAAGAAGAAGAAGAAGAATTTGTTTTTATTTGACCATTTTGTCAACACAATACATACATACACGTTATCCATGTCATACATATATAATCTGAATAATACAAACATGAAAATTCTAGCAAACATGGTAATAATGCGTATAAATAATAATAAAATTAGGGTCAGGAGACTCCTCTAAGACCTGGCTGGTCGCTATCGAGGAGCCACCTTTCAGAAAATTTAACTTACAGAATAATTTCTTCATTTAGAACAAATTCTTCAGAAACAGACCAAGATAAAAAGAAAAATCAAGAAAAGAGAAAAATCACCAAACACGCATAATATGAAGATGCTTTTGCGCAGCTGACAAGATTTTTGTATCTCAAGTAAAAGGCTCTGTTTTTAAGTTTTAATACTGAATGAAGTGTTTTAGGTGGTTTCAGATACTTAATTATGCATACATACATAGCAGTTTTGTCTAGTGCATATTACTTCATAACTTTGTAAAAAATACAGTTTAACATAATTTACAAATCCCTGTGTACTATGTGACATAAGTTTTTCTTTCACTATTTCAGGAAGGTTATTTAATAACAGTGGCAAATTATGTCTGAGACATTTCTTTGCAAATTCATGTTTAATTTTATAAGTGTATATTTTATTTTTGTATCTTGTGTCATGACCATGTACCTCACATTTAAACACAAACCTCCAATTTTGTAAATAGCGAGGTAGGTCATTGTGTAGATATTTATAGTAGAATTTTAATTGTTGTAATTTAAGAATGTCATCTACTTTTAATAAGCTAAGTTGTTTGTACAGTGGTTCAGTGTGGGAAATGTAGTTACTCAAAGTAATAATTCTCAGGGCTTTTTTTTGTAATTTTATTATTCTATTTGATTCAAAGCCCCATGCCATGATGCAGTAATTAATGTGTGGCACTATTAATGAATTATATAATATTTTTTTAATATCTAGAGGTAAGATATGTTTCAGTTTGTTTAAGATTCCAATTTTCTTAGAACATGCATTTGATATTTTTTCAGCGTGCTTTTTCCAGTTTAAATTTGTATCTATAATTAAACCCAAGAAATTAAATTCCTTAACTTGATCAATGTTTACATTGTCTATCTTCAGGTTTAATATCTGTATATTTTTCTTTTTCTTTTGAAATATCATAAATTTTGATTTTACTACATTTAGTGATAATTTATTGATTTTGAGCCAATCATTTATCTTAACAAGTTCTTCGTTTATTAAAGATTCAAAATTTTGGTCATGTGTTTTATCACTGAACACATTTAGTGTACTTGACAAAGTTGTGTCGTCTGCATAAATGAGAAAGTTAAACATTTTACTTGCTTGTGCAAAATCATTTATGTATATGATGAATAATAGTGGTCCTAAAATTGAACCTTGAGGTACACCTGTTGTTATTTGTAACATATTTGATTTGATATTGTCAATTTCCGTGTATTGTTTACGATTTTCTAGGTAGCTGCTGAATAAGTTGAGATTAGTTCCATGTACACCGTAATATTTTAATTTATCAATTAATATTATATGATCAATGGTATCAAAAGCCTTGGAGAGATCTAAATATATATTAATTGGTATTTCATCTTTATCCAGTTGTGTTATTATTCTATCTATTAATTCTAATGCCGCATATTCTGTTGAATGTTTCGGTCTGAAACCGTATTGATGATCAAACAAAAGCCTAGAGTCTCTTAAATAAGATGATAATTGTTCAAATATATTTTTTTCAAGTATTTTTGAAATAGCTGGTAGAAGTGATATAGGCCTATAATTACTGAAAACTGTTTTTTCACCTTTTTTATAAACAGGAATTACCTTTGCAATTTTTAGTTTATCGGGGAATATTCCTGTTGTTAATACTTGATTTATTAATAATGTTAAAGATTTGGTTAGTGCTGGTTCAAGAATTTTTAGTAATTTAGTGGAGAGACCATCATATCCACAGCTACTTTTGTTAGGTAAATTTATTATTGACCGCTTTATAATATCTTCTTCAACGTAGCTAAATGTAAAGTTTCTGTCTACTATTTTATTTAGATAATATGTATGTTCACGAGTGCCTTTATATTTTATATTACTTGCCAGATTACTACCAATATTTGTGAAAAAATCATTAAATTTGTTTACAATTTCTGATTTATCTCTCACAATAGAATCAGAGTCTTTAAAATATTTGGGAAAGGATTTGTTAGTTTTATTTTTAGAAATGATTTCATTTATAGTTTTCCATGTGTTTTTTATATCAAATTTAAAATTATTAAAACATTTATCATAGTAGAGTTGTTTTGCTTTACGAAAACTTGTTTTTAAAATGCTATTGTACGTTTTTAAATTGACCAATAATATGGCATATTTGGAAGATTCAGGATTAGTGAGTTTTATTTGTTTGTAAAGTTTATCTCTGTATCTTATTGAGGTTAGCAGTCCTTGAGTTATCCACGTAGACTTCTTATGCTTGTATTTGTTAAATTTAACTAATTTGCTAGTCATATATTTATCTTTAGCTTGGTTTATTTCATCTATGATAATATTATAATTATAGTTTGGATCAGTATTTGGGTTGGTGTCTAATTTTGTGTATATATCAGAGGAGTGAAGTTCATTTTTTACCTTTAACATAGCCTCTTTATTTTGTACATTAACTTGTATAAATTTTGTAGTATGATCCTCTTTAAGAGTGGTATTCACAAACATAAAGTATGGCTGATGATCAGAAAATTTCTTAATTAGTATTCCTGCTGTACTTTGTAAAATACGTTTTGTTAAATTACAGAAGAAGTTGTCAATAAGAGTACCAGCCCTTGTTGTGAACCTTGTAGGAAGTGTAATTTGGGGGAAGAGACTAAATGAAGTCAACATATCAAAGAAAGTGCTACAGTGTTCTTGCTCATTTATTTGTAACATATTTATGTTGTAATCCCCTGCAAGGATAACACTGTTGTTTTGGTGACATCGCAAAGTTGATAAGACAGTTGAGGAGCAAAACAGTTTATGATAGGATTGCCATTTTAAACGTATGTAAACATCTTGTGGTTTTATACGAGAAAGGTGGCTATGTGGAGTTGATTCCAAATGATATGCAAATGCCTACAATTTAGAAAGAAAGCAGTTGTTTTCCGGCATCCAGCGACACAGTTGTAGCTCGCATAATTATCTTTACGATGACGTAGACAAACGAAATCCACTGGTGTAACGCTACGTGTAGCTATTTAAAATATTATTAAACGTTGAGCCCCCAAATTCTCTATTCACAGATATATTTCGAAAAAGAATAACTCCTCGAGTCGTCGTAGCCTCTATATCACATAGAAAATGACATTCGAAAAAGTGCAAAGCTGACAGACATTTATAAAATAAAAGAACAAGTTGCATAATTATAGTATTAATATAATAATAATGTCTTACTTGACTTTCATTCGATTCGCACTACAAAACATGCTCAACTGTTTAAAAGAAGTAAAGGAGGTTATATTGAACAACGAGTGTTTTAAGTGTCATACGCGTCAAACAGTGGCATAAACCTTGGGGTAGCATTTCCGATGTTATAAAAGATTTAGTCGGTCACTTATCTCACCCTTGACGTCATGACATCACGAGTATGTCCCCAAGTAGTCGTTTATATAGTCGCTTGAACTGAAACAATGTGGAGTACACGAAATTAATGAAACTCCGAAACGGCATATGAGTGTTCTAAACCAGGTTATAGTGAACGTCTAAGGAAAATCCATCACTAAACAAAATATGCTATTAGTATGCGTTAAATAGAAATATTGTTTTAGAAAACCCAAATATATGTTGTTCTATTATCAAGGACACTATTTCCACCTCTCACCAGTGACAATGCCGCGCAGGCGCGTCATTGTGTTGACAGTCGTCAGGTATTCAAGATCACTGTTACAGATAAAACTTGATTTTAAAGTGCAAAATCTTGTTTAAGAACTCTTAATAACGTTAGTGAATTTGTCCTCCGAAGTTTATCAACTGCCTTACAGCGCCCCACACAAAACTTACAGCTGATTTATGATTAGTCATGGTGAATCGGAACTACGGTG
Organism: Oasisia sp. SBJ-2009; assembly: GCA_964017155.1. NCBI lineage: Eukaryota > Metazoa > Annelida > Polychaeta > Sabellida > Siboglinidae > Oasisia > Oasisia sp. SBJ-2009. Next base: position 1,170,543 of record OZ024857.1, on the reverse strand, counting down.
TACCCGTGCCTGTTTTTGCGTGGGAGTAGAAAGGTCAGTTTGACCACCTTCGGCCGTCACAGGCTAATTTGGCAAGTCATGGTCGAACATGCGGGGGTTGAGGCCGGGTGCAATCGATGTCCGTCTGACTTAAAGGACATCGTCTGTTGCGCTACAGTTTCAATGGAACCGGTGCATCAAGCGTGAGATGCAGCCATTTGTGTGAGCCTGTGCAACACACATTAAATCCCTTGTCAGTCTAATTGTCCATTTTTCTTTTCATGTCAGACAAACTAGATGATTACCAACTAACAAGCGTATCGAAAATATCTTCAAGAAATATCTTCCAAAGTTACACACTCCACATGACAATGGTCAAGGAAACTATTTGCTGACCGAGTGTTCAACACAGTCTTCGCACTGACCGCTTCTTCGTCTGACGGTTCATTTGAAGCCGTCCACAGAATCCGGAAGAAGCTTAATTAGAAGTGCGTACACAGTTTTTCTTCGAATATGTCTAACCAGTGTTGCCTTCATTACCAAGAATAGCCGACGGCGAAGTAACCCAAAGTGCCTTGATGTTATATCGTTCACGTGATGAACGCATACACAGGAATTAGTGTTATTTTCACGTTTCTTACTAGGTTAACCACGGCAATTCTCCTGCGCACACAATTTTGGCCAAACCTCTCTCTCCTCTTCCGGTAAAAATGATCGTCTAGTGAGATGCACATTCATCCTTCCTCGGTAGTGTAAACATACCATACCAGTATCGAGATTATCCTGTTGTGGACAGAACAAACCCAGTCACACAAATATCACCTGACGTCTAGACTTCTCACCAAACTATTATTGACCAAATGTTGGATATTGCATAACATTCTGACTAATTTTGGCGACTGGCGAAACACGTTATTAAATATCTTTACCGTTGGCGTCACCTGCTATACGTACTGGTGTAAATGAGACGTGGCTAAAATAGACGTGTGGTATCACTAATGAGCTAATTTAGCCAGTTCTGCCTTCTGCTGTATTGGCTTCGTGAATACAACCCGTGCGTTGGTCGCTCGTGTAGGTAGTCTTGCATTAGATGCACCAGATACGATTACCATAATTCACTGGGAACTCCCCGCGGTAGTGACAGTACAAGTGTCAACAATAGTTAACAAATCTTAATAAATTGCACTCCACAACAAAATATCTAAGTGACATATGGACAGTTCTGAAAAAGACAGATTGTTCTGAGACAATTACTGATTAGTTCAATGAGACCTCAACAGAGCATAACATTGTAACCACAATATATACAGACAATAAAGATGTAAATAATATTTGTGAAAATGCTGAATATCAAAGGGATGTAGAGGTGTCACACTCGGAGATAATCCATGCCATAAAATATTTGAAAGACAACAAGAGTTGTGGTTTATATGGTATATCTGCAAAACATTTGAAACATTGCAGTGACGTTATAATTCCACTGTTGTATAATGTGCTTTACTAGCTTATGTTCATGGGATTTTACCTGAATCCATGATATGGGTTGAATATGCTAGCATATGTAGCAAGTGTAATTACAGACATGTTGCTTTAGCCAGCATTGTGTCTAAAGTTTGTGAAACAATTATTTATTACCATATTGCATACTGCCTAATTAAATGTGATAATCAGGCTAAACATAGTTCAGACATGTGTATATTCAAAGACGCTGCACTAAAATATAAGAGTTTTAATACTAATGTATACATTGCCAAAGGTTAGTAAGTATAAATATATTTGGCATATTATCACAGAAGATCTGTGCGACAATGATGACATATCTAGGCAATACAAGATAATTTAGGCTCAAGGTAATGCCTTGATCAGAAAGTTTTACATGTGTACAGAATCTGTAAAATGTACTTTATTTAAGTCCTACTGTAGTACATTATACATTATACACATGCCAGCTGTGGTGTTGCTATAGAGCAGAGTCAATGAGAAAGCCTCTTGACACAGACATATAACTCGCACTACAATCTCTAGGTTCATTGCATAAAAATCTAAACACATTATTGTATGCTACACACAGATCGGTATAGCTAGATCGGGCAATGCAATACTATAGAGAATAATGAATAGTGATGCTCTGTATACTTCACCACTGTGTCACCATTGGCGGAAAATGCTTTATGTATATAGTTATTAGTCATACTTTAGGTTACCTTTTTTATATGGATGTAATGTTCCGGAATAAAGTTATTGAATTGAAATTGAATTGAATTAAATATACAATCATTACCACCAAGCGATACTTGGCAAACGTGTACCATCAATATGGAATTAATTCCCTATTACAATTAAATGTTCTGACACTACAGCCAACTTTTGTAAAACAAACTAAAAACATATTTGTTTGAAATTGTTTTCCATCATAACTTTTCGGAGGTTCCATGCTCCAATGACCAAACGATTTTGTCTGAGCTTGAATTTTTAAAGATAAAAATTATAGGCACTATAGAAGTGTTACAATTGTCATTATTATTTCGTATATTATTTCATTACACAACTGGGTTCTGTGTGCAGGAGTCCTTGGTCTCGACAACTTGGATTTCACGGCTACAACGTTTGACAACGCGCGGAAACAACATGACCGCGAAACGGAAGGCGGCGGCTCCAGAGGCATGTCGCGACAGCGCATGCTCGGAAGTATGTTTGGGGGCGGCGGGGGCGGATTACAACTGCCGACGGGCTCGGGTCGGCTATCGTCTTCAGCATCGATGGACGACGTCAGAGAAATGATCCGAAACCTGATGAATGCTGGTCGCCGGCGTTGATACGTAACAACGGTAAGTTGCAGACCGCGTGCAATACGACAATAACCTCTACATTAGCAGGAGCCCACGCAGCTACCATACAGCAAAACAAGCGACAAAACAAAGAAAAACAAAACAACAACCATACATATCAAAATAAATGACCACACAAATAGCCAAATAAACAACCATTCAGACAACATAAGAAGCAACGAATCATCCCATCAATTATACGTGCATGCGTGCATACATAGGCCTACACAAACGCACATAACACGTAAGCGCGCATAGATGCACGTAATTGACATGCCACACCCAGTTACCTAATTACTAGGTAGTGATTCGAATCAAAGCAGAGACTGTCCTATATACTTTTCAAGCTGACGATAACATTGACAACAAACACACGCCATTATACAGAACTACCTACGATTCACTAATAACATCAACACGCAATCGTCGTCATTACATTTGTGACCGTTCGCTCGCAGCGCAATCAATTATGTATTCCCTTAATCTGGGAGAGTTTTTGCCTCCCAATTTCGAAAGATTGCCATTCCAAATCGAGAAATACCAGCCGCAAGATGAATGACAAAACGTATTATTTATTAACATTACCCTCAATTAAATGAATGGTTTTCCGCAATGTTGTAATCACGTTACACGTCGCCTGACATTTGTACAAGCCCCATCAGGCCTCGTCGTGACGAACGACCTGCGCCGGAAATAACTCGGCATAACTCCGGCACGGCCGACTCTTGCATGTTGAAAAGATCGCCGACGTTTTTATTCGACGCCCATTATCGCCGTCACTATTTCATCTGGAAAAATGTATCTCCGAAAATCCCACGCAAGCGACGTTCGCAGATTGCGTGTAATGTGGAGTGACGGGCGCCAGATTGCGCGCGCTCGTGGACAGTCCACGGAGTCGTCAACTCAACCTGGATCGCACGTTCGCCAACTAAGACTGATTGCCAGCTTAGCCTAAGTGACGTACACGGCGCTAACTCTCCCGACCCTCGGACACACTCGCACGCGCGGATTAATACTCTCACATTAACGTGAAACATCTCTACACACACACGCACGCACACACGCACGCACGCACGCACGCACGCACACACACACACACACACGCCGTATCGTATCGTATCGTATCGTATCGTATCGTATCGTATCGTATCGTATCGTATCGTATCGTATCGTATCGTATCGTATCGTATCGTATATTACATTACGATACGATACGATACGATACGATACGATACGATACGATACGATACGATACGATACGATACGATACGATACGATACGATACGATACGATACGATACGATACGATACGATACGATACGATACGATACGATACGATACGATACGATACGATACGATACGATACGATACGATACGATACGATACGATACGATACGATACGATATGAGACAATTCAAATCCTCCATTTAGACATTAAATACGATGCTCATGATACGACGTTTGCTAAGAAGCACCCTACATCCAGAAAGTATTCAATTATTCTGTGTCCACTGTCGTGTACAGCTGGACGACCCTTTCCGATGTCCTGTCGTGGGCGAGTAGTAATTGCCGCAGTTGTGATCTTCAAGCCTTCTTCTGGCGCGATTGCTTGCTACACCTCATTACCAGTATAACAAGGTCATAATTATATTGTACGAAGGCGCGAAGACGCGCCTGACAGACGTAATCATGATAAGGTCCAGCTGAGAATCCAAACTGCACAAACAGCTATGTGTGATTTATACTCACCCTAAATGCGAGTAATATACCCAGTTAATCACGTCTGCTCTACTGTGTTGGCCTACTCCTTTGATCCAGGCCACCAACACGCAAGAGTTTCACCGAGTACCCTGCATCTCTGATAAGTTAAACATATCCACTGATCAATCTAGATATCTCGGTTGCTTTGATTTGCAAACGCCAGTCGCGTAGCCTGCTGCGTTGTCTCAATTTTGTTTGGACCCAGCACTCAGGTGGGCGGTGTAGCCTAGCTTCTGTACGTCCTCGTTCGCCGGTCACTTCGTCTTCGTTTCCCGTTATGTATAAACGATACTCTTTGTATTAAACCGCGTCTTCTCGGTTGTTGTAGATCCATGGATTAGCGATGCGATTATCTTATCCTGCGGGATAAATCGCAGCGTATTAGGTCAACGTTTTTCATTCCGCATTCCAATATCAAACGAACGTTTCTTTGAAACAAATAAAATCATATTCTTCCCCGGCCCGACCAGTGTATATGAGCAGGTCGTACTCCAAAGGTAAACGGGCTGCGTGGACTGTGCACTCAGAAAACAACATCGGTTAAGCTTTCAGCCACGCTGCTATCACTACACGAATATTGTGCGTACACGTACTTCCACACCGATTGTAGTGAAATGCAAACACATGATTAAAAGGGAACGAAAGAAAAACGTTGTCTCAGAAACTCTCAACTACAGCAGGTCTTGGCATTTCTGAAATGATCAACGTTTATATCACACTTTGTTTTAAGAAAATTCGTATACACGTATTTATTCGTATTGTCTATTTGTAGAGCACGGCATGGTCACCTGCCACAGCCAACAGATGCAAGTGAACAAACGATCAACGAGTTGAATTTCACCAAGGACCCGACATAATTTCGGACGATGGGCAGAAGCAACTTCTCTCGACCAAAATACGCTGCTTTTCCGAGAACAGAATCAACACCAGTCGTTACGCAGTAGACATGACGCAAGGGCGACTCTTCTACCCACCAATTCAAGACTCGGAAATACGATACGAGATACACAACGGAATTACTAGTTAACAAACTGTTCGGTATATGACACCGCACCGCTGTCCGTTCAAAGAATCGACGTCATTCTGCAATCTACAGTTTCCCCAGCAACGCATTCTTACGTTATTATTTAATCGGCCTTTGTTCGTTGTCGATTGTCAAATTGTTTGTTTCCATCGACACATAAATCCATATGTAAGTTGAAGAAGACATTTATTAAGGGCAAGAAATTGTGACACAATACGAACATGCGAATACGAACAATTATCAAACAACACTTTGCTCGACTTTGAATGTTGAGTTACTTCCTGTAACTCTGTAGAAATCGTTTGATATCAGAAGCAACATTTTGAGAGTGTTGTAGCCGGCTGTTATACCTATCATAACCGTAACAACACGCTCTCGTGCGATGTGTGGCCCTCATTGAGTGTAGGAGGCATAGGTCTGAGAAGACAAGAAGTTGCACACATGCATAACGAAGTTTATCACGCGCACGGCATTGGGCATCGGTGGAAATTAGCACAATCCCACTGGCAACAGTCTGGCCATAGAGCTTCGTCGGAGAAGCCCACGCCGGTTGTTGTATTCACAGGAAGTCTCGCCATCCAGTTGACAAACCGTCCACGTCACACGTAATTCGAGAGGTCACGTACGTCACGTCTGTCACGCCCACTAAGCATCGGCATCAATACATGTCCACGTCAATACATGACCTCCTCCAGTCTAGATAACATAACAGTATAGGAGAGGGAAGCCCCTTTACACTAGACAGGAAGTGACGATATGTCTGAGATGTGACTAATCCAACACATAGAGACAGTGGGTAAGTGAAGTGATTGGAAGAGCTAATCGCGAGACAGTGGAGGGAATTGTGTGATTAGAAGAGCCTATTGATGACATAGTGAGTGACCTTCTACAAAATACACACGTCTGTTTGAATGGAACTCTGTTGTTGCGTTATCTCTTATGCCAATGGGACATTCCTTAGAACAACTATACGCCCGGTTTCCTGCGGATAGTGTCTTTGTCAACACAATTCTAAGGCTGTCCCTCTGTCCACACAAAACCCACAGCTTCCACAGTCCTGCGTTATTTCCGGAAACGGAAGTATGCCTGTTGACAGTTTAGCTGGAATATTTAGCTAAAAAAGTACGTATATTATACACATCTCAAATTAATTCGTAGGCTCCTATGACTTCCATGCGATGCGAAAAAACTAGTTAGGTAGTTAACAACTGACATTAACGGCGCATGCAGGGTAGACCGACGACCTCAGTCGTAGATCTAATTTCCAACAATTTACAGCAATGGTAATGATTTGGACTGTTAATATATGGCCGAAAGTTAAATGCGAGGTGGCTGCAACGCCTGGATGACCGTAAACGACGTTTTGCTGCATCCAGCTCTGTAATGACTGTGGTTGTGTTCACGACGGTGAACACCTTAGACACTCCCCACAGCCACAGAAGACCCTGGATCAATCTCTTACTGTCTCCGAGTCCAGCTAGTGCTTGTACTAGCGCCAAGTAAGTGCAACCACGCACAAAGGTCTACTCTTGCCAAACATGTAACCAATTATGGTGCAATCATTGATTGGACAGAAAACACGATTTCATCAAGTATTCGTGATATTTGCTGTAGATTCACAACCAATAATATGAGCCTGCTCCCCCGAGTACGGCCTTTCGGTCACCCAAATTAGCCAACATTGGAACACCAAGGGAATCCGAAGCAAAACCACACACAATGTCTATATTTGCTGCAATATGAGAAGCTTGTCCGTCTCTTCCTCTTTGCTTTGCACATCGACGTTACATTGTTGCCTAATTATAATCCCAGCCTTCGTTATGACACCCGCTGTACATTGCTAAACCACTTGTTTATGCAATCAAGAGATGTTTAATTTGGGTCATCGAAATATTTGCTCTCAAGTCCTTGAAGCAAGTATCACTATATATTTAATATTTTACATATGCGTTGCTGCCCCGTTCAAAATTTCATTAAAATTCTATCTTAAAATTGTTGTTGCCGAAAATTACATACACACTTCGGCACAACTTCATCGTCAACAGTACGGATGAACCAATTGTGCAAGCCTTGGCCGACGACATTCTATACATTATAACATATACAAGACACACAGAAACGCATGATATCGTAATTTGTTTTATTTCAAAGCTATGTAAACGAGTGAGTATAACAATACAATGGTGTTTTTTTATCAACGTACAACTAATAGTCTTTGGTGTAAGTTGTGAGAGTTTCCCCGGCTACAGGCAACCTCTAAAACTACCAGAACACAACACGTGCAATTCTACGGCAAACGTTGACGACAACTGATGACAGGTAATTCCGGCAAGAATCGCGATCGAAGGACATAGGCAAGACTGGCGAGTTACCATTGGTGCATCAAACGAAGAAAATAGACTCCGCCATCAGGCTAGCACAATTCCAGTGCTTACGGGAGCTGAATCCCTCCGGATCCGGGTCAGTGGACAAGCGTGTGAGTATCACCATTACACACCGCCGCCGTCTATTAGATAAGTCACCACGGCCAGCTGCACGCGCCGCTATTGCGTTAATATTTCATAACTGCCAACCAGATGTGAGCAAACTTAAAGTGCCAAATGCCTTAGTCGTGACGTCCAACACTCCCAACTGTCGGCGGGCCAAATTATCGCAGTTCAACGCACGCGATGAATGCCCAGCGCTACGTGAAACACGTTACATCAACACGTGACCGTCTGAAAACAAAATCTGACATACTGTCTAACAATAAGTATGCAGCAGCGCTGAATCAACACAACAATGTCAACTGTACGTTTCTTTTATACAACATTACAGCGTTAAAAGTATTCGTTATATATTTCAACTCGGTAGGTCAACACTAATACAAATTACACAAGACGTAAGATTTTTTGCATGTTAATATTTTAGAAGAAAACCACTACAAGCGTCCAGTTGTTACATATTATAAATACTATATGTTAACCTATGAATAATGTTGCATATTTGTTTTAAATAAAGACACAGTTAATCTGTTCTGTTGTAAAATAGTTGATATAGTATGAATGCACATAAAGAAACAAGTGTACAGTCTCACGAAGCTGATTAAATTGACTGGTTATAAAGTAATATTGTACCACGTTGTGATTGTTCTATGCAAACATAATCACAGCTTGCTTTGAACATAAAACTATCATGTCGCATGTACCATAACATTCAGATGAGGTGCTTATCAATATTACTGTACACTTGGTTTTGAACATCATAAATAGAAAGCTACTGAACCATACATTCTCACGGTGAATACAACGGATATATCTGCTTATTGTAAATTACTGGCAACAGTTAAAATACCAAACTAACGTAATACGTGTTAATGGTTAAATGAATACGTCATACAAGAAACGGTTATGGTGTATAGAAACATTAGCTATTTGGTGTCGTTGACGTTTCTCCATATGACTGTGCAACAGAACCACTGACAGACTACACAATAGTCTGAAATATGAATAATGAAGATAAGTATTTCATTTAAGTTGACTGACCAAAATATTGACATACCTAATTTCTTACATTGTCAACATTGCAAACCTTATCATTAGAACAAAAAGTGTCTTGTAACAGAAACAAACTAGCCGAAAGAGCCATAATCTTAGCCAGAAACTAAAATTTAATATCCAGGTACAATTGACAATTATTGTCATACATTTATTTTACAAAACTGTTTTCTAATGTTCATTCACAAAGTCAGCAAATGTTTGCTCATGCATGTTTTACTTATGCCATGTATTACTAAAAATTACTGTTGTACTTCGAATATCAAGTTAATTCACTTTCAATATCTACCTCAGGTATGAGCTGCTAATTATCTTCTTTTTCTGTTTGACCCACGACACAAACATCACCACCCTACTGTACTCCCACCACTAAGTGGTCAACCAATTGCTATTATACTGCCGAAAAGCCATCATATATTATACTAACTGACACTCAATTGACTTCTGGTGCTATACATAAATACCCTGCATTCAAAACAAAAGAGATTATGATTAAATTGAATGATAGAACGACGCTGTTTGTGCGGTTGGCAAGAAGGAACGTCAAGTAAAAGGTGGTTTGAGTTGTGCAAGAATGTCTGGTGAAACCGACTAAAACTATGGTGCTTAGACTGTGACTGGACTTTTAGAAGTGGTCTGGATGACATGAGTTACAAACAGCGAAGTGATAAAAATGGGAAAAAGAGTTGAAAAATGATACTGACAACCAAATCCAAAAACCCACACGTATCAACATGTCCACGTCCGTATCAACACACCAACCAATCACACTGCACACAACTGTCACCTTCTTGTAGCAAGTTCCACGACAGTTCTGACCCTATAACGATCTTAAAAACAACCGATGAAAGAAGGAAAACAAAGAATTACAGCATCCCACGCCAACATTCATCCTAAAGTCTCATCAAGTCACGTGAAGTTAGCACTAACACATCACGTGGCAAGCCTCAAGATTTTTCCGACCTTACTACGATCCTCGAAAAGACTGCGGATCATAAGAACCTGTACGAGTCCAACAGAAACCATGATAAACAGCTGCACGCCAGACCAGAAGTTCACGCGGCTGTAGTTGTCTTCAAGAATGGAACGGTCACGTGCCTCGATCATACGCAGTGTAGTGGTGAGTTGGACGCTTCGTGTGAGGTCCTGGTTGATCTTAGCAATGGGCACCTGAAAACATAATCAACGTTTGCAAGTTTGAGAAGATGAATGAGTCAAAGTTGAGTCAAACGAATGCACACACACTAACCACGCACACATGCATACATGTACACAGCTACATGCATGGACACAAACATCACACACACATGCAAAAAGTGTAACTCATTTACTCACTCCTCCTTACTCATTCATTCATTCATTCATTCATTCATTCACTCACGCACTCACTCACTCACTCACTCACTCACTCACTCACTCACTCACTCACTCACTCACTCACTCACTCACTATCACTCATTCACTCAGGTATTAAACAAAACTGGACTTCAATCAAGTCTATTTCATAAATCAAACTGTTTCAATTCGGCATACACGTGCATACCATTAGCATCAACAAAGATTTGTAATGCCCCATTAATGCGTATGTAATTGTAAACTTATAGGTGTAAGTGTAATTCATCTGAACATAGAAGTGTAATTGTGACTGAAATGACAGATGGAAAGTAACTGTATTTGATCTGATTTTGTGTAACTGTCCTAGTTCTGGCAGAATTGTAATTACCAAATGAGTACATGAGATGAATGGAGAGAAATAAGTAAGACAAAACGAGGACAATTATTTATACCTTACACAAAATTGCAGCAGAAAGCAATACTACAATAGTTACAAAATAATAAACTACACTACATGGACAGTCCTATTTTATGCACAGAATGCTAAGCTAAATATTCCTTTTGTATGTTACACATTTCTATGAAGAGTGCCATAGCTATGTACTCAGTTTGTACTAAACTTATGTTCTATGAACACTTTCTATCTTGATTCAAGATTTAGTAAGATCGCAAATAATATGCAATGCAATTAAAATACTAAAACACAAACTGGCAAACAAATAAGGAAGACACAGGCTTATCAAAAGCCCAGAGGGTTTACATTTTTAAAGTCGAATTTAAAGACACATCTTTTTAAAGCCGCATTTATAAATTACTTGTAGGTTTTTTGTCAAAACGAATTTATTTTAACCGTAATTATAGTTTCCCAAACTATTTTAGTGTATTGTCTTAATATATTTTATTAATATATATATATTAATAATAATTAATAAAAAAATACATATATATGTATTTTTTATTAATTATTTATTTTATATATTTATTTATTGCTGATATGTTTCGCTTATACAATATGAGTTTAAGAAACTATATTTATGTAATTATTTATTATCATTTAAACAACTTGACTTTTTAATTGATTAGTCAAATTTTATACATGTATATGTTACAAATGTTGTATGTACGCGCCTCTGAGCAGAAACGTTTTCTTGATATACGGCGCTTTACAAATAAAATTATTGTTATTATATTATTACATCTGCAGATAACCTGCTCTTGTGCGTCATATAACTTATTTACGTTTAGACACAGCAGTCAGGTTAACTAACATCACTGGCATGTGATTGTTCCCTGTTCAATGTACACACCAGAAAGTCATCGAGTTTCATATCGAACTGCGAAAGGTCGTCTGGAAGAGCTGTAAACTTCTTAAACAGTTCGTCGTCGTCGTCATCGTGTTCAGTCATAAACTCAAAGAAGACTTGTTTGTGAGAGAAGCGACTGAATGTGTTGTCCAGGCAGAACCTGTAGTCACCTTCCTTCGTGGCCCGCAGCCTGGAACAACCAGAAACAGTGGCCAACTGTACACTAGTAGACCACCTGTACTGGGCTTACTCTTAGTATATAACTGCTTGTTTTGCCAATTTGACTAGACATTTTTGGGCCAAGTCATACCTGGATTAGCCAGTTGGGTTAAATGTCTCAATACTATTTTCAGACAAACAAATACAAGTATGATCACTTGTTATAGACTGAAGATGATAGAAGATGGCAACTTACATGCAAATTAATCAATCTTGTAACCTCAGCCATTTTTACATTGGATTTATCATGTTTTAAAGCAAGAGAATCACATAGACTCTCACACAAACACATGTGAGCTACATAGGCCTACAATATCACCTGAAATTTACGCTTTTGTTTTCTTTATAAAATAACTATATTTCAAACTTGGCCTTTACTACACACTAATAATCATGGCCACACTTTCCACAATCATTCAAAATAACTAATTTGACAGTTTGAATTACGTCCTTTTTATGTCATAAAAATTAATATGACATGTAATTTCACAGTAATTAAATAACTGCAGCAGATTACTCGAGTACATTTTGTTAGAAGACACTTGTCCAGTTCACTCACTTGTGGCTAGACTCAGATCTCCTCACTTCTGTAACGACTGGAACTCCATCTGGGTCGTGTATTACAAAATTTATGTCCGTCTCACCACCCTCAATCACCTGAAACACATACACAAATTATACTACTAATATACTACTAACGACTGTGGTAATTTGTCCCATTTATTAAAAAAGAAACTAATATGTTTGTTGTCATCACCAGATAGGTTTCGCTACTACAGTGTACATACAAGTGGTGAAAGCCTGGTTTTGGGTGGGTCAGTAAAACTACTGTTAATAATTGATCCAGAAAAAGTTGCTCAAAAAATTCAACAAAATATAGATTAAAGCACAGTGATCTTCTATCTACTTGTAAGTTGACTTTACCAAGACTCTCCTGATTCCTTCAAATTGTTCTATGGTAAACAACACAGAACATATAGAATATGGTTATTTGGCAATGATGGTCTCACAGCTCTATATACAAAATACATCAATTATAAAACAATCCATTGGGCGGTATACTAAAATAATCACACCAATACATTGGTATATAAAAATATGATTCAGAGAGTTGCATTTTTACATGCTAGAAAATCAACAAAAAATCACACATCTTATCACATAAATGTTTAAGTATGGCAACATGACATTGCCGTTTCAATAGTACATTGATACACCCCGAACTGCTAGCATGATACTGTTGCTAAATTTAGAATGTCACCTAATGCCCAAGGTAACAGCTAGGGCAGCAAACAATAGATAAGCCATCACTTCAGCAACATGGGGAGGGAAATAGGCCATTGGAAAATGTTTGTTCTATGAAACTGTGCAGGATAAGCCAGGGAGAAATGCACTATTCTATTGTGCTGGCTACACAGGATTTCCACTCACAGTTTGACAACTGGATAATTGAGTTAAGACTGGTACCAAACTATAGTACCCCTGTACCACAGGTAGTACCTGGTAAATGTCTTAATTAAGCTGTATTGTATGGTCCAGAACAAGTAGGTATTGGTATTAAACAAATTAAATCTTAGAGTTGGGTTGCTGCAGACCCAAACATATGTGTGTATATATATATATATATATATACATATATATATATATATATATATAATATATATATTATATACACTGTATATATTATATACACTGTATATATTATATACACTGTATATATATATATACCGTATACATGTACGTTGTAATTAAAAAAAAAAAGCACACTGTGATTTGTTATGGTGACATTTAGTGGATTTTGGCAGCTCTGAATGATTGTTTCTGCAATGCACCAAATGCTACCTTACGAAATACTGAATTCATTAATGTTCACTGTCACTGGGACACTGCAGTCAATTTGCCCTTGTGCCTCATCCAGGTTTCCATTGCTGCTGGGTAGATCTAAATCTAGCACATTTCCTCGAACCATGATGCTTCCTGTGATGGACACCTCTCCCCATGGTGACTGTGTAGTCACACCTGGCGCCCTCACAGTACAAACTGTTGTGTGTGCTGCGTGGGCGTTGCTACAACTTCCACTTACAGCAGTCATATGACGCCACATTGTTGCATTTTTGGTGATCACACTCATGTGACTTATGTGTTCTCAGTGGACCAAGACTGGACTGAGACTGGACTGAGACTGGACTGAGACTGGACTGAGACTGGACTGAGACTGGACTGAGACTGGACTCACGTGGCTCATCTGGTTTGATTACACCTGCATACCTAAACTGGCTTCAGTTAAATGTTGTGATGTCTTGGTCACCAACATCTGTAATTTTCCCTTTCATTTTACAGCAGCATGCTACCTTCCTCAAACATCACAAAAGTAACAATGTTTGTGTATTTAGTTAATGCTGAATAAATGCTTACAAGATAATGTATGTTGTAGTGATAATTGATTTACTTAATTTAGCAATATTATATACACAGGGGCTGTGCACTGATCCTTAGTTAACAATAACTATTAACAACATATTAACATTTTAGGATGGTGTTCTGACATTATTGTTGTTAATAATTGGCAGATTTTTAATCTTATCTTTGCACCTGTAGTTTTTTTAACGTAAATGGTCAGCTTTATCATTAAATACGCGCAAGAACGCGCTCCTGAAATTAAAATAAGATCTCTACTTGGACTATCCATACTGAAAGCGTTTTAATTATATGACTAGTTCTACATTCTAATTTTGGTAGACGTAATTTGGGCGATCTTTTACTTTTTTACCTAACCATGAAAACAACAACCTACAACCGCCAAACTTCTCCTCACATCTCTTGTGTACATAATACATATACACAAATTAGGTTACATACTAAAATCCTCTTTATTACAGAAACAAATAAAATTCACATTAAAAACTCGCGCAAAACTTGACATAAATGGCGGTATTGGCTACGTGTAGCTCTGTGATTACAATAATATTGGTATTTTGTTGAGGCATTGAATGTTACAGTTTTAGGCTAAATTAAGGTTAGTTTACAGTTATTTAGGGTTAGCGTATGGCAAGGATAAAACTGGAATTTAGGTATTGACACCACAACATACTAATGTTACTGTAATTGCTGAGGTACATGTAGCCGCCGCAGATGATGTTGAGTTGGTAATCTTCCAGTAACTGGCCAAAATTATTAGGGCCTTTTCAAAATGTTTTTACCATCTTTTTTCGATGTGTATGTATTCGGAATGTCATTCTACATCATAACAAAGTCAGATATATATATTTTTTAATTGTGTTTTAGAGCAATTTAATGCCATCAAGTTGACGTAAACAAGATGATGTCATAGGACATTGGCAGTTAACGTATCCCAGAAGCATCAGGGCCACAAAGGTGATGTCTTGCATGTACATTGCAAAGTAAAAATAAAACAATTAGCAATATCTTATCAATTTAAGCTTAACACAAATAAAGCAGCATTATACAGAACAAAAATTAACACTGTAGTCTCATATTTGGGGACATATATGCAAATTACCTTTGCAGTCCTTATGCATCTGGGATGCGTTAACTGCTCATGCCCTGTGACATCGGCTTGCTTATGTCGACTTGACGGCATTAAATTGATATATAAAACACTGTTTTATAAATAATATCCAATTTCTTTGTATTGGAACACATACACTCTTAAAAGAGGTGATAACATTATTTTGGCCAGTTAACTGGAAGATTACTGTTGAGTTTTGCCCAAGTTTGTTTTGTGAATTTTATTACACGCGTGTACTTACATGAATTTAAATGATTTAATTTTGTAGCCAAGTGTATACATGTACATGTATATTAAGATATGTGAGAAGTTTAGCGGCTGTAAGAAGTCGTTTTAATGGTTAGGTCAGAAAGTAAAAGATTGCCAAATTTGTGTAACGTCATATACATACAAACTGAATTGCAAGGATGTTTAATTCTGATGTAATAATATATACGAAGGCCTAATATATATGCCTATGGCTATGCTAGCCTATGTCATGACGCAGTCAGTGTTTCCCACTGCTTGTTTTAACTTTAACTCGCCAAGAAACCAGATAAATCCTAATTTATTTTTACAAATTGTAATCACTTTCGTTTGCTATGCAATGCATGCAAATTGGGACCAGTTCTGCTAACAATACTATTAAATTAAACGTAAAATTGATCACATCCCAGCGACACGGGCCGGGGGCGATAATAGAACAAATTCACCACCTGATATTCCACTTCAAATGCCGTATTCGCCCGCACGAACTGGTAGAGGCATTCATTTACACCAGGCTTGATCTCAATTGTTAGATCTGTGATTACAGAAATACACACAGAGAAACAACAGGTTATTAAAAGCAACGTGCTTAAGTACATGTGTCTAAAGTTCGAACCCATTCTTGGTCTCTGCGTGTGCCTACGTCGACGAGCTGGGGTCGCTGCACTCTAACCGGAAATACTCATATTAGTGTATATCATATTCACCAGGGAGCGCCACTAATCCAGAGAATTAAATTTTATTGAATTGAATTCATGAATTGAATTGGATTGGATTGGATTGGATTGGATTGGATTGGATTGGATTGGATTGGATTGGATTGGATTGGATTGGATTCAATTCAATTCAATTCAATTCAATTCAATTCAGCGTTATTCATGAACTTGAATAAATGTTATTCCACACGGATAGTAGTATAACTGTGTAATTATTATCCAGTTGTAATTACTGATTATGTAGTGTTATGCATGTGTAAAACTGTGATCCTCTATGTACCACGATATGTGGTTAGAGTGAATAAAATTCAATTCAATTCAAAAAGTAAACCTGGAAATCGGTGTTATAAATGTTTATGCTAATATGTGAATTCATCGGTTAGCTCCAGAAGGGGCTGTTGGGATTGCTGAAGTCTGAAGATTGTAGTTGTATAAAGCATGAATGTTAATAAACTCAGGTTCCAACCCATAAAACAAAACAAAACGAATATAAACCTGTATCATATTCACCAGGGTGCGTCACTAGTTTAAACATAAATAACATTATAGTTTTCGTTTGTTTACAATTATTTATTTCTATTGTGAAATATTTGCTCATTTATGCAATAAGCATAAGTGTGCATATCTGGATAATAGGGACTTGATAACATGTGCAATGATTAAACTGTTCTCTGTGTAGAGCAGTTTGCATGCTCTCTCTCTCGAGCTTTAGCTCTCACTCTCATTTCTCCTCTTTCTCTCTCTCTCTCTCCTCTTTCTCTCTCTATCTATCTTTTTCGCTCCACTCACTCACTCACTCACTCACTCACTCACTCACTCACTCACTCACTCACTCACTCACTCACTCACTCACTCACTCACTCACTCACTCACTCACTCACTCACTCACTCACTCACTCACTCACTCACTCACTCACTCACTCACTCACTCACTCACTCACTCACTCACTCACTCACTCACTCACTCACTCACTCACTCACTCACTCACTCACTCACTCACTGACTCACTGACTCACTCACTCAGTCACTCACTCACTCACTCACTCACTCACTCGCTCGCTCGCTCGCTCGCTCACTCACTCACTCACTCACTCACCACTCACTCACGCCCGCCCGCCCGCACGCCCGCACGCACGCACGCACGCCGCACGCACCCACACGTACGTTTACGCACATACACACGCACACACACACGCGCGCACGCACGCACGTACGTGCACACACATAGACACGCACACATACACGCATTCGCACGTACGTGCACACACACCTCTTCCAATGAATAGGTTCAGTGCAAGAACAACTACTGAGCTGTATCCGATAGCGGCAAGGACGAACATCCATGTTCTGTTGGGGACAATGTGAAAGTGTTACATGTGAATGCGGTGCGGTCTAGCAAGTGGGTGGTCTTCAACACTCGGTAAGTCCGGGCTGTCGAAACATGCGAGAAGAAGACGAACACCACGCTTGACAAGAACTGACCTAGGTTAGTATGATTTGTGGAACCTAGCATCGCATATGAGAGCAGCGCACACATTTTGCATAAGTATGGGTTCGATTCGATGAACGTACGTTACCTAGTATCCATTATAACCCATTTGCACACATGTTAAACAAGATGAAATTTATTTGAACACTTTTTGTTGCACCCAATATAGGCAAAGTGCAAGGGTAAAACAAATATAAACACGACTGAATGAAACTAGTTGTACCTGTACTTCCGACATCATCAGAAATACTTGAATGCTATTCATCCGTCGTGTGCACGCACGCACACATACAAGCGTGCAAATGCGTACACAAACACACTCACGCGTGACAAAATATGCATTGTATAATTATATCGAAAATATGTCTCTTGTTGTATGTACATATGTCATGTGACGTGCGCGTTCTGCGAACAAAATACAAAACTGTTCTCCTTGCATCCACAGATGAACGGAAGCCGTATGTGACGTCACCGACGTAAAACTTAGCTCTTCCGGCATCATGAAGCTGACGTATCCTCGATTACATGACCGTCTGTGTAAACGATATATAACAGTTGACAGCCGGCAACATGTCACAGTTAGGACGGTTCTCGTATGCTCTTTATAATCCTGATATGCAGGCGTCGACCAACCACACGTGCAGCTGTATTTAACATGTCGCCTCAGTACACTAACTCTTTACAAAATACAAACGACAGAAAAAATAACCCATTTGCTTATACAATATAGATTTTGGAACATATTTCTCATAACATCGTCCTATTATCGTAAAGTTGCCTCAACACTTTAATGGAGACAAAGGACAATTTTTTATATTATGCACATACATTGGTTGATACAAACTAAACATTTGAAACTATATTAATATATTTATTGTTGGTGGTTAATTAAATGAACATGTTAAAAAGTGTCATAGACCACTGTTGACCAGTAAAACTACGTATCAACTATGTGTGCTCTGCTTTTCACAACTTCTACTCATTTAACCTAAACAAATTAAGTTATCGCGTCATCGGCAAGATGACAGGGTCGCTGTCTTTAGAGTTTTCAACTTTTACCATACATACTGAACGGACATCTGACAACTAAAATGTAACCGTGGCTACAAATGGTTACAGCTGTAGTTTATATTTACTCTTTTAAGTGCACCACTCACAATAGTTGCCTTTTCCCTTTAATAGTATGTACCTGAGTAATATAATCTTGAATACTTAAATTCAAAATAATGGTGAGTAGTTACACCATCCGGATATGACATTCTACAAAGGCGCATCTTTTCGCCACAGAGAAACCTCCGTACAACAAAGACCAGTTTACACGAGTGATTTGTACCTTGATTTGCTAGATGATACAGCATCAAGTAACATTGCATAGGTCAAGTGCGTGTAAGATTAGACGCATGCTGTGTCTAAATACTGCACGTAGATACAGACTCGTCCATATCCCGATATGAGCTTTAACGAAATATTACGTCGGTACTGTTGTTGTCAATTAACCAATACTTCAGTATCGTTCCAGACTGTCGGTTGACCCAACCCAACCAGCACATTTGTAGCTTGGAAATGGCACAGGTGGTAGTCTCGCTTGGCGACTTACGCTAGCGACAAGGCATGATGTTCCAGTCAGTGAGAGGTTCACAGTATTAACTTACATATGTATACTATATTGGTTGTACCTAGCAACTGTGCATAAAGATCGTTAATAAACAATTAGTTACAGTTTAATGGTATCAAAAACGTCACTGACGCATTGTTGAAAAAGACAAGGATTGGCGGAATCTTCACTAATCATTATTGTGATTGTGACGTCAGCATTCCGCGACGTACTGGATGCACCAGATACCATTGGACAGACGTAGGATGTTCAAACGTGCATGCGCCAGTGACGTAAGCGGTTTACGTCACTACGCATAAGTCTCAAGATGGCAGCGCCCGGAATCCAATCCATAGAGTGTTTCTGATACAATTATACTATAATTAATTGTTTATTAACGATCTTTGTGCACAATTACTATGCACAACCAATGTATTATACATATGTAAGTAAATGTTGTGAATATCTCACTGATTGGAGTATCCCTTTCACGACAGACAAATCGGACTTAAGCTGCTTGTGAAAACCGGTCGAGGTGATTGCACTCCTTGGTTCACAAAGCCATGGGCGAGGCAGGGCCGCTACTTCTTCTCTTCATCGGAAGTACGTCTGAATCAGCAATGCTTCGTTGACGCTTCTTACTTCCCGGCGACCCAAGGGCGCACTCGTTGCTATTTACACTTGCAATATCACCCGGACGTGTAACAGTTTCGCATTCTCGAATGTCACTGCGCGTGCGCGTTGCGTTTGCACTGTTGCTGTCACACTCCCGACTTCCGTTTTGCTCCAAGTCGTACGGCTGTCTTGACACTTCGCTTCGTCCGTCGTCGATGATACCCGTGGTAGATCTTGCGACGCGATGCACATCGCCGCATGGGTTTTGATTGTCTCCGTTACAAACACTCTCACGTCGCGGTAACTGGACGCCGCTTTCAGTTGAGCCACCAACGCCTCTATCGCTGGCTTTCTCACCGTTCTGATAGGTGCCGTTTTGACCATTGCTGGTGGAATGCATCTCGTCGTTCTGTGCGGTGTTTACGACCACCTTGGCAGCGATGGGGACTAACTTGGAAGCGACGTGTCTCTCGCTCGTACACCGACGGCGGGCGTGTGGCACGCCTCGCTTGGCGCCGCGAACTCCGCGCTGGATGTCGCACGGCTCCTGCATGAAGCTGCAACGATAAACCGATACATTGGAACCACGTCAAGGGAGTATGCTTTGCAAGCTGCTCTAAGTAGGTACAACTATTAAATGGTCAACATTACAATTCAGTGCGAAGGTGGACAACACGAGGACTCATTCGAAATAGGGGGAGAGGACACAGAACAAGCAATAGAGGAGAGTCATGTTCTATCCATTTTGACACAGCGCCCCACAAGTAGTTACCGACACCGCAACAGGCGTTAATACCACCACCACTACTACTACTACTGCTACTGCTACTGCTGCTGCTGCTGATGCTGCTGCTACTGCTGCTGCTGCTGCTGCTACTGCTACTACTACTACTACTACTACTACTACTACTACTACTACTACTACTACTACTACTACTACTACTACTACTACTACTACTACTACTACTACTACTACTACTACTACTACTAGTAGTACTAGTACTAGTACTAGTACTACTAGTAATAATGCTAATACTAATACTAATACTAATACTAATACTAATACTAATACTAATACTAATACTAATACTAATACTAATACTAATACTAATACTAATACTAATACTAATACTAATACTAATACTAATACTACTACTACTACTAATAATAATAATAATAACACTTGTAAAGCGCCATAAATATAGATAGCATCCATTCGGAGCCGCTGTGAGTACATAACTATGAATACATATATACATGCAGAACATTAGTAAGTGCACATGTCCTGTCAACGTGCCCCACACAAACCTGTACGTCAGCCGTCGCCCGGGCACGCGCCGGATGATCTGCATGTCGTAGTAGTAGCGCATGGCTCGGGACATCTTCTCGTAAGTCATGTGTGGCCGCCGCTTGTGGTCGCCCCACAGCCCCGCCAGGCCGGCCGGGTCGACGATGATGAAGGTGCGGGTCTGTCGATCCTCCCACCGGATCAAGTGCCGGTGTCGGCCGTCCACCAGCAGGTCGCTGAGGAACTCCCAGAGCAGGCGGCCGTCTGTGACACAGCGAGGCACGACTTATACAGAAACCCTATATGTTAGTCGACGTTTAAAGGGATACTCCAGTCAGTGAGAGATTCGCAGCATTTATTTACATCTGTATAGTATATTGGTTGTGTATAGGAATTGTGTATACAGATCGTTAATAAACAATTAATTATAGTATAATTGTACAAGAAACTCTCCATGTTGGATTCAGGACGCTGCCATCTTGAGACTTATGCGCCAGTGACCTAAACAGCTTACGTCACTGGCGCATGCACATTCGAACATCTTACGTCTGTCCAATGGTATTTGATGTATCCAGTACGTCGCGGATTGCTTACGTCACAATCACAATTATTAGCGAAGATTCCGCCAATCTTTGCCTTTTTCAACAATGCGCCAGTGACGTAAATGATTTGGCTTACGACACTAGCGCATAAGTCTTAAGATGGCAGCGCCCTGAATCTAAGATAGCATGTGTTTGGTACCATTAAACTATAACTAATTGTTTATTAACGAACTTTGTGCACAATTACTAGGCACATCCAATATAGTATACATATGTAAGTTAATACCGTGAACCTGTCCCTGACTGGAGCATCCCTTTAATGTATATGATTTTTAGTCGATGTTTAATGTATAGTTTTATGTATGTAATTTTTATTTTAGATTTTACGAGTGAACAGTTGAATGTATCTTAATTATATTTATCCTCTTAGTATATGTTTTTTTAACTGATGTACTATAATGCAGGCGTTTAATAGTATTAGTTATTTTTTCGCATCTATTCGTTTCTTATAATTTTGTTTTACCGATTTTATAATCACCCGTGAATGGGGCAATAGTCTTAGATTTGCTGGTCGCTAAATAAAATGTATTATTATTATTATTGTTGTTGTTATTTAAATGTTCTTACACAGCGTACTGATTTTCAAACATCTAGCTCACTCGAATTAGTACTAGAATGAAAAAATCGACATTTGTACAGATTAAGCATCGGATTTGTCATCGTGTAACGACACAATAAATATAAAAGACACGGTCACCTCGGTAATACGGACACATCAATACCATAATATGTTTTGAATCTTCCATAGCCATGTCAACTTCATAGAAACAGAACGAAAATACAACATTCGACACAATCTGGTCTTTTCTTCTGTTCGAAACGCGCACTTAAAATTCACTGAATGGCGTTGTCGCACTAAGCCGCAGTGGGGCGCCACCAGTATAACCGTAGGTTTCCTGCACGTAGCGTGCTGGCCGCCTCTAGAACAATATATAGCTTATCGTATACCGTATAAAATATACGGTATGTAATGTGTACCGTTTACAGGCAAATCGTACACAGGTCTAGATGAGACATTATGGATTCTGCTCGTTTCTGTTTGGAGCGTAACCTTTGAAAGACTTTAAATATGTCTCATTCTGTAATGCGAATAACTAGAAAGATTACACGCGGAAAAACACGTAGTCTAACATTGTTTTACCTTTTCTATCTGGCGTTTGCCTTTCGGTTGCATCTGGTGGTTGTTCAGCGGTGTCCTTCTGGTCGAGAATATTACTAGCCGGAAGTGTGGCCAAGTCTCGTTGAGCTGGTGTGACGTCAGTCCTGCAAGCGATTCCCTCTCGCACGACACTGCGGTAGACGTTGTCCTGCGGCTGCGGTCTTATCGGATATGGCGCCAGCACCGAATGTCGTAAATCTGGATAGTAAACAGTTGTGGATAGGTTCAGCTATACATTGCAAGGCACATACATATCGCTGTAACTTTATGTGACACACGTAGAGTAAACACGCGCATAGCTGTAAGTATACTCTTCTTCTTCTTCCATATACTGGACTGGGCCCTTTCCGGGCGTTAAAAGTCCAATCTAAGCTTGTGCGCTTGGGGGAGGGGGGGGGGGGGGGGGGAGGGGCGGTGTATGCTATCTTAAAACAGTTAATATAAAAACAAAATTTATATTAACTAATTAAAATTAAAACGTTAATAAAGTTATTCTATAGACCTCTGGTGATAAATTTTTTATTATTATGTACATACACAGTCTTATGTCTTATGAAGAAATTAAAGCAGATATTAAGGCCAGTTCTGAAAACCTCTGGGCATGTGGTGGCTGATAGGCTTGTGGGGAGCCTATTCCACTGTCTAAGGGTTGCATGAAAAAATGAATGGTAAAGGGCTGAATGGTCTGCCCTTGCATGTAGAAAACGCTGGGCTCCCCGCGTTCCGTTGGAGGTACTGGTCTAAGGTGATGTCAACATGACCGGTGTTGGTGTTGTGAAGGAACTATACAGTATACACATCTTTGAGCAGCAGGCTAGAAGCGTTACATTGAACGTGTGGCGTCTTCCCAATCATGTGTATTCATTATTTACTACGACAAGAAGATAAGACACAGTGTTGTAGGGATTGGAAGCAAATGCACCGTGATAAAAAGACACAGCACTACAGGTAGAAGTTAACAAATGTGTTCGGAGAACTTGTAAAATGAAGTCCCGATAGAGAAACATCTGCATACGAAGGAAGTTGTGAGCAGATTGATATAGATTGAGAAAACGAATGAGGAAAGGTCGACAAACCGATTAAGGAAATTAAAAAGAGTGTGGTTGAACACAAAACAGTCAACCAAAGTTAAAGGGAGGACCTTGAAAATGAAGTTGCGATCAGGCGATAGTTGACAAAAACTGGACTCTCACTCCCTTTCGTCTGTTTCAACAGTTACCAATTCTCACCTGTAGACCTTCCGGCAGCATCGGGGACGTTGACGACACCGACAGCCACGTGACTCCCGACGGACTGGTGATTGGACAATTCGTTCGAGAGCAGCATCTGACCAGAAGAGATACCCGATTTGTCATCGCCGTTTATAGCGACCGACGACATCGGTGAGGTCATGTAGGCGGCGAGTACCTCGGGGAAGGAGCGGGGTGGAGAGGCCGTCCACCGGCGCACCTCTGCCGTGGTGTGGGGCGGTGTCAGCGACGCCGGGAGACCTAGACGCGGCTCGGGAAGTTCCGAGATTTTCGCGTCGCCGACGCCGTTTGAAAATCGCTCGTCTTTTACAGCATTCCCGTTGCACTGTGGCAGTTGGGTGGTCGCTCGTCGCTCGTCCTTGATACAGGCGGTGTGGTAGGGTGACATTTGTCTGTCCACCCAGCCGCCAGAGACGTGGTTGTGTGCGATCCACTGTCGGGAGAAGGTCGCGTCATTCTCCGTGAGAGCTTCGTCATCTCGGTGGATGCCTGCAACGTCGCCATTTTGAACGTTAGCGGAGTTCGACTGAGTCATACGTGCATGATGCAGAAGGTGTAGCAAGGATATTCTTCAACACTTGATTAGTATGGACAATGTATGAGTTTGTGTTATATATATATTCGTCAACAGATGTCCACCACTGTCTTATTGCCATGTGATCATTCACACAGCAGGGTCAAC
This sequence comes from Oasisia sp. SBJ-2009, assembly GCA_964017155.1. Classification (NCBI taxonomy): domain Eukaryota; kingdom Metazoa; phylum Annelida; class Polychaeta; order Sabellida; family Siboglinidae; genus Oasisia; species Oasisia sp. SBJ-2009. The sequence continues at coordinate 1,145,387 of OZ024857.1, read as the reverse complement.
TGGAGCAATATAGAGTGCCCGGACTCGCCCAGGGTTCGACACTGCAGCACACGATTCGAATCCGAATTCTCTTAGTCGAGAGTCCGAAGCACGCGCCACTGCGCCACTGCGCCACTGCGCCACTGCGCCACTGGGCCACTGCGCCACTGCGCCACTGCGCCACTGCGCCACTGGGCCACTGCGCCACTGCGCCACTGCGCCACTGGGCCACTGCGCCACTGCGCCACCGCACCACTGCGCCACTGCGCCACTGCGCCACTGCGCTACTGCGCCACTGCGGCACTGGGCCACTGCGCCACTGCGCCACCGCACCACTGCGCCACTGCGCCACCGCACCACTGCGCCACTACTTTGTTGTGACTTTCTTTCAGTCGTGAACGATTTGTGGGGATAGTCAGTTGCTTAAAATTAATGAAAGCGGTAAACCAGAATATATATTAATACAGTGAGTGGCAATTGTACAGATCCAATGCAACAGCCTATATAACCGCTCTTGTGCAGTCACGCGTGAATTCTTCACGGCACGTGGAACATTGTATTTTACCACCATCACTGTAACGTTTTGAAGAAAAAACATCGCTTGTCTTTGAGAATAGCAATGTCGCGTTTCTGCGCCGGACATGCAAGAAAGAGATTTGAGTAAGTGATGTGAACACTGGTCATTCAAGTATGTTTGAGCAATACATTTACCTTCTCTGTCGCGTAGTTCGGTCTGTACAAACGAGCGACTGGCCGGCCGAGGAGTCTGACTGAGGTCGAGTGCTGTCGGGGCGGTATCACCTGCAACAACGCCAACCCATTCTGAGTCGTAACATTAAAAGGTTCATGCTATGACGTGACGTGACGTGACGTGACGTGACGTGGCGTGGCGTGGCGTGACGTGGCGTGGCGTGGCGTGGCGTGGCGTGGCGTGGCGTGGCGTGGCGTGGCGTGGCGTGGCGTGGCGTGGCGTGGCGTGGCGTGGCGTGGCGTGGCGTGGCGTGGCGTGACGTGACGTGACGTGACGTGACGTGACGTGACGTGACGTGACGTGACGTGACGTGACGTGACGTGACGTGACGTGACGTGACGTGACGTGACGTGACGTGACGTGACGTGACGTGACGTGACGTGACGTGACGTGACGTGACGTGACGTGACGTGACGTGACGTGACGTGACGTGACGTGACGTGACGTGACGTGACGTGACGTGACGTGACGTGACGTGACGTGACGTGACGTGACGTGACGTGACGTGACGTGACGTGACGTGACGTGACGTGACGTGACGTGACGTGACGTGACGTGACGTGACGTGACGTGACGTGACGTGACGTGACGTGACGTGACGTGACGTGACGTGACGTGACGTGACGTGACGTGACGTGACGTGACGTGACGTGACGTGACGTGACGTGACGTGACGTGACGTGACGTGACGTGACGTGACGTGACGTGACGTGACGTGACGTGACGTGACGTGACGTGACGTGACGTGACGTGACGGCAGGGCCGGGCCGGGCCGGGCCGGGCCGGGCCGGGCCGGGCAGGGCAGGGCAGGGCAGGGCAGGGCAGGGCAGGGCAGGGCAGGGCAGGGCAGGGCAGGGCAGGGCAGGGCAGGGCAGGGCAGGGCAGGGCAGGGCAGGGCAGGGCAGGGCAGGGCAGGGCAGGGCAGGGCAGGGCAGGGCAGGGCAGGGCAGGGCAGGGCAGGGCAGGGCAGGGCAGGGCAGGGCAGGGCAGGGCAGGGCAGGGCAGGGCAGGGCAGGGCAGGGCAGGGCAGGCATTTTATAATGTGGAAAATCTAGTTACTTCCTATAATATATAATTATACGTGTTTATTGAAAGACCATAACAATGTTTAGGCTAATTAATCCGTAGCTACGTACATGCTATGACCTCGATATTAGTACCAGATAATGTGTAGATATGTGATAATTCTTACGAAACACGTCCCACTCAAAATGAAATACTTCACATTTTTAGGCGCAGAAAGTCGCTAAATAATGACAATAAATTCAGGCAGTTTTGTACCGAAGACTACGTTTGACATTTAGTGGTTTTACTAAGAAAGTACCGCCGAAAATACACACTATTTTATGGGGTATGTAAATCACGCCTGCGACTAACACACGGCAAACGTCGTTGTGTTTAATGTCAAGTGCATGGACGTTAAATGGACGATGTTGTTCTGTCGACTGCGAGCGAACGTTTTAGGTATACGCGCAACACAAAGATCGCGATACAAAGATCTGATAAGTAATTGTGCTTTGAAGCGCATTGTAACAAATGACTAGACAATAATTTCAACCGCGCGTGGACGTGCGCAGACTTATGCAAGCGGGCAGTAATGGGCGGTGATGTTAGTCGATACGGTCGAAGGTCGACGCACGGCCGACCAATGAGAAGTTTTCTTCGTACTTCCTGCTTCGCTCCAATGAAGCGGACAGCGCGATAACGCTCAACTAGTACCCATGCAAGCTGCGATCAATAGGCTGGTACGCCAGGGCACAGAGGCATACGTCGGTGCGAACAATCAGCGTAACATTGATAGTGTAGCGATAGTATTGCATTTGGATAAATGTCTACAGTGATTTCGTGTGTAGTTGCAATATAAAGACCCGCTCGTTATGTGGGTTGTTGTACTAGGTAAAGTTGTTTGTAATGACCACTGCTTTGGACAACGTATGCCAGACAGATTATCTACTAGACTAGTACCTGAGTTCCACGGTTCCGAAGTCTAAGTGTTATTTCGTGCGAACTAACGCAAGCCTACGTGTTTCGTCAAACGTGAACGTTACAATAAAATGGGGGTCCCAATAAAGTATGATGTTTCTAACAACAATGGTTCCGGCATTGTTGTAATATCCAATATAACGGTTTTGATAGGTTTGACAGTGCAAGGCAATACGATGTGTGAACACCCAGCCGCTCACCTGCGTGTCTCCCTGGTGAATGTGCCGGTCTATGTACGGCTGTGGTTTCGTCCACTGGCCCTCGCCTTCCTTTCAGCTGAAGGTGGCTCGGTTCTTCGGCTAGTGCAGAGCTCCTCGCAATGACAACGCCGTTGGTGTGATGACAGGCCAAGCCGTCACATTCACCGCGGGAGGGGTTCACTGGAAAGATGCCGCGATAACGATTGTGCAATAACGGGCCGGGTGATTTATGCTGGCGCGTCTGTTTGGGTGCGTGTGAGCGTATCTTATTCGGGTATGGGAGTGTTTCTCTGTGACACGTTCAGGTGCACGACTCGATCTGTTACAGTCGCAGAAATGTAAATAGATGTTACAGTAAACACATCGCCCCATTAAACACCACAATTGTGTTGAAACATGATGTAAGTGTTGCACTCATATAGACAGTATAACGCACGGAATCTGTTGAACTACACACAAGCGAGCATACACACACGCGCGCACACACACACACACACACACACACACACACGCGCGCGCACACACACACACACACATATATACACACACACACACACACACACACACACACACACACACACACACACACACACACACTATATATATATATATATATATTTATATATTATACTATATATATATATATCAAATATTATCTATTATATACATATATTATGTATGTATTATATATATATATATATATATATATATATATATATATATTAATTTATGTAGATGTGTGTTTATAGTTGAATTACATTTTATATTTATATAGCAATAATATTTGGTATTATATATATATATATATATATATATATATATATATATATATATATATATATATATATATATATATATATATATATATATATATATATATATATATATTATATATATAATATATATATATATACATACATACATACATACATACATACATACATACATACATACATACATATATTTATTTATTTATATACAGGTGTATATAGTCAATACTGACGTGCTTCACGTGGCTCTCCTTCCCTCCTGTCCCCGTTGTCGCCGTCCTGCCCGGACGAGCGCCTTCTCTCCCGCCATCCTCTGTCGTCGTGGTCGCCACTGGGACGCCGCCAAGGCCTGGCCCGAGTGCAGCACCTGTCGGCCGTCGCCTCGTCGTGTCCTCGGGACACTGCAGATCACAGGAGAGGTCAACGTGAGGGATGTGGGAAGGTGGGACGAATGGGGAAAGACGAAGAGGGAGAAAGGGAGGGAACTGTGTAGGGGAGGGAGGTGGACAGTCTGGGTGAATGGGGGAATATGGGATGAGAAAGGGAGGTTGTTGGGTAGTGGGAGGAGATTGTAGGTGGGTTTGCAAAGGAAGGGTGAGGTTTGACTGTGGGAGCATGAGAGGGAAAGGAAGGAGGAAGGAGAAAGGAGGATGGAGGGAGAATGGAGGAAGGGAGAAACAGAGGAAGAAAATAGGGAGGGAGGGGAGACAGGTGGAATGAGAAAAGAAGGAAGGGATGAGGGAAGCAACACGTGTTACAGGAAAATGAAAATATTAAGACAAGTAAAAGATAGGAAGAGAGGAAGTGAAGCAATTAAGGAAGAAAGGAGGGAGGAAATAAAGGGTGAAGAATTGTGTGAGGGAGGTGAATGATTACGGGGGAGGAAAGACAGGGAAGGTAGTGAAGGGAGCAGGAATGCAGGAATGGAGGAAAGAAGGCAAGGTGGGCGGAAACAATAGGCGGGAAGAACAGCATTTTGGGAGAATTGGAAGGAATATACGATTAGAGGGAAGAAGGAGGCACGTAGGGACGAGGAAAGAGAGGAACCGAGGCATTAAGGAGTGTAGGGTGATTGTATTAGATAGACACCCCGTCAAGTAGGGTTAACACATGGAGTATCCACAATCTTCATTTTCGCTCCTCAAGTTAAATAATGGCACACACTAAATGCGTAGAACACATCCAAAATTAAATACTATACAAATGTGTCGCCTTAAAAGCCTCAGCATGTGTAGAGGCGGCGAGGTAATTATATTTAGGCCTGACAGTAGGAGGCGGTAGGTTTAGACGTTCACGACAGGCATACCTGCCAATCTGCGGTACAGTAGCCTGCACGCCGGCCAATGGCAGAGTTTAGCAGCAAATACTTCCTGCTATGCTCCACTGGAGCGTGACGGTGGCTTACGTACGCGGTGATAAGGTGAACGGTAGCGCCGCACTGCTAGTAAACGTTTCCGCCAAAGCGGCCCCCTACCAGTGGCGGTGGCCCGCATGTTTTCGGCAGGTCTACCTACCTATAGTACAGTCACAGCGAGTACCGTATCTAGGCCAGAGTTTCCCAACCGGATCTATTTACCCAACGACCCCCTCGCCGTGGTCTTTACCCTACCGTTTATACAGAGGGAAATGTTTATATTTTCCCCGATTGCTTAAGAGGAAATTAAATGTAATAGTATGTTTTATTATGATATATGATTAGGTTTGAGATTATGGTATGTCCCATGGCTACAGGATGGCCAGCGAAGTGTGACAACTTACAATTCACTGCCATAGACTGACATTTGCAGGCACATTTCGACCCCCCCCCCCCCCCATAACTCGCTCATAGCACCCGTTGTGGTCGCGATCCACCGTTTGAGAGCCGCTGATTTAGGCCAACCGCCGGCTTGTTTTTGTAGTAGCGGCTAAGTCACGACGTTGGTTTACTGCTGTCGCTCTTGACCCTAAGCGGGTCGCCAAGCGATTTTGATTTAGTCGCCAGTGTCATTAAAAACTGATAATATTGTTTCGCCAGATCTGCCTTAACAACAACTGCAGGCGAGACTAGTAATGTATTCTAAATATCGCGTGTAGTTGTGATATATGAAACGATATCTCATATTCACGAGACCTTTGACGTAAATTATACGGCTCGCAGACGGAACCTTCATAGTACACGTTCATTGGCACACACACACGTACATGCACACGCACATGCACACGCATGCACGCACGCACGCACTCACGCACGCACGCACGCGCACACACACACGTACACGCACACGCACACGCACACGCACAAGCACACGCACACGCACGCGCGCACACACACACACACACACACACACACACACACACACGCAGTGTGTCACACACACAGATACGCATAAGGTCTATGCACATAAGAAGACTCTCCGATTTACGAATTTCAGTATACCAACGTCTTCGTTTTGGGAACTGTCTGTTGCTAGTTAAACATGCATCATTTTGTAAGTGAGTCAGCCTACGGGAATAAGCTAATATTGGGAAGGTGGAGCACTCGACATAACACGCAATATCCATCCAATAAATGTCAGCAGTGCTGGCCTAAAAAGTCGAAATACAACAAAATCAGCGCCATCAAAAGACACCAAAGTTCGTTCGAACGACAGTACGCCTAATAAAGGCTTTGTATTGTAGTACTGATTTATATGTGTAGTTTTGATTTAATTCAACTTCGTAAATATATCATCACATGTTGTATTATTGTTGTAAATGATGTGTGAATATCTCAGCCATCTAAAATAATGAAAACTAAGTATGTCACCGAGTGGAAATAAAACTATCACTCAATCAATCAATGGATGAATAAAGTGAAACTATTATACGTTCGCTAACACGCTATTACGCCCGACACTTGCGGGAATAAGGAAATATTCTTCGTCTCTAGCCTACATCTGTGTTGACCCGGAGATCAGATTAGGAACTAGATACAGGAATGCCTCGATCTGAAATAGTGTTGACGTCAAGGCCGTGAAAACGTGATGACGTAATCGTTGAAACGCGACACCCGTTGTTACAGGACGGGACACAGTTCATGTTAGTAGTACATTGTCAGAGGACGGGACACAGTTCATGTTAGTAGTACATTGTCAGAGGACGGGACACTGTTCATGTTAGTAGTAAAACGTGACACAATTCATTATTAATATTGGGTTTTTACTTTGCGAAGAAATATGGTAATACTATTTTTGTATTGTGCCTAATGTCTTCAGAAATGTACGAGGAGATGCATTTAGGTGTACATAAAATGCCAAGAGAGTTGTTGCTATATAATGGACGACAGAAACAATTACGTCCCTTACACGACTCCGTAGAACCGGATTGTTGACATAATTTTATAAAGATATTATCTTTACTTGGCAAAGGTGATATCGAATGTTCATTCATGAGCTAATATGTCGGGCTGATCACTTTTGAACATTTATTTGGCAAAATAATCAAACTGTAATAAATGCTCATATACTGTGTTACCATAAAACTATGCATATATGGCAGTTTTATGGTAATAAAACACGAGTTTCTCCTAAACGGAAAATGAGAACAAAGCACTGCGCTCATATATAATAGATAGTGGCATGGTAATTATATTTTAGCTATCAAATTTTTAAAGGCAGTTTATTTATCAACTTATGACCCGCATGAAGAGTCTCTAGAATACCTCATTATACATATACACCAGAGATTGACTCACATAGCTAAAACATATTCGTTGCAATTAGTTCTGGGAGAAAACCATTTTGTGGAGTGTCATTCATTCTATTTGCAAACGCCGGCTCTACCATGTATGAATAGGTAAATACAAATAATTATAATAAACACTATTTTGTTGTCACTGTTTCACATTGCTGTCACTAGCCCGTGGAGGAAGCGCTTAATAACGTCACCAGGGATAATTACACGGCATCATGAAACGTGATGATAATTACAAATCTTTAAAAACAGGCAAATGCCAACGATCATCGATTGCATCGTTCTGAAATAAC
>OZ024857.1:1115200-1130200 GCA_964017155.1 Oasisia sp. SBJ-2009 | reverse complement strand
GTACAATCATAACACAAAGCAGGAGTATAACAGCATGATATCCCACTCGAGTTATTGCTTTATGGTATACGAACACATTTTATTTGTATTTTTGAACACTGTTTTGTTTTGTATAACTTGGCAGCTCTTTGTAGAATGATATAGAGTTGCCGAGTATTATAAACACAAAACAAGCATCAAAGAATATAAATGAAACATTTTTGCGTATCATATTATTTGGATTTCTATTGGTGACATGTAAATAACATCTTAATTAGCGTAATGTTTTTTTTATGACTCAACGAGCGTAAGAGGTTTACGTCCTGACGTCAATTTCCCCTTCTCTGGGAAGCAGTGAACATGCCTATAAATGAAGACAAATCCATAACATGAGTAATACGTACCTAACTTGTCAGGAAAATAATCAACGGGTAGATCCAAAGTAACGTGTCCAGCATCAGCCAAACTTTGCCACAGGGTGCTGGGGAGACGCTGAATCCCAGCCGCGAACATCCTGTGTCCTCCTTTATCGCCGAACAAACCAACTGCAAAACAACGGCGCCACATTAGAACATGTAATAACATAACATCAACAAATCGGCCTTACGGTGCACGCAAATAGGCACCGGTTACTGCCATGGAGAGGAATCACTCAGACTCAAGTCAATGCTTGCTACGTGCAAACAGGAGAGCAACTAATCAGTGAGAAACACAAAATAAAATAAGTGCTTTAATTAAATCGCGTTCTGCTCGCTATCAGGCACAGGACAACGAGCCCCAGGGCTGTTGTACATGCAACTACAATTTAAAGACATGCGTAAAGTATTTATTCACATGACGGAAATGACTATCAGACTTTGACAGCAGTAGCAGTTGGTGCTAAAATACGAATATATAATACCATAGTGTTGGACTCTCCGCAAGCTAGGCTACATATGCATTCAACGTATTTGACTAATAGCAGTCTTGCCAACCGCGCGTTCTGAACTAAGACGTCACGATCTCGCGCGGAAGACACCCTACGTCCTTCCTGTTGAGCAACGCCAACGTATGTCGCCGAGAAAGAGAAACCAGAGTACTTACTGGAGCCCGTCTCCAGCGGGTGGAATGAGCTCGGTGCAGGCGTAGTGAATAGAGACACTGAACGACGCGTGCGAGTGGTTCACTCGCACGCACGAATCTCACTGCATGCAGCAGGACAGACGTCTACAAGACGTGCTCGGCCACGCGTGACGAGCTATTGAAACGACGCCGGAACGTCAATCACCGCAGCCTATCAGGTGCGCCGGAAAGAAATCGACGCTGTGTTTACATCCTATTCGTTCGGGGTCTCCGGCCCGCGTCAAAGTTCACCCGCCCGGTCGCAATCGCCGCGTCACGGAAATACGGGGTAATGCAACTTAATTTCCCTGGAACGTCCTGCCTTTGGCTTGCACGCATACTCACATACCACGTCCAGGAATTCACACACGACTGCAGGTTGTAGTTCTGGGTCTAAAACAACGGAAGTCGGTCGTGTACTTGCTTAGAGTTCTATACATTATATATATATACATATATATATATATATTTATTCACCCTATACACGACGCTATACTTCCGGTTTTGTTACAATCATTCACGTAAACCACAGCACAACGGTTAGAATAGATCATGTTATGCTGTTAGGGTTACCCTTGCGTTTACTGCAACCGTAACGGTTTTATATTAGGCTATGATTACGTTTATGGGGCATTAAATATTAACCCAACACTAGGGTCGAGGACGTAATCATTGGAACCAATCAGACGGTGTGAATAACTGGTTAGCATTCAGGTTATTAATAAGCTTTGCTAGGGTTAGGATCTACAGTACAAAAATAGTTAGGGTTACATTTTGTTAAGGTTAGTATTAGGCTTCCAGTGATTACGCAATCAGCCGTCGACCTTTGCCGCAGCGGGGAACGGGTTCATGTGCACCCATCACGCACACACCAACACCCGGACTTGATGTCCTGGTTGTTGAAAGGCTGCGACCGGGAACAGGGAAAGAAGTCCGATGAGAGCTTAATGAAAACGTAACGCAGTGCTACCCTCTGTCGGCGTATTAACGAAACACATCGTGTAATGCTTGCATCATCACTGTCGTCGCACAATAATGTTGTCGTCGTCGTCGTCGTCGTCGTCGTCGTCGTCGTCGGCGTCGGCGTCGGCGTCGGCGTCGGCGTCGGCGTCGGCGTCGGCGTCGGCGTCGGCGTCGGCGTCGGCGTCGGCGTCGGCGTCGGCGTCGGCGTCGGCGTCGGCGTCGGCGTCGGCGTCGGCGTCGGCGTCGGCGTCGGCGTCGGCGTCGGCGTCGGCGTCGGCGTCGGCGTCGGCGTCGGCGTCGGCGTCGGCGTCGGCGTCGGCGTCGGCGTCGGCGTCGGCGTCGGCGTCGGCGTCGGCGTCGGCGTCGGCGTCGGCGTCGGCGTCGGCGTCGGCGTCGGCGTCGGCGTCGGCGTCGGCGTCGGCGTCGGCGGCGTCGTCGTCGTCGTCGTCGGCGTCGTCGGCGTCGTCGGCGTCGGCGTCGGCGTCGGCGTCGGCGTCGGCGTCGGCGTCGGCGTCGGCGTCGGCGTCGGCGTCGGCGTCGGCGTCGGCGTCGGCGTCGGCGTCGGCGTCGGCGTCGGCGTCGGCGTCGGCGTCGGCGTCGGCGTCGGCGTCGGCGTCGGCGTCGGCGTCGGCGTCGGCGTCGTCGGCGTCGTCGGCGTCGTCGGCGTCGTCGGCGTCGTCGGCGTCGTCGGCGTCGTCGGCGTCGTCGTCGGCGTCGTCGGCGTCGGCGTCGGCGTCGGCGTCGGCGTCGGCGTCGGCGTCGGCGTCGGCGTCGGCGTCGTCGTCGTCGTCGTCGTCGTCGTCGTCGTCGTCGTCGTCGTCGTCGTCGTCGTCGTCGTCGTCGTCGTCGTCGTCGTCGTCGTCGTCGTCGTCGTCGTCGTCGTCGTCGTCGTCGTCGTCGTCGTCGTCGTCGTCGTCGTCGTCGTCGTCGTCGTCGTCGTCGTCGTCGTCGTCGTCGTCGTCGTCGTCGTCGTCGTCGTTTTATTTTGTAACCTAGTGTGTGTACAAGAACAAGATGTTTATTTTTGACCTCAAAACAATTACATTGAATAATAGCAATAATATGCACATGAACAAATCTCACCATAAGTAATTAAGAACACAACCCGCTCCGGACAAAAACCCCTTCAGACAAACCCCCTGGACAAAACCCCCTCCATACATAACTCCATCAGGACATTAGCTCCTTCCGGACATAAGCCCCTCGGACAAAACCCCTCATCATAGTCTTTTGATAATTCTTGAGGCTAGTATCTAATAGGTACAAGCCTCAATAATTATCAAAATAATTATACTTAACTTGGCTTGTTTGTATGTGCATACTATAATATATATATATACAACTGTAACCCTGATTTGCGAAATATTTCATATGGCATTGTACAATATTGGGCCCCAAACTATTTATTCTCTATATTAATGACATGTGTAACATATGTAACCTAGTAAAAATCATCTACTGCAGATGATAATAAACAAATTATGCAAATAGTAATATCGGTAGACTAAATTAAACAATATGTTGTGTATTGGAAAAATTATGCGTATAGTTTGGAGTAAATAAATTAACTGTGATTGAACATAACCATTTCTCAGACACTAACCGGAATCGGCCACAGCATTTGGGGAAATAAACAATCTGATGAATGGAACTAGAAGGTTGATGTTTGCAATAGAAATAAAAATAAATAAAGTACTTATTCGTTTAATCATTCTTGAGTTTAGTATCACTGATGAGGGTTTTTTGTCCGAGGGGGTTATGTCCGAAAAGAGCTTATGTCTAGAGGGAGTTATGTATGGAAGAGGTTTTGTCCGAGTGGGTTTTGTCCGCGCACCACTACATCCGCATCCAGCAGACGTTGGTCGTGGTGCTAGCCACCGCCGCCTCGCGAAAGGTCAACGAATGGGAGATCAGCTTGTTACCAAGTGGAGGGCGTGTCGCCTGCACGTTCTTGTCGACCTGGTCACTCTTGTACTTCGTCCAGTTGGTACCGTCCATCGTCGTCGTCATCCAGCGAATTGTATGACAGATGTTCAACAGCCGTTTTCTTCTTCCCCATTAGCCAGGCCTCCAATGACTTCCTCATCGCTATCGTGTCCCAGGTGGCGCTGCACCGGCCGATCATCGAGCGCCTCCAGCGACTGTCCGTCGCACTAGCGGTTGAGTGTCGTATTGACCACCTGGTGTCGCCCTACTATCGCGCTATGCATCGGCGCCATTTTGATTGCGTCGGCGATCGAGTCTGTCTAGTGCGTGTGACGCCATCGAGAACATCCGCTGAAAATTATTCGAACCTGCAAGAAGTATAAAAACATCTTCTGTGGCGCTGACGATGACGATGACGAAGACGAAGACGACGACGACGACGACGACGACGACGACGACGACGACGACGCCGACGACGACGACGACGACGACGACGACGACGACGACGACGACGACGACGACGACGACGACGACGACGACGACGACGACGACGACGACGACGACGACGACGACGACGACGACGACGACGACGACGACGACGACGACGACGACGACGACGACGACGACGACGACGACGACGACGACGACGACGACGACGACGACGACGACGACGACGACGACGACGACGACGACGACGACGACGACGACGACGACGACGACGACGACGACGACGACGACGACGACGACGACGACGACGACGACGACGACGACGACGACGACGACGACGACGACGACGACGACGACGACGACGACGACGACGACGACGACGACGACGACGACGACGACGACGACGACGACGACGACGACGACGACGACGACGACGACGACGACGACGACGACGACGACGACGACGACGACGACGACGACGACGACGAGGAGAAGGAGGAGAAGTTTTAGGAAGTGTCTGTCAATAAGCCGGCATGCACCGCTCAGCTTACATTTGCCGTGGGATTCCATCGTGATTGATGACGTGGGCATCAAGATAGTTTGTAGCACAGCGTAAATATTAGTGTCCCGATTAGTGTCTATAAAGAGTAGTTTTTTGGGATCTCGGTCGAGTAGTGGCGTATTTGTCACAGGCTCAAACCAGCTACATAGACACAATAATTTCGAATCGTCAAATCACTTCTCGAATGGTTATAGTCTAGGTTGATTGTTTTGTTTCAAAGAGCTTTTCGTCTATTAAAAGAAACAGGTTGATGTGATTTGGGTAGTTATCAGCTGAATTAACTAAATCGTGCAGTTTGGCAAATACTGTTATTCTGTGATAAAGTGTACCATTATAATGTAATGTTAATCAGATTATGTTGCCAGATATGATATAATTGTGCTGCAGATGTGGTAGCCGCCTTTGTACTATGCGGTTTAAACATATCAACATCAGTACCCGCTAAACGCAATGTCACTTTGATCCATCTGGCAATGGTGTCTTTGGTGACTGCCTTGTGCAGTCGCACTGTGCTAATGGACAGTTGCGAGCTGTTACGCAAATGTTCACTCCTACTTAAGTAGATAGATAATGTATGTACAACACAAAGTCTAATATCATCTATAAATGCAGGCAAAACAACATTCATAGTTTCATAGTTTAAAGTGTGCATATAGCTCACCTATGGCCTGCATGCAATATCCAGCATGTGAATATGTGAATGGATTGGCTTCTTTGTGCTAATAATGTGACAGTACGTAATGATAAATCATAAAATGACACATATTCAACTACGGTTGCTGTCTAAACACATTAATAACATCCTTCACATCCCAAACAAATGCAATGATACCTGGACAGAGTAGGTCTACTTCGTCAAATCCCTTTCATAAATCTCACAGCTAAAGGATGTGTCCTTAACTGGTCAGTATTTGTCTCCCCCAAACATGCAGACTGTGTACTCCATGCTGAATTGATTGCACTTTACATCAAACCCTCACAATATAACACATTTAAAATCTCAAAATTTACAACACCTATATGATTTTGTGTAAAAAAAACATGTGTGGACATATACAAGATACTGTCTCTCAGTAGAGTCTCTCCGTGAAGCTAATACTATATCCGAGCTTTCCTCCGATAGCCCAGTGCTCAACGGTGACTGCCGCACAAGTGACAAGCCATCAACTGGAGCTTCTGCCCGAGTGGATGTGGCCCTTCCCGTCATGGCAGCGTCACCAGGAGTCAGACCACATTTGCATTTTCCATAGGCGACCATTATATCGTTTCCTTCATTTCCTACTAATCTTGGTGAGATCTGTTACTGACAATTTCACAGCATATTTACCCTCCATAAACAGAGGTTCAGTGAACAATTCGTGAACTTTTAGTACCCCTGGCTCCCACAAACTTCTTTCAAACCTTATACCCCTCCATTTCTGCTTGAACCACCCACGGATTGTCCCTGATTACATCACTAAGCAAAATGACAACTGTATTAATACGCAGAAATGCACCAACTGACAGGTGTCATAATGTGAGAGCTCTGATGCCACGCTGCACAAAAACATAATTTCTACTCACTCCACACTACATATGTGCTCACAGAAATTCAGACAACCTGCATAATGCTGTTTTTATAGGGTACTCTTTCGTCGCTCGGGTAATGGCGGATGAACACCTTATTGTGGTTTTACATCACCAGGTTGGCCTGCCATTTCAACGTGATTGGCTCCGACAACATCAGACGCCTCAGTATCGAGTGCCATGCCTGTGTGGGCCAGTCAGGCACTATTTGTGTCCCAGTGGTCTGTCTCGATCTTCTGGACCACGTGATTCAGAATGCTGAATGGCGGGAATGCACAAACATTTTTATTTCTCCAAACAAACGTGAGTTATCCATTGTTCATGTTTCAGTTCGTTTGTAGGTTGCATTATGAATGTGCAACAAATAAAGTTTTGTATTCTTGATTATTATAAGGATTATGTTAACTGATAACTATTTAAATGCATGCAATTTCGTATGGGGCACAGCGCCCATGCTGTAGGCGCTTTGCCCCACCTACGCCCACATCGCATGACGATATGTGTTACCCTGGACGCTATGCCACACCCTACTCAATGTGTGGATATGTGAGTGTGTGTGTGTGTGTGTGTGTGTGTGTGTGCGTGCGTGGCGCGTGCGTGCGTGTGTGTATGTGTGTGTGTGCGTGCGTGCGTGTGTGTGTGTGTGTGTATGTGTGTGTGGGTGTGTATGCGTGTATGTGTGTGCGAGTATGCGTGTATCTGTGTGTGTATGCGTGTATGTGTGTATGTGTGTGCGTGCGTGCGTGTGTGTGTATGCGTGTGTGTGTATGCGTGTATGTGTGTGCGTGTGTGTGTGCGTGTGTGTGTATATATATGTGTGTGTATGTGTGTGTGTGTGTTTGTGTATGTGTGTGTGTATGTGTGTGTATGTATATGTATGTGTGTATGTGTGTGTATATATATATGTATGTGTGTGTGTGTGTGTGTGTGTGTGTGTGTGTGTGTATGTGTGTGTATGTGTGTGTGTATGTGTGTGTATGTGTGTGTATGTGTGTGTGTGTTAAGACCCTGACATTTTTCTGTGATTTCCTTTACTGTGAATTATTCTATGTACACTCTAAAAGAATGAGTAAAACTGGCAGGGCAAAACAACAGAACAGTGATATATTATGAGTGCTTTCAACAGTGTTATCAACATTTTCTGTTACCAGAATGGTCACTGGCAATATGTTGTTTTCCAAAACATCATGGCTATTACATGTTATCATAACATAGTTAAACGCACTCATACACATGCCGCTACGCACGACATCTAGTTGGACGACCACATGTATGAACACATCCACGCATGCACAGCAAATATTCGTCGCATGCGTGTACACACACACACACACACACACACACACACACACACACACACACACACACACACACACACACACACTCACAAAGAGTTATCAGGTAATCCACCAACTAAGTGGCACAGACAGTGTGCATATTTTCAGAGAAACAGCGCGGGCTGAAAAAGTAGAGCCCGCACCCGCCTCGCAACTGTATCATTCGGGTCGCAGCCCGCACCACCCCACATATTTTGATATATCCTGGCCCGCAGCCCAGCCAGTACCGCACTGGTCTGACCCGCAGCCCGCACCGCCCCGCAACAAATAAAAAATCCAGCCCGCACCGCCCCGCAACAAATATAAAAACCCAGCCCGGGCTGCGGGCCGAGTCGAAACCCGCCCCACGGAGGGCCTTAGTGTGTACTGTGTGTGTGTGTGTGTGTGTGTGTGTGTGAGTGTGTGTGTGTGTGTGTGTGAGTGTGTGTGTGTGAGTGTGTGTGAGTGTGTGTGTGTGTGTGTGTGTGTGTGTGTGTGTGTGGTGTGTGTGTGTGAGTGTGTGTGTGAGTGTGTGTGTGAGTGTGTGTGTGTGAGTGTGTGTGAGTGTGTGTATGAGTGTGTGTGAGTGGGGGTGTGAGTGTGTGTGTGAGTGTGCATGAGTTGGTGTATGTTTGTGTATGCTTGTGTTTCTTTGTGATTGTGGTATGTGGTATATGCATGTGCATTTATACACGTATTCGTGTATATGTGCGCACGTGTGTGTTTGTGTGTTTGAGCAGACAAGCCAGCAGCTGTGATCAGAGGCTTCTGAGGAATATGTTTTTGTTTTTAACAGTTAGGTGCAGTACTACGTGCATGTTGTCGGACGGCAGTCAATGGGCCTATCAGGGGTTTGTGAAAGGACATAATGTATTCGATCTCACTAAAACGTTTTCAACATATCTAATACTACGATTATAGACGTGACACAGAATCACATTTAAAGTGCACCAAGCAATCGAATCTACCTGTCGATTTGTAACCCTTTTGACGGATAGTCCTCACTCACTGGCGTCAACAGTGGTGCCGCCAAACGGCAATAACCACAAACACAAAACAAAAAGTAAAAGTTACAAACAGTAACTATATAATACAATAATCGTTTTGTTTTCCGTATCGCCACCAACATAACCAAGTGGAGGTTTGAGTTCTACCTCGGCTCTGCTTCATCTCGCTCGTACGTATTAGCTGACTACTGCGTATTTTGAACGGCAATTTTTACACATACGTTGATACAATTGCATGCAAACCTTTACACGAACACACCACCCTGTATACATATGTACATACATATGTACATGCATACACACATACATATATTTATAATACACACACGCACTCAAACACATGTACACTGGCTCGATCACTATTAATTGATAATTGATAACGTTATCCAAAATCCACTATAGGAATGTACTTGTGGCACTGAGTTAGTGAGTTAATAATTTAGTTACTCTATTTAGTTAGGTTCTCGATGTTGTTATGTCATTTTATGGGCTGGCAAATAGTCGACTTTGCTTACTATACAATGTCAGTCACAGTAAGATGGAAGCTGGATTTCATGTTCACAAATGGAACACGCTATCAAATCTTTGTCGTCATCCCAGGTCGCCCACACGGGAATTCTGTTCCACAAGTAACAGTAGTCACCATTTCCACTCGGTTGTCCGGGTGACCAACTTGTAAAGGAAGACGCAAACTTCTGACCTGTTGCCGTCCCTGTCCACACGTTGTTGGTGTTCCTTCCGGAAGTGTGAACATTCTTACAACCTCCGTGTAATTCTGTAACCAAACGTACAATCAAAGACCGTATCACTTTTAAAAATCATGAAATACCACGGCAATGCACATGACACACTGAAACACACCAATAAAGAGATTAATAGCGCCATTCGTAAGAGAGAATTGCAAGTGAATATGCAAGAACCCAACTAAACAAATTTCATCGTCCATATTATATCCCGCTACACGCAAACAGGCGCAGACAGTTCATTTCCTAGTTATTGCTAACAAATGCTTGACGGAGATTATTCAACACTGAACAGTTTTAAGCAAACCGGTGAGCGTAATTACGGCAGTTTCTAGTAAATCCACTCTTTACTAGAAATCTTATTTCGCACGGTCAGCTGCTGTAAGCATAGTAATTATTTATTCATCAACATGAGCTAACTGGAAGTGCTAAATAGCTTTACATAATCCTTATATTTAACGCTGTAGAAGGTTGATCACCGATGTCCATTATTCAATCGTTTACAGAAACCCAGCTAAAGAAATTAAAGGGAAAACAAAGGCAACGGTTTGGTGATATGGGCCTAATAGAGCTAAGAAAAACTAACAATTTCCAACCTCAATCAAATTTTTAACGTCAGCGGTTTAGCAGAAAAAAATTGTAGAACATATATCTATAGAAAGTCTATGGAAAACGCCATTTTAGAAAAACAGTGACGTATGAGACTCGCCGCCACTGATAGGCCAGTGGTTGTCATACTACTTCTTGGCAACTCCGTCGGGCGGCGCTGTGACTTTGCGCTCACAAAAGAGCGTAAATAATAACATGGATTTCTTCGTC
The DNA here is from genome assembly GCA_964017155.1 of Oasisia sp. SBJ-2009. NCBI lineage: Eukaryota > Metazoa > Annelida > Polychaeta > Sabellida > Siboglinidae > Oasisia > Oasisia sp. SBJ-2009. The sequence continues at coordinate 1,119,771 of OZ024857.1, read as the reverse complement.
TGACAGAAATAGCACGGATTCAGAAGTGGCTGGATATAGATTTCAGCCACAAAGACAAAGGCCTATGTTGTCAGACAGACCAGATGTGCGTGGTGGTGAAGACCCAAGGGAAACTGAAATGACGAGAAGAGAAACAACCAGTCCAGAGGCAGACACGGCATCGACTGGTGTCAACAATGACATGTACTGTCCGACCTAACCATGACAACGACCGCCAGCAGCCGCCAAACTTCTCATCACTTGTCTTACATACATATACATACACTATGTTATAAAATAAAATAACTTGCATTCCTCTAACGAAGAAAATTCACAAAAGTAACTCGATCGCAGATCCCGACGGCAACTCAGGCTCTTCGGTTACCGTAACATCGCTAGATGTACACAAAATAACGTTAGGCGGCGCGGTGGTGCGCGCGAATATTTATAAACTGTATTTACTGCATTCGCACGCGCGAAATTGTTTAATTAATCAAGTAATAATTAATTATTATCATTACAAAGATCTTCAGAAAATGTTAAGTTTTCTTATAATATAATTATAATATATTTTTCTTATAGCGCCAAATCCATAATTGTTTGTGGCGCTTCACAATATGATGTTATTAAAATATATGCAATAAGAAGAATGCTACCCACAGGTAATATAAAAATAAAATAAAAAAATGCATGTGTTTGCATAAAATTACGTGTTGTTCGATGATGTCACATTGTTAATTTTCAGAATATTTCTATAAACATCCCGCGTGAACTGCAAGCATGCAAGCTTATATTATATAAACGATGTTTTAACAATGATACCGAAACAATAACATATTATTATTTTTGAATGCTCCAAAACCTTCTTTTTTACCACCATATATTTCCCATATTATATTCATATTCTGCTTAAATTGCAGTGATTTATTGTCCCGATAATTAATACAGTGTTTTGTCCAAAAATAATTATTATTACATATCTGGTGGTGGAAATATAATTCATGAATAGAAACATTTATAGCTTCAATAATATTTTCTTATGCATACTGTGTGTATGTGCTGAATGAAAATTATTGTTACGTCGTAATTATTTTACCATCTTAATTATTTATTACCTTTACATTAATTTACCACTATTGTTGTTATGGAATTTGTATGGGTTCTTTTTAATACTGATAGGTCACTTAGTTAATTACACAGACACACATATTGTCATTATTTATTTTGTAATATTATTTGTGGGTAGTATTCTTCTTATTGTATTTTTAATAGCAGTATGTTGTGGAGCTCCACAACCAATTATGGATGTAACGCTATATAAATTACCTCAATTACCCAAAGATTGATTGGAAAATAATGTGTACATCGGTTCCAAGTATAGAAGACAAAGAGTTCAAATTTATCGAAAAGCTTCGTGATTGTTATCTCATCCAACATATAACGGAGCCCACTAGAGGTAGAGGGACAACAGAGCCATCAGTTCTTGACCTAGTAATCAACAGTGAGGATTCCGAAAGTGTGTCTATTGAAACAGCCTCAGCACTAGGGAAAAGTGACCACTCCATAATCAAGGGGTAATTCTTAACTGCACACCAATACATGAGCCGATCAGAAAAACTATTTATAAATATGATAAGGGGACTACCCCAAAATGGAGGACATGTTAAACATTGATTGGGATGCTGAATTTTTAGAACATGAGGGTGATGTGCAAGCCCAATGGGACATTTTTACAATGAAACTTAGAGAAGCTGTAGAACGGTGTATACCTAAAAAGGTGATGTCAGAAAGAACAAAAAAATACCAAGTACCACTAAATGTAAAAGTAAGAGCTAAAATCAGAAGGAAAAATAGACTGTGGAAGACATATCTTCTAACTAGAGATGTCCAAGCTTACCAGGAATACTGCAGATTACGCAATCAGGTTAGGAGGTTAACAAGAAAGGCACAACAAATATATGAAAACAGTATCATTAGCCAAATAAAAGAGAATCCTAAGAAATTTTGGCAATGCGCCCAGGCAAAAATGAAGACAAGAACGGGTATACCCAACTTAATAAAAAGTGATTCGAAAGATGACTTAACAAACTCAGACTCTGAAAAAGCAGAGCTGTTGGCTGATTACTTCTCTTCGGTATTTACAAGAGAACCACAAGAGAATACTCCTGAGGAACCTATAAGATGTTATAATACAGTTGAAACATGTACTATTAACCCATCAGTAGTGGCAGCAAAACCAAACAAACTAAAAACATTTAAATCACATGGACCTGATGGCATTCACCCCAGGGTTTTAAATGAATTAGCAGACTGCATCAATATTCCACTATCAACTATTTTTAACACATCTCTAACAACAGGCAAACAACCCAAAGAATGGAAACAGGCAAAGGTATCTCCAATCCATAAGAAAGGAAGTAAAACATTACCACAAAATGACCGACCTGTCAGTATAACAAGTGTAGTGGGTAAGATAATGGAAGAAATAATTAGAGACACCATCACTGTACATATGAAATAAAATGACTATTGAGTAAATATCAGTTTGGTTTTGTAAAGGGCCGTTCAACAGTACTTCAGCTATTAAAGGTATTAGACACATGGACAGAAACGCTGGACAATGGAGGCTGTATTGATGTAATATATTGTGATTTTATGAAAGCATTTGACAAGGTCCCACATGCAAAACTTATTAAAAAAATCCAGAGCTATGGAATAAAGGGTAACATAATTAACTGGATCGTATAGATCTACTTGCACATAGAAAACAAAGAATACGAATTAACAACATATTTTCTAACTGGAAGGAAGTGATCAGTGGAATACCACAAGGATCCGTGATCGGCCCTCTTCTTTTTGTTATCTTCATAAATGATCTACCTGATGTTATAACAAACTCTCATATTTTCTTATTTGCAGATGATATGAAACGTTTTAACCCTATTTATAATGAAGAGAGCTGCAACAACCTACAAAAAGATCTCACCTCGGCAGAGAAATGGACAGAAACATCACTATTGAAATTTCATCCTGATAAATGTTGTAACATGCGAATTGGACGTTCCTCCATAAGAAATGATGGATATACAATGGGTAAAGATCAGAAAACAATTAATAAAGCAGAAACAGTAAAGGATATTGGAGTAACGTTTGACTCATCACTTAACTTTGAGGCACATATGTCAGAAAAAATTAATAAAGCTAATTCTATGATGGGGATAATTCAACGCACTTTTGAATATCTAGATGACAAGTGTTTTTCTACTGTTTTTAAGTCTCTTGTCCGACCACATATCGAGTATGCAAACCAGGTATGGAGTCCATATTTAATGAAACACATAACAGCACTGGAAAATGTTCAGCGTCGAGCAACTAAATTAATTCCTGGATATAAAGAACTTGATTATAAAGAACGCCTAATAAGATTAAACCTACCAACTCTTACATACCGTCGTCTTAGGGGAGACATGATAGAAATTTACAAAATATTAACTGGGAAATATGACTCTACAGTTACATCAAATGTTGTTACATTAAGGGATAATGAATCAATAACGAGAGGGCACAACCTAAATATATTTAAAGAAAGATGCCGATTAAACATCCGAAAAAATGCATTTGTATACCGATCTACTGATGTATGGAATAGTCTGCTACAGTCTGTGGTAGATGCTCCATCAGTACTATCATTTGAAGGTAAACTTGATAAACTATGGAAAAATCACCCTATAAAAAATGATTTTACTGCACCACCTCTACTATGGACTGTGTCACCTTTAGACGCATGCGCACAGTCCCATAACAATGATCAAGACAGAGCTGGCACAAGAGACAGGAATGCCTAAATCAGCCAGAAAAGGACATGTAAGAACCTGTAAGATAAATAAAATACTATATTATAATAAAACTTATAATTTCCTGCAAATCATAGTGATGACAATAATTAAGTATTACTATTTTATTTACAATTAATTAAACTATTTTGCGCGTGCGAATGCAGTAGGTAAAGTTTAAAGTAACATACGTTAGGATAAGTTTGGCGGCTGTTGGTGGTCGTTTTGATGGTTAGGTCAATCAAATTGGGTCGTCTTGGATCGGCGCTGTGTCTGTGACTGTCCCAACGAATCCACCGAAACACTGTTTCAGTTCTGCTCGATTCAAAGGTTAACAAGAAGACATCTTAGTGATACTGTCTTTCACTGTACTGTTACCATAAGCGTATGAGGAACAGTGTGGCATATTGCTGTCGCGATTTCGTGGTAAACCGACGTAAGGCAACTGTTAGCGTACCGCTTGGCTCTCTGTTATGACAGCTGAACCAGCAGACGACTCTCTGACGTATTACTTTTCCAAACTGCTGGGTTGTGATTGGTTGCAAGGTCCAAGATGGGCCGGTTCATGGTGTCGGTGATTTAGCTAGATTTTCCCACTTTAAGACCACTTTCTGAGGTAACCACTAAGGTAAAAAATTGGATTGTAGATGCAAATGATTAGCTAGTGTAAACTCTTTTAGGTGCATAACACTAAACTGTTGCCTTTTTTCACTTTAAATGACAAGACATATGATATGTTATCGTTTACCGGATGGAGTA
>OZ024857.1:1102700-1110200 GCA_964017155.1 Oasisia sp. SBJ-2009 | reverse complement strand
ATGATGATGAGAACGGGGGTCTTATATGTGTTTGGGGTGGTCGTTGCATAATGATGAGAACGGGTGTCTTATATATGTTTGTGGTGGTTGTTGCATAATGATGAGAACGGGTGTCTTATATATGTTTGTGGTGGTTGTTGCATGATGATGACGCAATAATGGGACTTAGACAGCGCTTGTGAGTGAGCTGGGACAACTATAATACAAAATAGTTGTAATGATAAGGTCGCTTAAATTAATGAGGGATGGGACGGCGCTTTTGGGTGAACAGGGACTTGTTTAGCATAGTTTGAAAATAAACCACAATAATTTATAATCTTTGACCTTCCTCCGTTGCAGTTGCATTAGGGCAATATTTTAATTTTGCATAGTGCAGACGATAGATACAAAATGGTAACGTTGCGCATGCGTAATTACTTGTAGATGAGCAACGTGAGGATCGTAAGTAAAGTGACCCATGTGGCCTACGTGCCGAACGTGATCAAGATATTTGACCTTAACGTTTACCTTTGGCCTTGATGTTTGACCTATTTCTAATAGTGTAATTGATGACATATCCTCCAGGGGCGCCTCTTTACCTTACGACTATATTCTGAAACATTTTTAAGAATAAGAGAAGAATTTAAGGGGCATCACGACCTATCCACCAGGATCCCTTCCTCTGTAACAGCCAATCAAACCCCTTCTTCCTCCGCAACAGCCAATCAACTCACTTCTTCCTCCGCAACAGCCAATGAAACCCCTTCTTCCCCCGCAACAGCCAATCAAACCCCTTATTCGTCCGCAACAGCCAATCAAACCCCTTATTCCTCCGCAACAGCCAATCAAACCTCTTCTTCCTCCGCAACAGCCAATCAAATCACTTCCTCCTCCGCAACAGCCAATCAAACCACTTCTTCCTCTTCAACAGCCAATCAAACCCTTTCTTCCTCCGCAACAGCCAATCAAAACCATTGATCCTTTAATCCCTTGATCCGCTCCGACCCAAACGTCCAACCATCTGCACCTGACATATTACTTATGATGTTTCATTTTGTACATTGTGATAGTCGTTTTATTCTTTTATAATTTAAATAAGTCATAGCATTGAGATCGACAAACAATGTGTTTGTATGTTCTTAAATTATGCCTCATATTTAAATCGTATCACTTTCTTGCAGAACACATATCGGCCGTAAGTTAGAACGAGAGCAAATGACGTACGAATTATCGTGACGTAAAACACGTCATAGCAACGCGCTTACTGTAACGTTCATTTTTAAATCTGGCGTGGAGCAAAGCAGTTCATCATTATAGACCGTCTGTAGATTCTGGGTATCACATGTCACCGAACGATTTGACAAGTGACGTTATGTCCGGCAGAAGGCTCGGGTTAATACGACTTTGCCTGGTGCTGTTTCCGGCAGTTACGGTGAGTTGCCGCAGTGACTCTGGTGGTAAACAGTGCAAGTAGGTGTTGCGGCTGACAACCGGCGATAACATATATTTAAAAATTCGCTAAGACGGATATTGGCATATTCTGAACAACCGAGGCGTTAACGATTTCGAACGTGGAAAAACTTATGCATGTTTACATTTTATGTGTCTCATATTCTTATGGTAACTCTTTATTTAATCTTATTTATTTATCAATTTTAGCATTATGTTATTACTAATGTTATTGTCTCCTATCAGAGACCCATTTTAAGAAATTATACATGGTTATTCATTTATTGATCTTAGTAGCTATTTTATTTACGTAATTTATACTTTACCTATTTTAGTGATGACTACATTTACTATCATTTTATTGTGTATTGACAACATTAGACTTCATTAGCGTTAACCGAATTTGTCGAAAAGGTAACTTCAGCAATAGATAAACAAGAAAGCACTATCGGGGTCTTTATTGATCTGAAGAAAGCATTTGACACCGTTGATCATAAAATACTGCTAAGTAAGTTACAATGTTATGGAATAAGGGGTTTGGCACTAGATTGGATTAAAAGTTATTTAGCCAATCGTGGTCAGTATGTGTGCTATAACAACAGTAATTCAGAGCTAAAGAATATCAAGTGTGGAGTCCCACAAGGATCAATCCTGGGCCCAGTACTATTTATTTTATATATAAATGACAAGTGTGAAGTGTCAAAATTGCTTAATAGTATTTTGTTTGCAGATGACACTAGCATTTTTTACTCAACTAGGAATATTGTGGATATAACATGTACAGTTAATAACGAACTAGAAAAACTAGATATATGGTTCAGAGTTAATAAATTATCGCTTAATGTGAACAAAACCAATTTTATCATGTTTACAAATAAAAAACAACTTAGACCAACAGTAAACATTGTTTTGAATGGAAAGAACATTGAGCAGGTGTCACATACAAAATTCCTTGGTGTAATCATTGATGAAAACTTAACGTGGAGAGAGCAGATAAAAACGGTTGAAACGAAGGTATCAAAAAGCATAGGTGTTTTGTATAAAACAAAGGATGTTCTTGATATTCAAGCATTACGCACGTTATACCAATCACTTGTTGAACCATATATGTCTTATTGCTGTGAAATATGGGGAAATGCGTATCCGTCTAGAGTAAGAAAACTCTCTCTGCTACAGAAAAAAGCTATACGAATAATATATAGTCTTGATTACCATGGTCATACATCTGTATTTATTCACTGTTCAAGAATTCTTAAACTTCAAGATTTAATTACACATAGGACTATGGTTATGCTTTATAAAGCAAACAACCACTGTTTAGAAGGTCGTGTACAAGCGTTCTTTGAACCAACTGCAGCCGTACACAAGTATGATACCAGACAATCTAAGCTATTTTATGTTAAAAAAGCGAACACCACCCATAGACTACTGTCAATTACTGTCAGAGGAATACACGTATGGAACGGTCTTGAAAGTAATATAAGACAGTTGCCAAGTTTACAACAATTTAAAAAAAGTTTAAAGTCGACGTTACTTTCTTCGTATTTATGAACAATTAACACAATGCCGAAAAATATTATTGTTGGTTGTATTAAATCTTATAACTTTTACTATAACTATTACGCATTTTAGTTGAGAAGGGCATATGACTTCTGCTATGTCCTTTTAACAACAGCACCGATATTATATTGTATTGTCGTTACCATTATGTATTGTATTATTTTTCATACTATGTTGTATATTCCTGTGTTGCTGTTGTTAAATAAACAAAAAAAAATAAACATTCATTCAACTGTAGGCCCTATATGATTCACCAATGTTTTTATTACTGTCATTTTATGTGTGACTGAAGAACAATGTCCGTTTTTAATATGTTTTTAAACGGACAATAAAGATTTTTGAATCTTGAATCTTGAATGTTGATTTACAATCGAAGACGACTGTATACAAAAACAACAACGGTCCAAAACCAAAGGAAGTATAAGAAATAGGGGCCATGCAGAGTTCTTTTATTGTTTCTCAGACAAGTGGCTGCTGACGAAAGTCGAATTGAAGACCGGGGGCCGTCCGAAGAATAAAAGTTAGGAATGCTATAAGTGGGTTAAGTGCGACGACAACGAGATATTTCCACTATCTTCTCTCTAAAGATTATACGGACGTGTGTGCGTCGGCGAGCTCAGTGTAGTGTAGTGTAGTGTAGTGTAGTGTAGTGTAGTGTAGTGTAGTGTAGTGTAGTGTAGTGTAGTGTCGTGTCGTGTCGTGTCGTGTCGTGTCGTGTCGTGTCGTGTCGTGTCGTGTCGTGTCGTGTCGTGTCGTGTCGTGTCGTGTCGTGTCGTGTCGTGTCGTGTCGTGTCGTGTCGTGTCGTGTCGTGTCGTGTCGTGTCGTGTCGTGTCGTGTCGTGTCGTGTCGTGTCGTGTCGTGTCGTGTCGTGTCGTGTCGTGTCGTGTCGTGTCGTGTCGTGTCGTGTCGTGTCGTGTCGTGTCGTGTCGTGTCGTGTCGTGTCGTGTCGTGTCGTGTCGTGTCGTGTCGTGTCGTGTCGTGTCGTGTCGTGTCGTGTCGTGTCGTGTCGTGTCGTGTCGTGTCGTGTCGTGTCGTGTCGTGTCGTGTCGTGTCGTGTCGTGTCGTGTCGTGTCGTGTCGTGTCGTGTCGTGTCGTGTCGTGTCGTGTCGTGTCGTGTCGTGTCGTGTCGTGTCGTGTCGTGTCGTGTCGTGTCGTGTCGTGTCGTGTCGTGTCGTGTCGTGTCGTGTCGTGTCGTGTAGCTTAGAGTAATATATCGCTGTGTGTAAACACGTTTCTTCTTACTCTTATTCTCCTAATGTGCGTCAATAAAGGACGCCCTTCTAAACTATATATATATATATATATATATATATATATATATATATATATATATATATATATATCTACGTAGATGTGCTAATGTATGTAACAATTGTATATGGGTTTTTACCTGAAATAAATGTATTCGTATTCGTATTCGTATTCGTATTCGTATTCGTATTTCGTATTTCGTATTTCGTATTTCGTATTTCGTATTTCGTATATATATATATATATATATATATATATATATATATATATATATATATATATATATATATATATATATATATGTACATACAATACACATTACAAAACACATTACAAGACAAATTACATGACAATTACAAGACACATTTCACTACCGATTACAAGACAAATTGCAAGACACATTACAACACACATCTGACAATATGTTTTATACCAATTACTATGGTAGTATCATGTTCAACGAAACAAGGATGGATATATATATATATATATATATATATATATATATATATATATATATAAAACATTGTCGAGATGTGAAAACAATTTACACACAAAAACAACGTCACACACGACAAATTTGTCAATTTGTCGCGTGTGATTTAAATATAGACCATACGTTAAACTCGTATGTTTGTTAAACAAACTGTGACCCATGTTTCTTAAATTAAACAATATTCGAATTCCGAAAATAAATATATCAGCTTGAAGATGGATCATTTTAGTTTACTTTCTGAATTGAATAATTAAACCACAAAATTAAGCATAACATAATTATAGAATTGTACGTAATGTACAAAACGTTTGAATACAAACGTTATGTTAGGTAATAATTTCCCTTTTCAACAACATATAGCCAGGGGGCCAAATGGGTCGAACGGACATGGAATGCTGTAAAAGGTTGGCCTCCAAAAATCATATATACATATATTTATGATCACAACCTAGGTGGGCAACGTTAAAATAAGTTACTGGACACATGTGATTAGCCCCTAAAACAGCCACCCAAACTCAAAATCGTACTAGCGTTGTAATGCCTTCCGATAGATGTTTTGCCATTTTTTGAGTTATTAATGAACAGGTTCGTTCCACAAAACCATTCCCAAAAGTTATTTCAGCAGTATATACATGCTTAAAATAACATTAACTATATAAACTTGGCGTATAAGACCGATGTTCTGGCCAGTAAATGTATAATTATGGGCACTTATGTACAAGTTGGACCCACCTCAATTTTGCCATTATAACTGCATTATAACCAACATTTGATACTTGATTTTGTTAATTCAATCAATTATAATCATCATGCGCATATTTATGTTTTATAAACAGCGCGTCTTGGCATACTTTTGAGGTCGAAAAGACAGCGCGATTTGTGGCAGTCGCAAGCGCAGCGGTTCATGTTACTGCGCTGTGCATATGAAATGAGCGATAAACAGTTTGTTTATGCCAACCGCTCTTTTTTTATACCTAAAAAGTCTGCTAAGACGCGCTGTTATGTCTAACAAACGCCTCTGACCACTGATTTTGAAAAAGGCTCTTATTTCCGTTAGTTTTCTACTAGCGGTACTGAACGTGTGTATTCGTCTAGCGGGCTTCGTAAACTTGGTTGGTCATGATATGTTATAATGGAAGTTATCTCTGATAGTTTTGCACGTATGAAGCTGACGTTTTTATGCAATCACTGGAGTACTACAGCAGTTTACAGTTGTTCGACATTTTCTAAGGATCACGGAGACAGATCTATTTACAGCAGACGACTGAATTTTCCACCGGAAATGTGATATAAAACATGACACGCAAATAAAATATGAAAATTTGTAATAGCTCATTTACATAACCTTTAGTTTGACTTCTTTTCGTTGAACAATAACAACAAATATTCTGCGTCAACTCTATGATTAAAAGTGTTATGGAATTTGGATTTAGTAATTATTAAGTTGCCAAAAACATAAAACCACTAATGCCAATTTTACGCAAATTAATAACTAATTATATAACTGACATAAGCACCGCTGTCCATTATTCAATCATTTCCTGTAACCAGCTAAAGAAATTAAATGACAAGAAATGTGATATGTTATTGTTAACCTGATGGAGTAACATCGCTAACTTTAATAAAACCTCGTAAACTCGATACAGCACGTAAAAAACATGTTGATCCTGCTCAGTGACCTAGAATACATGAACACTGTCAAACCAAGACGCACCAGCCGAGGACATTGTCTCTGGTACGTTGTGGAAATAGTGTCTTCCTTAATATGGCAATTAATATTTGCATTTTGAAGACAAAATTGAGTAGTTGTCCTTAAAGTTGCATTCTGACTTCCGCCATGTTTGAAATAAAATTTTCCAGTAAACCAGCATTCCCCATACACTATACATTGTTTTCCTCGACTACCTATCAACTTATTTTCACAATATATGCCATTTTAAGATAACAAGGAGCAAAAGACGAAAAATTGTTCTGGCGAGCCTCGCCAGTTAGAATTCACTGATTGGTTTAGATCTCGAAGAAGGGAATTCCAGTGAAAAGCGCTGTCAGGAGGGGGCCACACTAAAAGGCGGGCCACAATTGGCCGACCGCACGGAAACGGCATACCACATTCACAAAGATGCCACAGCTCGATACGCTCCATATTTACGGCATGCACAGTTGCCCACATACAAACTATCGCTGGCTACGCGCCTGTACGGTCAATGGCTAATTGAGGATGATCTAAACAACTAGGATCAAGTTGCTTAGTGGCGCCTTTAGCGACTAACGTGGATTTGTGGAACCCCATTGTGGCCCGCCTTTTAGTATGCCCCATCGTTTACTTACGTTGACCGGAGAGTTCCGATGGTAAAAATAGATCAACTTTTGGGAAACACTAGAACCGTTGTTTGTTGCAAACTTATATTTGATCAAATAACGTATAAAACCACAAAGTGAGACATGTGGTAGGAAGTATACTAATAAGCAAATATCGGTCATGGTGTACATTGACCTTTCTAAAATACGTTAAAAAGGGGAAATTATGTCAGAATGCAACTTTAAAGTCACACCTTCATAACCACCATAGCTCCCTGTCGTATACGTAAATCTGTTGACAAATTAAATGCCTCTTATCGATTTTAGAGGGTTTTCGTCCTCGATGGTGGAATATGTTATACTAACATATTACAAGAACCTCTTGTGCATGGCAACATTTATATATGTTTTGTCATAATGCATGCATGGGCATTGATTGGTGGGGGATGAGGGTGACCCCCCACTG
>OZ024857.1:1095200-1100200 GCA_964017155.1 Oasisia sp. SBJ-2009 | reverse complement strand
ATATGCATTGCTGTGGTATATGATGATTTGTAAATGTGTTATGGTCTTTGATTGTACTTTGGTTACAGAATTACATGGAAGTTGCGAGAGATATCACACTTCCAGAAGGAAGAATAGCAATGTGTGGAAATGGCTGGCAACTGCATCTTCCTTTACAAGTTGGACACCCCTAGAACCGAGCGCATATGGCGACTACTGTTACGTGTGGAACAGAATTCCCGGATGGACGAGCTGGGAAGGCGGAATTAATTTGAAAACGTGTTCCATTTGTGAACTTGAAATCCAGCTTCCATCTTCCATCTGACATTATATAGTAAGCAATATCGACCATTTGCCAGGCAATGTTGTCATATTAATAGAGTACTACATTACTAACTTATTAACTCAGTGCCACAAAGTACTTTACAATAGTGGATTTTGGATAACGTCATCAATTCTCAATTAATGGTGATCGAGCCAGTGTTTGAGTGCGTGTGTGTATGTATGAGTGTATGTATGTGTGTATGTATGAACATATGTATGTACGTATGTATGCAGAATTGTGTGTTCGTGGAAAGGTGTGCCCGCAATCGTGTCAACACATATACGTAGGTGAAAAACATGCTGTTCAAAATACGCAGTAGTCAGCTGAAACATAAGAGCGAGAAGAGGCAGAGCCGAGGTAGATCTTAACCCTCCACTTGGTTAAGTTGTTGATATGATATGGGTTATGAACAACAATGATTATTGTCAGTCAATATTCAAATATTGGATGACTAAGATCGATGACTAAATTATTGCACTGGTGACTGCGTGACTTGTATCAATGTTGCTGAAAATAAATACAATTGGTCGAATGTTTCGCAGAATGTTGACTCTTATTTCATGAATGTGGGTCATATAGTTCATTCCGGGAGGAGTACATGGGCTGGTCATGTGAAAACAAATTGGACATGAAAAACTGGCTAAGAAAGCCCAGAAAGTGGAGGGGAAACGGAGGCGAGGAAGACCGAAATTGCGATGTGGGATTGCATTAAAAGTGACATAGAAAAAGCACGAAAAGAATGGAAACAATGACAGATAGAAGGAAACGAAGACTGCCGGGCGGGCAGAGAACGTAATAAGAAAAATGATAGAGGAAGAAAAATGTCAATGGAAAAGGAAATCATGGTCAACTCACCCCTGACGACAGTGATGCCAAGAAAATAATAACAACAAAGTGCAATTTAGTCATAGTCTAGCAACAAATTCTATTTTTATTCCGTAATAGCCATTAGCCATCATGCACATCGATAATAATGACATCTACAATGCGCTGTCAACTCTTATGCTGTAGCCAACGACAGAAGTGTAGAATTCCTCACTTACCCCTATTTGAATTATGACATTTTTGCGAAAGTGTCGGACTGGGAAGGAACGTCTTACACAGGCATCCTGAAACCCACTGGATTTTGTGACTGTATGAATTAGGCAGCCAGTTATTGGTCCTCCGTTCCCCACCATCCTATTGTTTTCCCGGGATTGGGTAGTTGATGACATCTCCTCCAGGGGCCTCTTGACGTCCAACCATCTGCACCTGACATATTTATTATTCATGATGTTTCATTTTGTACATTATGATAGTCATTTTATATTAATATAATTTAAACAAGTCATAGCATTGAGATCGACAAACACTTTGTTTGTATGTTCTTAAATTATGCTTCATATTTAAATCGTATCAGTTTTTTGCAGAACACATATCGGTCATAGGTTAGAACGAGAGCAAATGACGTACGAATCCTCGTGACGTAAAACACGTCATAGCAACATGCTTACTGTAACGTTCATTTTAAAATATGGCGTGGAGCAAAGCAGTTCATCATTTTAGACCACCAATCGATTTTGGGTATCGCGTTTCACCGAATGATTTGACAAGTGCAGTTATGTCGGGGAGAAGGCACGGGTTTTTACGACTTTGCCTGGTGCTGTTACCGGCAGTTGCGGTGAGTTGCCGCAGCCCTGCCAAACCGTGCAAGTACGAGGTGCAGCTGGAAACCGGCGATGAAGAAAATGCTGGAACCGACGATAGCATACATTTCAAAATTCGCAAAGATGGGAATTGGCATTCTCTGAACAACGACTACCAAGACGACTTCGAACGTGGCCATGTTAACTCATTTACGTTCGAAGACGACTGTATTGAAAAACAAGGCTGCAACACCGAGGCAACTATAGCAAGCGAGGGCTCAGCAAAAATCTTGTATTGTTTCTCAGACAAGTGGCTGCTGACGAAAGTCGTATTGAAGACCTTGGGCCGTCAGAAGAGTGAAAGTTGGGAATGCGTTTGGAAACTGCATAAGTGGTTTTGGTGCGGTGATGATGAAACATTACGGCAGGAAAAAGAATAGACGGGCGCGTGTGCATCGGCGAACTCAGCTGAAGTCGTGTCATACCCAGCACCTGCTGTTGCCAGCAATCTACAGCAACATCAGTCGCCGTGTGCTCGTGTCATAACTGGTTTAATGCGGCGCACTTGACGCAGTGTTCGCTTTACATCTACGAAGCCCATGATTTGTGTTACTAACAGTGATGATTATTATCAGTAAATAGTCAAGTATTGGATGACCAAGATCGATGACAAAAATCTTGCACTGGTGTATCGTGACTTGTATCAATGTGGCCGAAAATAATAATATTTGGTCGAATGCTTCGCAGAATGTTGACCCTTATTTCAAGAATGTGCCCTATGTAGTTCACTCCGTTGGTTACGACTACACGTTTAATTGCCATCTTGATCCACTGGAATTAAAATATTGTAATTGTTATATTGCAATGTTTATGTGTTTGTGGTAATTGCCGTTTGGTTGAACCATTGTTGACGCCAGTGAGTAAGGACTTAATCATCGCGCTATCCCTGAGAAGTATTCAAAAAGACAGGTAAAATCGATTGTTTGATGCAATCTAAATGTGAATCTGTGTCACGTCTATAATCGTAGTCTCAGAGATATGCTGACCACGTTTTTAAATGAGATCGAATACACAATGCCCCTTCACAAAGCCCACTGACTGCCGTCCGACAATATGCACGTACTATTGCGCCGAATTGTTCAAAGCAAAAACTCATTCCTCTAATGCAACCGATCACAGCTACTGGCGTGTCCGTTCAAACACACAAACACACACGTGTGCACGTATTCAGGAATATGTGAATAAACACACATGCATATACCATATGCCTCAATCACGTACCCAAACACAAACATACACAAACTCATACACACACATGCAACATGTACGCACACACGCTCGGACGCACGGACTCACGCATACCCCAAACACACGCATACCCCAAACACACGCATACCCCCAAACACACCCACACCCACCCACCCACCCACCCACCCACACACACACACACACACACACACACACACACACACACACACACACACACACGAATACAATAATGCAAGAACGCAAGAACGCAATATCCCAAGAAGTCAAGAACGCGCGCGCTCACGAGCATTCACGCGAGAATAGTTCTTTGTTGTGGACTGCATACCTACGTCATCGCTGCCCTTTTTAAACTGTCTTGACGCGTGACCTCTGAACTCAGTTTAGACGACAGATGCAGTAACGCTGCATTGAAAGTTTGACCGACACTTACAGTTAGCTCATTCACATAGTGAGAGCGGAAAATTGCATAACGCAACGCAACGCAACGCAACGCAGCGCAGCGCAGCGCAGCGCAGCGCAGCGCAGCGCAGCGCAGCGCAGCGCAGCGCAGCGCAGCGCAGCGCAGCGCAGCGTATCGTTTTGTAGTGTAGTTTACTTTAGTGTAGTGTATTGTTGTGTAGTGTAGCGTAGCATGTCGTAGCGTGGCGTGGCGTGGCGTGGCGTGGCGTGGCGTGGCGTGGCGTGGCGTGGCGTGGCGTGGCGTGGCGTGGCGTGGCGTGGCGTGGCGTGGCGTGGCGTGGCGTGGCGTGGCGTGGCGTGGCGTGGCGTGGCGTGGCGTGGCGTGGCGTGGCGTGGCGTGGCGTGGCGTGGCGTGGCGTGGCGTGGCGTGGCGTGGCGTGGCGTGGCGTGGCGTGGCGTGGCGTGGCGTGGCGTGGCGTGGCGTGGCGTGGCGTGGCGTGGCGTGGCGTGGCGTGGCGTGGCGTGGCGTGGCGTGGCGTGGCGTGGCGTGGCGTGGCGTGGCGTGGCGTGGCGTGGCGTGGCGTGGCGTGGCGTGGCGTGGCGTGGCGTGGCGTGGCGTGGCGTGGCGTGGCGTGGCGTGGCGTGGCGTGGCGTGGCGTGGCGTGGCGTGGCGTGGCGTGGCGTGGCGTGGCGTGGCGTGGCGTGGCGTGGCGTGGCGTGGCGTGGCGTGGCGTGGCGTGGCGTGGCGTGGCGTGGCGTGGCGTGGCGTGGCGTGGCGTGGCGTGGCGTGGCGTGGCGTGGCGTGGCGTGGCGTGGCGTGGCGTGGCGTGGCGTGGCGTGGCGTGGCGTGGCGTGTAGGGTAGTGTCAGACGAACACCTTTTTGTGATCAACTCCCTAATAAAATTAAATCTTCTGAAACTGTAGCGGTGCAGCAGTGACGACTCTTGGCTGTCCTTGTTTATTTTGTTTAGGCGAAGTGACAGTTTTTTGCCTTGGGAACAAAAGTGAGCGGATAAACCAGCATGATTGTTTTATTACCAACGATTACTCCCGTTTGTTTCAAGTGACTGCTTTTTCGAAAATAATTGTTTGAGACACACAAGTACATGAACTTTACAAGGGCATATAGATGAGACGGAATATCAACAAAAGAACATAAAATTAACTAATATTTATGACGAATGCTTTTACTCCATAGCGAGAAAATAAAATAAATGTTTTTTTTTGTCACCTATAAAACACGCCAACACTCCTGCTCTGGTTCTGGAGCCATACAAAGTACCAGACTAAATTGACCAGAAAGTATCTGGTCAGTCCATTGCGCAATAATGCCAAAAGTCAACCTGATTGAAATGTAGAAAGACTGTTGTCAGTCGCGATAATGTCACACTTCGTATAATAT
>OZ024857.1:1057700-1090200 GCA_964017155.1 Oasisia sp. SBJ-2009 | reverse complement strand
TTCAGTGAAAGAAAGTCGATTACTATAAGCCGTGAACGGTTAACTTCTAAAGTTGGTTCTGCTTCGTTAAAACATATTTAGTTTTTCAGTTCTCTGTAATGAATATACTTCATACTGCATAGCGTATATGTAAGTAAACTATTTCAAACAAAATCGTATTGCTGACGACATTCGCTACTGTTATATTCCAGCGACGCAATCAACTGGAAACATTCGCCTGTCGTCTTTGCAGTCGTAAACATGAAGACCTACATAAGTCTGTTACTCGTCATTCTGGTGTTGTTCGTCACTCAGCCGAACACAGGCCAGTGCGGCCCAAGTGAAACCAAGCTTTTGCAGCAGATTCACTGTGAATTGATAACAGCCAACGTACAACGGGAGGAGAGGCAACATGGTGATAAGGGATTTTGATTATTAATTAGTGTGACTATAGTATTGCTTTGCTAATGTTCATAGCCGATTATATCCTGAGCAGTTCCTCAGATAGCTAGATGAATCGGGGGCGCCCGTATAAATAACTTAGAGAAAGGCAAGACAGACATACAACAATATATATATATATATATATATATATATATATATATATATATATATATATATATATATATATATATATATGTATATATATATATATATATATATATATATATATATATATATATGTAGTGTATTATTGTACATTGTATACATATATAGCATGTACATATATTACACAAAATGTAAAGAAAACATGCATAAATGTTTAGTTCCTGAACATGTAAAGTGTAGATAAAAGTGTAATTGTGAGTTTGTGTAACATAGAATAAAAGTGAGTGGTGTTAGCAATGTTTCTGCGCACTGTCCTGTTGAGAGATTAATGTACGACCGCTAACATAAAAGCCTGTCACCTTCGTCCAGTCAGCTGGAATATACAATACAATACAATAACACTTTATTGTCCCGAACCGGGAAATTCATTTTGCAGCGTTCGTTGTCATAAAAATATAAAATACAGAGTAGAGAAATAAAAAAATGCTAATAAATTCATTATTAAAACAGTAAGTGAACATCAATCATAATAAAATACAAGATAAATTCTATAATATAATTTTAAAATTAAAGTTAAATTGTAATTGTGGTCTTCCTTTTACAAATAAAAAAAATAAAAAAATACAACATACACACATAACGCCAGAGGTGATTATCGTTTTGAATTTAGGAGTCGTACTGACATTGGGATGAATGAATCTCGCTTTCTGTTTGTTTTGGATGTTATTGTTCTTCTGGACGAGGGCAGAAGGACGTACTCGTTATATAAGATGTGTGTGCTTACGGAGAACCTGCTTTTCGTACAAAGCAGTGACAGAGGTTTGTTTGAGGCCGGTTATTTTGCTACTAATATTTACAACGCGCTGCAATTTATTCAAGGATGGTCGTGTTACGTATTGATGTCCTGAATACTATGAACCCGGAAGAACAACGTGTCCTCACGAATTTGTTGCACTACAACATAAATTAATGTTAGCGTCCAGCGGTCAAGTTGGATTTCGCGTTTCACAATATAGGGACAACATTCAGGGGAGACCGGGGATGGTTGTCAAATTTTAGGATATTTCTTATTTTCTTCTTTATAATACACTTTGTTTTTCAGTAGTATTGTTGTCATGGTTAACTTTAATATATTATGAAAGATTATGTATTATAATTGGCGATGTAGCCCTATTTAAAATACGACAGTTTTGATATTCACAATGTGTCTCTCTTGTGATAACCTGCCATTTGTCACCGCTTGGTTCTCACACACTGTGGGTTTGGATGTCACAAAATGTTGCAATAAATGTGTCAAAACGATTATCGGAAAAAGTAATGTATTTACGAATAAACATTTACAGTATTAAAGATATATTCTGAAAGAGGCTTGCTGGTGCATTGCTGAAGGTGTAAAATAGTATTGCAAATGGCTAGAAAAAGGCGATAGCCAATACTGCGACAATAAACTGAATTCATTATTAGAACCTCTTAACTCAATCTGGTGTACGATAACATATCACTTGTTGTGTCAGTTAGTTTGTTTAGTTTGACTCTGTGCTACGAAAAACCACTAAATAACGTATGGTAGTTATCAAAATGTTTGTGTTTTGTAATAGGATTATGAAAAACAAATTGTATATTACTGTAATTTAATATTGATGATAACAATTACAATGGTCACGTCATTTGCTCGTGTAAAACAGCATAACATGGATATTGCATATTATGGCCTATCAATATGTAGATTTTGAAATTATTACGTTGTATGAAGGTTTCATTCTGAACACCACGTATTAACTTTTTTTAAATAAGTCATTTACAGAAACAAATTAATCTGCGAGTAATTAACAGAAGTGTTGTATTAATCGGCAACCTTATAGATTTAACAAGATTTAACAAGATTGCCACCTAGAGAATCAACTCTAGATGGCAGGTGGACAAGGAAGCCGTTTGGCTTATCGAGAGTCCAACCTATCTATCTAAGTATACCCTGCCCATCTTAGGTATATGTCAATTTTATTTTTAAACATATTAACACTTCTAGCACCTACACAATCAGCTGATAATTTGTTCCATTCGTTTACTATTCTTTGGGAAAATGAAAATTTTCTAATATCAAGTCTACACTGCTTCTTTGCTAATGCAACTCCATGTCCTCTAGTCCTTCTCTCTTCCTTGACCGTGAAAAAAATATTTCTGTCAATATTTTCATACCCATTCAATATTTTAAAAACCTCAATCTGATCTCCTCTCAATCTTCTGGTTTCTAGTGTTGTTAGACCACATTCTTTTAGACGCATTTCATAACTAATATTCCTCAGTTTTGGTATCATTTTTGTTGCTCTCCTTTGTACTCTTTCTAGCATATCAATATCCTTCTTGCGATATGGCCTCCATGCTTGTATACAATATTCTAAATGAGGCCTAACTATTGTTTTATAAAGCGGTATTATTAGTTCTTTTTCTTTGTATACTATATTTCGCCTAATTAATCCAAGAATTTGGTTTGCCTTCGCTGCTGCAATTCCACACTGCTCTGATACCTTCATGTCATCACTAATGGTTAAACCTAAGTCCTTTTCCTTTACAGTAGTATTTAGTACAGTACCACCCATTGTATATTGTGCATTTTCATTCCCATGTCCTGTGTGGAGGCACTTACACTTTCCAAAGTTAAACAGCATTTGCCATTTCTCAGACCATTCTATCAACTTATTTAGATCATCTTGTAAATGCTGTCTATCTGCATCACTTTTTATTTTCCTAAACACTTTTGTGTCGTCCGCAAACTTCAACACCTTGCTTGTTATGTCATCATCCAAATCATTGATATATATTAAGAATAAAATAGGTCCCAATACTGATCCTTGCGGTACTCCACTCAAAACAGATTTCCAATTTGAAACCTCCCCATCAACTACTACTCTTTGTCTTCTATCAATAAGCCATTTTTCTATCCAGTTAATCATACTATTTCCTATGCCATGGGCCTTTAGTTTAAGTAGTAATCTTTGGTGTGGCACTTTGTCAAAGGCTTTTTTAAAATCTAAGTAGATTATATCTACTGGTGATCCCTCATCTACCCACTTTGTGACATCTTCCAAAAAACATAACATATTTGTTAAGCATGACCTCGCTTTTAAAAACCCATGTTGAGATGTGTTTATCAATTTATTTTTAACAAGAAAATCAACCAAGTGATCTTTAATTAGTCTTTCCAATAGTTTACAAATCACCGATGTTAAACTCACTGGTCTATAGTTCTCTGACTTGCTTCTTGATCCTTTTTTAAATAATGGTATGATGTTTGCTTCTTTCCATTCTACCGGAACCACTCCTTCCTCTAATGCCAAATTGAACACTGTTGCAAGTGGTATGCTAATTTGTTCTACAATTTCCAGTAGTAATTTGGGAGGAATCCCATCCACTCCTGGTGATTTATTATCCTTCATATCTCTTATTTTCATAGCTACCATTTTTGGGGTTACAGTTAGTTGTCCTAAATAGTCACACTCTCTCCCTTCGAACTTAGTCTCTAGTACTGGTAATGTACTAATATCTTCCCTGGTAAACACCGAACTAAAGTATTCATTTAGGTTTTCTGCCATTAAGAATCCCTCCGTTATTATGTTTCCATCACTACCTTCTAGTGGCCCGACCTTATCTTGAACTTTCTGTTTACTTCGAACATACGCATAAAAACTCTTGCTGTCATGTTTTATGTTGAAAGCTATTTTTTGTTCATAGCTTCTCTTCGAATTTCTAATTTCAGCTGTAGCTTGATTAAGTGCTTCTTTATAAATGGCATAGTCTTCGTCACTTTCAATATGTCTATATGTCTTCCACATCATTTGCTTGTACTTGATTTTTCTAATGGCGTCCTTCGATAAGTGTTTCTTCTTTGACCTTTTCCCCTGTTTTTTCAAGGGGACAAATTTGTCAACGACGCAGTCAATTTCCCTCTTTAAGATATTCCAGCATTCTGTTGCTGTCTTATTCTTCAGTGTGTTATTCCAGTCTATCTTCGCTAAATATTCCCTCATGTCCTTATATCTTCCTTTGTGAAAATTTTTCCTGTACCGTATTTTTCTGTTCCGTTCTCCTTTTACTTTGATGATAAAATGTATCTGGTTATGATCACTACATCCCAGTGGCTCACATATATTGACATTATCAACAAATTCCTTTTGTGAGCTCAAAACTATGTCCAACACGTTCTTGTCCCTGGTTGGTTCTAACACATGTTGAAAAAGGAAACTATCTTGTACTAAATTTAAAAACTCTTGATCCTCTCTCCCAGGACTCTGTAGAGATGTCCACTTTATATGCCCATGGTTAAAATCCCCCATAATAATACAGTCCCGTTTACTCACTTCTTTTATAGCGTTGTGCATTTTTTCATTCTCTTCTATGCTTATGTTTGGACTACGATAAACTAACCCAACAGTTAATGTTGAGTTTCCTGTAACTATGTTACACCAGACAGCTTCACATTCTGCTTCTTTTTCTAATTTTATTTCGTAAGCCTGGATGGATTCTTTAATATATAAAATAACTCCGCCTCCCCTTCTTCCTAATCTATCTTTCCTAAACATTACATATCCTGTCATTCCTAATTCTGCATCTGATATATCGGGGGTGGCCCAAGATTCAGTTATACCTATTATGTGAGGGTCAATATCTTCTACCATAATGTTTAGTTCATTTCTGTTGTTTACTATGCTCCTTGCATTTAAACAAACACATTTATAACCAAATTTCGTAGGGCTTTCCAGGCTGTTTTTTGCTGATTTCTTTTTGCTGTCTTTAGCTATGCCTCTAGTATTTGGCTTCTCTGTGTATCCCCCCTGCGAAACTAGTTTAAAAAATTGCAACCTGTTCCTCTGTCCATAGATTGAAGCAGGTTCTCGGAGAACACTGCTGCGCCCTTTCCGCTTAGATGGAGGCCATCTCTCACGTACATATCTTCCTTCCCAACAAAGTATCCCCACAAATCTACAAATCCAACTCCTTCTCCTTCACACATCTGCTCCACCAGAGCATTGATTGCCATCCTCTTACAGTTTCTATAGGTTGCTCCCCTTCCTCCGATTACTGGCAAGATTCCTGAGAGAATGATCTGTTCAACTCTTGTCTTCTTCAGTTTCCCTACCAACTGTCTGTATCTTTGCACTATTCTAGTTGTCCCCTCCCTGTCTGCATTGTTCGTCCCTACATGTACTAATATAGATCCTCCCTGGCCATGCCCCAACACGTTCTCTACCCTATCTGTCACATGCTCAATCCGAGCGCCCGGAAGACAAACAACAACATCTTCTCCTTTGTTTAACATCTTGTCCGTCTTTCGCAAAATTGAGTCGCCCATAAAAACCCTTTCTGTTCTCAATGCACCCTCGATCACTGCTTCAGAGTAGCTCCTCCGTTTTGCATCTCCCTGGTTGCTGACTTTCCCCCCTGCCGCTTTCTCTGTTGGTCCTTTCTTTCCTGTCTCTTTTCTTCCTGACATCTTCCTTGTTATTGACTTCCGTTTGGTCATATCTACTCTCAGTTCCTTTCTTCCATTCGTCTTTCCTCCTGTCGTATCTACTTCTATCATCTCCTGTCCCCTTGTCCCCCCCTCCTTCTCTACTGTCACTTTCTCCACTGTCTCCTTCATGCATGGCATGTTTTCTGTTGTCCTTTCTCCATTTGTTTTCCTTGCTATCATCCTCCCTCCTCTCTCCATCCCCTTCACAAGATCCGTTAGCTTAGCTAGCTCTGCCGTCAGACAGTCCACTTTCCAACACCCTAAACATTGGAAAGTAAACCCTTCCTCCGTTGTCTCTGACCAAGACTTTCCGCACCCCGATAAGGCAAAATCCACCAAGCTATGGCAGTGATCACACAGCAAGTGCCTCCTTGCCTTCACTTGCCGCTTGGAAGGTGCCATAATACGATTGATCAAATCAACTTAGTTTATACCAACTTAGTCTTTAGAAAGACTGTTTGTTTATTGTGTACAGCAACTGCAGCACACTACGTGTTATAAACAACTTACTACCTATGCTACCATGAACAATAATTTTATTCTGTACTGGTACCGTTCCCTAGCGGATACTTTGGACACTACCTATATAAACAGACTAGGGCTTTCTGCTAAAACACTTGCTTATTTTTAATAACAATGGCACCGAATCAAAGAATTATCCTATGTATGCAGCTGTTTTGCTTACCACTTTATCTGTTATATATCATATCAATTTATCAGATTTGCTAAATTTTGTTTACAATCTTGTTGAAAGCTAGATTACCCTATTTCACCCACTATAAATAATAGTCTGCACAAACTAAGGATTCCTACTAAAAAGCTTGTTTATTTTTAATAACAATGATACCTATTCAGAGTGTTACCTTACACATATAGTTGTTACGCTTATTGCTTTGTCTCTTATATACGATATCAAATAAACAGATTTTGCTCAGTCTTGTTTACAATTTGTCGAAGGCTAGATTACCCTATTATCACCCACGTATACTAATTTGTTCAAAAATACTGTTTACTAACTAAATTTAACCAAAACTGCCACTCAATATATGTCTAGTACACCCTTATGAATAACCTTAGCACAAAAATAATACTTATCAATCAATACTTCCGCTTGTTTTTCAACTTTTATACACCACCAAATTCAAACATCTGCATCCACCAAGTTTTCCCGCCGTAACTACGTATACGTCATTAACATAGAATATAATTATCATTTCATTATTGTAGATGTCAGATGTCGGCGCAAAGGTCCCGACTGGTCTTGTTACAAGATTGTCACAAACAAATTGAACTGGCACCCGGCTAGAAAATTCTGTTTGGACACTGGCACGGACCTTGTCTCGATTGAGTCCTCTGGCGAACGTGACTTCTTAGCATCCGCCCTTACAGGTTAGTTTGAAGACAGAGATAGTAATCTCTAGACATGTTTGGACTTTTACACAATACTTGCGAACGGAAAGTTTGATGAATATTCGTATACCTAAGCGATAGTCCCAAGTTAGGCCTGTCCCTCAGTGACCAATCGACGACGGCATTAACAAGAAACACCCGTTAGACATACTTGTAGAATTCCTCCTCTGCGTCAACTGTATACAGGTTTGCTGCGACTGTACGGCACTTTCTATAACAATGTATATGGTTGTTCTTGGAACGCGATTTATAGTATCGGATTCTAAGTTGAAAAACGCCGGGTCTTAAGCCTCCTCATGGGATTCACAAACCTGGGCGTGTGTGTTTATGCGCGTGTGGGCGTGTCTATGCATGTGTATACAGTTGTAGTCGTACGTGGGTGTGTATATAGGCTCGTACGCGCGTTTACATATTGTAGCTTCTGCAATACATAAAATTATATGTAATTGTGTACTCACGTAATTACATATTTCAGAGTTTACGTGTTCATGCATGCATATTTTTATATGCACGTATGTGTATTTACTTACGTATTCATGCATGCATATTTTTACATGCACATTTATGTATTTATGTGTTTCCCTTTTTATGCATATGTACTGTTATATTCGACGTTACTTTATGTGTGTAACACGGTCATTGAATGTACGATTTATTGCAGCTTTACATCGAGGGTGTGAGCTTTTTCACACATCCGGAAGGAAGTGGGGTAGCACGTGGAGGTGGTTTGCAACTTGGAAGATCATTTCCTATAAGGCTTGGGCAGCCGGCGAACCGAGTGGAAATGGCAACTACCTATACGTGTGGAACGAAAGGACTCCTGCATGGGGTACCTGGGATGACGACCCCGATAGGAAGAGGTGTTTCGTTTGTGAACGTCGTATCAACGTGCCTTCCTACTGTTAGTGGGCAATGTAGACTAAGCAATGTTGGCAGCTTGCCAGCCGTTAACAACAACAACAAAGACCAAACGTAACGTTAAATGCGAATTAACTAAGTAAATATGCAACGAACTAATTCAAGATTATGTTAATAACACAAGTTTTATTAGCAACTCAACTGAGTTGGATTGACATTACAATAGGTTACAATTGACTCATCAAAACATCATACAAATACAATAGAAATACATTTGATACCGCAAATCATACCGTACTAATAACCTTTTTACTGACAGTTGTATAAAGCCCACGGTATAAAGGAGTTACGGAATCTATTCGTTCTAGTAACTGGTAACGGGTACACATTTTCTTGTCTAATATTATACTCGGTATGTCTTTTGTCAGGCAGCAGATAATTTAATCTATGTGTGCCGACTTTAATTTTATCAAAATATTTTTGACAAATGCTCTCCCGTCTTACATTCAACGTATCCAGGTTAACACGTCTTAGTATCTCCGCGTAACCCAATCCAGGAAAAATACATTTTAATGCCCTTTTTTGTATAACTTCAATATTGTCAGACAAATATTGGGGCAAGTTAGTGTGCCATACAGGACATGCATATTCTAGAACTGGTCTCACCACACTAACATATACACTGACCAGATCTTTCTGTGTAATCCCTGCACGCTTTAACTGATATAACATGTACAAGCGTTTACCAGCTTTTTTCACAATAGTATCTACGTGTTTGTTCCATGTCAGATCCTTAGAAATGGTCACACCTAATAGTTTGGCATGGCAAACTTGTGCTACATCCCTCCCATCAATTTTTATATTCGGGATAGTGCTTCTGAAATTGCCATCTTGTGCAAAACTAATGATTATTTCTTTTGATTTTTCGGAATTAATTTTCATGTCATTTTTTTCTGTCCATCTAGCAGCAATATCAACCGACTCTTGAATGACAGATACACCCTTTCTGTCGCATATTTCAAATAACGTACTATCATCTACATACTTATATAGTGGAACAGTCGTTCTTAAATCATTTATGTAAACAAGGAAACATTTAGGTCCAGACAATGTCCCTTGCGGTACTCCCCCATTGGGATGACCAGAATGGGAATATTCATTTCCTATTTTTACTCGTTGAGTTCTGTCTAATAGAAATGTTGCCATCCATCTTAAAATATGTGCGGGCAACCCATACGATTGTAGCTTATCTAGCAACAAATGATGAGTAATAAGATCAAACGCTTTGCTAAAGTCTAGCATTACAACTCTGACATAAGAATTCAATTTATCTGTCGCCTTATACCACATATGAACCAGTTCGACAAGAACATCTGTTGTGGACGTTCCGCTAATTCCTCCACATTGCTTAGCATCATTTCACCTTCAATTGTTTCATCCACCCATTTCATTATTATTGATTCAAACACCTTGGCAGCTATTGGAGTTAGTGAAATTGTTCTAATGTCTTTTTCAATCGACACAGGGGGGCTTGTTTTTGGCAACGGTATTATATTGGCCATTTTCCATTCCATAGGGAGTACACCTTTTCTTAGTGAATTGTTAAAAATAGCAGTTAATGGAGGGGCGAGAACATTTGCATAGTTTCTTAACACCCATGCAGGTATGTTGTCAGGCCCAGTAGCCTTGTTGGCTTTAACACTCTCCAAAGCTTTAAAAGTAGTATATACGCTTATCACATACTGATCCGGCAGTTCCTCGTTAACGTCGAACACCTTGTGGTTCTTATTTAACCGAGGCAAATGGTCACTCACAGACACAAAGAAATCATTCATTGTATTGGCCAGTAAGCCACAATCACCATCCGTTGTTTTGTTAGCTAGACCTTGCATGCATGAATTGCCATTTGTTTTAAGTCCCATTATTGTTTTCATATGCTTCCACCAATCGTGGGATCCCGATTCATGCATTGCTGCAATTTGTGTTTGGTAAAAATTATACTTAAGTTTCGACGCGGCTCGGTTGACCTTATTACGCAATATTTTTGCTTGATTCATATCACCACTCATGTGAGCTCGCTGTCGTTTACGAACTAAGTCTCTGAACCAGTCTGTAACCCATGGTTTATCAGCCGTATGCCTCGTAACAACTTTAGTAGGAAAGCATATTTCCATCAGGTTGCTAATAACCGTTTGATAATATGAATATTGATCTGCACATGAATCAAGCCTAAATATGGGTTCCCATTTAATGGCTGATAAAGCCATATTGAATGTGGCTTTTTCTTTTGGCCCCATACACCTTACGGTTAACCGTGTCACGCATCCAGTATCAACTGAGCTTTTCGCTTTAGGTTTAAGCAAAACCATGTTATGGTCCGATGACCCCAGTTCGGAGATAGTAACAGGTGGGGTGTACCTCCTCCATATTCGTCCATATTTTGTCTAATATCGCCTGTCCACGTGTTACAACATTAACTACTTGGACAAATCTATAGTGGGTTTTCATAAAGTTATCCCGCAACTGGTTGAAATCGCCAGTTATGATCACACCACATTCTGGGTGTTTTCGCATTACAGTGTCAATGCTGGTGATTAAATGATCACGTATTTTTAAATACTCCGTCTTTGGAGTATAATATAAACATGCCACCAGTATACATGAAAATTTTCGAGGCGTTTTCTTTGGCATAACCTTAATCCACATTACCTCTAAATCATCAACCTCCATATCATTCAATCTCTTATACTTTAAATCATGTCTAATGTAGCAAGCTACACCACCGGCTCGTCCATGACCCCTGTCTTTTCTCTCTAAGCAAAACCCTTGCATAGTAAGGCTACTTGAATCCATATAGTCTGTAAACCATGTCTCACTAACACATACAATTGAGACATCATGTGTTGCTACAGTTACATGCAATTCGTCCACTTTTTCACTGTTCAAAGATCTGGCATTTAAATTAATTAAGGAAGGCAGATCCCATTTGCGTATTTTGTCCGCTGTTGGAGTCGGAACACAAAACCGCGTTGAATCAGAGTTCTCGGTTTGTGTGTTCAGGGGAAGTTCCATGGCCAGATCGTTTAGGCCCATTTCCTAATCACGGGTGTGATGCTTTTCTTTATGTCCTCGTTCCCCGCACTGACGACACAACACTTTGTCGGGGTGTCTGCAGGTGGCAGTGACGTGGTTCGACTCACCGCATTTGGCACACTTGCCCATCGACTGACGAGTACGACGCTTAACCACTGTCCACTTACCGTCAGGTGCCACTGTTGCGTTCGGCGATCGGTCGTGGTTCGTTGCGTTTGACACGTGTCGGTGTTGTTGTTGATGTTGGCGTTTGTGCTGTTTCGGTGGCTGTTCTGGGAGAGCCAGATTCAACAGCAATCTGCCAACTCCGCTCTCAGATAGATGCAGCCCGTCTCTCTGGAAAGCCGCGTCGTCGGCAGCCCCGTTCCGGAACGTGAAATTTGCGTCGTTGTCGATGAATTTGACATCGACTTCGTTGCATGCTTCCTTCACTTTCATGTTGACTTCGGCTCGTCTGTCTGGATTGGCTCGACGCTTCGACGGCAGTACGCTACTCACCGTGATGGTTGGTGTCACGGTTTTCGCCTTCCGCAGTAGTTGCGCGATGTTTTCTTTTATGTGTTCTGCACTGACATCACTCGTTGTTTCGTGTGTACCACCAACGATGAATATTTCGTCGATTGTTTCCTTATTAGCCGCGTCATCGATCATTTGTTCGATATCGGCGAGAGTGGCGCCTGACTTCCTTCGAATCTTGATGGGATTGCCACTGGACGTTTTATCAACGTGTACGTCACGTAGCAGGCTGTTCCCCACAAGCAGTGTCACGGCCTGTGGTCTCCCATCGTTGGCGTCGGCGTAGCCGTCTGGACGCTTGCCTGTCGCGATGTCTTCTCGCAGGCCTCGTATTTCTTGGCTCTGCTCGCCCATCAAGGAGACAAGTTGCTGGTTCGATCGTTCGAGTGTTACGACCAGCGACTCGAGCAGGGACGTCTTCTCGAGTAGACGCTCCACGAGTGTCGGTAGCATACGACAGGACGTACAGGACCAAATGCCTACAATGTCCTTATCGTCCTCACCCACACACTCCGGGTGCACCCACGACTGGCACAAATGGCATTGAACCATTTGATTGTTGTCCTTGCCGTTGTGTATGCAGGTCTTCACACAGTATTTCCAGTTGCCTGCGTGTTTATCTTTCGCAACTTTCCGGCGCGCTTTTCTGGTCTTGTCACTCACCGGGTGCATTATGGTAGAGGGTTTTGGATAGTAATTGTGATCTAATAGTAGTCTAGCCATCATATTTGTGCACGTGTGCATGTATACATGTGTGATGTATTGTCAGGTGTTATTGTTTTAATCATTAAAACGAAACACTCTATGTCTTATGATGTTGGGTAATAATATCGATAACTAATAGCAAGCCTAGGTGATTGGGCAATGTGTATCGTTGTAGCTGAAATTAATAAAATGTGCTCGCATGCTTCGCATAAACAGACTCTACGTGTACTCTTATTTCGAGAGTTCGCCGGAAAGTTAGTTCCGCTGGTTCCTCCTCCAATGTTGCGACATCAGTCCATTAGAATGCAAACACTTTTTCTTCAGAGTGTTGTAATTGTTATGTGGTCATGATAATAACGCACGCAAGTGTTATTTGTTTCATGGTAAAGATAATTTACGCAACAGCTGGGCCCCATCTCAGTGTCTGTGAGTTTAACTGATTCGGCAACAGGCGTCGTGTTTTCATTACAATTTTGGGTACATCACATCACACGGAATGTTACAATTCAAGAAAATCAATGAGTTAGGTTCAGTAGACTGAAGCTGTATCCTACAACGATGAGCGCCAACGAATTATGAAATACAATGTATTATCCTCACGGAAAATTACTGTTGAGAGATTCTGACCAGCCAAGTCGCCAACATAAATGGGGCTTCTGTTTATACGTTCTATTAATTGCAGCGGTATGTTGGGACACACGTGGGCTTAACGGTAATGAAGATTTCGATGTACCTTTATTGTTCTTCTCGCTTCAGACAAACTGTTGATAGCTAGAAGACTGGGAGAAACACGATTTATATTGTAATCAGTATAAAGTTATTGTTTTAGAAACTTTCAAGTGAAGACAATTATTATTTGACACCTTTCTATTATAAAAATCAAGTTATTTGTTACTCTTGATTCAGGTACACCACTTTCGGGTAGAACTAACAAACTGCCCTATGCCCAAATAAAATAAAACAAAACCCAAAGGGGTTATCAGTGAATGATTCGAAGTTTAAACCGTACCCATTAATAAATATATCAATTAATGGCTGCTACATTTCAGACCACATTTATTCATTATTTTATATCTTACGTTGCGAAATATTGATACATAATTATTCATTTAAAATCGTTTTGTTTATGTTGTGCGTTTTCAAATAAATTGACTGAATGGCTGATTGATTGACTGATGGATTGATTGATTGATTACTACTTTTTCTAGTCAATTACACAGTTTGAAACCTAGCGACAGTATATAGCACAACTGACTGCTTTTGAGCTTACAAGAGATATCACATTGAGTTTAGTGATCATTACCTAGTTTTTGACACACAGCGATCCATATTTCATTCTACCTTCGATAAGTTTCAATTATATCGACTACGTCAACACAGTACCACGCATAAAATAATAACACTCGATAACACAAAGCTTCACTCACTTCCATGTCCCTGCCCAGCGTCGCCCGTCTTTACGACACTGAACCTGGTGGACACTGAAGCAGCCGGCGGTAGACGAACGAGTTCTGCGTCCTCTCTGGGCCTCCCTAACGACAAGAAGAAGAAAAAGAGCGTTACAATACATACGGCGAATAAACACGTTGTTGAAACTAGTCGTATTAATTCTGACAAAGTCACACATTACCTTCACGCCATTTGCTTAGGTCTGTAGTCAGACTTGAAATAGAAATAGCAACGCTGTCAAGATTTCTCTAAAGAAACTGGCGCGTCTTGCCAACGTTCCGCGGCGTGGCGTTGTTGCCAAACTGGATGACCTCACACCCACTGTTACGTCACGTCAACGCGGCTGACGCGCCATCTCTCGGATAGTTGCCGAGGTATTTCTGGCGACGTCATGAAGAACGATGGCGACTTCGATGATCTAACTCTAAGCGAGCCGGGCGAATCTATTTGTTTCTCCTTCTTCTCAGTAGAGGGGTAGACTTGTGCTAGCGTATTTAAACGTGACATACTTATTACATTGTACTGTATTTCAAAAGCGTGTCCGACATTCACATTCTGATACTGTTTCTTATACGAAACATGACACTGTGCGTCATGTGTGCCATTGCACTGCAGTGCCAGGCGCATATTTACCGTGCTGTATCTGCCCAATGAAAACATACAACTGACGAATACAACTTTCGAGATACATTCTACGCAGTCTTCGGTCGTCAGGCTTAACACGCAACAGTCGGAACACGCAACAGTCGGTTTCGTGACCGAGCCAGCCATCCAGCCAGCAAGGCG
Organism: Oasisia sp. SBJ-2009; assembly: GCA_964017155.1. Lineage (NCBI taxonomy): Eukaryota > Metazoa > Annelida > Polychaeta > Sabellida > Siboglinidae > Oasisia > Oasisia sp. SBJ-2009. The sequence continues at coordinate 1,075,346 of OZ024857.1, read as the reverse complement.
AGCACAGCCCAAATTTCCGTCGCTAACTTGACCGGAGACGGCGGCGACGCCAAACGGGAGTAAATATGTATGGCTGTCTGCATTGTACATTATCCACATATGTTTTTTTCACGGACACCTCTTTCAGTTAATTCTGACAAATCGCTCAAAGCCCAAAGAAAGCAACACCATAACGGGTTGTAAGTGCATGATTCGAAGTCTAAAACATATTCATTAATACATATGTCAATTCATGTCTGCTCCGTTTCAAATCACATTTCTTCATTGTTTTACGTTTTACCTCGTGATTTTTGAAATTAAAATACTTACTTATTTAAAATCGTTTTTTTCGCATGTTGCGCGTTTTCAAATAAATGGATTGATTGATTGAGTGATTGGTTGATTGATTGGTTGCTTTATTTTTATTCAATCACAAAGTTTGAAAGCTAGCCATAGCAAATATCTAGCACGAATGACTCTTTTTGAGGTTACAAGGGCAATAACATTATGTAATGGTAATATTCTACCTGCATTCCCTTTAAATTATATCAACTATGTTTACAGATTATCACACATAACATTATAACACTCGATAAAACAAACTCGACTCACGTTCATGTAGTTGCCTGCGTCGCCAGTCTCTACGACACTGAACCTGGCGGGAAAGTGAAGCAGCCGATAGACGACCGCGGAATGGGTTCTGCGTCATCTCTGGGCCTCCCTAACGAAACAAAAACACCAAAGGAAGCGTTACAATGCATACGACCATACATATATAACAGGGGGATCGCCTACTCAGAAGGGCGAGAAAATAATATTCGAATTCCGCAGCGCCCTCACCGGGAGTCGTAGAAAGTTGAAACTACGGTTGCTCAATGTTCCAACAGAGGCAAAACGGAATTGGCTTCTGTACCAATTTCCGACCTTCATGATGTACTAGAGGTAAGCTTAAATCGGTAAATCATGATACAATATGGATAGTTTATTGTCATTATTTTATGGAGGCATACATTAAGCCATGCGAAAGACCAAAACAATACGAGCGATATTATAAACCTGTATCACTCACAGTCTAAACTCTAGTATCACTCGGTCTCAATCAGAAATACTGGGCACTACAATACTTGTATATCCAAAGTTTAACCAAATAAGCATGCATAAATGACATATGTAGTGTTGCCATAAAACATTGCCAAACCAATTGTTTGTATCTTAATTTGTTGTCTTGCCACAGCTCCATGATCGAGGCCATGGCAATGCTAAGATCGTCAGGTGGCGCCAGGCGTCACCGGGCCGAGAAGGTTCGCGGTAAACGAGAACTCCATCGGCACGATGTAAATAAGAGTAGCTTTTTCATTTGTTTTTAGTACAAATGATCATAAGTATGTCGCAATATGAAGAAATGTATTTAGCACGTCTGAAATATGAACTGAAGGAACGTGATGGGAGAGTTACGGGGAAAAAATGGGAATTGTTTCAGCAAGTTACAACTGCTGAGTTGATGGTGTCTGTCTCACATGTCTGATGTTAGATCAATATTTCAAGATTGCTTGTAATGTATAGTTTTTCTACACTTTTCGCTCTTTATGTTTATTTTTAATTAGCTCAAGTAGCATGTATATTTTACTATTTATTAATTAATACTTTACCAGTTCACATATATTCTATTTTTTATTAATAAATTACAGTTGACACAAATATTGGCTTGCTGTAGTCATTCATTTATTATTAATTAGCTACTGTGTATAATATTATATATATACTTATTTATTCTGTAATTGCCTACATGGCCTATAGGTATAGTATATACAACCTAAAACATTCATAAACACATACTATACAGTTTCATGACTACACTGAAATATAATATAAATTACAACAATGCCATCTCTGATTAATTATAGTTTCTGTAGTACATTTTTCGTACAACGGTGATTTAGTTATACGTATTCATATGATTTCACTTGTACTTTCATTATGTGTTTTCTTAAAATGTGTATCTACTGTTTTAAACACTACTGAACAGAGTTTGTACTTTGGATTTTAATGTATAAGTCAAGTATGTTATTATTATTAGAGCAACCACACTTTAAAAATAAAGCTGTTACCTATATGCTGCACTTGAAGGATCAGTAGTTTGAATCCTGCCTGCGATAGAGCCACCATAGCAGATTAACTTGACCAGAACACCTTTTCTTAGGATAATCCATTGTTCGCGAAAACACGATTCGTTTCAGTTATTGCAGCATTTGCATGACGTGATGAAACACCTAAATATGAACATTGCTTTGCCTGAAGAGCATTTGCGGCATTGTGTGAATATATATTATCATTCCATGGATTGATAGGACAATCAACTATGAATATTGCTATGTGCCTATGTCATAGAATCCTTAGTATACTATGTCATAGTATACAGCTGTATACTAATTACGAAGTGTTGCGCCTACAGTGTACTGCGAGCAATAACATATAGCTATAGGTACTTGTAACTACAATTAATGTTTGAGTGTTTCAAAAAAACATTCATTGAAAGAAAGTACAGCTAGACACTTGGTAGCAATTCTGGTTTCCAACTGATGAAAAATCACAATGCCTTGCATATTATCTTATATTATTTTATATAGATATATATATGGGGGACTATTAAAGGTTGTAAATGTATATGCGTAATAAAAATAACATATAACACAATAACATATAACACGTTTTGTACTGGCGTGGACAATATGCCAGGTACAAAACAGGACCTGATATAAATCCGACTTTAATGAAGTCTTATTCTAACTCTCTTACATACTTTTTAAACGCTATGGAAACAAGTTAACATATGCCAAGCTAGAACATAAGATTGATGTAACTAAGTACCACGAATGTTGACCTGATCTGAATATTCTGGATGCGACGCGCCCCTCCCTCCGCAGGCTCAAATACAACTTGACAGATTAAATGAAATAAAAGCCGTGCTATTGACGGGAATTTTTCACAAGATAGCATCCGTCACAAATAATGTCTTTTTTTCAAATAATGTCAATTTATAATCCGTTATCTGTAAGGCCTGTGTTGGCTTCTGTCATTTTGCGTCTGCCTCAGATCGACTAATTGCTATCACCCAAGCATTATATTTCACTTTATATTTGGGGAAATACTGCTAAATCCGTGACCAGTACAGGCACTTATAATCCGTTATAAGTGGCAGTAGATGTCTTATTGTTTGTACACGCAGGCATGACCAACTTGTTCTGAAAATAACCGGATGTAGCTTCTAGACCCGGTAGCCCCTGCCATCTGGAGGATAAATGCATGAACTATAAGTCTCCCATTAATCCAACATAATCTGCATTTATGTTGGAAGCTTGACTGGTCACTAGATGTCAGCACACATGGCCTTCAAACCTTCTATAAATATCTTATCGAAAAGTCAGTCACATTTGGTTTCGTTGTCGGGTATTATGTGGCCTGAGTGTTAATCATCGCACCACGTTGATACGCGAACCATCACAGTTAGCGGTGAGGTGGGAGGGACAACAATCAAAACAGCCTAGAAGATCTACAAAGCAATGGAAATGGAGGTAGATTTCTTCACACCTTAAAGTTCTCCCCTCTTGTGAATTGCTTCCTTCTGGCCAGTGCTTTCAACAGCCTGAATCTGAACTCGACAACAGTCAAAACCCCTTAAACAAACGAATGAATAAGGTCCTTTGTTCCCTCTGCCTTTGCCAGTGTCTTTCCTATGACACTGGGTGCGTCAGAGTGAGCCCAATAGGACGAGCTATGACTCTTATTTGTGATCCTGATATATATATTTACAAATCAAATTTATTAATTTAAATATTTCCTAGCTTACTAAGCACTATATATCATTTCATTATTACAGTATTTGATTGAACTATTAATTATTACTATTGTTTGCGTAATGTTATTATACTTATTATTATACCTAAACACTCTCTCAAGATTTATTTCCCTGAAGGAAACATATTGTATTGTAAGACATAAACGATTTACATTCGTCCTTTTGTGATATACGGGGCTCGGCTCCTGTATACTGAACGTGTTGATTTACCTTGACACTTAACATTCCGTGGGATGTGATATACCCAAAATTGTTATTAAAACACGTCGCCTGTAACCGAATCGCCTGTAACGTGAAATTCACGGGCAATAAAATGGGACCCAGTTGCGTAAAATCCTTTTAACTATCCCGCAAGACAGACTGGAAATACTAAAGGACTGATATCGTAACATTATAGGCGGACCCAGCGGAACCAACTTTCCGGCGAAATCTCGAGTAAAGAGTAAATGTAGTTTTACTTTATGTGAAACATTCGACCAGATTTTATTAATATCAGCTACACTGAAACACATTACCCAATCATCTAGGCATGGTATTAGTTATCGATATTAGGCACCCGACATCATAATACACAGTGTCTTGTTTCATTTATTAAAATAACAACACATGGCAATACATGACAATATACCCATGCACACGTGCACAAATAGGCCGGTTCGACTACTATTAGATCAAAATACTATCTACTGTATTGCATATGTGGCGTGGATCACAGCGCACTGAGGTAGTCCGTTGCAGATTTAGTTAGCTATTTGGCATTTAACATCATGTTTGGTTCTCGTTGTCGTTGTTAACGGCTGGCAAACAGTCGACATTGCTTAGTCTGCACTGCTCACTAACAGTAGTAAGGCAGCTTGATATGATGTTCACAAATGAAGCACTTCTTCATATCTTCGGCGTCATCCCAGCTACCCTCTTTAGAAAACCTTCTGCCCATCACGTACAGGCAGTTGCCGTTTCCATTGGGTTCGCCGGCTGCCCAACCCTTAAACTCAAATGGTCTTCATTGTTGCCATCCATTACCACGTGGTATAGTGTTTCCTTCCGGGTGTGTGAAAAACGCCACAACCTCGATGTAAACATGCAATCAAGCGTACATGCAATGACTGTATCACATACATAAAATAACATCGAGTATTGAAGTACATACGAATCAACGGGAAACACGTGAATACATATATGTGCATATAATAACATACATGCATGAATACGTAAATTATGAAATACGTAAATAGGTGAATACGTAATTACATATATGCATTGCAGAACTTGATATAAATTATACGCACATACGCGCTTACGTGCCTATGTACACGCCTACATACGACTACAAGTGTATAAACATGCATATAAACGCCCACGCGAGCATAAACACACATGCCCATGTTTGTGAATCCGGGGAAGAGGATTAAGACCCGGCTTGTATCTACTTAGAATCATATTCTCTAAACACTACCCTACGGCGTTACAAGGACAACCGTAAACACTGTTATGTAAAGTCCCGTGCAATCACGGGAACCCATTATAGTGTTGACGCAGTGGATGAATTATAAAGGTATTTCTAACGGGTGTTTCTAGTTAATGCCGTCGTCGATTGATCAGTTAGGAACAGGCTTAATTTGGGACTATCGTAAACAAGACTCTTAGGTATACGAATATTCGTCAAACGTTCCATTTGCATGTAGTCTGTAAAAGTCCAAACGTGTCATCAAACTAACCTTGAAGGGCGGAAGTTAAGAAGTCCCGTTCGTCCACGGTCTCAATTGATACAAGGTCCGTTCCAGTCGCATTGCATACTTGTCTAGCCGGGTACCGTTCAATTTTGTATTGACAAACTTGTAACAAACCCAGTCGTGACCGTTCCGCCGACATCTGACATATACAATAAAGAAATGTTTGTTATATTCTATGTCAATGACTGAAAATGTTGCCAATTAACACAACACTTCGGTTAAATATATGCAGATTAATTTGTTTCTGTAACTTACTTATTTATCAAAAACAGTTAATCCTTTGGGTTCAGAATGGTAAATTACGGTAACATATACTTTTTTTGTTTAATCCTACTGCTGAACATTAAAATGCTATTCACGTAAGTTAATTAGTGGTTTTTCGATGCACTAAACAAAATAACTGGTACGACATGTGCTATATTATCGTATACCAGAAGGAGTTACATGGTTCTGATAATGAATTCAGGTTATTGTGTCAATGTTGGCTATTGCCTTTCCCCACCAATTTGCAATATTGTGTTACACCTTCAGCAATGCACCAACAAGCGTCTTTCAGAATATATATATAATTATATATATATATATATATATATATATATATATATATATATATATATATATAATTCTGTAAATGTTCATTCGTAAATACATTGGTTTATTTCCGATAACCGTGTTGAAACATTTTATTGCAACATTTTGTGACAACGAAACCCACAGTGTAACAGAAACAACCGCGACAAGGAGCAAGTTATGACAAGAGAAACCCCTTGTGAATGCCAAAAGTGTCATATTTTAAATAGGGCTACATCGCCAATAATAACACAACCATTCGTTGTATTAAAGTTATCCATGACAACAACACTACTGAAAGAAATTGCATTATAAAGAAAAACAATTAGAAATATCCTAACATTGTGACAACAATCCCCGGTATCCTTTACATGTCGTCACTGTATTGTGAAACTCGAAATCCAATTTGGGCCGCATCGTGACCGCTGGACGCTAACGTCAATTTTGTAGTGCTACACATAATTGGTGACACGTTGCTTTTATAATTCCGGGTTCATCGGGACATCAATACGTGACACGCTCATCCTTGATATTCCGGCTGACTGGACGAATGTGTCATGCCTTTATGTCGGCGGCCGCGCATGCGCTCTTCTCTTGATTTAGGACAAATAATAGCAAAGCAATGCTGTAATTAATTACTATACTCATTAATAATCGAAATCACACATTACCATTTTGGTTCATTTCCAGCTTTATGTTGTTTCTTTCCAGCGCACAGTGAATCTTCTGCAAAAGATCGCCTTCACGTGAGCCGCACTGGCCTGAGTCCGGCTGAGTGACGAACAACACCAGAATGACGAGTAACAGACTCATGTAGGTCTTCATGTTCACGACTGCAAAGACGCCAGGCGAATGTTTCCAGTAGACTGCGTCGCTGGAAACAAGAGTTGTACCAGTACTAGTGCTGGTTCGATACCAGGTTTTGTTCGATACCGATCGATACCTGAATTTTGTTCGATACTCGATACTCGATACTTACGTTGTAAGTCTAATGTTCACATAGAACACAGTTCCCAGTAGAAACAGTATGCAACAGAAGTAGTGCTGGTTCGATACCAGAATTCTTCGATACCGATTGATATATTGCTGGTTCGATACCAGAATTCTTCGATATCAATCGATACCAGATTTTTATTCGATACTCAAAATTTACCTTGTAAGTGTAATTCAGTACAGTAGAGATCTCCAAAGAAACACACTACTATCCACTTAGACTAATGCCACAGAAACACACACCATTTTTCACTTACAAGTAGGGAAATAATTATGTGATAATTGTATAGTCATACAAACAATGATTAAAATGCAATTTTCATTTTATGTAAGTAAACAAACAACAGTTTCAATATAATTGATTACTGTTGTAAAACTAAAAGGTAACTGCAATATAAAATTAAAACAATAAAGACAACTGCAATAAAATACCTAGTGACAAATAAATTCATCAATTGCACTGAATTATTTTAAATTAATAACAATACTTCACCCCAGCTGTTTGTAAATACACTATAATATAGCAGCTTAATTTCAATTCAATGTGTCTCCTAAAGTGACCATCAACAAATACAGCTGAAACACAACATACAAATAATATGTTATTATTATATTAAATATAAATACACCTATCACTTATAATAGTGCCACTGCCAGCACAGCTGCACACTCACTGTTATAACTGTTTTATAATTAATTGTATCTTAAAGATAATTGTGATTTAACATCAAAACTGTATAGACGATTACAATAAAATAACACTAATTAATAATAGAAACAATATTAATAAAAATTACAATTGCACTTCCCAGTTCAAACTAATTTTTTTTTTATAAAACTTAAATTACCACGTTATCAAGTACACATAACAAGCCCCATAATGTTTTTGCAACTGTTTTCAAGAACCGGTCAGTTTCTTCCTCTACCTCTGGCTCTGCCAGTGGTGAATCTGTTTGGCCAGTGCCAGTGACTGGCAGTGTCACAGTGAGACTGAGAGTGACAGTCAGTAGATTCAGTAAGCACATCGTCATCGTTAATCAGTCACGTCGCGTATGTCACTTCTTGGCGATGTTTGCCGCAGTTACTTAGTAGATTCGGCAACCGATGGCGATTCGCTTCGACTGTAACTAGATGTCCATTCTCGCTCACTGACACTGTCGAATATTTCGATAGAATACGTTCTCGAGTCAATGGCAATGCCGAATGCGACGTTAACCGTCGTTGACGTTGTCCACGACGTCGACGACGCCATACGATGAAAGTTGATCATCACGTTTTGATAGCTTCTTGAATGGTGACATGTTTCGTCAAATTCGATGTATTTCCCCCGCTATCTTTGAGACGCCTCTAGCACAGCAGACACTCTTTGTGGGAAAACTGCCAAATTATTAGCAATGAACGTTGCGACTTGTTGTCGTTCGCCTTGGTTATGGGCATCGTGTACGGCAAATGGTGGCGCCATCAAACGGAACCCTGATAAACATAACCTCCGCATCGCGCTAGAATAAATATTTATATTAATAATGTTATTATTAAACTAGTTTCATAAATGCTAGTGCGTGCAATAAACACTCTATACAAATACTATAGGATGTGTGTTTTTGTACGCGTAACCGTAAATAAAGTAGGGAGAAAGATGGCATGGTACTGCCACCAAACGAGAGCGTCACATACGAACTTTGGTTTGGGTAACGAGGCTAAGCGAAGTCTGACCTACGCTAAGATAGCACACAGAAAACAGTTATCATAGAGACTAATTCTACAATAAAGTTTTAGAAAACAATTCACATTTTATGTTATATTATTTTTTAAACAACCACGCCTAAGTCAATTTAGGCTGCGAAGCGCTGTAGTGATAGCTCCCGTAAACAACGTCGTCATCAACAACGATGTTGCGCCTTCGCATCGACTTCGTGACGTTCGTCGACTGGACTCGATGTCGAGTATCGAAATATCGAAGGTATCGAAGGTATCGAAGGTATCGAAGGTATCGAAGGTATCGAAGGTATCGAAGGTATCGAAGGTATCGAAGGTATCGAAGGTATCGAAGGTATCGAAGGTATCGAAGGTATCGAATAGTGGGCGTTCGATACCAAAAATATCGAAGTATCGCGATACCACTAAATATCGGTATCGAACTTTCGCAAGTATCGCGATACTTCGATATTTTTGGTATCGAACCAGCACTAACCAGTACGCTGTTCTCGACAATGCATCAATGGTTATGAGTTTGTTTTCCGTGATGTACTTACTGTGTACACTTTAAAGTTTCAGCAAAATAAAATGTCAATACCACTACCACCTAACAACGTAGACGGTAAAATTAAACTCAATGTTTGCATGCTCCATAATAACCACTATCTCGCGTGAAACAATCCAAGCACAACTATTCACACATGAGAGAAGTCGAAGGCATTAGTACCCATTCCACTTTTTTTCTCGTAATGTGAACTGATTGGTGTACGTGACACTGTCCTACCAGACTCACCCGTACGTGTTTGCCGTCGTCTCTGACTGAGGTGTGTGTGACAAGGTGTGCCAAGGCGGTTTATATGCTTCTCCTCAATAAGGAAAATAATTTAATGTAAGTTTGACCTATTTTAATTGGCAACGCATCAAATTCGGCTGTTTTTATGCATAATTATATGCATAGACAGTCAGGCCATATGAGAATATTGACCAATGCTATGTAGTTGGAGCAAATTGGAATAATGCTCAACTTTTCCCCTTCTTAGGCTTACACTACTTATTATCGCACATGTAACTATAGGACGATTTTGATGATAATATTAAGTATACATTTCTCACACAACGACAGATGTATCATATTTCTGTATTTGCATAGGATACACCTGGATGCAGTTTGAAATAAAAGCTCAGGACAGAACACTCTGGAGAACTGTTGTCAACGGCGAATGTTCCAGGAGTTACAGTGGGCATACGTAATGGGATCGATACAGAGGGAGATGGATGCCACAAGAAGCCAGTCTAACTTGTCAGTTCCCAGAAAGAACTTACTCATGAAAGGCTCAGTCGTGCCACACTTGCGTCCCATGAACACTTGTGTAGCTGTGATTACGTACTTTTCTCTACGCATACATTTGCAACAGTTTCATAGTGATTTTCCTTTATGGTGACTTCCCATCATATTTCAAATAAACCAGTACGTGAGTGAATATACTAGTAATAATAAAATAATAATAATAAAATAATAATAATATAAATAAACAAACTGGCTAACATAAATGCGAAGCCAAGAACGATGTGATGGAAACACGTTCGTGACAAAGACACACCTTTGTCTTGGAACGAAGCGATGGGGATACGTTCGTGACAAAGGTGTGTCTTGGAACGAAGCATTTGAAACACGTTCGTGATAAAGGTGTGTCTTGGAACGAAGCATTTGAAACACGTTCGTGATAAAGGTGTGTCTTGGAACGAAGCATTTGAAACACGTTCGTGATAAAGGTGTGTCTTGGAACGAAGCATTTGATACACGTTCGTGATAAAGGTATGTCTTGGAACGAAGCGATGGGAATACGTTCAAGACAAAGGTGTGTCTTGGAACGAAGCATTTGAAACAGGTTCGTGACAAAGGTGTGTCTTGGAACGAAGCATTTGAAAAATGTTCGTGACAAAGGTGTGTGTCTTGGAACGAATCGATGGAAACACGTTCGTGACAAAGGTGTGTCTTGGAACGAAGCAAAGGAAACACGTTCTTGACAAAGGTGTGTGTCTTGGAACGAAACGATGGGAACACGTTCGTGACAAAGGTGTGTCTTGGAGCGATGAGTGTGATCTACGGCATCCCTAAAACATATTTGTTCGAAGAGTTACGAAAGAGGGCAGCGACGCGGCAAATAGCGATAAAGCCCGTCCAACTTTTTCGCCCACTTTTCCGCGGCTGTTCCCCTCGACCGATCGGGTATGTTTAATTGAAGGCAGACTGGCTTGAAGGCAGACTGGCAGTATGAAGGTGCGTCTTACATTTTCCGCTTCCTATTTGTCGTAGTAGTGCGGAAATTTCCACTTTTTGTTAAGGCAAAATTTTACGTGGATGTCCTTATTTGGCCGGTATGGCAAAATACCAAGAAGTGAGCGCAATGGTATGGCTAGTACATATGATGAAAAATAAGCACACTGTCGTTGTCCTCAGCGAACTTAAGGGACAGCGTCGCATGTGTAACGACAAATCCTTACAGAGTGAAGAAAACGGTGTTGAAACAAGTGTCTGGTTCAAACTGAATTTATGTAGACGTACATCAGAAGGTAGACAATGGAATCACGCAGACATCGTGTTGTTATAATAGTAGTCTAGTTACCACGCGATGGTGGGGGAATGTGTCATGCACTAAAACATAACAGTTGTGAACCTGAAGTACCATTCCCACAGCCCTGAATACATATTCTAGCTGAGATGTTCGGCTTATTTCATAGACATCAAGATAAGAGGATTTATAGATAAAACCACGTTTAAGCTATTGATGTCTACAAATTAAATCTTAGGGAACATGTCCACAATCTTGTGCATTGATATGTGACCAAGCCTCAAATTATTTGCACTGAAATGTAACAACGGTATTGCTGGCATAATAACGAACAGGTGAAATAGACCAAACCTCAAATACCCAACATTTAAATCCTATCCGAAACTCAACACAAATGGTTCCAGCATACACGCATTAAAATGTCACAATGTTTCAGAAATAGGTCAAGCACTCAAACGCCAACACAATGCTAATATGTGGCAATAAAAGTTAGTGCCTGTATTGAGCAGTGACGATTTATTCACCGAACTTACAAGAAAACGTATACCGTTTCTATGACATCTAAAACAGGTTGCTGTCCAGCTTGGAGACTGAGACGAGGTCTTTGTCCCTGTTCTTCTGTTACGTCGGTGCATAAATATCTACTTTTTACCTGTTTACGACTCAGGTAAATAGCTTGTAACAGAAGCGTGTTGACGGTTCACCCTATTTTGTGTTGAAATGAAGCCAATAAACATGATATACGAAGTGACACATTTACGCCCATGGATTTATCTTCGGTAGTATATTTCCACACTTCACTCAGGTTGCCCTTTGTCACTGTTGCGACATAAACTGGTCGGGTGCTTTCTTACAATTTTGTCTGGTGCTTTGAGTGTCGAGTTTTATAGTTGACAACAACGACATTTAATTTATTCTCCCACATGGCATCTGAAGAATTCGTTAATTATAGTGTTATTTTGTTGTGCATGGAGGACCACATTGGAAGCAAGTGTGCTATTGTGTGCTTTAATGTGTCTATCCTCGGTAAAAATTATATTTATATGTATTATAATGATTTACCAAATAAACTCACTCTCATGTACTTGTATTTCTCGAAATAGCAATCATTGAACACAAACTGGAGTGCATGTTGATGAAACAGTCATCGTTTATCAGCTCACTTTGGTTCCCAAGCCTAACAAAACAATTTTCGTAAACATAAAATGAACAATTCCACCAGGCCAAGAAAACGGAAACTCTTATTCCGATCCAAATACGTGCAAACATTGACTTTAACAAACTCTATACAACGGTAGATAAAATACCAGGGGCATCGACCCAACATACGATATGGACTATAGTCCAATATATAATGATGTTAATACTGGTGAGAATGAACAACAATGTCATGTTAACATGTCAGATGATGTTGATTTATTAGAATGTAATGTTAATGAAAATGTATTTCAAGTTCAATTCCAAGAAAATAATCTGTATAAGCATGTTCCAGTAATTGATCTCTCTAATATTATTTTAAGATTATTCATCTTCTAAATAATACACAAATCAACAATGGAGAGGTATCTGCAACAACATTAATGATAAACATTCTGAGTTCATTCACATCAATGCAAAAGGTGTCTAAGTGCAAATTTCAAACACGTTGAGAGCTACCTTCTTTCTACTGATATAATGTTTAATGTAACTAACAATTCGAAATGATGATCCAACAGCAATTCAGCAACATAATTCTACCCATGTATAAGTAAGTTAATGTCTGAAGAGGTGGTGAAGCAATTTACGTACATAATATTATTAAATGCACTCAAATTGGACGTACATTTCTATCAATAAACGACATCTTTGAAGCTATCGCAGTGAATTTGATAACACAAAACCAAACGCCATAACAATAGAAAGTAACTACCGCAAACAACCAGCATGTAACGTAGACATCTTCTATGAAAACAGGAGTTACCTCTTTTGAAACAGACAAACCAACAAACCACTCTTTCAATATGGTGATTCTGATGAACACATCTTCAAACATGACCACCACTTATGTACAAGACATGTTATTGACAACAGTTATAGCTTAGTCCTCTACCACCTAATCACTATGCTAACAAGAATTACTCTAGATTCAACCACGCTGATGAAAATGTTATTTATACAAATATCATAAACAGGGAAATCAAAATGTAATGGTTTCAAATTATTAGGAATCACGAGACGAAGTCTACTGCGCACTTGTGAAAAGGCAGCCTTGTTCACATTAAGCGAAGTGTGTAAATATACTACCCTAGGTAAAGCCATTATCAGTCCCATAAACATGTCACTTCATATATCATGGTTGTCGGCCTAATTTCTAAATCGAGATGATGTTCCTTTGAAACAGAATGAAATAAATATACAACTCGTTTAGTTTACAGGCGAGATGCGTGAGACGTAGAAAGGCCACGTTTGTGCGCCGACGTTTAACTCGACAGAAAAAAAGGTAATCACATTCTCCCAGTAGGACATCAACCTGTTTTAGACATCACAACTACGCAATACGGTTCAGTGTAAATTCGTTGCAGAAGGCTGTTCCGTTTTATATTATAAGACGGAACAATGGAGTCAAATTGACAGCGGAAGAACAATACGTATTACAATATATAGGCGCGCGTTTGCTTATCAGCCGTAATGTCGTTATATAGTGAGGAACACACTTAAATAACCTTGCGAAACTGTCCATTTAACATATAGGTGAAATCCCAATAGCCTATTAAACATCTTCTATGTGACTCATAACAAGGCTATTAGTTTCCGGTTGCAATTACGTAATTTGATGCAGTATGTTTTAATACTTGAAGAATGTTCCACAACCATTTTGTGCGGAAACAAAAAACATGCATACACTATCGCATTTTGCATATTTACAAGTAACGGCAGTAACTGGTAACACCCTTGAAGATATTGTTGAGTTAAAATGGTTTGGTTGCACATAAAAACTCCCCATATTAAAACGCTATCAATACGTTTAAAAACATTTTATTACAATTTTAAATATAATTTTAATTGACATTTTGGAGATATTAATATATTTATTTATTAGTTTGACATAATATATTTTGAATAGATAAGTTATCATTTTAAATGACATTTTAGATATATTTATTTATTTACTAGCTTAACGTAATTATATCTTAACATAGATTGTGCATCATTTTAAAGGACATCTGAGATATAATTAAAATAATATTATTTATTTATCAATTGAAAGACATTTTGTATATATTATAAATGTATTTCATTTTAATATATATATATATATATATATATATATATATGTATATATATGTATATATATATATATATATATATATATATATATATATATATATATAATTACATGACTCAACGCCAGAACACAATATTATTAACATGAGATGTACGTGCTTGTCGAAAATAAAAATAAAGCTTTATTATTATTATTATTTTACAGGTAAACCCGCAACACTCATATATGTAAAATGGATTCAGCCAAAACAAATGTAAGTCCTAGAAATACATCGGCGCTGTGAATACCTCTTTTATATTATATGATATCTTATCTACGTCGTCATATCAGGTACTTGATGCAGGAGTCGTATTGTTCCACACGTAAAGGTAGTTGCCGTTTCCATTCTGTTCACTTGCTGCCCAACTCGTTTAGGAAGTTGGCTTCCATGTTGCCTATCACATCCACTTGTTACCCCACTTCTTTCCGGATGTGTGAACAAGGTCACAACCTCGACGTAAATCTGCAATCAATCGCACATTCAGTGACCGTATCACATACATACAATAATGTCGAATATTAAAATACATATGAATCAAAAGGTAAACATATAAATACATAAATGTGCATGTACAAATATGCATGCATGAATGAGTATGTAAATAAATATATATTTTATGTGCATATATGCATAATAAAATCATGAAAAAGTCTGAAATAAGTAAAAAGTTCAATGCGTTTTTACACATATGTATTGCACAAGTAAATATAATATGTTCTTTAATTTTAAATCTGAATTCTCACACAGACTACCAAAAGCATCTTATACAATTCATATTTAAGGATGGCTACCACTTCACCACATTATTTACACAGTTGTACATTGCTTTGCCCATATGCATCACAAAGACATGCAATCAACTATGATGTCGGCTTACAGCAACTCTGATTATAGCAGGACACGGCACCTCATGGGGATGTCACTAGACAGGCTACCAAAGCAGGTTATCTACTATCAACTGTCTTCTGGTCACAGAAAGGGGTGGTCCGTCGTCTCTGGTTCACGGTTACCATCAAAATAAACCTGAAGCTGAGAGACATTAACACCGACTCATGGACATCACTCTCACAGCAGAGTGATAAATGGAGAGCAATAGTGAAGTGATGGAAGAAGCCTTTGTCGCATCGCGACCGACAGCATGATGGTGATTATACACAACATATACAATTATATTGAATTTTATACAAAACCTTAATATAACATTCTACGTAAATGTAGATGACGTTCTCACGGATTGCTGCCATTTCCGCAACGTCTCGTCAAATTCCGTCACGCAGTTTGCAGTGAGGGACAAATCGTGTGCACACAAGCTCGCCATTGGCTATTCGTTTTGTTCGACATTTATTCTAAGTTGGCGTTTTAAACAAGGATTTATGAAGGGCTCAGCAGAGTTGAACCGGCGAATCCAGGGTTAAGCAATAACACAATCAGAAAACTTTGGCGCCGGGTGCAGTGGACGCACTTGTACTGTTTTCTGGCACTCATGTTATCCATCATCATCATCATCATCATCATCATCATCATCATCATCATCATCATCATCATCATCATCATCATCATCAAGTGTTCTACCATACATGAGAAGACAATATTGGTAAATCAAGCTCATTGTTGGTGTTAATGGTTTATTCGTGTAAATGTCTATCAGTACATCATCGATCGATCGACCACAGTCTCATTGTAAGCGCGCTATTTCCGTAACGGTCTACGAACAATTGTGTTATCATTAATCAGTCTAAACATGATTTTTTCCCGAACCATATCATGCGTAAAACGCATATTAGGTTTGATGTTCCTCACATATGATTTGTTCCATAACTGGTGACAATTTGTACATATATATATATATATATATATATATATATATATATATATATATATATATATATATATATATATATATATATATATATATATATTAGTGCTGGTTCGATACCAAAAATATCGAAGTATCGCGATACTTGCGAAAGTTCGATACCGATATTTAGTGGTATCGCGATACTTCGATATTTTTGGTATCGAACACCCACTATTCGATACCTTCGATACCTTCGATACCTTCGATACCTTCGATACCTTCGATACCTTCGATACCTTCGATACCTTCGATACCTTCGATACCTTCGATACCTTCGATACCTTCGATACCTTCGATACCTTCGATACCTTCGATACCTTCGATACCTTCGATACCTTCGATATTTCGACACTCGACATCGAGTCCATTCGACGAAGTCGATGCGAAGGCGCAACATCGTTGTTGATGACGACGTTGTTTACGGGAGCTATCACTACAGCGCTTCGCAGCCTAAATTGACTTAGGCGTGGTTGTTTAAAAAATAATATAACATAAAATGTGAATTGTTTTCTAAAACTTTATTGTAGAATTAGTCTCTATAATAACTGTTTTCTGTGTGCTATTTTAGCGTAGGTCAGACTTCGCTTAGGCGGGGGCCTTAGCCTCGTTACCCAAACCAAGGTTCGTATGTGACGCTCTCGTTTGGTGGCAGTACCATGCCATCTTTCTCCCTACTTTATTTACGGTTACGCGTACAAAAACACACATCCTATAGTATTTGCATAGAGTGTTTATTGCACGCACTAGTATTTATGAAACTAGTTTAATAATAATAGTATTAATATAAATATTTATTCGAGCGCGATGCGGAGGTTATGTTTATCCGGGTTCCGTTTGGTGGCGCCACCATTTGCCGTACACGATGCCCACAGCCAAGGCGAACGACAACAAGTCGCAACGTTCATCGCTAATCATTTGGCAGTTTTCCAACAAAGAGTGTCTGCTGTGCTAGAGGCGTCTCAAAGATAGCGGGGGAAATACATCGAATGTGACGAAACATGTCACCATTCAAGAAGCTATCAAAACGTGATGATCAACTTTCATCGTATGGCGTCGTCGACGTCGTGGACAACGTCAACGTCGC
>OZ024857.1:857700-1052700 GCA_964017155.1 Oasisia sp. SBJ-2009 | reverse complement strand
TCTCAACTTATCCGAACATGTCCTGAATTTATAAACAGATTTTTATTTTGTCTGTTCACAACTGAAAACAAATCATTCGATGAATATGGCTGTAGCACTAGGGTCAATTGGTAGTCGAAGCAGCTTTATGAGCGCATTATCATAACAAACATGGAACTTGTGAATGCTGCGAACAGTGTGTTTTCACCATGGTTGAGACTTGTACATCGAAGAACAATACGTTTTAAGTAATTGACATTATCCGATCACTTGGACTTATTACCGAACTACTTTGGTCAATTGTGTGCCTGTTTTCACTCTCATCAATAAGCATTTGAATCACCATCAATATTTAACGTCAAAGTATTTCTATGACACCGTGCCGTTTTTAGTTTTCGTTCCAGCTAGCCCAGGAGATGTATGATGTCGTCGTTCACATTGGCCTCTCTACTGTCGTCTACGAATTAGTCACTGACTACATACGGGACAACACTTCTTGTGGAGTAGAGGTAGAGTGTAGGGGGCTCAAGAGAACCCAACTAATCGACAAACATTCAATGAACCGTGAGTATTCAATTGAGATCACATCACTACAAATCCTCTCAAATGGATGTAGTTCTACTGAGTGTCGTAAACAATACCACTGTTACAAATTCGGCGCCCACTCACACTGGAAAATGGGTCTACGCATATATATATATATATATATATATATATATATATATATATATATATATATATATATATATATATATATAATTGTTGTGTTTTCGACAACTTGTAAAAAACTAAGCTACCGGTTTGATATATTAGATATTGATTAGTAGTATTATGTTCCATTAGTACTATGGATGCATACACCAAAATATTGTTTTAAAGTGCAGTTAAAATTATTTAAGATTTGTATATAACGAGTTAATGTGATGGTTACATGTACACACCAGGTACATTCTTATTTATACCAAACACGTTTCTATTGTAAGAATGTCAGTCTATAGAATTCATATTATGACAGGGACAAAGTAATAACACAAACAGTACTTACGCGATGTGCGACAATTTAGGTCCCCGCTAGCGCCCACCACTGCGATGTCGTAGAAATTGTATACTCCACCATCGTGAATGGTTCGGTCTTCTCCTGTCAGTTCCATTGAGACGATACTGCAAGAAACAGAGAAACATCGTGTCATATATAACTATATATAACTGGTTGCTCATCACATTATCCGTAGCCTTATAAAGTGGTACTTCAAACCATCAAAATGAATACAGAACAAGTGCAAAAAAGTTACATCGAATGTCTCTAAATATACTTCTCTTGAGACACAAAATGCATGCAGTTGGCTGTAGCTAAACCTGTACGAAGCAGTGATCCGGTTATCAGAAGCCGTATCAATATAAATGCCTCCAGTAAGTCGTGATATGCCTACGTCACAATCATAACATTGTTACGGTGTTTTTTGCAAAACTGTTGGTCACGTGATGGATATTTCAATTGTGACGTTGGTAAATAGTGACGCAATCCCTCGGTACTAGAATGCTTTGGTTACATCATAGCATACAAAGGTCACATTCTGATTATTATTCTTGTTATACTTGTGGAAGTGTCCACGAGGGGGTTCATATAATTAGTTGCATCATTGACATGGCTAATTCTAACCCTCAACGCACCAACATAATTTGTCTTAAGCAGCATTGTACATGCCATTATATTACGTATGATAATGTGGGTTCGGTAAGTAACGTAATGATGCCTTACCTTTTCGGCGAGTCCTGTACGTAATAAGCAACATCGTTGACAATTTCTAGATCCCACGGTTCACCGGTTGTGTTGTAGACTTGTCTGTGGTTACCGAAGTAGTCAGAACATTCGATGATTTTATTGTCTGAAACAAAATTACTGAAATTGTAGATATTAATTTAATACATATAAAGATATGATCACAAAACTACAACTTACTCAGTTTTATAATTCGGACTTTGGTCGCTACTCTATGCGATACAACTAAATATGAGATCGGTGTTATGTTTATGCAACTACCCTCTATTGGTAACTATATATATATATATATATATATATATATATATATATATATATATATATATATATATATATATATATATATATATATATATATATATATATATATATATGTGTGTGTGTGTGTGTGTGTGTGTGTGTGAGTGTGTGTGTGCGTGTGTATGATGTTTTTGCAAATTGAAACTTTCACATGACAAGGAACATAACATCCGCTGCTCAATGACTGTGTCAACATGAATCTTCACCACGAATATCGAGTGAACAAACAACGTGACATCAAAACACATTCGAACCTCTTCTAAAAATATGTTAATATATCATATATGGTGATGGAGATTGGACGAGTAAGCATCGGATAAAAATAGCATAACACTTACGTCAAATAGTTCCATATCATTTTCTAATTATTTGGAAGGAAAACGTGTTTAAACGATGACGTGAAAAGAATGGCGTCACTTCACAGATATCGTGGGCAATATATATATTCTACCGGAGACAAACTGGTACAACACTTACACACATCTGCCCAACACAGTCTCTTCTTGTCGTTGTTGATGGCGATCGATGACACGTACGACAACCCCGTTGACACGACCTCTGTGACGTCACTTCCGTCCAAATTAGCTTTGTAGATACGAACAGGAGACGCCGTCGCATAAAACAGCACACTAAAATGTACATTTAAAATATGTTAACAATACGTGCACGAAACATCGTGAAATGATATTGCTAAGATCACCTTATATTTCACACAGTTGATCATTACAACCTATTCTGTGCTGGTTAGAAATGGCTTATTATGTACGTCCATTATTATTTTTAGCACGTGAAGCAGTATTCAACATACGTTATGTGAACAACGTGTGAACTATTTTTTCCGAACAATAAACCCTAATTTGATATTCCGTAATGATGTACAAACCTGATGATTGATTTAAAAGTAATTGTTTCAAAGGAGATCGCCATTGAATGTAGTTAAACACACCCCGCTACATGCACACACACGCGCGCGCATACACACGCACTCACGCTTAAACGCACATGTACAGGGCCACAAATTTGGTTTCCTTAGGAATTATGGTTGGCGAATACAGGTTGACTGATTGTTAAGTCATATATGATGTGCACCGACCGAAATATTTCCTACTAGTTCAGTTTTTGCTATACATTTTTTTAAAGGCTTACTTATTATTCGTAACTTATTGACTATATAAATAAAATACATACTCCTGGTATAAATAATTGTTTTTGGATGTCGTATGTTTAACAATAGTCTAATCGAAATACCAATATGTAAAATATAGCAGTGTTTGTTATTGCGTAAGGCATTCCATTTTAGGGTACGCATTAGAATTGTTGCATTTTTTTCAACCTCAATGTATAAGGTAGGCTAAACATTGTTTTCTTCAAAATATGGAATAATATATATTTATAACTGGCAACATATCAAATGCATATAACAGGTTATTACGCAAACACGTGCACTGCAAGATGTGTGAAAAGCCATTATATTATTTTAAATATATGTCTAATTGTTTTCTACCAGTATTTTTCATAATGAAAGAAGAAGAAATAATTTAAATTTGGACGAACCGCACACACAAATACACACACTCGCCCACAATATATATATATATATGTATATATATATATATATATATATATATATATATATATATATATATATATATATATATGTATATATATATGTATATGTATATATATATATATATGTATATATATATATATATATATATATATATATATATACAATAAATATAACCCGCGCTTCCAAGACAACGCATCTGATATACTATATATATATATATATATATATATATATATATATATATATATATATATATATATATATATATATTTATATATATATATATATATTTATACTATTAACAAACGGTTATTTTATAATAACATATTTATCTTCACACAACCTGCACGTTCACCTATGTATTACATTGTAAGCGTTTTGTACTATAATGGTTCATACCTGAGGATCAGACTGACCCAATTTACTTTGTGCCCAATTGTGGTCAATTACGGCAAAATAAATGCACTTCAAATTGACATGTGCGGCCATATAGTTTATGGGCAGCACAAGAACACCGTCAGCGACTCGACTGTCATAACTGCCCACCACTTTGGACACTATGTGTGTGTATCTGCCTAACTCTAGTAGTAAGACTGCACGTGTCACGTTACCTCGAGTTGCGATCTACGGCCAAGCCTCTCGTGCCGCTGCTACTGTTGACGACTGTCGTTCTCACACCGCTCTCCAAGTGACACGTTTCAACCCGTTTCCCGGTTGTGAAGTACAATTTGTTTTCTACTGGTTCAACGATTAGCTGATTGATATATGTCCCTGTAGAGAAAACAATACGAGCGTGACATATTTTGTATAATGCTTTATGGCTATATTTGATCTTATCCATATCATTCCACCCGATCAGTTCGTTTCCCGTAAACATCATCAGCACTGTATGTATGACACAAGGCAAATTGACAGATACAGAATCTCACATCACAATCACACGTTTACGTGTGACTTTTTCCACGCTTTACCTTCCACAATATATTTAATTATACTTGAAAGTGGTTATACTTTGTTAATACCTCAAGGTGCAGACAATCAAACTATTGTCTTGTGTATCTTATTAATGCGTTAGCAACGATTTGTAAAGATTAAAAAGAATATTTCAATAGAAGGGTGGATACGACAGAGAGCTGCGCGGGGTAAGTAAGGTCAACAAGTTAAGTGTTTCAATAGAAGGGTGGGTACGTCAGAGAGCTGCGCGGAGTAAGTAAGGTCAACAAGTTAAGTGATTCAATAGATGGATAGGCCAGAGAGTTGCGCTGGGTAAGTAAGGTCATCAAGTTGTTCAATGTGAACAAAATCATATTATTTCAACTAACTTGCAGTAGGTTGTATAACCTCCAGTGTCAGCCTGGATTCGTACGATATATTACAAATTGTCATAATTGTATCACGCTTGTCTGCACATGTGATTTAGACAACTTAAACAATAGTGTATATCATTATGTCTGCCTGTGTTGCTTTTGTTTATGTATTTATAATTGTCTGCCTGCTTGTATGTCTGTCTGTCTATCTATTTTATGTAGGTCTCTGTCTGTCTGTCTGTCTGTCTGCCTGCCTGCCTGCCTGCCTGCCTGCGTGCGTGCGTGCGTGCGTGCCTGTCTGCCTGTCTGTCTGTATGTATGTCTGTCTGTCTGTCTGTCTGTCTGTCTGTCAGTCTTTCGCGCGTGGTTGGAACAGTTTCTTCCGGGTTTTTTTATATTAAAAGCGCACATTACGTTTTGCGAACCGAGTAACACGTTTGCCCCTTAAGGGTCAGAATGTTAACGCATAAACATATATGTATATTTTAGTCTTGTTTTCCTAGGTCACACATCCTTTTCGTTAGGGTCAGAGTAATTTCTGGAAATTTTGCTATCGAGATGCAAATGTTGATATCCTTGCAAACATACATATGCGCAAGTTCGAGGGTAATTAGCCACAATAATCCCAAAATGTTAGCTCTAATACTACAATATTAATGTGCCGCACTCAATAGCTATCGAACTAGTAATAGGGCAAGTGCAAGAGAACAAATTAATATTGTAAATAATTATATCAGAGCGGAAGCTAGATGAAATTATATATTTTGACAATCATAATATATTATTTACACCCGCCCGTGAAACAACAAGTTACTTGTTCAAACTTACAACATTTATTGAATTGATCACCACTCGACCGTGTTGAGAACAACATCAGGAGAGGTGTAGGACAGCAGACGACGTGGCATCGCACTCAATACGAACACGGTAACACTCAAAAGCATATTTCGAAGATTGTGAACACTACACAGATATAAAATTTTGTGCTGGGACAGCTACGATATATCACCAAAACAAAACAAAAAACACAAGGTGATACACTGAAGAATAGGAGCCAGTTGGAAGAGAAATGTCTACACCTGATGCTTATTCCAAACAAGTAATTTCGTCGCGGAAACACGGACATTCACCGAGTTGACAAAGAACATGCTAAAGCTGCAGACACAATGAAGATAATTGTGATAAATGTCACGTATCGGGACTGAAAGAAAGATAGTTGTAAGAGAGAAGACCGGGTGTATCAGTAGATGTGCCGTCTCCGATGGTCGTCGCGTACAACCGTCTAGAACACTTACAGCGGGACATTATCTAGAGGAAGACAGGCAAGATGGTGGATCGAGTGATGAACAACTAAACGTGTACTGGAAGGGTCCCATATGGAATAGGATAGCGCAGGGCATCCTACAGTAATACACAATGATAATGATGATGACGACGTCTATGTAATATAGAAGAAAGACCCTCTAGCAAAGCAATTCATCAAACGATGCACACACGCAACTCTAACATAAATGCTATGGTTGCTGAAATATACTCCAATACATCTGTCACTGATCAATGACAAGCGAACAAAGGTTGAATGAAGCGAGAGGATTCTGTATTACAGGATGAACAAATGGATGTTGTATTACAAGATGATACAAGGGAAGCTGTGTTACACTGACTTACTGTATTCGTTTACATGCAACACTCAACTTGCCTGTTTCTAAGAAGGTCTTCGTGTTGGAGCCATCCAGCGAAGTTTGCTTGATTATTTCGTAATCAGCATAGTACATGAAACCACCAACATCGGCCACTGTCAGTCCCACTTTGTGACCTTAAAATAAACCTCACGTTTCTCTCATGTAATGTGTCTACTCATTCTAATTTCTGAGTACTCGTACTCGTATATGTGAATCTTCATAGTAATCGTATTCGTAGTAGATTCAATTTGTATTGCAATCACTCCATCTCTGACCATATTCCATAAAGCCTTGGATAACAATACGCCCCACACCAAACGGCAAATATTTGCACAAACAGTAATATAATTAATAAGGTCACCTCGCTATACGGTTTACAATAGTCCAGTCCCGAGGGTGACCGTAGTAGCGAGGTGTCACTGTAGGATGTTACTTACAACAGGTGCCCCCCTCAATTATTAATGAACCCAGGTTAATGAATCTATCTATGTACGCTGTGACCTCACTGTAAAAACACATCAGTACTGCAGCCAACTCGCTATTACAACCACCCTGGGATAGTTCCTAATATCGATCACATACAGAAAATGTCGACAATTAATATCACAAATTAGGGCAACTCGCTACTAAGGTCACATTAGTCCAATCCCTGTGGTCTTTAGGAGCGAGGTTCCACAGCAGGCTCTTACTTACGTCCATCATTGGTCAGTTCTGTTGCGGGTCCGTACCGCGCACGTGCGGACGCCGTACCCAGTGGAAGTCTCAATATATGCCCGGGCACATTGACAAGAAGAGCGCTGGGACAGTGGATCGCGACACCTGTATGACAAAGACGACAACACACAGGTGGACTCGTCGGCGAATAACTGCATAAAACTGTCTAACTAGACTCACTTGTTCAATCAAACATCAGCTCGACTTCTCGAATGCATCTTTCGGCCGACTACGACAGATACTCTGGAACAACCAACATGTGTCCATGCGGGTTAAAGGCAAGATAAACAGTGCAATCGTGCTGTCCACCCTCCTATAGAGAGCGCATGCCTACACAGTGTACAGACGACAGGTGAAAAGGCTGCAAGCCTTCATAATGCGATATCTGCATCAGGATAACCTGCATGGACAAAGTGCCAAACAAGGAAATACTCGATCGGACAGGGCTGCCTCTATTGAAGAACGTTTGATCAAAAGTATCAGAGAGGAGAGATATAAATGGAGAATTGTAGTAAAATGAATGGAAGCCGTCGTTGTCGCATCGCGACTGGTCGTTTGTTGATGATGATATACAACATATACAATTATATTGAATTTTTTATAAAATGATAATATAAAATTGTATGTAAATGTAAATAGAAACAAAACCATAGAAACAACACCATAGAAACAGTAATATAATATGTAGAAGTACACATGAAATATGATTACAGAAATATATCGTGTACAATTCTGCAGGAAAACTAAACGACTCTTTGTTAATAAACACAGCTTTCTTACTTTCTACTCTGTTATGTCGTTGTTTTGTTTTATATTTTCTTTTTTAATTGCATTGTTTCTTTATAATTTGTTTCCTACTTATATTTGATAATGGGCTCCATACAAAGTCAATAAATAAGTTAATGTTCTTATTAAACTGATTCGTCGCTAGGTGCACCAACGATTATACGTGGAGTCTTTTTGGTTGCACATACGGTAAGAGTAAAACTATCACAATCATTGAATGCGTTGTTCTTTCCAAGAGTATAACAAAAACGGATACAAGTCAATTAATGGATAGATACATAGGAATATAACATGTAATATCATCATCATCATCATCATGCTGTCGGTCGCGAAGCGACTAAGACTGCTTCCATCACTTGACTGTTTCTCTCCATTTGTCTCTCTGCTGTGAGAGTGATGTCCATGAGTCGATCTTTATGTTTCTCATCTTCAGGTTTCTCTTGATGGTATCTTTGAACCGGAGACGAGGGCGCCCTCTCTTTCTGTGACCAGAAGACAGTTGAGAGTAGAGAACCTGCTTCGGTAGCCTGTCTGATGACATCCTCATGAGGTGTCCAGTCCACCGGAGATTCTTTCTGATCAGAAGATCTTCCATAGATGGCAGCCCTGTTCGTTCTAGTATTTCCTTGTTTGTTACGTTGTCCATCCATCCAGGTTATCCTCATGATCGAACGCAGATGTCGCATCATGAAGGCATGCAGCTTTTTCACCTGTCGTCTGTACACTGTCCAGGCCTCAGCTCCGTATAGGAGGGTGGACAGCACGATTGCACGGTATATCTTGCTTTAAACCCGCATGGACATATGGTGGTTGTTCCAGAGTCTCTGCCGTAGTCGGCCGAAAGATGCACTAGCCTTGGCCATCCTCCTCTGTATTTCGTCGTCAATGCATCCATCACTTGATATTGTGCTTCCGAGGTAGGTGAATTCTAGAACAGAGTTCAGCTTGTTTCCATCAGCCATGATATCCTCCTCTCGGGTTCTTGTAGAGTAGGATTAGCCCGGTCCTCCCAACTGTATCGAACGCCTTGCTGAAGTCGACAAATACCATGCACAGTGGTCGGTCCTTTTCTTGTAGTTGTCGGAGACAAAATATCATATCCACGGTGCTCCGGTTACCTCTGAAGCCACATTGTGTCTCCGGAACTACCTCTGGTGTTATGTGGGTAGATAGTCTGTTGAGGAGTATCCTGGCGAAGATCTTGCCCGCTATGGAAAGAAGAGAGTTTCCTCTGTAGTTCCCACAGTCTGTTCGATCACTTTTCTTGTAGATGGTTACAATGCTGGCATCCTTCCATGATTGTGGTACAGAACTCACCTCCCAGGCATTGGTGATTAGTTGGTGCAGTCTGCTGAACAGATTGTCTCCTCCGTGCTTCCATACTTCTGCAGGAATTCCATCTCCTCCAGGTGCTTTGCCATCTTTCAGGCCGGCGATTGCTCTAGCCATCTCATCCATAGTTGGAATCTCATCGAGGCTTGCCTTGATAATGCGCTGCGGGATGTTGTCCAGAACTTCATGATCTATGTCGCCAGGGACGTTGAGTAGCTTCTGGGAGTGTTCACTCCATCTTGCTACAACTCTCTTGCTGTCAGAGAAGGTCTCCATTCCATCTGTTGATTTCAGTTGAACAGGTCCCTTCTTTTTGGGTCCCCACACTTCCTTCAGCCCATTGTAGAAGCCCTTCATGTTGTTACTGTCAGCAGCTCTCTGCAGCTCAACTGCCTTCCTTTCCCACCAGTCTGACGTCAGTGCACGCGTGTGTTTTTGAAGCAATCTACAGGCATCTTTGTATGCTGCAGTGGTGGACCTAGTGCTCCTGGTTTGCAATACTCTCTGGTGGGCTTGGTCTCTTCTGCTCATAAGAGTCTGTAGCTCCTGGTCGTTGGGGTCGAACCAGTCCTGTTGTTTTCTGTCTGGCTTGCCAAGATATGTCTTGGCTGTGTTGTACACGACCTGCTGCAGAGCAGCCCATTCCTCGTCTGGTGTTGAGTTTTCCTTCTCCTCCCATTGGGCGAGAGCACTGTCCATCTCCTGCTCAAAACTCTCCCTATGGCTGGTGGTACTTAGTTTTGCAGTGTTCAGCTTTTTCGGCTTACCTGTCCCTTGCCTGTTGTGCTTTTGTCGTATTCTGAAAGCCACTTTTGACCTCAGCATCTGGTGATCGGTCCAGCAGTTTGCTCCACGCATGACTCGGGTACTGTGGATGTCCATCTTATCCCGACACCTCTTGATGATGAAGTCGATCATATGCCAATGTCTGAAACGAGGATGCATCCAGGTGGTCTTGTGTTCATCCTTCTGCTTGAACATGGTGTTCGTCACTATCAGTTCGAACTCAGAGCACAGAGTCAGTAGAAACCCGCCATTGGAGTTGCATTTCCCAATCCCATGTTTGCCCATGACCAAGGGTCACTTGTTATTTTCTCTTCCTATCCTCGCATTGAAGTCTCCTATCAGCAGTAGCTTATCTGTACGACGGATGCCACTGAGCACACTGGCCAGCTGGTTGTAGAAGGCCTCCTTGTTTTTATCTGGGTTTGTCATTGTTGGAGCGTACACGCTGATAACTGTAGCAAAGTTGTCCTTGCTCAGAGGTAGTCTCATCGTCATGATTCTGTCACTTACTGGCCGTGGCATTTCTGTCAGCTTTGTGACGATATTCTTCTTGATAGCAAAGCCCACTCCTGCCTCCCTTCTTTCTCCTTCAGGTTTGCCACTTCAGAAGAAAGAGTATTCCAAGTCATTGAGACTACCAGACTCTGAGAACCTTGTTTCACATAGGGCGGCGATGTCGATGTTGTATTTGGCCAGTTCCGTTGCTACTAGTGCCGTACGTCTTTCTGGTCGGTTAGCTCCATCTCGGTCGAGGAGAGTCCTGACGGTCCATTGTCCAATTGTCAGTAGTTGTCTTCTTTGTCTTCTTCTTCCTAGCTGATTTTCCACTGTCGACGGAAGATGAGGTCGAGCAGTGCGGTCCTTGGTAACCCGGGCGACGGCCGATCCGGTATGAAGATTCATGCAGTTGTACATTTCATGGAGGCTGCTAGCAAAAGTGTTGAAGTGCCGCTGGCTTTTGCAAGTTACTAGCGACACTCTCTCGGGGAACAAATAGAGGTCTCACACCGGCAAGAACATGTCAAGACAGGCGCAAACTATTTATCCCTGCAGTGGCTGGTCGATAGATGTTGGGAGTTCCATACATCAACCGCCCTTGATGCTGCCACAGTGACATGGTTTTCTGGTTAGGGTTTGCTCCCTTAGCCTTCGGTTCTGACAAGAACCTGTACCACAAGGCAGTGGTTTACAACTCTGCATGGCAGGGGCGTCAAACTCCCTGAGTTGTTGCAGTACCTGGTGTACTGCAACACCTGTATACCCAAAACATGTAATATAACAGTCACATAATAAGTATTTGATCAGTTATTAGCTGTTGAATAGCAAGCGAACCTATTTTTAAATATATTATTCAGCAAATTAATTAATTAATTTTTAATTTTTAGTTAATTTGTTAAAAGGTGTTCGTCTACATGTATAAATTCCGTATTTATCAATTTTACAATCAGCTATACGACTAATCATTATCAGCTTCTCTACATTTTAACTGTATTTCTAACCCTACATTATTACAAATATCACGGTTATTTGAATAAGGATGGTCATACATTGTTTTGGTGAAATTCATTGCAAATTGTACAGTAACTATCGACAGAGATAAGAGGCTTACCGTCTGAGTTCCAAGCCCAGAAACAGACCACAATCAGGCGTAGTATGCGAGACAGAAGCCCGGTTGACAGAGGCCTATGCAGGGGACGATGAGTCGGCTTGTTCGGACGGCGCG
Source organism: Oasisia sp. SBJ-2009 (assembly GCA_964017155.1). Classification (NCBI taxonomy): domain Eukaryota; kingdom Metazoa; phylum Annelida; class Polychaeta; order Sabellida; family Siboglinidae; genus Oasisia; species Oasisia sp. SBJ-2009. Next base: position 1,040,741 of record OZ024857.1, on the reverse strand, counting down.
TACACAACATTGTGGCTGTTCAGCGGGGAATGTCGCTCACAGTTGAGCTCCGACAACGCAGTGGTGAAATCTAGCCTCGCCGTTGAATATGGCAACGAGGCAGCGTGACAGCTTGATATAATAAGCGGTTCGTAACTATAGACGCCGAATGCTTGACGACGGGCAAAGCACTGTTTAAACTAGCCGCGACATCAGGAGCAATTAACGTCATATAATTAACTGTAACTGTCTCTCACTCTCCCTGAGTCTGTGACGGGGCGTCGGCGTCGGCGTCGGCGTCGGCGTCGGCGTCGGCGTCGGCGTCGGCGTCGGCGTCGGCGTCGGCGTCGGCGTCGGCGTCGGCGTCGGCGTCGGCGTCGGCGTCGGCGTCGGCGTCGGCGCCCCCGTCCCCGTCCCCGCCCCGTCCCGCGTCGGCGTCCCCGCCCCCGCCCCCGCCCCCGCCCCCGCCCCCGCCCCCGCCCCCGTCCCCGTCCCCGTCCCCGTCCCCGTCCCCGTCCCCGTCCCCGTCCCCGTCCCCGTCCCCGTCCCCGTCCCCGTCCCCGTCCCCGTCCCCGTCCCCGTCCCCGTCCCCGTCTCAATCACTGTCTCTCTGTCGCAAATAACCAAAATGCTAACAATGTAATTATTGAGGTGATTTTTATTAACGGAAGCTGTAACAATACGCTGTATTAAAATTTTTGCTTAAAGTAGTGGGTATTTTATTACTGTTTATGTGTTTATTTAGAATGTAAATGAATATGATTATTAACAACTGCAGTTAAAATCCTGGTCATATCGTTGCACCAAGATGTTCAATTTGACGTGACGCTTTTACGTCATGAATTTTAATAAGGACAACTGAAATTCTGTCATGGGTTGTATATCGTTGCTATATAATTTAAGCTTGTATTTCCAAAACGCCTGCAATGATACATTGATCTATATACTGCCTACGATATATATATATATATATATTATATATATATAATATATATTTTATATATATAATTATATTTAAGAGAAGACGTTGGTGTTTGCTGAACAAATCATGGTTAAAAATGCTGTGAATGGAGACGACGGGAATTCATCGCTGTCCCTGTAGCAATCAATCGAGTGTGCTGGGAAAAGGTCACGTGGTGTAGCGCGGGTTGACCGTGACCTCTTTCTCTTGACAATTTAATGCAGTCCTGCAAATGAGTTTACTTAGCTAATTGATGCAATTAGTGTCGCTGTCGCGCGTACATTTGTGATTTAAATAATGACCGTGTGACACCTGTGTTGATGCACTTTGTATTAGTGGGTTTTTTCGTAATCACCGACCTTGAAAACATAGGCACAGGCACCAGTTTTGCGAGAGTGTCATTGCATATTTTCACAATTTTGAATATAAAATAGGTTTCTCTGTAATGGCCTCACTAATTTGTATAAACAAAATTCCGAAGATTGTCGGAATGACAACCCAACCAGTCTTCATCAGTGACCCCATGTGATGACAAATCCACCATACAATCTATACAATAGACAATTCACATGTCCACCATTATAACCACAGGAGGGCAAATGGTCTAGTATTGAGACAGGCAGCTAAGTGGGTCGTCCAACTATGCTTTATTAACCCATTAGCAATCGGCCGATTTTAACGTGACGCATGTGCCTTCTCAAATATTTGACCTAGATGTTTATAAATATTGCTTGCGCCATTGTCTTTGCTATAGCGCTTTTTTATTCAATTCTCGCAATTGAATGTTGTATGCATGTTGTATATAATAAAAGTACCTACACAGTGGTGTCAAAACTGTTGTTGTAACTTTAAAATGTGTTGACAATTTCTTGATTGACACTATGACATTTTGAAACTTTTTTGTAAAACAAATACTTTATTGCGGTGTAACGTTTTATGCTTGGATATGTACTGCTACAAGTTGGGTTTATTTAAAAGAACAGTAAAATTTCTACACACTGGTACCTTGTTATAAAATGTTACACATTGTAGCTGTATACGAGGCCAACTTCCTGGCTGGAGGACATTTTTAAATGTCCAAAAACAGAAACTATTGCCGTTACATTTCGAAAACGTGGTAACTATTTTTGAAAACGGGAGTATCCAAAATAGTAATAACTTAATGTTATGTGTCTAGATAGGTGTCGCATTTATTGTATATCTTAATCACTAGATGCAGCCATGTAAAACGAATTCAAACGCTGTGCTGTATTCGCTGGCCGGCTATGGCCGACCTGAGGAGATTCGGGGTGACCGTCAATGCCCGACTTGAGTGCTAATCGGTTAATGGAGACACACGACGCGTGGCCTTGGTAATTACATTAATTTACCAAATGCGCTGAATCATTTGCAATTGGTTTGAGTAGGTCCTATCTACTCATTGTAAATGTTAGATTTGGTTCGATTGAGTTCATCAATAGACATATCTGCGCTAAAGCAAGAATACGGTGACAAACTATATGTGAAAGGCGTGACATGGATCATTAAATCAGTTGTCTTTATGTGTACGATGTAAAACGTAGCACTAATTTACTAAAACCTTTTACTAGTTGCGGAGTGGTATTCGAAATGGAAATTCCTGGTGTCTGGACATTTCCTAACCGATTCATGTGTTGAAAAAAATTAAGAATGTTTCGAATAAATCGGATTTTTTTCGATTAAATCAATTTTGTTTCTTCAACATTCTGTACAATCATGAGAAATAATATGTAATTCGGAAAATAAATAAATAAGTATGTGGAATATCATAATATACCCAATAGGCTGAACTTTGAGCACAGCTGTAAAACCATGTGGCCTAGTATTAACAAAATGTTAGCTGTCTTACTGTTGAGTGTCGCTGATTATTATTATTATAAATTTGCACAAATAAAGTGATTAATCAGGTAAGTATAAATATAAGATAATCTGCACAAATCTAAAAAAAAATAATATTTGTTCATATTGATTAAATCAATACTTTAATCGATGATTTAATCAGTTTGATTAAATCAATGCCATCCATGGTGGACATGTTTCAAATCGATACACATATATATTAATTTTGCAGTCGCTACATCACAAAACTCAGAAGTGACTGTACATTCGTGAGACTTTGTTTATTTGAGTTGTACAGGAAATAAATCCGTGTGACGAATTTTCGCGTCAGTTTTTTTTATTAATGTTACTGACTTATAAGGCGTCTTTAATTAACGTCCTTGGTAGTAAATTGTTGCGATACAAATGTAACCGTTCTTACTATGAACACAGATCAAGATATGTTGATCTGTAGGTTCATATTATATATGCAATATGACAGCATATTATTGTTTTCGCTCAGTGATATATATTGGCAAAATTATCGGGGGAAAAACCCAGATAATTTATACTTTGAGTAAATATGAGCTATTCAAAACAAACGCAGCTTAAGAATAATATGACTGCGACCAGAGGTAAATGATATGCAAGTTTGAACAACATATTTAAAATATGTCGTGGCTCCGTGCTCTACAAGTAATGGTTATATATACTCTAAATGATGACGACGAGAACTCATCGATCTTGAGTGTTGTCAGTCGAGCGTGTCGGTCTACGGGCAGCTGTCGTACTGCTGGTCAACCAACCGTAGCTCCTTCCAGCTGTCCATTTAATGGTTTACACCAATACCATTATTATATTCAGATCTAAACGGTGCGACATCACAGCAATTACTATCGCTGTCAAGTCTACATATATGCGTTGAATTATACCCATGTATCAATTCTGCTCAGTCATAAATGTGGGCAAATCCCCAAGCAGTTATTGTGTGTATAATAACTTTCCTATGATGATTAATGTGAACTGTTGCTTAACATTTCTTTCTCTAAATTGAAATATTACTTTACTTTATATCACCGTCAATGATTATCTCGAACATAATTTACGTGTTCTGTATTTACTCTGTAAAGGAGTTTCAAAAACCTATTTGCCTAAAGTAACCTTAAGGCAAAACTATGTTGAAAGTTTATATGCGAGCTTCTGCTAATTTATATCTCCCGTGTCACAGACACCACGTCACTGCTACATATCCTACGTCACAGACACCATGGCACTGCTATATATCATACGTCACATACACCACGTCACTGCTATATATCCTACGTCACAGACACCACGGCACTGCTATATATCCTACGTCACAGACACCACGTCACTGCTACATCTCATGTGTCATATACATCACGCCACTGTTATATATCCTACGTCACAGACACCACGTCACTGCTACATCTCATGTGTCATAGACATCACGTCACTGCTATATATCGTACGTCACAGACACCACGTCACTGCTACATCTCATGTGTCATAGACATCACGTCACTGCTATATATCGTACGTCACAGACACCACGTCACTGCTACATCTCATGTGTCATAGACATCACGTCACTGCTATATATCCTACGTCACCGACACCACGTCACTGCTACATCTCACGATACTATGATATATTATGCAAAGCCTTTTGTCACCAAGGACAATTCAACTGAGCGGTTGTATGAAGCATGCGATGTCAGTGCAGTGACAAACTAATTTTCAACTCGAGTCAGAGGAAATAAATGCAAGTTTGTACGTTTCTAAACATAATTTTGTCACTGAGCTTGATTTTCGAGGATATTGGCGCAAAATAAGTTATTATTATTATAATTAAGTAAGTGACAATGAAGTAAATTAACAGCATTGTGGCCAAAATATGTGCATCTCAGTAGTAAACTCCCACACTATATTTGGTTGCGCCACTATCACGAGAGCTTGAATACTGCACAAGAGAGTCAGTGACCTGCACAAAGCAAATTCATATGTACCCATGTACACACACACGATTCACAAAAAACCTTCCTATGTGATCCCGATCGTCACGAATGTGGGCTTAATGAATGTGAAAAGTGCTCTAATGAGAATGGTTTCAGTGATGAACGGTTTCAGAGATGCCTTCGCGGCTGATAAATCTAGTGAAGTGACAACCTGGGCAGTTTTCAAACTTGGTTGTGAAGGAAAACTTGGGAACATCATCGATGATCTGATGGATCACATATGCAGCATCATGCCCAAATTCATGGTGAACTGCTTCATCCAGCAGGAGCAGACAAAATCAGACAATAGACAAAGACTTGCAGGAGGTGATGGACACTCTGTATCTGATAATAATGCTTCCTGTGTATGGATTTCTTCTGTGATTTCTTCTCCTTATTTATGTGTATTTAAGGACAAACTACAAAGTGCCACCGTCAACAAGTACGGATCAGTTTCTTCACTGCTATATTGTAACATGAGGGAGCACTACACCCAATTGTCCTGACATCAGACAACCAAACCCAATCCAAGGATACAGTTGTTGCTTGCATTTACATCAATCAACTTCTGGAAGACATTTTAGAGAAACTGTGAAGAAAGTGTTGATTGGGTCTGACGGCCCAGCTTCCCACCTAACGAGGCAATTCACAGAGGCTGCTGGGAAACCTTTGTAGGAAAAGCATTGGAATATCTTTGCTACGTCGTAAGACAAGGGGCGTATTAATTGTATCAGTGGTATTGTGAAGCACATGGCGTGGTTCTCTATTAGAAACAGAAATTGCTTAGTACACGATGCATCAAGATTCACAAACAAAGCACCGGGCAAATCCCATGTGTTTAGATTCGCCATTGAAATTCAGGGTATAGCTAGAGTTCTCTGCATGGCCTATGAAGATTAGAGGACAGTCAACTTCCACTTGTTACCATATGCTGATCACATCACATACCGACTACGCCTTACACACACCACTGCACACACTTAACCCGCCCCACAATATAACCCCCTAGCACACCCATACCAATCGCGCCACACAAGATCACATAGATAGGGACACACCAACCCAGAGTCAGGATCTATACAGCGACCGCACCCATCGGGCAAATTATCGACAAACATCTTGGACAAGCGGAAAGAGCAACGTGAGCCACTTTGCTATTGCATGTCCGCTCTTTGCCACTACATAATGCCATGGCTCCAGTAATACAGCCACGACTAGACGTTGCGACTATGTAGTAAGTAAGATATTAGGCCTGCCATTAGATACATTGCTCTTGTAGCAATGTGCAAGTTTGAACTATATAATCATTGTTCAGTTTGTGAATGTTTACATTGGTGTGTGTCAATTTAGATTGGAATGTTTCTACTTATGCTGGTATATGTGTATATTGCCCACACATACATATAGACACACATATCAACTTTGAATGCGTGGACAGGTGCATATTTGATTATACTTAAAGGCCGTTAGTGAATCGGTTAATATGCAGCAAAACATTCATGAATGGTGGGTAAAACCCATGGGAGATGATATGTGTTGTGCAAAAGCAACTTCAAATGTAGAGGAAGAACCAACCATGGGAGATTATATTAATTTTATAGTGCAAAAGCAAACTCAAATGGTGAGGAATGACCAGGGGAGATTATATTTGTAGTGTATAAAACATCTTGAATCGTGTCAGGATGGGGTTGAATCGTCGCGGATGGGGTTGAGTCGTCTCATAATTGGTGTTGTATCGTCTCAGGATGGGGTTGAATTATCACAAGATAGGATTGAAACGTTTCTGGTGGGGTTGAAACGTTTCTGGTGGGGTTGAAACGTCTCAAGATGGGGATGAATCATCTTGGGTGGGGTTGAATCGTCTCAGGATGGGGATGAATCATCTCGTGTGGGGATGAATCGTCTCGTGTGGGGTTGAATAATCTCAAGATGGGGATGAATCATCTCGTGTGGGGATGAATTGTCTCGTGTGGGGATGAATTGTCTCGTGTGGGGATGGATCGTCTTTTGTGGGGATGAATCGTTTCGTGTATGGATGAATCGTCTCGTGTATGGATGATTCGTCTTGTGTGGTGATGAATCGTCTTGTGTATGGATGAATCGTTTCGTGTATGGATGAATCTTCTTGTGTGGGGATGAATCGTCTAGTGTGGGGTGAATCGCCTCGTGTTGGGATGATTCGTCTCGTGAGGGGTTGAATCGTCTCAAAATGGGGATGAATCGTCTCGTGTGGGGTTGAATCATCCCGTGTGGAGATGAATCGTCTCGTGTGGGGATGAATCATCTCGTGTGGAGATGAATCGTCTCGTGTGGGGATGTGTCGTCTCATGTGGGGATGAATCATCTCGTGTGGGGTTGAATCATCTCAAGATGGGGATGAATCGTCTCGTGTGAGGATGAATTGTCTCGTGTGGGGATGAATCGTCTCGTGTGAGGATGAATCGTCTTGTGTGGGGATGAATCGTCTCGTGTGAGGATGAATCGTCTCGTGTGGGGATGAATCGTCTCGTGTGGGGATGAATCGTCTCGTGTGAGGATGAATCGTCTTGTGTGGGGATGAATCGTCTCGTGTGGGGATGAATCGTCTCAAGATGGGAATGAATCGTCTCGTGTGGCGATGAAAAGTCTTGCATGGGGAGGAGTTGTCTCAGGATGGGGTTGAATCGTCTCAGGATGGGGTTGAATCGTCTCAGGATGGGGTTGAATCGTCTCTCTTCTGTTTATTGTGCTACACATTCTTGGTGACAAGTTGTTCTCCGGGGTTCATGGTATTCAAGACATCAGAGGTAACACGACCAACCTTGATATTCCAGCTGACTGGACGAATGTGTCAGGCCTGTATGTTAGCGGTGATACATTAATCTCCCAAGAGGAAAGTGCGCAGAAACATTGCTCAGACCACTGACTTTTATTCCATGTTTGTTGCATGTAAATGTCTACGTTATTTCTACGAACGCCCCCTATACATCCAGCTATCCGAGGAAGTACAATTATGCTCACGACATAAACTGCTAGGAACATTAGCAAAGCAATATATTAATCAAACTAATTAATAATCAAAATCCTTTATTACCATATGAGTTCTTTCCCCGTTGTACGTTGGCTGTCATCAATTCGCAGTGAATCTTCTGCCAAAGACTGATTTCGGTTGAGCCGCTCTGTCCTCTGCTCGGCTGTGTGACGAACAACACCAGAATGACGAGTAACATACTTATGTAGGTGTTCATGTTCACGACTGCAAAGACGACAGGCGAATGTTTCCAGTTGACTGCGTCGCTGGAAACAAGAATAGCGGATGTCGTCAGCAATACGATCCTGTTTTCCGTGGTTTATTTGCAATATAAAAACGGATTGTGCTCCTGTTTTTGAAGTAATTTTGTGTTGTGCAGTTACGCTATACAGTCATCATCATGCTGTCGGTCGCGAAGCGACAAAGACTGCTTCCATCACTTGACTCTTGCTCTCCATTTGTCTCTCTGCTGTGAGAGTGATGTCCAGGAGTCGATCTTTATGTCTCTCAGCTTCAGGTTTCTCTTGATGGTATCTTTGAACCGGAGACGAGGGCGCCCTCTCTTTCTGTGACCAGAAGACAGTTGGGAGTAGAGAACCTGCATCGGTAGCCTGTCTGATGACATCCTCATGAGGTGTCCAGTCCACCGGAGATTCTTTCTGATCAGAAGATCTTCCATAGATGGCAGCCCTGTCCGTTCGAGTATTTCCTTGTTTGTCACTTTGTCCATCCAGGTTATCCTCATGATCGAACGCAGATGTCGCATCATGAAGGCATGCAACTTTTTCACCTGTCGTCTGTACACTGTCCAGGCTTCGGCTCCGTATAGGAGGGTGGACAGCACAATTGCACGGTATATCTGGCCTTTATCCCGCATGGACACATGGTGGTTGTTCCAGAGTCTCTGGCGTAGTCGGCCGAAAGATGCACTAGCCTTGGCCATCCTCCTCTGTATTTCATCGTCAATGCATCCGTCACTTGATATAGTGCTTCCGAGGTAGGTGAATTCCATAACAGAGTTCAGCTTGTTTCCATCAACCATGATATCCTCCTCTCGGGTTCTTGTAGAGTTGGGTTGGTACAGCACCTCGGTCTTCTTGATGTTAATCTTCAGGCCGAACTTCTTTGACGCATTGGAAAAAGCATCCACTATTTTCTGCATCTCTTCAGCAGAGTGTGCAACCAGTGCACTGTCATCTGCGAATAGCAGCTCCCTCATCAGTATCCGTGTAGTCTTGGTCTTCGCTCTGAAGTGTGCGACGTTGAATAGGTCAGCGCTCTGTCTGGACTGTATGTAGATGCCATCCCCCATGTCTCGGAAAGCATTGTCGAGCATTGCTGATAGGAAGATGGAAAAGAGCGTGGGCGCCAGTACACAGCCTTGCTTGACCCCATTTGTGACCCTGAACGATTCTGAGACTTCCCCTCCAACATTAACAGTCGCCATCATTTCGATATGTAGTGCCTCGATCATTGTTGTGAACTTCTCTGGGCAGCCATACTTCTTCAGTAGCTGCCATAGTCCGGTCCTCCCAACTGTATCGAACGCCTTACTGAAGTCGACAAATACCATGTACAGTTGTCGGTCCTGCTCAATGCACTTTTCTTGTAGTTGTCGGAGACAAAATATCATATCCACGGTGCTCCGGTTACCTCTGAAGCCACATTGTGTCTTCGGAACTACCTCTGGTGTTAGGTGGGTAGATAGTCTGTTGAGGAGGATCCTGGCGAAGATCTTGCCTGCTATGGAAAGAAGAGAGATTCCTCTATAGTTCCCACAGTCTGTTCGATCACCTTTCTTGTAGATGGTTATAATGCTTGCATCCTTCCATGCTTGTGGTACAGAACCCATCTCCCAGGCATTGGTGATTAGTTGGTGCAGTCTCCTGAACAGATTGTCTCCTCCATGCTTCCATACTTCTGCAGGAATTCCATCTCCTCCAGGTGCTTTGCCATCTTTCAGGCTGGCGATTGCTCTAGCCATCTCATCCATAGTTGGAATCTCATCAAGGCTTGTCTTGGTAATGCGCTGCGGGATGTTGTCCAGAGCTTCGTGATCTATGTCGCCAGGGTCGTTGAGTAGCTTCTGGAAGTGTTCACTCCATCTTGCCACAACTCTCTTGCTGTCAGAGAAGGTTTCCATTCCGTCTGTTGATTTTAGTTGAACAGGTCCCTTCTTTTTGGGTCCCCACACTTCCTTCAGTCCATTGTAGAAGCCCTTCATGTTGTTACTGTCGGCAGCTCTCTGCAGCTCCACTGCTTTCCTTTCCCACCAGTCCGACTTCAGTGCACGGGTGTGTTTTTGTAGCAGTCTGCAGGCATCTTTGTACGCTGCAGTGGTGGATCTAGTGCTCCTGGTTTGCAACACTCTCTGGTGGGCTTGATCTCTTCTGCTCATAAGAGTCTGTAGCTCCTGGTCGTTGGGGTCGAACCAGTCCTGGTGTTTTCTGTCTGGCTTGCCAAGATATGTCTTGGCTGTGTTGTACACAACCTGCTGCAGAGCTGCCCATTCCTCGTCTGGTGTTGAGTTTTCCTTCTCCTCCCAGTGGGCGAGAGCACTGTCCATCTCCTGCTCAAAACTCTCCCTATGGCTGATGGCACTTAGTTTTGCAGTGTTGAGCTTGGTCGGCTTATTTGTCCCTTGCCTGTTGTGCTTTTGTCGTATTCTGAAAGCCACTTTTGATCTCAGCATCTGGTGATCGGTCCAGCAGTTTGCTCCACGCATGGCTCGGGTGCTGTGGATGTCTATCTTATCCCGACACCTCGTGATGATGAAGTCGATCATACGCCAGTGTTTGGAACGAGGATGCATCCAGGTGGTCTTGCTTTCATCCTTCTGCTTGAACATGGTGTTCGTCACTATCAGTTCGAACTCAGAGCACAGAGCCAGTAGAAGTTCGCCATTGGAGTTGCATTTCCCAATCCCATGTTTGCCCATGACCAAGGGCCACTTGTCATTGTCTCTTCCTATCCTCGCATTGAAGTCTCCTATCAGCAGTAGCTTATCGGTATGAGGGATGCCCCTGAGCACACTTGTGAGCTGGTTGTAGAAGGCCTCCTTATTTTCGTCTGGGTTTGTCATTGTCGGAGCATACACGTTGATAATTGTAGCAAAGTTGTCCTTGCTCAGAGGTAGTCTCATCGTCATGATTCTGTCACTTACTGGCCGTGACATTTCTGTCAGCTTTGTGATGATATCCTTTTTGATAGCAAAGCCCACTCCGGCCTCCCTTCTTTCTCCTTCGGGTTTGCCACTCCAGAAGAAAGAGTATTCCAAGTCGTCGAGACTACCAGACTCTGATAACCTTGTTTCACATAGGGCGGCGATGTCGATGTTGTATTTGGCAAGTTCCATTGCTACTAGTGCCGTACGTCTTTCTGGTCGGTTAGCTCCTTCTCGGTCGAGGAGAGTCCTGACGTTCCATTGTCCAATTGTCAGTAGTTGTCTTCTTTGTCTTCTTCTTCCTAGCTGATTTTCCACTGTCGACGGAAGATGAGGTCGAGCAGCGCGGTCCTTGGTAACCCGGGCGACGGCCGATCCGGTATCATGTTTCGTGCAGTTGTACATTTCATGGAAGCTGCTAGCAAAAACTTTTGAAGTACCGCTGGCTTTTGCAAGTTACTAGCGACACTCTCTCGGGGAACAAATAGAGGTCTCACACCGGCAAGAACATGTCAAGACAGGCGCAAACTATTTGTCCTTGCAGTGGCTGGTCGAGAGATGTTGTACGCTATACAGTATGAAGTACATATAATATAAGGAATTGAAAACGCAAGTATGTTTTAACGAAGGAGAACCAACTGTATAATTTAGCCGTTCGATGGTTATTTATTAATCATGTTAAATATATTTATATGTACATTTGTAGTCAAAACTAAATACACCTATATGTCTGTATGTGTTGTTATCGACGTGCTGTCACTGATATTGCCGCATTATCAAATAGAGAGTTGCGGCAACGCCTTGGAGCGTTACTACCTGCCATACAACCAAATGTCAACACACATGCATTCACGCGGCCGCACGTCACGTAGACACTCGTGCTGTTATCATATCATTGATAATCGGAGATCCGAGGCACGCTTAAAAAGCGACTGCGCTTAGGGTACACTATTAATTCGTCACGTAAATTAACTTTTAAATTAATGAATATGGTTCATTAAACATATTTGAGCTGTCCGTACGATACAACATATTTAGTTTATAATCAAGAATTTCATCATTGTACATTAAAACGTAGCCAACACATTCCCTTTAGACTTGCAGCAGACAGTTTGCAGACATATTGTGAATTGAAATTCGGCATGACATGACATGGACTGCAATACTAAAGACGCGTGTACTCTCCATCACAACCATGACATATGAATCAAACAATCTGAGTACAACTATCTAGACATGCACAAGCCGTACGCATTAGTAACCTAATATCAAAAGTGTTCTTTCTCTCGTGTCAACAGCATTACGATAACAGTGCTGGCTGTACGTGACACTTGACCTGTCAGACTCACCTGTACGTGGTCCTACCAAGTTATGCATGAGTAGATCTACCAATGTGCTTTATATACTTCTGTTCACCTAGGGAAATTGTTCTTAAATTAGATGTGTCCGCGTTAGTAGTTCATGGTTATCACGATACGTCTTTGTTCCATACAGTGGCTACGTCAAATGTGTGCGTAAATGTCCGAACAACGCGCTATTTCCCGAATAGTGCGTGCTTTTCTACGACAACATTTATGAAACGTACACACATATGTCCCTATTTTGCCGGAGTGACAAAATGTCAAATGTTGCGCCTCTAACATTATGTTCTTGGCATATGTAAATGAGCACATTTAAAGCCTATGATTTATGGTGACACAAGAGGCAATTCTTCACAGCGTTGAAGGTGGCACAAGAGGCAATTCTTCACTGCGTTGAAAGAGTGCAAAGGAACTCCAAGAATTTATGTTGACAGAAGAAACAATTCCTCACTGCGCTGAAACAGCGCACGGTAACGCGTAGCATTTTTATTAACAAAAGAAGCACTTCCTCATAACGTGACATTCTATTTAAAGAATTATGTATTCCACAAAAGCTTGGCTCAGTATAATTTTATGTCGTTGTACATCAGATTACAGATAACGAAAAAGTGCGAACATGACGTTACTGAAATACTAGCCAAACTACCCAGCGAAAACGTGACATTTTGCGGATGGAAATACACGTACAGACTTTTTAAATACTTTGAAATATTGAACCTCCAAGTACTTCAACGTCCCGGGCGAACTAAGACGTATACGAACCTTCCTACTTGGCCCGATAGGTCACGTGCACAATGTAGCACGATACATGCTAATTGTCTGGGATGTGTATGTATGTATGTATGTATGTATGTATGTATGTATTTATGTATGTATGTATGTATGTATGTATGTATGTATAGGGACATAGTTGACGTATTATTAAAATAAATGTATTGGCGTCATTCTAAACAACTAGATTGGTCACTATTAAAAACTAAAACACGCATATATTTATTTCTGTAATTATGACACACTCTACATTTTCGACATATTCTCTAAGATCTTCCCTCTTTAGTGTTTCATTATAACAGTGCATCATTTAATTACTCTTTACTACACGGTTAAGTTAGAATGCAATATCACCGACATGTCAGGGGATATCTGTTAAATTATTGTATTCGTTACCGATAGTCCATAGTTGATATTAAGACAATTGTTTGTGTCAACAAAGACATAGTTATCTCACCGCTTTCGGTATATTGAAAGACACCGCTCCATGTTGGGGACAATTCTCTTTGCTCAGTAATGTACGCACTTCCGACATCGATTGGCACCTTACTGACGTCAGGTGGCGTTGAGTCTGTAGTAACCCCTGGCGACGTGGCCTTAGTCGACTGGCACACGTGATAGGTAGCTGTGGAAAAACACCCATGTCAACATGACTTATCATCAGACTACTTTATTTAATGATTAGTGAACATACCATATCGTATTGAGCATATATCATATAAACTATCAAAACGTAAGCCCACTTCCCATGACAATTTAGAACAGTTCACAAACACTGAGTATGTACCATGCTCATAATTGTAAGCTGATAGTCTATAAAATGATACTGAGAAACCGTCACTAAATTAAGGCACACAAACAAATAATAAAAAAAACAAGAAAGTATAAGCAGAAATGAAAACCTTGTGAGCCCGAACAATGCAACGAACATTATTGGAGAGAAGATAACTGGCTGTAGTTCTGCTGATGCCCTACAACAAAACCTTAGTTAGAGAAATATAGCTCAAGTTTGGAGGCTCAGCCCTTTCCAAGCCCCCATCTCTGTTCCGACCTTCGAGTTGTAACGTATGAATTAGTCAACAGTTTCTCACCACGGACTGTGACGTAACACGTGTGTCCTTCTTGTAGTGTCAGTCCAGTCGCGACTGTCATGTTGGTCATTCCGACGTCCACGTAGTCGCGCACGTCGACACCTTCCTGCAGTCACACGCTCACGTACTGGAGATAACACGTCCTGTAGTACGTGGTGTCCCTACAGTCACACGCTCACGTACTGGAGATAACACGTCCTGTAGTACGTGGTGTTCCTACAGTCACACGCTCACGTACTGGAGATAACACGTCCTGTAGTACGTGGTGTCCCTACAGTCACACGCTCACGTACTGGAGATAACACATACTGTAGTACGTGGTGTCCCTACAGTCACACACTCACGTACTGGAGATAACACGTCATGTAGTACGTGGTGTCCCTACAGTCACACACTCTCGTACTGGAGATAACACGTCCTGTAGTACGTGGTGTCCCTACAGTCACATACTCACATACCGGAGATAACTCGTCATGTAGTACGTGGCGTCCCTACAGTCACACACTCACGTACTGGAGATAACACGTCCTGTAGTACGTGGTGTCCTTACAGTCACACGCTCTCGTACTGGAGATAACACATCCTTTAACACGTGGTGTCCCTACAGTCACACACTCACGTACTGGAGATAACACGTTCTGTAGTACGTGGTGTCCCTACAGTCACACGCTCACGTACTGGAGTTAACACATCCTGTAGTAAGTGGTATCACTACAGTCACACGCTCACGTACTGGAGATAACACGTCATGTAGTACGTGATGTCCCTACAGTCACACACTCACGTACTGGATATGACACGTCCTGTAGTACGTGGTGTCTCTACAGTCACACACTCACGTACTGGAGATAACACGTCATGTAGTACGTGGTGTCCCTACAATCACACACTCACGTACTGGAGATAACACGTCCTGTAGTACGTGGTGTCCCTACAGTCACACGCTCACGTACCGGAGATAACACATACTGTAGTACGTGGTGTCCCTACAGTCACACACTCACGTACTGGAGATAACACGTCCTGTAGCAGGTGGTGTCCCTACAGTCACACGCTCACGTACTGCAGATAACACGTCCTGTAGTACCTGGTGTCCCTACAGTCACACGCTCACTTACTGGAGATAACACGTCCTGTAGCACGCGGTGTCCCTACAGTCACACGCTCGCGGACTGCAGATAATACGTCCTGTAGTACGTGGTGTCCCTACAGGCACACGCTCACGTACTGGAGATAACACGTCCTGTAGTACGTGGTGTCCCTACAGTCTCACACTCGCGGACTGGAGATAACACGTCCTGTAGTACGTGGTGTCCCTAGAGTCACACGCTCACGTACTGGAGATAACACATCCTGTAGTACGTGGTGTCCCTACAGTCACACACTCACGTACTGGAGATAACACGTCATGTAGTGCGTGGTGTCCCTACAGTCACACACTCACGTACTGGAGATAACACGTCATGTAGTACGTGGTGTCCCTACAGTCACACGCTCACGTACTGGAGATAACACGTCCTGTAGTACGTGGTGTCCCAACAGGCACATACTCACATACCGGAGATAACTCGTCATGTAGTACGTGGCGTCCCTACAGTCACACACTCACGTACTGGAGATAACACGTCCTGTAGTACGTGGTGTCCCTACAGTCACACGCTCACGTACTGGAGATAACACGTCCTGTAGTACGTGGTGTCCCAACAGTCACATACTCACATACCGGAGATAACTCGTCATGTAGTACGTGGCGTCTCTACAGTCACACACTCACGTACTGGAGATAACACGTCCTGTAGCACGTGGTGTCCCTACAGTCACACGCTCACGTACTGGAGATAACACGTCCTGTAGTACGTGGTGTCCCTACAGTCACACGCTCACGTACTGGCGATAACACGTCCTGTAGTACGTGGTGTCCCTACAGTCACACGCTCACATACGGGAGATAACACGTCATGTAGTACGTGGTTTCCCTACAGTCACACGCTCACGTACTGGAGATATCACGTCCTGTAGCACGTGGTGTCCCTACAGTCACACGCTCACGTACTGGAGATAACCCGTCCTGTAGTACGTGGTGTCCCTACAGTCACACACTCACGTACTGGCGATAACACGTCCTGTTGTACGTGGTGTCCCTACAGTCACACGCTCACGTACTGGAGATAACACGTCCTGTAGTACGTGGTGTCCCTACAGTCACACGCTCGCGGACTGGAGATAATACGTCCTGTAGTACGTGGTGTCACTACAGGCACACGCTCACGTACTGGAGATAACACGCCTGTAGTACGTGGTGTCCCTACAGTTACACACTCGCGGACTGGAGATAACACGTCCTGTAGTACGTGGTGTCCCTAGAGTCACACGCTCACGTACTGGAGATAACACATCCTGTAGTACGTGGTGTCCCTACAGACACACACTCACATACTGGAGATAACACGTCATGTAGTGCGTGGTGTCCCTATAGTCACACACTCACGTACTCGAGATAACACGTCATGTAGTACGTGGTGTCCCTACTGTCACACACTCACGTACTGGAGATAACACGTCCTGTAGTACGTGGTGTCCCTACAAGCACACGCTCACGTACTGGAGATAACACGTCCTGTAGCACGCGGTGTCCCTACAGTCACACGCTCGCGGACTGGAGATAATACGTCCTGTAGTACGTGGTGTCCCTACAGGTACACGCTCACGTACTGGAGATAACACGTCCTGTAGTACGTGGTGTCCCTACTGTCACACACTCACGTACTGGAGATAACACGTCCTGTAGTACGTGGTGTCCCAACAGTAACATACTCACATACCGGAGATAACTCGTCATGTAGTACGTGGCGTCCCTACAGTCACACACTCACGTACTGGAGATAACACGTCCTGTAGCACGTGGTGTCCCTACAGTCACACGCTCACGTACTGGAGATAACACGTCCTGTAGTACGTGGTGTCCCTACAGTCACACGCTCACGTACTGGAGATAACACGTCCTGTAGTACGTGGTGTCCCTACAGTCACACGCTCACATACGGGAGATAACACGTCATGTAGTACGTGGTGTCCCTACAGTCACACGCTCACGTACTGGAGATATCACGTCCTGTAGCACGTGGTGTCCCTACAGTCACACGCTCACGTACTGGAGATAACACGTCCTGTAGTACGTGGTGTCCATACAGTCACACACTCACGTACTGGAGATAACACGTCCTGTAGTACGTGGTGTCCCTACAGTCACACGCTCACGTACTGGAGATAACACGTCCTGTAGTACGTGGTGTCCCTACAGTCACACGGTCACGTACTGGAGATAAAACGTCCTGTAGTACGTGGTGTCCCTACAGTCACACTCACGTACTGGAGATAACACGACCTGTAGTACGTGGTGTCCCTACAGTCACACGCTCACGTACTGGAGATAACACGTCCTGTAGCACGTGGTGTTCCTACAGTCACACACTCACGGACTGGAGATATCACGTCCTGTAGTACGTGGTGTCCCAACATTCACACGCTCACGTACTGGAGATAACACATCCTGTAGTAAGTGGTGTCCCTACAGTCACACACTCACGTACTGGAGATAACACGTCATGTAGTACGTGGTGTCCCTACAGTCACACACTCACGTACTGGAGATAACACGTCCTGTAGTACGTGGTGTCCCTACAGTCACACGCTCACGCACTGGAGATAACACGTCCTGTAGTATGTGGTGTCCCTACAGTCACACGCTCACGTACTGGAGATAACACGTCCTGTAGTACGTGGTGTCCCTACAGTCACACTCTCACGTACTGGAGATAACACGTCCTGTAGCACGTGGTAACATCGAGCTTCACGAAGTAAAACACTATGACAATGATACTGTCTCACCGTACATATACGAACGATACATGCAACGTATTATGACAACGTTCCATTGTATACTTCAATAAATGATATTCGTCAGATTCAGATTTAAGCGGTTATTGTCAAACATCACTACACATATGAACAGTGAAATTATTACATTGTGGCGTCAACAGCTTACAGACTTCCCGAACGTGTTACATGTTATGCAAATCAAAAGCACTGATACTATTGAGAAAATAAATGTGGATTTGCAACACCGGTTATCTAACCCGTAATTATTGTTTAGATATGTTGGCATCGTATATATAAATTGTGGCGTCTAATTGTAAGCAAACGATTTACAAACCATTTCCGTTGTATCGACGGGAATGTCCACAACTATCCCATCAAATGGCGGCCCGGTGTAATGTTCGTATATACACCTCTGACGTCCCCACTCTCGCCACGTGGTTAATGCCTTCTAGTTTCAGTGTGACGTATTACGAGTGACGACCGTGGAGGCGCCACTGTAGCTGGTCGACAGGTGTCGCCACGCACGTGGGAGGTTCAGTCCATGTGCACAGTCCAGGAACACTGATGCCTTGTGTCAGCGACACGAATCGTTTTACGTTGTCCGTACCGCGCAAGTGACCTCTGTAAAATAAAGTTTGTATATGTCGAGTAGCACTTTCGTAGCTCATACCGTACACTGCTAATTTTACTTGTAGGTGATATACATGTTTTCTCTTTCATTGCCTTAACGAAGGTTGTAACTTTCATTGCCGTATACGTAGATAATATTATATACTAGTATCTGCCGCTGACGTGAAATTAATTTTAAGGTCCTAAAAAAATCTGCCTGACTTATTAAATAGTTTCAACGATGTCGTATATATTTATTCCAATACACTTGGTGAAATGAATGTTCTGCAATAACAGTTTCAACAACATTTTACTTTGTTCTTGTCAAAAACATTTACCGACAGCGTAGTTCATGCCATACAACAGGCCGTCTTTCAGTTCATTAGCCTCGAAAGAAAGTATGTCACATTTGGCGACCAAATAGTCGCCCCGTCCTGCCGCTGTACGGAGACAAAGATGTCGCTGAGGAACGTCGGAGCGTCCACGTCCACCAACACGGGTCCAATGACCTAGACAACATGGGACAAAGACGTCATTACATATGACGCCTTCATGTTGACTCGGCGGTCGTGTAAGTATACATACATTCATATACTGAGAAGCGCATATTTCTAAGTTGGTTCGCTCTATCGTCCTCTGCGTTGCTAATTGTTGCTGTTTAGTACCAAACACAAACACATTATTGACCTTTGACGTGGTTGAGATATTCACAAGACAACATATGTGTGGCTTTACGTTCAATTTACCAATAACTTAATATAGGCGTCATGCAGTTGACGAGATATAATGAAAGCATCTTATCTTGATTGTCTATTTCCCTGTACTATTGAAGACGTTGATGTTGTCAGGTGAGCAAAAGTAAACACCTTACCTCGTTTGTCTGTAGTCCAGTCCCTTTGATGGCTTTGACATGGCCAGGTGAGACAAAGTAAACATATTGCCTGTATAATAGGTTGTCATACCTGGACAGTCTGTTGTCCGGCCCTGTTGACAGCCTTGATGTGCCCAGGTAAGATAAAGTAAACATCTTACCTGTAGAGTATGTTGTCCCGCCCTGTTGACAGCCTTGGTGTGCCCAGGTAAGATAAAGTAAACATCTTACCTGTAGAGTATGTTGTCCTGCCCTGTTGACAGCCTTGATGTGTCCAGGTAAGACAAAGTAAACATCTTACCTGGACAGTCTGTTGTCCTGCCCTGTTGACACATTGATGTGTCCAGGTAAGACAAAGTAAATATCTTACCTGGACATTATGTTGTCCTGTTCTGTTGACAACCTTGATGTGTCCATGTCATCATCATCATGCTGTCGGTCGCGAAGCGACAAAGACTGCTTCCATCACTTGACTCTTGCTCTCCATTTGTCTCTCTGCTGTGAGAGTGATGTCCAGGAGTCGATCTTTATGTCTCTCAGCTTCAGGTTTCTCTTGATGGTATCTTTGAACCGGAGACGAGGGCGCCATCTCTTTCTGTGACCAGAAGACAGTTGAGAGTAGAGAACCTGCTTCGGTAGCCTGTCTGATGACATCCTCATGAGGTGTCCAGTCCACCGGAGATTCTTTCTGATCAGAAGATCTTCCATAGATGGCAGCCCTGTCCGTTCGAGTATTTCCTTGTTTGTCACTTTGTCCATCCAGGTTATCCTCATGATCGAACGCAGATGTCGCATCATGAAGGCATGCAACTTTTTCACCTGTCGTCTGTACACTGTCCATGCCTCGGCTCCGTATAGGAGGGTGGACAGCACAATTGCACGGTATATCTTGCCTTTAACCCGCATGGACACATGGTGGTTGTTCCAGAGTCTCTGGCGTAGTCGGCCGAAAGATGCACTAGCCTTGGCCATCCTCCTCTGTATTTCATCGTCAATGCATCCGTCACTTGATATAGTGCTTCCGAGGTAGGTGAATTCCACAACAGAGTTCAGCTTGTTTCCATCAACCATGATATCCTCCTCTCGGGTTCTTGTAGAGTTGGGTTGGTACAGCACCTCGGTCTTCTTGATGTTAATCTTCAGGCCGAACTTCTTTGACGCATTGGAAAAAGCATCCACTATTTTCCGCATCTCTTCAGCAGAGTGTGCAACCAGTGCACTGTCATCTGCGAATAGCAGCTCCCTCATCAGTATCCGTGTAGTCTTGGTCTTCGCTCTGAAGTGTGCGACGTTGAATAGGTCAGCGCTCTGTCTGGACTGTATGTAGATGCCATCCCCCGTGTCTCGGAAAGCATTGTCGAGCATTGCTGATAGGAAGATGGAAAAGAGCGTGGGCGCCAGTACACAGCCTTGCTTGACCCCATTTGTGACACTGAACGATTCCGAGACTTCCCCTCCAACATTAACAGTCGCCATCATTCCGGTATGTAGTGCCTCGATCATTGTTGTGAACTTCTCTGGGCAGCCATACTTCTTCAGTAGCTGCCATAGTCCGGTCCTCCCAACTGTATCGAACGCCTTACTGAAGTCGACAAATACCATGTACAGTGGTCGGTCCTGCTCAATGCACTTTTCTTGTAGTTGTCGGAGACAAAATATCATATCCACGGTGCTCCGGTTACCTCTGAAGCCACATTGTGTCTCCGGAACTACCTCTGGTGTTAGGTGGGTAGATAGTCTGTTGAGGAGGATCCTGGCGAAGATCTTGCCTGCTATGGAAAGAAGAGAGATTCCTCTATAGTTCCCACAGTCTGTTCGATCACCTTTCTTGTAGATGGTTATAATGCTTGCATCCTTCCATGCTTG
The DNA here is from genome assembly GCA_964017155.1 of Oasisia sp. SBJ-2009. Classification (NCBI taxonomy): domain Eukaryota; kingdom Metazoa; phylum Annelida; class Polychaeta; order Sabellida; family Siboglinidae; genus Oasisia; species Oasisia sp. SBJ-2009. The sequence continues at coordinate 1,019,327 of OZ024857.1, read as the reverse complement.
TGGTACAGAACCCATCTCCCAGGCATTGGTGATTAGTTGGTGCAGTCTGCTGAACAGATTGTCTCCTCCGTGCTTCCATACTTCTGCAGGAATTCCATCTCCTCCAGGTGCTTTGCCATCTTTCAGGCTGGCGATTGCTCTAGCCATCTCATCCATAGTTGGAATCTCATCAAGGCTTGTCTTGGTAATGCGCTGCGGGATGTTGTCCAGAGCTTCGTGATCTATGTCGCCAGGGACGTTGATTAGCTTCTGGAAGTGTTCACTCCATCTTGCCACAACTCTCTTGCTGTCAGAGAAGGTTTCCATTCCGTCTGTTGATTTTAGTTGAACAGGTCCCTTCTTTTTGGGTCCCCACACTTCCTTCAGTCCATTGTAGAAGCCCTTCATGTTGTTACTGTCGGCAGCTCTCTGCAGCTCCACTGCTTTCCTTTCCCACCAGTCCGACTTCAGTGCACAGGTGTGTTTTTGTAGCAGTCTGCAGGCATCTTTGTATGCTGCAGTGGTGGATCTAGTGCTCCTGGTTTGCAACACTCTCTGGTGGGCTTGATCTCTTCTGCTCATAAGAGTATGTAGCTCCTGGTCGTTGGGGTCGAACCAGTCCTGGTGTTTTCTGTCTGGCTTGCCAAGATATGTCTTGGCTGTGTTGTACACAACCTGCTGCAGAGCTGCCCATTCCTCGTCTGGTGTTGAGTTTTCCTTCTCCTCCCAGTGGGCGAGAGCACTGTCCATCTCCTGCTCAAAACTCTCCCTATGGCTGATGGTACTTAGTTTTGCAGTGTTGAGCTTGGTCGGCTTATTTGTCCCTTGCCTGTTGTGCTTTTGTCGTATTCTGAAAGCCACTTTTGATCTCAGCATCTGGTGATCGGTCCAGCAGTTTGTTGTTTGTCCATGTAAGACAAAGTAAACATCTTACCTGGACAGTCTGTTTCCCTGCTCTGTTGACAGCCTTGATGTGTCCATATAAGACAAAGTAAACATCTTACCTGGACAGTATGTTGTCCTGTTCTGTTGACAACCTTGATGTGACCATGTAAGACAAAGTAAACAGCTTACCTGGACAGTCTGTTGTCCCGCCCTGTTGGCAGCCTTGATGTGTCCATGTAAGATAAAGTCAACATCTTACCTGGAGAGTCTGTTGTCCTGCCCTGTTAACGGCCTTGATGTGGTCAGGTAAGATAAAGTAAACATCTTGCCTGGAGAGTCTGTTGTCCTGCCCTGTTGACGGCCTTGATGTGGTCAGGTAAGATAAAGTAAACATCTTGCCTGGAGAGTCTGTTGTCCTGCCCTGTTGACGGCCTTGATGTGGTCAGGTAAGATAAAGTAAACATCTTGCCTGGACAGTCTGTTGTCCTGCCCTGTTGACGGCCTTGATGTGGTCAGGTAAGATAAAGTAAACATCTTACCTGGACAGTCTGTTGTCCTTCCCTGGTAACATCCTTGATGTGTCCAGGTGAGGTAAAGTAAACATCTTACCTGGACAGTCTGTTGTTCTGCCCTGTTGACGGCCTTGATTTGGCCATGTTAGATAAAGTAAACATCTTACCTGGACAGTCTGTTGTTCTGCCCTGTTGACGGCCTTGATTTGGCCATGTAAGATAAAGTAAACATCTTGCCTTGATGTGACCAGGTAAGATGTTTCTGTCCGTCCATCAGGTCCGGGTGGTAGGTGATGAAGTGACGGTAGCCGTGAGTCGACGTGTACGGCAGCAGATCCACGTCCTCGGATCCAGTCGAACCGAGTCCCACTTCGTACGCTTAGATGCCACTGTCATTGTCCGAGCCGAACCAGGACAGCTCCAACTACAAGCAAGCATTGCAATAAAACTGTGAATTTGAATATGTAATTGATCGTATGATGATGTGACAAATCAATTTTTAACATTTCATTTTGCTCAAAGATTCTAATAATGGCGTTATCGCCGCCGTAGAGCCTTTGTTATGCTGTGGTTACGTTTATATGATTTATATTTGTTATACATGTTTCTTGTTCTCAACGGAGATACATTGACCACCATACACGACATTACATACAATCAAATACAAATATATAAATATCCCTCTATCCATGTGCACAAATAAAACCCTGACAGTCTTCGGAAAACAAAACCCGAACCATCACCCAAGACACAGGTTACGACCTTCCGGCAATGCTAATGAAACTGCTCTTATATGACACATATCACCATTCTTACATGACAACGGGAAACGTGATTAAAACAAATTCATAATTAACAAACAAATAGTTGTTCTTGAATTATGCGCGTCAGAAGTCACAAGGACACTCGGTATAGACCATACAGCGTAGGAATATAATTATTGTTAGTGCATTTCTTCCTGATAGCTGTTTTCATACGAACCATGTTCTCTTTATTGACGAGGACGATGGGTTTATCGAGTAAGGTCTGGATGACAGGAGGAGACGAGTCGACGTGCACCAACACAGAGTCGGTCTTCGTGTTGCCCATCACGTCCGTCGCCCGCACCCACACACGCAACGAGTCACCGTCCACCCTCGGGATGTCCACAGTCATTGTCTCTGTCTGAAACACAACATAGAGCAGTCACGTCCGTCGCCCTCAGTCACACACGCACCGAGTCACCGTCCACCATCGGGATGTCCAACAGGATTTGTTCACTCTGAATGGAAAATTCAACTTGATGTTGAACAGTTTGACTTTGGAGACTTTGAGCAGTTAATGCATCTCACATATGATGTTAAATAATACGGTGTTATGAGACAATGCTGGCATTTTACCGTGATAAACTAATCAGTTATTTTTTATGATTGATAAGGTTTTTAATCATAATGTTAATAAAGGCATGTTAAGTGTATGTGTGGTGCTGACTAATACTTGTACATTACAACCAGACATCATGATAACACCTAAATATGCCAATACCTGTACTAGCAGCTGTTGTGACGCGGCTATTCAAAATGTTGCACAACAAAGAGGAACTCACCTGGAAGTCATCGACATTGCTCCAGCTGCCAGGGCTGTTGAGAGAACGTCCGCCGTCAAGGTCCACTGCACGCGACACTTCGTACTTCACAACGGCGTTCACACTGCGGATGGCCTGCGAGAAGAATGACGTAAACAGTCATTGTCATTATAGTCAGGGCGCACGGGTCCAAATTTTGGAGGTAGTGGACACCTCGTGCTATTTTTGGTTGTCGTGTATTTTATTAAACGTCAAACCCTCCCGAACAATATTCCAGAGGGCAACCTTCTCAAATCAGTGTACCTCATTCCGAAAATTACGTTTATATTCATGCCCTTAATGGCCCAGTTGTATACATTTCTCTTTCCCCATTTTCACAGTAACTGTATAACAATACATTTAAGTGTAGTGTCAAATAATCAGGAATGACGAGAACTATTATTTGTGGCAATGGCTTTTTGATACGTTTATTTTTCAAGATGCCAGACACAAAACATTGGACAAAATAACGATAAATCAGTTCGGTTTCCCAGTTGATATCACACAAAAGGAGTTATAGGTCCTCTTAATATGTAATCAATATACTTATGTAATATATCAAAATGATGTGCATTCAATTACCTACTGAATACTGCAAAGCAATAGTAAAATAGTGCTACGTTATACGTAATCACGAGCCAAACATCTACCCAACCCCCTAAGTGTTGCGCAATCGTGACGTGACGCAAATCGGAGTAGATTTCATTGATTGTATCATTTTCGCGTTCCTTAGGGTAATATACACTATTAAAGACAGAGTACTGATGCATAATCTACTGCTGGTTATTAATGCGATGTTTGTTAAGACAACATAACATTATGATAACATTATTCGAAAATAAAAACATACCAAGGTGGTATTCACTCACATCTTAAAGATTGTTCTGAGTCACCTGTGTCACTCTTGTCACAGCCATTGTTTTCAACAAGAGTCCGAACAGGTATTACTCGCCTACATTTGGTATCGTTCCGTTTGCACTTGCAAGCAGCACAACGCGGCACTTGGCAAGAACAATTACAAGGGCATTTGCTGGCGACACGTAACTTGTATACCATTGTGAAAGTTCTGGTAAAGGCGGCACCGTCAAAGATACTGTTTCCAAATGTGTGGAACCCGTCTTCCAACCGATATCTAATAATTTCTCCTCCATCTTCAAGTGAGTCTTTTTCAGAACAGCTGTCAACCTCAAGCCTTACAGCCTTGATGCATCGATCCATTTGACTCAAACAAAGCTTGCGGTACCTTAGAACATTCATATTCTACGATGATTTCCTCAAGATTGACATTTTCCCCAATACCTTTCTGATGAAGAAGGCGTATCAGCCTGACAACTTCATTGATCAGCTGCTACGTCTGCTTCTGCAGCACAGTAAGATGTTATTGAGGATGCAGTTCTTCAAATATGCTGTCACGTACCTTTTGGACTTTGCGTTGTCATTCAAATATTCCTGGAGCTCAGTTTTGCAAATATTTTTCACAGTTTCCAGAGTTTTCATGATAGTTACAGTGGCTCACTGTTTCGTGGCAATATTTAGTATGTTGCTGGAGTCTACCGTGACGGGATTGATCATGTGCTGTTTTTATGCATACTTGATTGATCATTTGCTGGTTTCCATCTTCGTGGGATTGTTAGACTGCAGATGGTTCATCACTTCTTTGAAATGGAATGATACCTCAGATACACAGGCTTTGTGTAATGCTACTTGGTTCGTACTTTAACATCCAGGGGTATTTATGTAAGCCCACTCGCACTTTCCTTCACATCTATGCTTTATGTCTGCCCATGAGCTATTTTAGAAGTGATACATTTGAATGATTCAGCTTTTTTCGCACATCATATTGACCTTTCGTGAAGTACTGATATACATATGGTGCTGGGTTCTTCAGGTTGTTCATTTCCTTTAGGCACATTGGCAGCGAATAAATGTAGTTGTGGTGACCAGCAGCAACAACAAATGGGAGCATGTTATTATACTAAACCAAATTTTCCCAATTGCCCATTTTCCCATTGTTCAAATGCACCCGTGCCTCCCGTAGTCATTTGTGTTCAAAACCTTTGTTAGCCGTTCCTTGCTTACACAAACCAGTTTCTATAAGGATAATACTCCACATAATGTTTTCAACTGCGCCCATAGCGTTTACAGTGAGATGAAACTACACACATGACAATAAGATCCCAATGTCATCATCAGGGGAAGCTTGCTCCCGTAACCCATATGAAATATCGTGCAAAGCCTGATCAGCCATAACTACTGTGTGTTTCACCCCAAACTTATTGGCCAGCTTTAATTGCTGCATATTCTAAGCGGATCTATTTGAACAGGATGGATCATTAAACCATACATAAAGCATGTGGATGGCACTGTTGAAGCCAGTGTTATGTAGAAAGCATTCCAACATTGATAGTGGTTGCTTCCGAGCTCTACTTTCTTTATGCATGACGAACGGCAAAATTGCCATGCCACAATCATCAACTGAAACTATTGATCACATATAGGTTGCAAATATATAGTCCTCATCTTTACAAGTAATCTGGCTTTAAGCTTTTCCACAAAGAAATGTAGTGTGGTTAAATTTGAGAAGGTATGGCGCTCGACAACAAAATGATTCAATACGATATATGATGTACGAAATTCTTCGTGCTTGCCGTCACCAAATTGTTATCTTCAACAATCAAAATAGCTTATGCAGACGAGTAGTTACCGTTTTTTAGACATTGTCAAATATAGTGATGTCACATACCATATAATTGGTAATCATAAGTGTCCGTTGTGTTTATTTTGTTAGTTTCGTATATGTTGTCGGTAAAACACCGTAGACACCAAACTAAGTTAAAATGACTGATACGCTGCAAAACATGTCATTCAAACATGATAACATACCTCATGTATTTGAAAACAAGAATACGTTATATTTAATTTACTTATTAGACGCAATGTATTTATATATTCAAGTTATTCCAGAGATGATGTTAAAATCTAACGTCAAACCAAAATGAGGCGGAGAAGTATACACTGTATGTTGATTCTAGAACAAGTGATGTTCAAATGTATTTTACAATTGTATGGTATAAATCAACCGAGAAATGAATGTGGATACCTTTGATATGTTCACTCATTATATAGCTTGAATATGTAGTAAGGTGACTACGGTACATTTATATGAAATCGACGACAAAACGGAAATGTTTTTCTACTTATTCTTCAATTGTTTGTTTCTCGTTGCCTTAAAATATATACATTTTTATAATATATTTGTGGTCTGTATTCCTCTCACCATTCCGGATATATTTTGATACAGAGACTAGCTAATTTCATTAAATAAACCATGAATATTTCATAATTAGCCATTGTGACTTAACAGTCATTCAGACACCTTCAGGCCTGAATTGAAGTTTAATTTAATTTTTAAGTGCCGTGTTGTGTTGCTTGGCCATACGATGGGAAAGATATCAAATATGGGCGAGTAATACCTGTTTTAATTCTTGTTGAAAAAAATGGCTATGACAAGAGTGACACAGATTACACAGAACAATGTATAAGATGTGATTGAGTAACACCTTGATGTGTTTTTTATTTCGAATAATGCGTGTTATCATAATTTTATATTGCCTTAACAAACATTGCATTAATAACCAGCAGTAGGGTATGCATCAGGACTGTCTTTACTAGTGTATTATTACACTAAGAAACGCGAAATTGATACAATCAATGAAATCCACTCCGATTTGCGTCACGTCTGGATTGCGCAACACTTAGATTTAACAAGATTTAACAAGATTGCCACCTAGAGAATCAACTCTAGATGGCAGGTGGACAAGGAAGCCGTTTGGCTTATCGAGAGTCCAACCTATCTATCTAAGTATACCCTGCCCATCTTAGGTATATGTCAATTTTATTTTTAAACATATTAACACTTCTAGCACCTACACAATCAGCTGATAATTTGTTCCATTCGTTTACTATTCTTTGGGAAAATGAAAATTTTCTAATATCAAGTCTACACTGCTTCTTTGCTAATGCAACTCCATGTCCTCTAGTCCTTCTCTCTTCCTTGACCGTGAAAAAAATATTTCTGTCAATATTTTCATACCCATTCAATATTTTAAAAACCTCAATCTGATCTCCTCTCAATCTTCTGGTTTCTAGTGTTGTTAGACCACATTCTTTTAGACGCATTTCATAACTAATATTCCTGAGTTTTGGTATCATTTTTGTTGCTCTCCTTTGTACTCTTTCTAGCATATCAATATCCTTCTTGCGATATGGCCTCCATGCTTGTATACAATATTCTAAATGAGGCCTAACTATTGTTTTATAAAGCGGTATTATTAGTTCTTTTTCTTTGTATACTATATTTCGCCTAATTAATCCAAGAATTTGGTTTGCCTTCGCTGCTGCAATTCCACACTGCTCTGATACCTTCATGTCAGCACTAATGGTTAAACCTAAGTCCTTTTCCTTTACAGTAGTATTTAGTACAGTACCACCCATTGTATATTGTGCATTTTCATTCCCATGTCCTGTGTGGAGGCACTTACACTTTCCAAAGTTAAACAGCATTTGCCATTTCTCAGACCATTCTATCAACTTATTTAGATCATCTTGTAAATGCTGTCTATCTGCATCACTTTTTATTTTCCTAAACACTTTTGTGTCGTCCGCAAACTTCAACACCTTGCTTGTTATGTCATCATCCAAATCATTGATATATATTAAGAATAAAATAGGTCCCAATACTGATCCTTGCGGTACTCCACTCAAAACAGATTTCCAATTTGAAACCTCCCCATCAACTACTACTCTTTGTCTTCTATCAATAAGCCATTTTTCTATCCAGTTAATCATACTATTTCCTATGCCATGGGCCTTTAGTTTAAGTAGTAATCTTTGGTGTGGCACTTTGTCAAAGGCTTTTTTAAAATCTAAGTAGATTATATCTACTGGTGATCCCTCATCTACCCACTTTGTGACATCTTCCAAAAAACATAACATATTTGTTAAGCATGACCTCGCTTTTAAAAACCCATGTTGAGATGTGTTTATCAATTTATTTTTAACAAGAAAATCAACCAAGTGATCTTTAATTAGTCTTTCCAATAGTTTACAAATCACCGATGTTAAACTCACTGGTCTATAGTTCTCTGACTTGCTTCTTGATCCTTTTTTAAATAATGGTATGATGTTTGCTTCTTTCCATTCTACCGGAACCACTCCTTCCTCTAATGCCAAATTGAACACTGTTGCAAGTGGTATGCTAATTTGTTCTACAATTTCCAGTAGTAATTTGGGAGGAATCCCATCCACTCCTGGTGATTTATTATCCTTCATATCTCTTATTTTCATAGCTACCATTTTTGGGGTTACAGTTAGTTGTCCTAAATAGTCACACTCTCTCCCTTCGAACTTAGTCTCTAGTACTGGTAATGTACTAATATCTTCCCTGGTAAACACCGAACTAAAGTATTCATTTAGGTTTTCTGCCATTAAGAATCCCTCCGTTATTATGTTTCCATCACTACCTTCTAGTGGCCCGACCTTATCTTGAACTTTCTGTTTACTTCGAACATACGCATAAAAACTCTTGCTGTCATGTTTTATGTTGAAAGCTATTTTTTGTTCATAGCTTCTCTTCGAATTTCTAATTTCAGCTGTAGCTTGATTAAGTGCTTCTTTATAAATGGCATAGTCTTCGTCACTTCCAATATGTCTATATGTCTTCCACATCATTTGCTTGTACTTGATTTTTCTAATGGCGTCCTTCGGGGTGGGGTACATGTTCGGCTCGTGATTGCGTATAATATAGCACTATTTTACCACTGCTTTGCATAATCCAGTAGGCAAATGAATGTACATCATTGTGATATATTACATAAATATCTTGATTACATACTAAGGTAATTATAACTCCTGTTGTGTAATGTCAACTGCGAAACCGAACTGATTTTTCGATAAATTGTCCAATGTTTTGTACCTGGCTTCCTAATAAATAAACATATCAATACGATATTGCCATGCATATTAGTTCTCGTCATTCCTGATTATTTGATACTACACTTAAGTTTGTTGTCACACATTTACTGTGAACATGTGGAAAGAGAAATATATGCAGCGCGGCCATTAAGAGACCACATAAGCCCGAATGTAAATGCAATTTTCGGAATGAGGTACACTGATTCCAGAGGGTTGCCCTCTGGAATATTATTAAGGAAGGTTTGCAGTTTAGAAAACGACAGGGCAGCCAAAAATAGCACGAGGTGCACGAATAACGAGGTGCACGAATAACGACTATGCACGAATAACAGTTGTAGCCTAAAGAATTCAAAGATGAACTAAAAAAGTAAACAAACAGCGCGTGCACGTTATTAGCCCGATTACATCACATGCCTGAGTTGCATATCACCGTCCCCTATCGATCCTGTAGGCTCCCCATTTTACTAGTTATTCCCATTTTGTGTCAAAACATTACGTCAATCCAAAACGAGGGGTGACGTATATGTTAGTTCAAAAACACGTGATGTGCTGATACATTTTACAATGTCGTGGTATATAACAACAGAGGAATGAATGGGGATCATTTTGATATGTTAACCATATATTTTGAATATATATTAAGAAAACTACGGTAAACGTTACATGATGTCGATGACGAAACGGAAGTGTTTATTTTAACATATTGCTGAATCTGTTGCCTTAAAATGTACATTTCAATAAGATATCTATTGTGTTTATGCTCCTCTGCAATACGAATAGTTTGCCATAAAAACTAGCTTTGTAGCCCTAAACAAACTATGAGAAAAACAAATTGCAATTGTGACTAAACGGCCATTCCGGTATGGAACGATATTAGGGCCATAATTCAACATGTCATATTATTGTAGATAATCTGCAATAATACGACGTCAGGCATAATGAAGACAGGCATAATACGAATTCAGGCATAATACGAAGTCAAGCATAATGCAAGCAGGCATAATACGAGCAAGAATGCGAGCAAGAATGCAAGCTTGCATAATGCGAGATACAATGCAAGCGAGCATAATACGACTTGGCATAATCAGCACTCGCTAAGTTTGTGCTGCCATCTAGCGAACTACGCCAACCCGAAAATTGAAAATACTGAAGTATCCCTTACATTAACAAATGTTTTGGCTCAGGCTATTCACCCGCTAGCTGCTCGCTAAGTAACGTCAAGTCGAACTGTTATTTTGTTGTTTGTAATGCGCCTTATTTATCCTCTGGAACAATTCTTAATATGATATGAGGCAGAAAGTGAGTTTGGGCAGAAACCTAGCATTTAAAGTATAATGATAGAGCATAATTAATGTATGTAATCAGCTTAATAATACAGTTTCCGTTAATTATGTCATTTATGATTTTTTATGTGTAGTTACGTAATTTGTTTTATACAAATAAGGCAATATTAATTTTGTGTGAAAATACATGTGATAATTAAACACATGTTCTTTTGTTTCTCTTAGGCATACTACTTGACCATATCTGTCACATATCAACGTACAATGTCTGCAATTACGTGCATATGTCATCACACGTACGATGTCATCCGTTACATAGTGTGACATTTGCTAATAAATGAAACCTGCCGCAACATCACATCGATTGTCATGCGTCGTTTACTGTCACTGTCAATCCGGTTTTAAAAGTGGGGGTACGGGTGACCAATTTATATACACATATGTATGCATATGCACGGGCGTCGATTGGTGGGGGACGGGGGGGGGAACGCTTATATTAGCTTGCAAACACGGGCAAGTTCATATGTTCACCCATCCGTGAGAGTGTTGGTAATATAATGTTATGTCAGAACAATCGTCAGTGTGAAAGAATGACGACATCATGAGTGACCCACCTCCTAGAGACGGTGTCCGGTGGTTGTCCGGTCATCTGCTCGTAGCCGAGGTCTATTGGTGGTGAGTTGGGCACACTCCCGTTTAGAAACTTATGCGTGTTGTGGAAGACGTTAGCGAAATGGCCTCGCCAGGTAACACCAAACTGTTAAAAAAGTATTAATATTAAATGTTTATACAGCACGATATAGTGCTGGTTCGATACCAAAAATATCGAAGTATCGCGATACTTGCGAAAGTTCGATACCGATATTTAGTGGTATCGCGATACTTCGATATTTTTGGTATCGAACGCCCACTATTCGATACCTTCGATACCTTCGATACCTTCGATACCTTCGATACCTTCGATACCTTCGATACCTTCGATACCTTCGATACCTTCGATACTCGACATCGAGTCCAGTCGACGAACGTCACGAAGTCGATGCGAAGGCGCAACATCGTTGTTGATGACGACGTTGTTTACGGGAGCTATCACTACAGCGCTTCGCAGCCTAAATTGACTTAGGCGTGGTTGTTTAAAAAATAATATAACATAAAATGTGAATTGTTTTCTAAAACTTTATTGTAGAATTAGTCTCTATGATAACTGTTTTCTGTGTGCTATCTTAGCGTAGGTCAGACTTCGCTTAGCCTCGTTACCCAAACCAAAGTTCGTATGTGACGCTCTCGTTTGGTGGCAGTACCATGCCATCTTTCTCCCTACTTTATTTACGGTTACGCGTACAAAAACACACATCCTATAGTATTTGTATAGAGTGTTTATTGCACGCACTAGCATTTATGAAACTAGTTTAATAATAACATTATTAATATAAATATTTATTCTAGCGCGATGCGGAGGTTATGTTTATCAGGGTTCCGTTTGATGGCGCCACCATTTGCCGTACACGATGCCCATAACCAAGGCGAACGACAACAAGTCGCAACGTTCATTGCTAATAATTTGGCAGTTTTCCCACAAAGAGTGTCTGCTGTGCTAGAGGCGTCTCAAAGATAGCGGGGGAAATACATCGAATTTGACGAAACATGTCACCATTCAAGAAGCTATCAAAACGTGATGATCAACTTTCATCGTATGGCGTCGTCGACGTCGTGGACAACGTCAACGACGGTTAACGTCGCATTCGGCATTGCCATTGACTCGAGAACGTATTCTATCGAAATATTCGACAGTGTCAGTGAGCGAGAATGGACATCTAGTTACAGTCGAAGCGAATCGCCATCGGTTGCCGAATCTACTAAGTAACTGCGGCAAACATCGCCAAGAAGTGACATACGCGACGTGACTGATTAACGATGACGATGTGCTTACTGAATCTACTGACTGTCACTCTCAGTCTCACTGTGACACTGCCAGTCACTGGCACTGGCCAAACAGATTCACCACTGGCAGAGCCAGAGGTAGAGGAAGAAACTGACCGGTTCTTGAAAACAGTTGCAAAAACATTATGGGGCTTGTTATGTGTACTTGATAACGTGGTAATTTAAGTTTTATAAAAAAAAAATTAGTTTGAACTGGGAAGTGCAATTGTAATTTTTATTAATATTGTTTCTATTATTAATTAGTGTTATTTTATTGTAATCGTCTATACAGTTTTGATGTTAAATCACAATTATCTTTAAGATACAATTAATTATAAAACAGTTATAACAGTGAGTGTGCAGCTGTGCTGGCAGTGGCACTATTATAAGTGATAGGTGTATTTATATTTAATATAATAATAACATATTATTTGTATGTTGTGTTTCAGCTGTATTTGTTGATGGTCACTTTAGGAGACACATTGAATTGAAATTAAGCTGCTATATTATAGTGTATTTACAAACAGCTGGGGTGAAGTATTGTTATTAATTTAAAATAATTCAGTGCAATTGATGAATTTATTTGTCACTAGGTATTTTATTGCAGTTGTCTTTATTGTTTTAATTTTATATTGCAGTTACCTTTTAGTTTTACAACAGTAATCAATTATATTGAAACTGTTGTTTGTTTACTTACATAAAATGAAAATTGCATTTTAATCATTGTTTGTATGACTATACAATTATCACATAATTATTTCCCTACTTGTAAGTGAAAAATGGTGTGTGTTTCTGTGGCATTAGTCTAAGTGGATAGTAGTGTGTTTCTTTGGAGATCTCTACTGTACTGAATTACACTTACAAGGTAAATTTTGAGTATCGAATAAAAATCTGGTATCGATTGATATCGAAGAATTCTGGTATCGAACCAGCAATATATCAATCGGTATCGAAGAATTCTGGTATCGAACCAGCACTACTTCTGTTGCATACTGTTTCTACTGGGAACTGTGTTCTATGTGAACATTAGACTTACAACGTAAGTATCGAGTATCGAGTATCGAACAAAATTCAGGTATCGATCGGTATCGAACAAAACCTGGTATCGAACCAGCACTAGCACGATATTCGATGTTCAAACTGCTGAAATTGCTGTGTTTTTATTTATGGCATTGGATTTATATTACTAAGAACATGAAGGAAGCAAGTAAGTGTATGATGGAAATACTGGCCTTGACTGCTTTATTACTAACAATACAAAATACAAATGATACCTAGTGACTATCCCACGGTTGCAACTTAAAGACTAGACAATGAACTACTGGTTGGATTAAGTCCAAACCATGTTAAACCTAGGTATAAACATAAAAAAGCAACTAAACATGGATGCCACCGGCCACAAACCATCTGCAGAGCAGATGGTGGCAGCCACCATATAAATGGCACAGTTTGTCATTCATGTGTAGATAGAAAATCAGGGGAAATCATATTTCAGGTAGCAGTTATTCAGCCGTGTCTACTCGATAAAAAATAAACCCTAAAAGCCACGGAACGACGACTACACATTCGAAAACTTAATGAGTTTGACAAACTGTAGCTGGATACGTTAAGCCAAACGAGATTGCTGGCCTGGTCTCTTGCGTTGTTTGAGCTCTGCAGTGAAGTCAGCCAGGTGTATGACGTGTTCTCGGCGACTGAGTTAACAACGAGAACTTTGTCTTCAGCAGTGGTGATGCTGACGACGTTTACGTTGTCGAAGATGAGAAAGCGTCTGGCGGTCTGATGGTTGCCGGCGTTGTCTTCTGCCGTAAGCACTACGGCGTATATTCATGGGAACAGATCGTAGTTTACTTTGACGAAGCCTAAAATATACATTGGCTGTGGAAATATTGCACCATATCTTCGTGTTGAAATTAAAGTGTTTCGGATATAAACATATTGGTTACATGATTGCAAGAAGGTTTTTGTTTAGCTCATTTTCTGTTTTCCAACGCCATGGTTTCTTTTGTTCGCAGCTGGGTCACGCTCTTTAACCATAGTTAGCCGAGCTCGGATCCATTGGGGATTTCTATAGCAGCAAACTTAGTGTTGCTAGATTGAATTGTTGAATTCTACAGTCGTTTCCGTTTCGGTAATATACTTGGGCATGCTGAACATTTGAATAAACACATATTGTAGTATGTTATGCATCACTTCACCATACAAACGAAACATAAACCTCGACCTACGTTAACTATATAGAACACATATTTACCAGGATCGAATATTGTGGTATTGTACACTTGAGTGGTAGCATTCAGCGTTTCGCGGACAAGTGCCGTTTCCCCGTTGTGTGTGGGCTGGTATCCAAACACCTTCATTTTGTAGATAGCCAATTCGTATAGTTCAATTCCTGCCAGTGAGTCGTTCCAACCAGCCCATCGCAGCGAGAGATTACCCTGGAAAAGGGTGGAACATAAATTATACAATATCCCAATTAATGAGAAAAATAGTATTACATAATAAAGAACGAATTTCATATGGACTATATTTGATCAAGAGTTCCGTCAGATTACATGTACGCATACAACACACATACAGACAGGCAGACAAACAGGCAGACGGATAGGTGGACAGGCGGACAGGCGGACAATCGGGTGGCGGGCGGACGTGAGGGCGAGAGGGTGGGCGGGCGGGCGGGCGGGCAGAGAGAGAGACAGAGAAACTCACACTCACGCGTACGCGTACACGTACACGTAAATAAACTCATACACAAATTCAAACTCAAACACAAACTTAGGCACAAACACATTCACAGACGGTTAGACACTTATACTCACACACACACACACACACACACACACACACACACACACACACACACACACACACACACACACACACACACACACACACACACAGACACACACACACACACACACACACACACACACACACACACACACACACACACACACACACACACACACACACACACACACTGGTCTACATAAGCCGGTCCTCTAGGCACTGGTCGACATAGGCTGCCTTTAGGCTTATATATATATATATATGTCAAGGATGGACGCGGAGCGGGCGGTAACCGTCAACAATCTTTATTGTACATGAAGAACAAGACAAGACCCTGTAACAATAACACAGGTGTTACCACATATATAAATATACACACATACACAATACTACACCTTTACCATCAATCAAAGTAAACATCTCAAAACTGATGTCAATATACATTAAAATTAAGTACATGAACCGATGAACCGTAAGTTAAAACACTGTCCAACAGCGCAACACAACCAACAGAATCCAAGACAAGTACAATGTACCCAGTTAGTACTGGCAACTATTATAGGTAACTAAAATTATATTATAACAACTGAACCCATCCGATGTGGTAATGTCGTGACATGTCTATGATAATATTCATAAACCAAGACAAATACATGCACACACATTTGGCAACTATAATACAGTGAGCTGTACAGAAATACCAAACCCCATCACTTATGTTGTACCTGTCCACAGCCTGACGTCAGTGCTAACCTCCAGCGACCATCTGGGTGACTACTTCTGCTCTCACTCGTTGGCTCAATGCCGCCCTCTAGCGAGTATCCTGGTACGAGAATTAGGGTTATTACGCAAAGGACAATATTCAACTTCTTACTTTCTGAAATATCTTCAATAATCGACACCACAACAGTGTTACTGTGACGCTATTAGCTTATACCATAGGATACATACAAACGACGACATATTATTCCTATGAATAACCGAGAATACAGGATAATTAAACCATTACATTTCACCACCACGAGGGAAAACCAATTTGCAAGTTTATAATTATTGGCAAGTTCCTATTATAAATTGTCCCTGATCGCTAGCTCCACAACATCATCCTGACTAAGCGAGTGTCAACACGTGACAATAAAACAGTTACTCACAATCTTTCAAGATAATTCATCACATCTCTACTTCGATCGTTGGTCGCAAGTCTCGAGTCCCGCGCCTTCCTCCCACGCAACTCCCAAATCCCACTCAACCAACTGCAGTGCCACCTATTGTGACGGCTAATTAACACTACCGGCATAACCATTAATCGCCTGGTGGAGACACTGATTACGGTCCATGACATATATATATATATATATATATATATATATATATATATATATATATATATATATATATATATATATATATATATGTATGTATGTATATATATATATATATATATATATATATATATATATATATATATATATATATATATATATATATAAGCTGTCATTCCAGTGTCTTGGCATTCCAGTCTAAGAAATGAAGACTAGATTTGTGCGTGGCACTGTGATCAGTCATGCGTGCCCGACCCACCATACGTTAGCGTAAAATGCAACGGAACCTTTGTTCATTTGTGATCACTCGCTGGTCATTTGCCATTCTGACTGACCGCCTAGTTCGGGGGCATGCGTCTGAATTTAAACACGTTCGCCAGATCGAGAAGATATTTACCTACCATGGTGTCACCTAGCGAGTGAAATGTGTACCGAAATGTAAAGTGACGCAACATTTTGTTTCTCAATAATAATCGTACGTCTCACACGGGGTATTTTATGGGTGTGTGGAAGCAAAACCAAACGCATGTTTATCCGGATCGTGTGCACTTACAGACCACGCGTTGGAAGGACGCGAGTTACCGTGAACCTGTACGGGCATGAGGGGGCGTAGCCACGTGTATATGTTGATGTCGTCTTATTTGTGCTCACATTCAGCCGTGATACGATGGTGTTGTTCTGTAGCACGCTGACAGCTAACCCCGGCCCACAGTGTCGTCGTCGGCGTCGGTTCTTTCGCTGAGGGAACGATTTTTATGCAACGGTGCAGGCCGTGTACATACTATTGATATTTAATTAACGAGCAATTTTTGTTTGTTTTATAACGCTTCCTTTCTATCTAGCTACTGCTATTTTGGGTACGACTTTTCATAGGTATGTCATTTGTGGAGGAATAAAACATGATAGGTTGTTTTACACAGTACATGGGAAATGTTAAATAAATTTAGAAAAACAGATCATGTTGCGTTGTTCGTTTTCTGCTTGACGTCTTGTTCCGTGCCTTGGGCGGTAGTGTCGGGTTAAAGTAAAAATTATAACTAGTGTAATAATAATAATAACTTCTTTTGCGCCAATATCCTCTAAAATCAAGCTCAGTGGCGCGACAAAACCCAGGGATGAATCAATCTCATAATCGAAAGCAATGCGTGAGTCGTCAACGGATGGATGAAGAGGCAAGGAGGATAGGCAGCATTAACGAGATAGGTTTTTAGACGTCGGCGGAATGAAACTATATTACCTTCTGATTTAACACTGGCAGGAAGCGAATTCCACACCGTTGGTGCGGCAACCGAGAAAGCTCGGGTACCAGCTTTCGTTTTCACCCGAGGGATATTAAGTGGGTTACTACTGGTTGAGCGTAGCTGTCGGGAATTTCTTGCTGGAGTTAATATTGAATTTATATATGCTGGTTGTGTAGATGAGAGTGCTTGATAGGCGATTGTACAAATTTTAAAAATGACTACCCTTGCTAAACAATTTTGGACACGTTGAAGTTTTGCTATGTCCTTGCTTGCGGTATTGTGAAGGAGGGAATTGGTTTTAGCTACGGAAAGTGATATAAACCGGCGAATACGGCGAAGATCACGGATATGATAAAAACAGCAACGGCATGTTTTCGATATATGTTGTTTGAAATTGAAGTTGTCATCAAACGTTACGCCGAGATTTAAAACTGAGGCGGCTGATGTGATACTTTGACTCAGAATATGTGTCGGGAAAAAACCATCGAGTTGTGTACGCTGAGTTGAGGTACCAATGATGAGAAATTCTGTCTTATCTGCATTTAGTTTTAATTTACTGTTTTTCATCCAACGAGAGACATCTTGGAGACAATCCCTGAGCTGGTTTAGGGAGCGACAAGTATCTGGTGTAGTCAAAGAAACATAGATTTGTGTGTCATCTGCATAATGGTGATGATCCAGGTTGTGTTTCTGGATAACAGAGCTTAGTGGTGTTGTATACAGAGTGAAAAGCAACGGACCCAAAACAGAACCCTGGGGGACACCACAAGAGGTGGGCAGCATGTCTGAGAAGCAGTTACCTATTTTAATGTCTTGCTGTCTATCAGTGAGGTATGAAGTAAACCAGCTCAGGGCTGTGCCAGATATCCCGTACCACGTTGATAAGCGTGTAATGCAAATGTTGTGGTCAATGGTGTCGAAAGCGGCGGATAGGTCAAGCAGGGTCAGTGCAGTAACTTTGCCATTATCAATGTTAAGGTTTATGTCATTGTGTACTTTTAGAAGGGCAGTTTCCGTAGAGTGAAATTGTTTGTACGCAGACTGTGACGCATTGGTTAGACCATTTATGTAGATGTGAGAACTAACACGATTTGCTACAACCTTTTCAAGTAATTTTGAAATGAAGCTAAGGTTTGTCAGAGTTGTCTTCTTAAGAACTGGGTTTACATGTGCACATTTAAAATCTTCAGGAAATAAGCCGGAGCAGAGTGATGCATTTATTATGTCTGTTATTGGTTTGATTAAGACGTCAAGGCATGCTTTCAGTAGTACGGTCGGAAGTGGGTCTAGATCACAGCATTTACTTGGGGACAATATGATTATTTTTCTCACTTCAGCAGTTGTCATAAACCAAGACAAATACATGCACACACATTTGGCAACTATAATACAGTGAGCTGTACAGAAATACCAAACTCCATCACTTATGTTGTACCTGTCCACAGCCTGACGTCAGTGCTAACCTCCAGCGACCATCTGGGTGACTACTTCTGCTCTCACTCGTTGGCTCAATGCCGCCCTCTAGCGAGTATCCTGGTACGAGAATTAGGGTTATTACGCAAAGGACAATATTCAACTTCTTACTTTCTGAAATATCTTCAATAATCGACACCACAACAGTGCTACTGTGACGCTATTAGCTTATACCATAGGATACATACAAACGACGACATATTATTCCTATGAATAACCGAGAATACAGGATAATTAAACCATTAAATTTCACCACCACGAGGGAAAACCAATTTGCAACTGATACAAGTTTATAATTATTGGCAAGTTCCTATTATAAATTGTCCCTGATCGCTAGCTCCACAACATCATCCTGACTAAGCGAGTGTCAACACGTGACAATAAAACAGTTACTCACAATCTTTCAAGATAATTCATTACATCTCTACTTCGATCGTTGGTCGCAAGTCTCGAGTCCCGCGCCTTCCTCCCACGCAACTCCCAAATCCCACTCAACCAACTGCAGTGCCACCTATTGTGACTGCTAATTAACACTACCGGCATAACCATTAATCGCCTGGTGGAGACACTGATTACGGTCCATGACATCTGCCCCAGTTTTGTCTGAATCCGTCCATGGATTACACCAATACCAAACACTTGTGACCCAAAGGCCTCACAATAGACACAGTCAGAATAAAAAACAGTAGTACCCACGACTACACTCACTGGTTGGTGCGGGCAACCCCCGTCTCCACCTGGAGCAAACACCATTATACTTTCATAGCATAAATATAAAGAACATAAGGTCTAAACCAAAATTAACAACATAACAAAATTAAACATGCTAAATGACGTGGGCGACCCAGTCTCCACATGGAGCAAACATCATAAACATTTCACACTACCTGTGACACCCATTGCAACAACTATTATTGTGTCAATTTACCTTAGCCTGGCACCTATGCCTTACAAGCAACACATTGCAGTTGATGGTAGAGGAAACCCAGGTCCCGCTAGTGCAGGGAACTACCAGTGAATTGTTACATAACATGATAGTGGCAAACGCCATGTCCTGCTCATGCAGGCAACTATCTTCTAACAAGAGACCTCAAAATGACAAACGATAAGATAGTGGCAAACGCCATGTCCTGCTCATGCAGGCAACTATCTTCTAACAAGAGACCTCAAAATGACAAACGATAAGATAGTGGCGAACGCCATGTCCTGCTCATGCAGGCAACTATCTTCTAACAAGACACCCCAAAATGACAAACGATAAGATAGTGGCGAACGCCATGTCCTGCTCATGCAGGCAACTATCTTCTAACAAGAGACCCAAAAATGACAAACGATAAGATAGTGGCGAACGCCATGTCCCGCTCATGCAGGCAACTATCTTCTAACAAGAGACCTCAAAATGACAAACGATAAGATAGTGGCGAATGCCATGTCCCGCTCATGCAGGCAACTATCTTCTAACAAGATACCTCAAAATGACAAACGATAAGATAGTGGCGAACGCCATGCCCTGCTCATGCAGGCAACTATCTTCTAACACTGTGTTTAGGAGATATATACAGATTACAGACCTGGCAAGTTCTACAGACATGCAGAGGTGTGCCACTTCCTGCACCAACGATAAACGTTGGCCTTTCTTCCAAACAAATTATATGGTTGTCTCCATGCAGCCAGCCAATTCCGATGTTTTCTGCTCACCTCTGCCTCGCCCCTCTCACATTCCAGCCTCTCCACCTGGCTTTGGAAGAGCTCCGCATCCACTTGAGTGGTCTCACAGAGACAAACTGTGGCATCCCTCTTGCTGCAGACGGCGGACAGATTGCTCTGCAGCTCTGCCACCTGTTTGCAGAACTGGCTTTTCAGCTCACCAAGCTCCTCACGCATTTCTTTGAGCTGCTCCACCAGGGCTCCATACGCAACCTGATTGCCTTTCAACTGGCTAAGCAGTTGAGAATTCTTACTGCTGGCCACCATCACATCAGCCCGGGCCGATTCTACATTGCCTCTCAATGCTGAGATTTCACCATTGGCTTTCTCCAGCCTCTCTGCAAAACCCCTTTTCTCCCTTGCTTCCCTGTGCAGTTCCTCCCCCTGCCTCCTCATCTGCTCCTGGCCAGCCTGTAGGGTCACTACCTGCTGGCGGAGCTGTACCTCCAAGGTCTCTGCCTCCAACAACCTCCCTTCCAACTCTACAATCCTCCCTTCTGCTATACCCAACCTCTCTGTCACTCCCTTAGATAAAGCTCCATCTATCTGATCACTAGCCAGACATGTCACTTGAGCACTGCTCTGCTCAGGCCCTCTGCTCCTCACACTTACACACTTCTTCTGCGGGCAATCGTGGACAAAGTGGCCCTCCTGCTTACCATGGAAACAGGAGCTACCCCTGCGACTAAGTGGCACGGATGAAGTCCTCTTCTTGGGACATTCTCTGACGAAATGACCATGTTTCCTACAATAGAAACATGAGCCGTCTCGGGGGTTGGGCCTGGTCGAGCTTGCTGGCCTAGCCGGCGCTGCTAACTGAGGTTGGCCAGCCAGACTGGGCAACTGGTCTATCACTACCTGCATTTGCCCAGCTGCCTGGCACTGCTGTGATGCCAGCTCCATCACTTGCTTTTGCAACTCTTGCTGCACCTGTGCTATCTCTAAAAGTCTAGAATTAACTGGAGACAAATCTCCCCCTTGCTTGGCACAATGCCGTTCCTCATCCAGCGGATAGAGGGCCTCATTCCGCATGTGGTGAAAGGGCTTGCCTGCAGAGTGTAGAGCAATCCGCCTCAGCTCTTGGCGAACGGACTGCTTCTGAACACCCTTGATAAACTGCCCCTTCAGAGCAGTGTCTCGCAGTACGGCCAGTGCCTGACCCTCTGCCTCAGTGGCCGCTGCCTTCTCTATACGGTTATGCAGTCCCATGAGCACTCTGCTGTATTCAGCCAGAGTCTCCTCTCCTAGCTGCACACGAGCATAGAATTCTGCACTCAACGAATGCACTGTTTCGTGTGGTGCGAAATGCAATTTCAGCAGTGCAACCAAAGCACCATAATCATTTCGCACAGCGTCAGGGTGGCACAACACTTCCTCTCTCGCACACCCTCCTAAATGGTCTAGAAGCACCACTGCCTTATTAACATCACTGACCTCTGCCTGACGTGCATATACATCAAACTGGTCTAACCATTCAACCAGAGTTGGATCACCAGCAGTCACAGGGTGGCCCATAAATTTGGCCAGCTTAATTGTTGGTGCAAGCGGGGCCCTGAACTGGTGAAGGACACCAGCCAATGTCGCTGCTAAAGCTGCATTTGACTGTGCAATTAAAGCGGCAATTTGTTCATCAGTCATGTTGATGGAAAGAAGTGACAAGTTAATTAAAAGATGAAACAAATTTCGAAGATTGGTGTCAACTCCCTGAGAGGTGTGACTGAACAGGCACAACAAACATCAGAATATAAAATCAGACTAACTTACAATGTAAACCATTACAAAATAAACCCTCTAACCAAATGTGGTTACAATAACAACATCTCTTAGATGACACACATCTAACTGATAATATTCACTTACTGACATACGTCTACTGTATACAGCTGCAACTTTGATTAGTGCGGATGATAACACTATATGATATACAACCTGTACTGTATAACTGCAGCACCTGTACCACTACACATTAAACATATCCAACTGATTACGACATAGCTCACCATGAACTATCCGCGACTGTGCGGCAGGGTCTTTTTCTTTCAAAGTTGTTGCTGGGCGATCCCCACTTCCGACACCAGTTGTCAAGGATGGACGCGGAGCGGGCGGTAACCGTCAACAATCTTTATTGTACATGAAGAACAAGACAAGACCCTGTAACAATAACACAGGTGTTACCACATATATAAATATACACACATACACAATACTACACCTTTACCATCAATCAAAGTAAACATCTCAAAACTGATGTCAATATACATTAAAATTAAGTACATGAACCGTAAGTTAAAACACTGTCCAACAGCGCAACACAACCAACAGAATCCAAGACATGTACAATGTACCCAGTTAGTACTGGCAACTATTATAGGTAACTAAAATTATATTATAACAACTGAACCCATCCGATGTGGTAATGTCGTGACATGTCTATGATAATATTCATAAACCAAGACAAATACATGCACACACAACCAGCATATATAAATTCAATATTAACTCCAGTAAGAAATTCCCGACAGCTACGCTCAACCAGTAGTAACCCACTTAATATCCCTCGGGTGAAAACGAAAGCTGGTACCCGAGCTTTCTCGGTTGCCGCACCAACGGTGTGGAATTCGCTTCCTGCCAGTGTTAAATCAGAAGGTAATATAGTTTCATTCCGCCGACGTCTAAAAACCTATCTCGTTAATGCTGCCTATCCTCCTTGCCTCTTCATCCATCCGTTGACGACTCACGCATTGCTTTCGATTATGAGATTGATTAATCCCTGGGTTTTGTCGCGCCACTGAGCTTGATTTTAGAGGATATTGGCGCAAAAGAAGTTATTATTATTATTACACTAGTTATAATTTTTACTTTAACCCGACACTACCGCCCAAGGCACGGAACAAGACGTCAAGCAGAAAACGAACAACGCAACATGATCTGTTTTTCTAAATTTATTTAACATTTCCCATGTACTGTGTAAAACAACCTATCATGTTTTATTCCTCCACAAATGACATACCTATGAACAGTCGTACCCAAAATAGCAGTAGCTAGATAGAAAGGAAGCGTTATAAAACAAACAAAAATTGCTCGTTAATTAAATATCAATAGTATGTACACGGCCTGCACCTTTGCATAAAAATCGTCCCCTCAGCGAAAGAACTGACGCCGACGACGACACTGTGGGCCGGGGTTAGCTGTCAGCGTGCTACAGAACAGGCCGAGATTTAAAACTGAGGCGGCTGATGTGATACTTTGACTCAGAATATGTGTCGGGAAAAAGCCATCGAGTTGTGTACGCTGAGTTGAGGTACCAATGATGAGAAATTCTGTCTTATCTGCATTTAGTTTTAATTTACTGTTTTTCATCCAACGAGAGACATCTTGGAGACAATCCCTGAGCTGGTTTAGGGAGCGACAAGTATCTGGTGTAGTCAAAGAAACATAGATTTGTGTGTCATCTGCATAATGGTGATGATCCAGGTTGTGTCTCTGGATAACAGAGCTTAGTGGTGTTGTATACAGAGTGAAAAGCAACGGACCCAAAACAGAACCCTGGGGGACACCACAAGAGGTGGGCAGCATGTCTGAGAAGCAGTTACCTATTTTAACGTCTTGCTGTCTATCAGTGAGGTATGAAGTAAACCAGCTCAGGGCTGTGCCAGATATCCCGTACCACGTTGATAAGCGTGTAATGCAAATGTTGTGGTCAATGGTGTCGAAAGCGGCGGATAGGTCAAGCAGGGTCAGTGCAGTAACTTTGCCATTATCAATGTTAAGGTTTATGTCATTGTGTACTTTTAGAAGGGCAGTTTCCGTAGAGTGAAATTGTTTGTACGCAGACTGTGACGCATTGGTTAGACCATTTATGTAGATGTGAGAACTAATACGATTTGCTACAACCTTTTCAAGTAATTTTGAAATGAAGCTAAGGTTTGTCAGAGTTGTCTTCTTAAGAACTGGGTTTACATGTGCACATTTAAAATCTTCAGGAAATAAGCCGGAGCAGAGTGATGCATTTATTATGTCTGTTATTGGTTTGATTAAGACGTCAAGGCATGCTTTCAGTAGTACGGTCGGAAGTGGGTCTAGATCACAGCATTTACTTGGGGACAATATGATTATTTTTCTCACTTCAGCAGTTGTGGCTGGTTCAAACGATGCGAGTTGAGAATTTAGTTGTGGAGAGTCAGCATTTACAATGTCTGAGGTGTGATCTGTGAAGGCTGAATGTATGAGGTTGATTTTGTCTTTAAAATGACTTGAAAAGGAGTTATACAGTGACTCGATTGATGCATGGGTTGGTAGAGAAGGAGCAGGCCGCCTGTGTAAGATCTGATTTATGCATTTCCATAGCTGTTTTGGTGTGGCAGAGTTATTTGAGACCATATTTTCGTAATAATAAGACTTTGCTTTTGACATTTGACGGTTACATAGATGACATTGCCGTATGTAACGTGACCTGTCTAAGAATGAACGAGATTTACGCCAAACACGTTCCAGATAGCGACGTCGCCGTTTAGATTGGATTATATCCGGGGTCATCCAAGGAGCTAGCGGCTTTTGTGACACAGATTTGGATTTAATGGGTGCATATTTGTCAAGCAATGTCTTAAGTATTTGACTGTACTGTTTGCATAGGTCTGATACATGTTCTGTAGGATGTGTGACAAGGTCGAACGTGATTATATCAGCCATAAATGATGCAATGTTGATACTGTGAATGGCTCTGTAGAACACGTTGTGTTTGGACACGGCTGGGGTTATAGGAACTTTAAGATCTGCAATTACAGTGTTATGGTCTGATAAGCCATCTGCAACTGTGGGTGCCTGAATGTTTTTACAAGAGGAACGAGTTATCAAGATGTCGATCCAATGTCCATGTATGTGTGTTGGGAAGTTGACATTTTGTTTTGTGTCAAATGATGCCAGGATATCATTAAACGTGGTAGTTGTTGCAGATGGTGTATCCAGGTGAATATTGTAGCGTCCAATAAATCTTTTAACAAAGCAGAACTTACTTCGTAATGTTAACCGTCGTATGGTTGTAAGAATCCCGACGCTGTCACTCAAATTCCGGAAGAGCGAGGTCGTGACCCGACGGGGCGGAGCTATATATGACG
This sequence comes from Oasisia sp. SBJ-2009, assembly GCA_964017155.1. NCBI lineage: Eukaryota > Metazoa > Annelida > Polychaeta > Sabellida > Siboglinidae > Oasisia > Oasisia sp. SBJ-2009. The sequence continues at coordinate 993,525 of OZ024857.1, read as the reverse complement.
GTCGCAGTCCATCCTGGCGTTGTCGCGCTTACGTTTTTCCGGTCGTTATAAACTTTCCGATTGACGTTTCTGCGCATGCGCGATTAATGTAAAATCATCAATTTGCAGCAAAAATACAAAGCTCTTTTTATATAAATGGCACGGGCTGTTCGACAACTCTCCAGTGATGATCACTGTAAAGAGAAGAATTGCTTAACATTTCGTTCAATACAATAAAATATTACATTTGTTTAAATCATTGTCACGTATTATGGCGCACTACAGTCACGTGATTTATGCTTGCTATCAAAACAGGCTTCAAAACGTGTTTGACTCATGTTAATATGCGACAAATAACTTTGCTAAGACGTTATATACATCCTAACGAAAAACCCGTAGTATTTATACCATAAATGCTTTGTTCTTTTGCTGCACATTGATGATTTTACATTTAACGCGCATGCGTAGAAACGTCAATCTGAACGCTTATAACGCCGACATAATTTAAGCGTTACAGCGGTCGTAGTAACACTGTTTATCTTGTAAAAGTAACGTGGCATGACTAGTTATGCAGGAGGTAAAAAGCATAAGTTATTAAATAAAAAAAATCTACTATATAGGCATTAAATTTAATTAGTTACGTAGACTAAATGGATGTAAAATCACAAAGTGAGATACTAAGATAAATTGCTGTTGTCTTTATTGTTAGGTTATGTACTTACACGTGGAGTGACAACTACGTGTTTGGAGTGACACCCACCTTTTGACCTTTACCAACTGTGCGCGTGCACCTGGTTGGATGTGGCAGTTAGTTAATTAGTTGTTAGTGGCTATCAAAGTTTTCTAATATTAATATGTCTCTTATCTAGTCTTATGATGTCATCAACATGCTGTCGATCGCGAAGCGACAAAGACTGCTTCCATCACTTGACTGTTGCTCTCCATTTGTCTCTCTGCTGTGAGAGTGATGTCCATGAGTCGATCTTTATATCTCTCATCTTCAGGTTTCTCTTGATGGTATATTTTAACCGGAGACGAGGGCGCCCTCTTTTTCTGTGACCAGAAGACAGTTGAGAGTAGAGAACCTGCTTCGGTAGCCTGTCTGGTGACATCCTCATGAGGTGTCCAGTCCAACGGAGATTCTTTCTGATCAGAAGATCTTCCATAGATGGCAGGCCTGTCCGTTCAAGTATTTCCTTGTTTGTCACTTTGTCCATCCAGGTTATCTTCATGATCGAACGCAGATGTCGCATCATGGAGGCATGCAGCTTTTTCACCTGTCGTCTGTACACTGTCCAGGCCTCAGCTCCGTACAGGAGGGTGGACAGCACGATTGCACGGTATATCTTGCCTTTAACCCGCATGGACACATGGTGGTTGTTCCAGAATCTCTGGCATAGTCGGCCGAAAGATGCACTAGCCTTGGCCATCCTCCTCTGTATTTCGTCGTCAATGCATCCATCACTTGATATAGTGCTTCCGAGGTAGGTGAATTCTAGAACATATTTCAGCTTGTTTCCATCAACCATGATATCCTCCTCTCGGGTTCTTGTAGAGTTGAATTGGTACAGCACCTCGGTCTTCTTGATGTTAATCTTCAGGCCGAACTTCTTTGACGCATCTGAGAAAGCATCCACTATTTTCTGCATCTCTTCAGCAGAGTGTGCAACCAATGCACTGTCATCTGCGAATAGCAGCTCTCTCATCAGTATTTGAGTTGTCTTGGTCTTTGCTTTGTGCGACGTTGAATAGGTCAGCGCTCTGACTGGACTGTATGTAGATGCCATCCCCCATGTCTCGGAAAGCCTCGTCGAGCATTGTTGATAGGAAGATGGAGAAGAGCGTGGGGGCCAGTACACAACCTTGCTTGACCCCATTTGTGACACTAAACGATTCTGAGACTTCCCCTTCGACACTAACATTCGCCATCATTCCAGTATGTAGTGCCTCGATCATTGTTGTGAACTTCTCTGGGCAGCCATACTTCCTCAGTAGCTGCCATAACCCGGTCCTCCCAACTGTATCGAACGCCTTACTGAAGTCGACAAATACCATGTACAGTGGTCGGTCCTGCTCAATGCACTTTTCTTGTAGTTGTCGGAGACAAAATATCGTATCCACGGTGCTCAGGTTACCTCTGAAGCCACATTGTGTCTCCGGAACTACCTCTGGTGTTATGTGGGTAGATAGTCTGTTGAGGAGGATCCTGGCGAAGGTCTTGCTTGCTATGGAAAGAAGAGAGATTCCTCTATAGTTCCCACAGTCTGTTCGATCACCTTTCTTGTAGATGGTTACAATGCTGGCATCCTTCTATGCTTGTGGTACAGAACCCACCTCCCAGACATTGGTGATTAGTTAATAATAATAATAATAATAATAATTTTATTTAAACACCTCATTTCTTTACATAGTAAATTCAGGGGTGTGTACAAGTAAAATAGCTTAAAAATTAAATACATTACAACAGTTCAGCAAATTATAAGTACACATTTTGATAAAATAATGCACACAAAAAGTAAAAAAGTAAATGTACGCTTATTTAAAATATAAAGTGTTCATGTTCTTTCTAAAATGTCTAGAATAAATTACGAAGATGCCTGTTTAAAGAAAAACGTTTTTAGGTCTTTCTTAAAATGTCCGGAATCTTGTTGTTTCCTGAGATAAAATGGAAGCGAGTTCCACATTGCAGGTCCCGCACATGAAAAGGCTCGTCGCCCGAAACGTTTTAGGTTGACCCTTGGAATGCAGACGAGAGCCTGGTCAGCCGAACGCAGACTGCGATGGGGAACGTACGGCGTGATTCGATCAGCCAGATAGCGTGGAATGTTAGCATGCACGGCGCTGTGAATAAAAGTCAGCAGTTTGAAATCAATACGCTGTGTCACGGGTAGCCAGTGCAACTCTCGCAGAGCCTCCGTCATGCTGTGTTGGTCACGGCGATGTAAACCTAGGATGACGCGCGCTGCTGAACGCTGGACCATTTCACGTCTATACAACAGCGTTCCAGTAATGCCGTACAGGGCAGCATTACCAAAATCAAGTCGCGACGTGACTAACGCATGAACAAGTGTCTTGCATGCTCGAAGAGTTAGCGCAGATCGTATTTGCACTATACAACGAAGTTGGGAGCGGTTGGTTGCCGGCACATGGCGCAGATTCGCGAGTTTCTGTCTCTTCACGTCTCTCATCGGACGGTTGCTGTATTTTGGCTGCGCGATCGCGTGTTCGTCGCGGCACACGTAACGGAATGGGTCTCCGTCGCCGCTCGGCCGGCGGCGGGGCGTTGTGAACGAACAGTCTCGTGGAACGAGTCGGACACGTGAATCTCGATACCGACCTGACGGTCTTGCGAGTTCGGCCTCCGGACGGAGGACTCGAACGGCGTGTGGCACAGCGGCCGCGCGGTCGTCGTCGACGTCGTGGCGTGCATGCGAGAGCGTGCGCGGCCTCGAGGGGCGACGGCCGCCGGCCGACCGAAACGAATGGTGGCGGCGGCGGCGGGAGGGCGTGCGTACGAGCGCGCGTCTCGGTCCCGAACGACCGACCGACCTAACGAACGCTTGATGCTTGCCGGGCCCGGTGCGCCCGGTCGGCTTGATCGCGAACGAACAGCTACCTGGTTGATCCTGCCAGTAGTTATATGCTTGTCTCAAAGATTAAGCCATGCATGTCTAAGTACATACCTCGACACGGTGAAACCGCGAATGGCTCATTAAATCGGTCACTCTTTATTGGATCGTTCATCCTACTTGGATAACTGTAGTAATTCTAGAGCTAATACATGCAAATCGGTTCCGACCGCGCGAGCGGGAAGAACGCTTTTATTAGATCAAAACCTAACATTGGGCAGGTACGGCTTACGTGTGCGGTCATCGACAAAGTTGAATCGAGGTGCACGCCAAGGTCGCGAATGCTGGCCGAAGTGGTAACGTTGCGTCCACAGATGTCGATGACAAGAGGACGTGGCTGCGGAGTGCGGTGGTTCGGTGTGGTAAAGAGAATTGTCTCTGTTTTTGCTTCGTTCAAAAGTAGGTAGCGCGACGCTAGCCAAGCTTTTACGTCGATGACACACCGGGATAACTGGTCGGCTGCAGACGCCGAATCGTTAGGTGGAAAGTCAACATAGAGTTGTGTGTCGTCAGCGTACACATGGTAACGAACACCATGCGTTTCGAAGATATATGACAGGCCAGCGCAGTAAACAGTGACAAGTAGAGGGCCCAACACACTGCCCTGTGGAACTCCGTGTCGCAGTCGGGTTCTGTGAGACGAGTGACCGTCGACACTGACGCATTGTGTGCGGTCGGTAAGATACGATGCGAGCCAGCAGAGTGCGTCGCCTCGTACCCCGATTCGATGTAGATCTAATAATAGTATGTCATGGTCGATAGTGTCAAACGCAGCGCTGAGGTCCAGCAGTACAAGTACTACGTGCTTATGCATATCCAGAGATCGCAAAATGTCGTCCTGAATGCACACAATTGCGGTTTCGACACTGTGTGCCCGGCGGTAGGCACTCTGAAATGGATCTTCGAGGTCGTTGCTTTGCAGATGTAGACGCAGTTGGGCGGAGACGTGACGTTCGAGTAAGTTGGATGCATAAGGAAGGTTAGAGATAGGTTGGTAGCTGGAGTAGTCGTCGGCGGAAAGACCTGAGCGTTTTAGAAGAGGCGTGATGACAGCGTGTTTCATACTTGCCGGAACAGTGGATGATTCGTAAGATAGGTTGATGATACTCCTGAGAATCGGCGCCAAAATTGAGCTATTAGCTTTCAGGATAGCGGAAGGCAGTGGATCGACATTGGACGTCTTTATCTTGCCATTTTGAATAAGTGACGTTACTTCTTCGAGCGAAGCCGGCTGAAACGCCAGCAGTGGCGACAAAATAACACGTGCATGCGCGTTATAGACGTTCGCTGATGGCATCGGGATTTGGCAGCGGATCGAGTCGATCTTGTCGGTGAAGTGACTCGCGAAACGATCGGCAAGAATAGCACGGCCACCAATCTCATTCGGTAGAGTGTTTCCGCATTTTCGGCCACGCAAGCGGTTCGTAATGCGAAACATTGCTCTAGTGTCGTTCGAGGCAGTTTCAATCACTTTACTGTAAAATGCGGCTTTAGTTGAAGCCAGCGTTCTGCAGTATTGATCACGCAACTCGATGTAACAATTACGGTAGTTGGCGGTTCTGTTTTAGCGCCATTTGCGCTCAGACAGACGGACCCGACGTTTCATGTCATCGAGTTTCCTACACCACCAAGGAGTGTGTGGTCATTCGTTTACCGTACGCTGCACAAGTGGTGCATGGTGATCGATAAGGCACGACAGTTCGGAACAATACTGATCATAAAGGCTGCACACATCACCGAGTGGTTGGGTGATGACATTACACTCACTGAGATCTGTCGTGAAGCTGGAGTTGTCAATCGCCGCATATCGACGGTACGTTATTGTCTTTCGAGGCGGGCGGGGCTTGGTGGTGGCAAGATCACAAATAACAGCAAAATGATCGGTGGCAAGATTGTTAACAGATACTCCTGTAACCAGTGATGAGGAAGAGGCAGTAATTACGAGATCAAGTACATTTCCGCGGTTGTGTGTTGCATCTGTAACGTTCTGTCTTAAGTTGGCGCCAGACAGGACGTCGCGAAGAGCTCTTGCGTGCGGATCACTGTCGTCGCCGTACCGTACGTTGAAATCGCCGACGATGATGATGCCGGACTTCGTTTCGACGCATTCGACGAGTTCTCGAAACTCGGTAAGGAAGGTGGCGAACGACTGGGAGTTGCGACTGGATGATGGCGGTCGATATATGACGAACAGTCGTAGTGTGGAAGAGACCCTTGGAGAACGTAATTGTAGGTCGAGGCATTCAAATGAGGAAGCGGGCCAAAGTTTTGAGTGATCGACAGTGTATGTAGCTCGGAAAAGTACACCGACACCACCGCCACGACGGTTTCTCCGAGCAACATGTTCGAATGTATATCCGCCGGGTGTGACAGCGGTTGCAGACACAGTGTCCTCGCAAGATAGCCACGTCTCTGTCAAGCACAATATGTCCAGATCGTGGTCAACAACAAAGTCAGCTAAACAAGCTCCCTTGTTGCAGACAGATCTCGCATTCAGCAGACACAACTTGGCAGGCCGCACGTTTGTGGTCAGCATTGGGACTTGTATAGTATTGCCCCGGGAAGAAAGTGGCGGCTTGGTCAAAGTTGGAGGACGGGACGTTATTATTACAGGTATCTTGCGTGGCTTATGGGTACCCGCACGACAGCCCCGATGGCTGCGTCGGTGGAGTCCCACCCACAGTTGGTGCAGTCTGCTGAACAGATTGTCTCCTCCGTGCTTCCATACTTCTGCAGGAATTCCATCTCCTCCAGGTGCTTTGCCATCTTTCAGGCCGGCGATTGCTCTAGCCATCTCATCCATAGTTGGAATCTCATCGATGCTTGTTTTGATAATGCGCTGCGGGATGTTGTCCAGAGCTTCGTGATCTATGTCGCCAGGGACGTTGAGTAGCTTCTGGAAGTGTTCGCTCCATCTTGCCACAACTCTCTTGCTGTCAGAGAAGGTCTCCATTCCATCTGTTGATTTCAGTTGAACAGGTCCCTTCTTTTTGGGTTCCCACACTTCCGTCAGCCCATTGTAGAAGCCCTTCATGTTGTTACTGTCAGCAGCTCTCTGCAGCTCCACTGCCTTCCTTTCCCACCAGTCTGACTTCAGTGCACGGGTGTGTTTTTGTAACAATCTGCAGGCATCTTTGTATGCTGCAGTGGTGGATCTAGTGCTCCTGGTTTGCAACACTCTCTGGTGGGATTGGTCTCTTCTGCTCATAAGAGTCTGTAGCTCCTGGGCGTTGGGGTCGAACCAGTCCTGATGTTTTCTATCTGGCTTTGTACACGACCTGCTGCAGAGCAGCCCATTCCTCGTCTGGTGTTGAATTTTCATTCTCCTCCCATTGGGCAAGAGCACTGTCCATCTCCTGCTCAAAACTCTCCCTATGGCTGGTGGTACTTCGTTTTACAATGTTCAGCTTGGTTGGCTTACTTGTCCCTTGCCTGTTGTGCTTTTGTCGTATTCTGAAAGCCACTTTTGACCTCAGCATCTGGTGATCGGTCCAGCAGTTTGCTCCACGCATGACTCGGGTACTGTCTATGTCCATCTTATCCCGACACCTCGTGATGATGAAGTCGATCATATGCCAATGTCTGGAACGAGGATGCATCCAGGTGGTCTTGCGTTCATCCTTCTGCTTGAACATGGTGTTCGTCACTATCAGTTCGAACTCAAAGCACAGAGCAAGTAGAAGCTCGCCATTGGAGTTGCATTTCCCAATCCCATGTTTGCCCATGACCAAGGGCCACTTGTTATTTTCTCTTCCTATCCTCGCATTGAAGTCTCCTATCAACAGTAGCTTATCTGTACCAGGGATGCCACTGAGCACACGGGCCAGCTGGTTGTAGAAGGCCTCCTTGTTTTCATCTGGGTTTGTTATTGTTGGAGTGTACACGCTGATAATTGTAGCAAAGTTGTCCTTGCTCAGAGGTAGTCAGTCTCGTCGTCATGATTCTGTCACTTACTGGCCGTGGCATTTCTGTCAGCTTTGTGACTATATCCTTCTTGATAGCAAAGCCCACTCGTGCCTCTCTTCTTTCTCCTTCGGGTTTGCCACTCCAGAAGAAAGAGTATTCCAAGTCGTCGAGACCACCAGACTCTGAGAACCTTGTTTCACATAGGGCGGCGATGTCGATGTTGTATTTGGCAAGTTCTATTGCTACTACTGCCGTACGTCTTTCTGGTCGATTAGCTCCATCTAGGTCGAGGAGAGTCCTGACGTTCCATTGTCCAATTGTCAGTAGTTGTCTTCTTTGTCTTCTTCTTCCTAACTGATTTTATTTCCTTGTATGAAGTCAGTTTTTATGTGTGAATGCGATTTGTATGGGTGGGTGGGTGGAGGACATTACAGTCGTTATGAAACATGATATATATTTGTAATAATATGTTGTGTGCACAACATAAGACCAAACAAGCCAGCCAGGTGCACGCTCCCAGTTGGTAAAGGTCAAAGGGTGTGTGTCGTCGTCAGGCCGGTCTAGCACGTGCCAAAAGTAAGTGTTTGTGACATCTCACGTGTAACTTTTGCGTTACCGTTTGGGTAGGTGTCACTCCAAACATGTGGGTGTCACTCCCATTGTAAGGACATTACATAACAATAAAGACAACCATTTATCTTAGTATTCCACTTTCTGATTTTACTTCCATTTAGTGTATAATATTATAACTAATTTTATGTTATGCCTATATGGTAGAAAACATTTCTTCAATAACATATGCTTTTTACTTCCTGCATAACTAGTCATATGCCACATTTATTTTACAATATAAACTGTGTTACCATGAACGCCATAATGTATTGCGAGCGTCATAGGTAGCCCCACCCCGTCGGGTCACGACCTCGTTCTTCCGGAATTTGAGTGACAAAGCGACGACGCTGCAATAGTTATAATTTATACTGATTAACATGATTTTGCAATAAAAACTAATTTAAAGTCACGAAATGTTCATGTCGCGCAAAAGCAATAGAAACCTAAACCTAAAATTCGTTTTCCATGTATACATAACAATTACGTAGGCCTACATTTGACAATATTAAATAAAAAAACATGCATTTGTAGTAAATAAATGCGGTTTTATGCCCGTCAGTATAGCAACCGATTCCCGCGGAAAGCTGAAAGTTAATTAACAAGGCGACCACGTGGAATCGTGGCGTCAAATATGACAGGCGGACCCTTTCTATGTATTCAGATCATGTTTACAAGGATAGTTTTCGGGTCGAAACGAGCGTCATAATAAATTCTTGTGCGATATGCCGATGTAATGCAAACAGTTGAGCCACGGTAACAGTCTTATGTTTCTACTTTCCGATTTAAAGATTTATGTTAAATAGATTATACAACTGTGCCTTCACACATCGCCTTACTAATAATTACTTATAGTTTATACACAACGATTATTTCTTTAACTCTATGACACAACGGGGCCCTGCCGGGCACGGTGGCAATTGGTCTCGGATGTCCATCAAACACATGATGTGCGAAAGTTTATTTCTGTCCCCCGACATCACAATCGTTCTCACCCCAGTGACAACCCCCTCAAACCCTTTCGTTACCGATTTTACATAGTCTAGAGAGTACATTTAGTCAGGGTCGTCGTGTACCTAAAACTGGATCCCGTGAGAATCACTTGCCAAAAGCGATTTTTTGTGTTTGAATGTTATCATTAGGGTATCAGTAAAAGGAAAACGTTTGGTGGCAATTTTACTTTTGGGGCATAACGCGGCGACGGCCATTTTCCAAAATGGCTGCCAAATTCAATATCCCCCTATCTTAATAAATACGGCACGCAGAGCAATAATTGTGGTACGCGAGAGTATATTTTACGGCACCCCGATTTCAAATATACAATTATATGGCTCCTCCGGCATTTATTTCCGCCATTTTTAAGATGGCGGTCGTCAATACAAATGTCCCCGTGTCTCAAACACTGCGTCACCTAGAGCAATTATATTGACGTTGATGGATAGCTTGGTGGATAGCGATATCAAATATATTATTTGTCACCTTCAATAACATAACAATTCGCGCCATTTTTAAAGATGGCGTCTGGCAAAGCCCATTATGTCCGTATTTAAGAAATACGGTATTTAGATCCATATATCACCACATCTTAAGTGCTTCGTGTCGTCGAAGGGTGTAGCTGATGTACAGTGAAGACCTGTTTGACCAACTGTTGACATTAGTTATAAGTTTGAGACGAATTCAACGCCGTATATGATATGTTACCTATTATCGCTCGGTATGCATGAGATCATAAAATATTATGACAAGACCATTAATCGATGTGTCATCGGTATTTAGCCAAATGCCAATATAAGTTTGAATTTCATGTATGTTTGAAAAGTGTCATCACCAGAACACATTATAGATGGAAAGATGCATGTGAAAAACGTGTTTATATGTTAAAGCCTGCGTCACTCAGGCCAGGACTACCATAGATCTATATAGATTATCAGTTACTGAGGAGTTAAATGATGTTTTAAAACAGGTGGTAATTGCCTACGAGATATCCCCACTGTCATGACTATCCCAAGTGAGAAGTATTAATGAGGTGTTTGCCCCAAAGTTGTCTCATTGATTAAAGACATTTCTATTATATACCAAAACACAAGTATATTACCCTAGCTATTATTATTTCAAACTTGTTTGTTTCTTGTCTTGCCATATTTAGATGATTGAAAATAAACATAGCCATAGACAAAAATACATAATAAATTAAGATACTTCATCTTCGGATTTTCAAGTCTGCTCCTGCCTCTCTTTAACTTGATGTATTATTTGCATATCCTTCCAGTCCAAGTACAGTTCACTTTGCGCGGTCCATTTTGAGGAGAAATGCTTTGATGTAGACATGTATCATCAGTTGATGGGGTGATTTAAGCGATAACAATAATAGACAACTTTATATTTACCGTCATCAGCATGTTACGCGCGTTGCCGAGTTGCAGCCATTTCATGACAACAGCCAAACCCCATGCAAGGAATCTACGTGGAGAGCGCCTCGATCACCGTCGTGACGTCATTCTTCGTCTAAGATGGGGTAGCGCATAGTATTTGGATGGCTGGGTGTAAAAAAAAAAAATTCTGGTAAACCGCTGGCGTTAAATAATTGAGTATATGTGGAAATTGTTACTTTATATTAACTCTATTAGGTGTATGCCACGAAACAGTTAACTTTTTTTGTCCTTTAAAGTTGGCGAGTTGGTACCTCCTCTTATCTATATATAGATAAGCAATGGGCGCGCGCGGTGTGGGGTGGCGCTAATTACCTTCCGGTTCCATTAGCTTTCAGGATTATCGATTATACTAGAATAGTGGACAATAGAATGCGGAGTACTATTTATATGTAATGTTAAATTAATATAAAAATTCACAATAAGTGCCACAGAGCTGATTCCGCCAATCACATGTGCTGGTCATAATAACAATAAATTATTATAATAATTAACAGTATTTGTTTACGCCATATATCTAGCAATAAAACCATTCAGAGGCGCGTTACACTTTATAGGAATGTGGAGATTACCCTACAGTTAAAAAGTAGATGTAGTTGTAAAATTAATTAATCAATGTAATGTTTTCAATATAAATAATTAATATTAGTCTTAATAATACTAAAATACTAATACTGACAAAATTAACTATATTACAAGTTAAAATAAATAAATAATACAATAGTTGATAAATAGTAGATATTAAAATGTTCGGATATCATACAGTTATCATGCCATTTTATGTCTTTTATAATTATCGATCGTCCTTTCAGTAATTACATTGAAAACAATAATTGAGAAAAGATCCAGTACTATGTAATTGGTTACTTTTGAAAAAAATCAATACTTACACCAATTTTAATATTGTAAAACAATGTTTCTGTGCGTGCGTGCGTGCGTGCGTGCGTGCGTGCGTGCGTGCGTGCGTGCGTGCGTGCGTGCGTGCGTGCGTGCGTGCGTGCGTGCGTGTAGACGAGGAGTTGACTGTTGAGGTGTCAGTGGCCTTCGCCTAGGTAATTAAGATAGTTTATTGTCAATGACAATGAGGCATGCATATTGAAACAACAATGTATCAATGTATATAATTGTATGTGTATTATACCATACATGTGGTAATTCCAAGGTAATGAACTATCGTAAAATAAAATACAGGGGTGTAGTACAATTCTGGCTAGCATATGGGTGATAAGGCAATTGTGGTGATGAGCGAGATGAGCGAGTAAAATAATGTTATAACCCCTTCGCAGCGGCATACGTACTTCCTCGGATTATTATTTTGCCCTTTATGGGTTGTACTATAATAAAGTTCATAAATTGACCTACGTGAAGCGTATTCACATTTTACAGCCAGTAAATGATTATTACCAGATACTGACGAATTGATACATCTTTGACAAATAATCAACAATACGCTGAAAAACGATCATCAGGTAGAAAGTAGGTATTTATGTTAGGAATATCAGCAGACGGTGCCGCTACACTGACTAACAAGTAACTGACTAGCGTGTGGCACTGTGGGCCACAATGAGTGTGGGTACCTTTCATCGACAGGGTCCCTAATGTAATGATCGACCGTTTCATAAATGCAATAAATGGATGCGCCCATGACATCAGTTTGCGTGTTATTTTTGGGGTTGACTGTTACTGTACCAACGTAATTGTATATGTGTAAACAAACACGCAAACTGATGTCATGGGCGCATACATTTATTGCATAATTTATGAAACGGTCGATCATTAGGGGATTTAGGGACTTTGTCGATGAAAGGTACCCACACGCTATGTCTATGAGTATGACGTCTACGACACGTCTCCCATAAAAAATATAGTCGAAGCTACGAACGAAGGTACCCGTTAAGATATTGCTAAAGTTCAACTTACTTTCAACAAACAATGCATTAATTCATAGAATAATTGGTATATCAACATCATCAATATGTTAAGGAAAATTGATTTTGCTGCAAATTTTAGCGCCGCATCATGTATCATTTCGTATGTGTTGCGTCCACTAGAACTGGTCTTTATTTGCAAAATAATTTGAACGTGGCCTGGCTTTGGAATTGTATATTCATGTATACTCCTGAATGTACACACATTATTTATAACTCAGTTGTGATTTACAAGAGCATTTTGAGGCATTTAAATTTATGTGAACTTGACTTGGTTGACAGTTATTCATCCATACCACAGCACAGAGCAATGGATCTACAAGTATTGGAGGTGTAGGTAGTGAAGATAGTTTTACAGGTGGAGCTGTAAATACTGCCTGTGTAGGTAGTGTAAATAGTTTGATGTTGGATGCATGATGGAGGTGTGAATAAGAGCCACAATGCAAAAGAAATCCTTGTGCATTTTTAATGTTACTTAGTAATAAACTGTCTTATTTACTTATTATAAATAGCCAACTTATCACATACTTTCAGACAGACCCTCTCGTCTGGATTTAAATGCAGCACGATTTAAACTAGTATTTTGACTTATTGTGATTCAACAAATAAAGGTAAAAAGGGTAATTTACTTAAACTTCTACATGATCATAAAAAGAAAGCTGTCCCAACATTCTTCCCTGGTAAGCTCCCTAAGCAACATCCTAATAAATTAGGATTTAGGAGGAAGGGCGGAGCCATTCTTACCAGAAATAGCGATTATCAACTGAAATGTCCTATATTTAGCTAGCACATGTGACCCTACCAACCTCTAGTTAAAATTCCTCACAATGCAAGAGAACGGGGTGGGAGGAAAAGATGTATATGTGTACATAAGAAACAAGGACTAACCATAAGTGAACTAGCTTTAGAAAATACACAGATTTTGGCTTTCAAACTTAAAATGTTAGCAATAGCTCGTGCACATAAAGCATCAGGGAATTTAAATATTAATTAATACACCCATTAATGCGCCATACAAGAGTTAAGAAAATTGATGTGGTTACCATTAGTCCAGTTGTCAGTTCAAAACTTCAAATACACCAGCAGTCAGTTTAATTCAGCCAGGTCAAGGAAGAAACATTGAGAAAGAAATGTTTGTGTTCTCCAAGAACTAAACGCTAAGTCAAAGAGATCAATATAATAATGGCTTCCTCCCTCTAACAGGCATAGGAGTCTCAATTTTTTTTACCAGTGTTGGCCCTGGTTCAAAGTTTTCTGATTAAATAAAGCAGTGTTGTTAAAATTGGGACTCTCCTTTCTTTGTACTTTAGTTTTTGACTTAGCCTAGGCTTAGCAATTCTTACAATTTTTCTTTTTATTTCTTTTATTTCTTAATGTAGCTGATGGCGCCTAAAATGTGTTTGATATAAGAAATATTTTAATTATTATATGTTTAGCCCTTTAAACAATAAAGGGTACATCAATTACTGTAAGAGGTGACACATCTCACTTAGAAGAGAGATGGAGCCTAGGTGTTTATCATTGTGTGGTTTGTACATGTTTCGAGAGGTCACCGAAGAACTGTGTTTGGAGCTTGGGTAGACATCAATATTGGCTTGGCATATAATAGTTGCTACCCCTAGCCTCCTCTTGTGTTTACCTCCTATTGTATTCAGTATTTGCAACCCACAATCAAAACATTGCATAAGGATTCAGCCTAGTGTGCTCTAATTCTACCTTGCTGCGTATTTACTAGATGATTGGTATTCACTGACGCATTTTATTAGATGCACCCACCTTGGTAACTGGTATTTGAAGGTGTCAACTTAGGTTGGCCTTCATATGTAGACGGGTGACTTAGTGGGATTAGCTAGTACAGAGCGTGTAGTATCGAGCTAGTGAATGTGTATGATTGTGGTTGTAAATAATATGCTAAGAAGCATTGACAATAATTTATCTCAGTCACACAGCTAACTTTGCAATATAAGTGAGAAAGTTTTTTACGTTAACTTAATTTGTAATATCCTAAAAAAATGCCTTATATATGAAACTTGTCTTTTGTCATTTTATGGGTGGTTAGACAGGTTTATAGTTTGCACTTAAACATAATGGACAGAGATTTAGCAACTAACTGCCCAGTCATTCACACCATACTGACACAGCAAACAGGGTCTAGGTCCGTTATAGCTACTTCCCGTTATAGCTACTTCCCATTATAGCTACAGTTTTTTCCCGTTATAACTACTCGTTAAGTTTGACCGGCAAACTAGTACCGTTACAGCTAGTTATTTAATTACACAATTCAGAAGGGGACAGCAACAGGGAGCATTAACTATTTCAGATTACTGTAAGATTTCTGCAACCATGAACTGGAAGATGTTAGGATGGTGTTTCCCTACCACTTTCGCAAACTTTGAATTCCATCCCTCAACATGGTTGTTTGTCCATTTGTCAGTTTCTGTGTAGACATTCCACATGTCCATGGAGATCTTTGAATCATCACCAAGCCATGTCTCCACACAGTACTTGTTAAAAATTATCACTTGACTATTGAAATTCCTCAGTGGGACACACATCCCCTCATGGACATCAGTTGGATGGAGATGAAATAGTTAATGCTCTCTTATCTTGTTACATTGTAAAATGGAGAAATAGAAAAGTAGCTACAATGGGACTAGTTCAACTGTCAAAATGTATTAGCAGCTATAACGGGAATAAAAAAGAACTATAACGGGAAGTAGCTATAACAGGAAGACACCAGCTGTGGCATGGCTGCTAAAGTTACAAAGCAAGTTGTTAGGGGATGCTTATCTCCTACAGTGCTTCCCAGGGACTGTCACAATATAACTTGTATTTTGTACTAAGCAGGAGGGTGAGGAGATGTGGCTTCTCTGGGAAGAGAGGGTATTAATTAGGGAAATCTGACTGAGTATCTAACTGAAATGCTCAACAGTAATAGAAAATGAATACCTCTATTATTACATTTATTAGATTAATTCTAATATGGCCATTTCTATCTGTCTAATATATTTGCTTGCAACTGTTCATATGAAAAATATTTAATCGTGAGAAGTACTTGTGAGTACAGTTACTTTGGTAATGTACTCGAGTACGAGTACGATTACTTTGCTTCGTACTCGAGTACGAGTACTCAAAAAGTACTCGTACTCGAGTACTCGTACACGAGTACAATTAGTACTCCATCTCTGATATTATTATATATATATATTATATGCACGTTAAAGAATTTGGTACCTATACAATAATTAACTCACTCACATGTCAGGATAGATTTAAAGCTGGCTGCTGGGATCAAGCTGTTTTGCCTGTCTGCTCATATATTTTGCACTTAATTAGCTGTTGCCCGACTACTGAAATTTTTATATGATGCAGCGTTTCATGATTATAAAAATTTATGTTATACGTTTTTATTTATTTTTACTTATAAGGCAGTCTAAACATTCCACCCACATTTTGAGGGTGTTATAATTATAAACTAACAGCATACTGAACGGGAGGATATCGGCACTCAAGTCTTACACTTCGGGAGGGGGGGGGGGCTATATATAAACGTTTGTTTACCAGCTGTTGGTCATGGTCTGGTGCCAGTTTATTCTCTATTGATGCAAATACGTATATTGATTCATAGTAATAATAATAATAATAATTAGTTAACTTCTATTGCACCTATATCCTTAGAAACCAAGCTCAGAGGCGCATCAAAACAAAAAGGATTAATCGATCTCATAGTCGGTAAACAAATCAAGTTGTCATCAGATTGATTGATGCGCCAGGGAGCTATGGTGGATAGGCCAGATTGTACAGATATGTTTTTAAATGACGACGGAATTTAGCAATATTTTCAACTGATTTCACGCTAGAAGGAAGCATATTCCATAGAGTAGGCGCACCCACAGCAAAAGCCCTGGTCCCCATATTAGTATTGACCTTTGGTACAAAGAGTAAATCAGAAGTAGATGACCGAAGTTGAATAGGTTTTTTTATAGGAGTAAGTAAAGTATGTAAATACGATGGCTGCTTAGAAGAAAGTGCCTGGTAAGTAATGGTACACATCTTAAACATTATACGATATTGGACAGGCAGCCAATGCAGAGACTTTAGAAGCGGCTTAGAAGGAGTAAAGCGTGGAGACCTAGTCACCACCCTTGCTAAGCAATTTTGAACACGTTGTAGTTTTGTGATATCCTTAATAGCAATATTATGAAAAAGTGAATTACAATAGTCTAATCTACTAGTAACTAATGCAGTTGCAATAGTCTTTGCAACAGAAACAGGCAAATATCGACGAATACGCCGCAAATCACGAATGTGGTAAAAACATGTTCGACAAATTTCAGAAATGTGTTCTCTAAAATTTAATTTATCATCAAAAATTACTCCCAAATTCCTAGTCGAAACTGCAGGCATAACATGCTGATTAAGTAAGGGTATAGGAAAAAGAGTCTTAATTTTGTCACGCTGCCGGTGTGTACCAATAATAAGAAACTCAGTTTTATCAGCATTCAGCTTCAATCTACTCTCAGTCATCCAGCAAAAAATGTCATCAATACAAGTTCTAAGCTGCTGTAAAGAACTACTTGCATCTGAAGTGGATAATGATATATAAATTTGAGTATCATCTGCATAAAGATGATGGCTCAAATGATGCCTATTAATCACTAGACTCAATGGAGTAGTATACAGTGTAAAAAGTAATGGTCCCAAAACTGACCCCTGAGGAACACCACATGAAATATTAAGTGGTGACGAAAAACAATCCCCAATCTTAACTCTCTGGTGTCTACCACTCAGATATGATCTAAACCAGCTTAATGCTATACCAGACACACCATACCACACAGACAAACGATCCATTAGAATAGAATGATTAATCGTATCAAAAGCAGCTGACAAATCAAGTAAGGTGAGTGCAGTAACTCACCTTACTTGATAAGTAGTAGAGGCTAGAGCACATGCATAAACAACACGTACATTCCCTTTCGATCAGTAGCACTGTCCCAGATAGCAGACCCACGTTGGGCCAACGTTGGCATTTTATGTTGGGCCAACATTGGCAACGTACATTGGGCCAATGTCATTTTGCCCGTTGGCCCCTCGTTGGCCCAACATGTTGATCCAACGTTGGGCCAACGTTGGCAAATTATAATCCAACGTTGGGCCAACGTTGGCAAATTATAATCCAACATTGGCCCAACGTTGGGCCAATGTTGTCTCAATGTTGGGCCAACATTGGATCAACGTTGGGCCAACGTTGGGTTATGGATGTGCCACCGTTGGCCCAACGTTGGGTTATGGATGTGCCACTGTTGGCCCAACATTGGCTCAATGCCAACATTGGCCCAACGTTGGCCCAACATTGGATTATAATTTGCCAATGTTGGCCCAACGTTGGCCCAACATGTTGGGCCAACGTAGGGCCAACGAGCCAAATTACGTTGGCCCAACGTGTTTTGCCAACGTTGGCCCAATGTAAAATGCCAATGTTGGCCCAACGTTGGATTATAATTTGCCAACGTTGGCCCAACGTTTGTCCAACATGTTGGGCCAACGTAGGACCAACGAGCAAAATTACGTTGGCCCAACATATGTTGCCAACGTTGGCCCAATGTAAAATGCCAACGTTGGCCCAACGTTGGATTATAATTTGCCAACGTTGGCCCAACATGTTGGGCCAACGTAGGGCCAACGAGGAAAATGACGTTGGCCCAACGAATGTTGCCAACGTTGGCCCAATGTAAAATGCCAACGTTGGCCCAACGTTGGCCCAACGTTAGCCCAAATTTGTATAACTGAAAATTTAACTGTATAATTATGTGGATTGTGTCATTAATTGAACAACCGCTGTACCAACATTAATAATATAAAACTCAGTTTATTTGAAATTTATGTTGGCGGTACATCGTTGGCCCAACGTTGTTCACCCAACGCCAACATTATGCCAATGGTACGATAGGGCCAACATTGGGCCAACGTAGGCTTGCTATCTGGGGTACTTACACCATAATTTTTATTATTATGTAAGTATAGTCTCATTATCCTGATATAACTACCTACGACTGCAACTACAAGGGACTTTTAAAATCAATTTCAACGTATCGTAAATTTATAAACAAGATTTCTTACAACAAGTTTGCAGTCATATGAAATACTGACTACGATTCATACTAGAGAGTGCTGGCCTAGGTTTGTTTTCTGCGTTGTGTGAAGGAGCGTAGATATCAGCAGTTGCAAATATACCGTTTGCAAGCTTGTTAGAACTTGAATTTACAGTTACTTGTCACGAGTAGCTGAATAGAAGTGCATATAACGAATAATAAATAAAACATAGTTAAGTTCGTAAACATGAAGGACATTTTCGGCCAGCGGGAAAAACGCGCGAAATGAAATCACTGCAGCCGGAAGGAAGTGACCAGTGTTGCCAGGTCAAAATTAAATTTCCCGCCCAATCGCCCTCGAAAACTAGCCCAAAACTAGCCCAATTTTCCCCCCAAATAATTATAAAATGATACATTTTAAAATTTGCCAGTGACACACCCCTACCGATAAAGAGGGAAATGCATTTCAAGTATGTCACGCACAAAATATTTACTCAATGATGAGTGTATGTTTCTATCATTCCTTGCAGTTGACCGCCACCTACTGTTCTACGGTGAACTATAAATGCTTGTTTATAAACAGACATGGCCAGGCGTACATCATAACGTCACAAAATTCACCACATAAATGGCCCTCTACGTAATCACATATATGCCCTAAACTGGCTACACACGTATATGCACATGGCACACACAGGCAAGCATGCAGGCATGTACGCACGCAATCACAAATTATTATAACAAAATTATAGTACCCGCAGATAAAACATTGCGGCCAAGGATTAACTAACAACTAACTGAGGCGTTGGCCTGTTTACAGGACTAGATGCAGACAGTTGGTGAAACAAAAAACAATTACTTATTTTTTTTATTGAGAAAGGTGCTCTGACATGCCGTCAACCAGTGTCAGTTTTTTTGCAGTTATAGACGTCAATGCGAGATATGTCGTCTGTGCTTTATTACCAATTTATATTTTTTGACTTATTCGAGGGCGCGTTCAGAATTGGCTTACGGTCGTGGCACATAATTACGTTAGTTAATGAGGTCTACTATCATCAAGATATTAATTATTAGCTATATGGCCATGATAAATGGTAGTACCAGCAGATAAATTTAGCATATCGCTTTTTCCCCATGTTCCATCTTCACAACCCTCCCCCGGGATGCATACATCCCTGGACTACTTATGGTCGCTGGGCTAGTTAGAGCTGGGCTAGCGCTACGAAGAGAAGAGCTGGTAATGACGTAATCAGCAGCAGTGACCCGTAGCGCGCGAGAACGATTATTACCCTTATTTGTGGACAACTGGGTGGCCCAGGCATGAGTGGGCGATGACGATGTGTGTGTCTGTATTCAAAAACATCAGGAGGCTTTGAATTGGTAGTTCACAGTATTTATTACGAGACGATGAATAAGACGGCCAATTGCGCGGGAAAACCGCGGACTTGGCAACACTGGAAGTGACCTAGATTCCTATAGCATGCGCGCGCAGGGGAGGTACCAACTTTTAAGGTAGCCTCGGTTACCCAGACTCCGTGAGGTGGCAGCACTTTTAAGCCCCCTCAACTCTAGTCTCGCTTAACCGACTGTCGGTCGGCTGCGGAACTACGCCGAGAAGACAGTCTGGTGACATTTGCCGGCTTTTGTTTGGTATCCGCGTGATCTATAAAATGCTGCCACCTCACGGACACTGCCGTAATATTTTTTTTATAAACAACTAAAAATTTGTATTTCTATTTATTTTGGGTTAATATAAGTTTAATTTTTAATAGTTTTTATAATACAGCATTATTTAATCAAAAGGTTTCCTTATTTAATTTGTATGCTATCCGTGTCGGGCTAGACAATGCTGCCACCTCACGGATACTGGTTAATCCTGCCGTAATTCTTATTTTATAAACAACGGTAAATTTGAATTTTTACTTACTGTTGTGTTACTATAAGTTCAATGGTGAATACTTTTCAAATGATATTATTATCTTGTAAAACTATATCGTTATTTAAATTTTTATTTCATAGTTGGCCTGAGAGCCAATCAGCGTCTCTACCCTATTCTGGGGTAAGGCTGCCCGGATGTAGAAACTTAAGAATATATACTGTCCCAGGCGTAGTTGAGGGGGCCTAAAAGTGCTGCCACCTCACGGAGTCTGGGTAACCGAGGCTACCTCAACTCCGCCTGGGACAGTATATGGGCTTAAGTTTCTACATCCGGGCAGCCTTACCCCAGATTAGGGTAGAGACGCTGATTGGCTCTCAGGCCAACTATGAAATAAAAATTTAAATAACGATATAGTTTTACAAGATAATAATATCATATGAAAAGTATTCACCATTGAACTTATATTAACACAAAAGTAAGTAAAAATTCAAATTTACCGTTGTTTATAAAATAAGAATTACGGCAGGATTAACCAGTATCCGTGAGGTGGCAGCATTGTCTAGCCCGACACGGATAGCATACAAATTAAATATGGAAACCTTTTGATCAAATAATGCTGTATTATAAAAACTATTCAAAATTAAACTTATATTAACACAAAATAAATATAAATTTGCAGTTGTTTATAAAAATATATATTACGGCAGTGTCCGTGAGGTGGCAGCATTTTATAGATCACGGCTGCTACCCAAACAAAAGCCGTTAATGTAGCCAGACTGCCTTCTCGGCGTAGTTCCGCAGCCGACCGACAGTCGGTTAAGCGAGACTAGTTTTAAGGGTGTTGCCGCCAGACAGCGACCACTTCGAACTCGGCGCCATGGCGATGCGGGATGTTTCGTAAGTTGTCTTTGTCAGTACCTGTTAAATGTTATTGAGACTGGTACATAGACATAGAAGTTAAACTAAATTCATGTCAGCTTTAGGGCGCACAGCTTATCTAGACCAGTCTACTATTACAAAACAGGGGTGTAGTGGTCAGGGTTCCTACTGTGTTAATGACCTATGGATGATTGATTCCCCTGTGGGCTGGGCTGTGGCCTGGGCTCCTGGGGGCCGTCTCTTAGGCTTAGCATGGTGTATTAGGTAATTCTAAACTGTCTGTGGTAGTACATTTTATTTTAATGTCTGGATGAGAGCACTGCATGAGATAACATCTTGAATTGTAACTTTAGGAGCCATGCCACAGCCCCACCTATACTGTCTGAATGACTGGTTACTACCTCCAGAATCCTGACTGGGTCTGGTTGGTTAGCTGCATAATTATTATGTTTAAGTGTAAACTGTAAACCTTTTTAAATCCACAACTATTCTGTGTTTGTCCCATCTGATATATTACATATTTGAATTGTATATCATTTTTAATACGATGTGTATTTGACATTTAAAATGTTTATCAGGTAGTCCGTTATATTTAATGTTATATTTAATGTATCCAGGGGGTCATTCTACTTGTTTATATTTATATACTTTTGTGTGATTTTTTTAATGTTTACGTCTGTTTTAGTGTTATTTTCTTTTTTGTCATTTGCCATTGCATGTTCATTGTTCAGCATTTCAGTTAAGTAAATATTCAGTCAGATTTCCTTAATTAATACCTTCTCTCCCAAGAGAAGTCACATCCCCTGACCCTTCTGCTTACTGTAGTACTGGTAATACAAAGTTATATTGTGACAGTCCCTGGTAAGCACTGCATTAGATAACATCTTGAATTGTAACTTTAGGAGCCATGCAACAGATAACAAGGCTCTCAGTTGTTTACTCAGTGGCAGTGGGTGCTGAATGCTATGCTGAAGTTGTACTACAAAAATATGTTTGTATAATATTCCACCAACAGATCTTATATCTTTATTGGCAGTTAAACAATACTGATTTACTGAATATTATATACACTGCTGCCCAATATATCATTTAAAATATTGCAATATATCTGTAAGTTCAATTTTTTTCATCTTGATACTTCATTGACATAATTGAATATCGAACCACCACTAAATTGGCAGTGTCATTCCAACCAGTCATGTGAATGTGTGAAGTGTCACCAGAATTGTTAGACAGTATAGTTACTATGACATTCAGTAATGTATTAGTCATGTGCATTTAATGTTATGCAACAATTTCCTATGAATAGATCTGAACTGGAACAATTGTTGGTTTGTTATTAAAACAATAGATGATCATGAAAGGTTGTATCTCCATTTCACTGCATGTATGCCTGTGTACATATCTGTGGGTGCCCATGTTTGTGCAGTAATATTGTACACAGTACATAATTATTATAAATGATTACACACAAAATAAGCACACATACAGTACACAGGCACAGACACGGATACACATATGGGATATCCCACACGCAGTGACTATGTGTGTGTACATATACGTATGTGTGCATGTGTGTTATAAATGATGAAAATATTTGTTGCACAGTCACTCCTTGGACTGTGTTCTGCCTGTAGGCTTACCGCCAAAGCAGGCAGATTCCTGCACTTAGTGTAATTTAATCCCATTTCAGTGATGACATATTTCATTGCCAGAGAGCAGGACTGGGAAGTCCCCAGACCTCCCTGTAGCCTAACCACCCTTATCTAGATGAAAGACTTTGCTGCTTTGCAGGGCTTTATGCAGGATCAAATGTTTGCCTGTCACAACTTTGGGAGCAATGTGTGCAATTATTTTGGAAGACCTTTTTTTTGCTATCCTATATCTCCAATCAATCACAGAACAATATTAATACTGTCTTATTTATTTCAGATGTCAATTTTCGTGTATTACCCAACCATGCCTAATACAAAAACGTAGTTATATTATGTTGCAGTGACAGTGTAAAAAACAATTTCAGTGCAATTATAAAATAATTTAAAATTTGTATTCACTTCTTCCAACAAAACACATTTTAGGTCAATTATGCAGTCATTATATACAGTACTCTCAACCAAAGTTAGTGACAATGACAGTAATGGTGTCGTCAAATCTAGCCGGCGTGGCCGTAGGCGGACTAACGTTCTCGGCTGACAGTGACACGCTAGCAGTAACGACGTCGTCCGACTCGTTGGCAGCCTCATTGCCATGTCATTGGGGACATCAGCACGATGTACATCGGCTATTATTGTGAATGAGTCAATGACAGTCGATGGCGTCGGCGGTGAAGTTGTTGCCGTAACAGTTGGCGTCTGTGTTTCCGTAAAAAAACTGGGTTATTGTTAGTTTGCGACCCTTCGCCTTCGGCGGCATCGCGTGGACGATAATATGTAATGTTT
The DNA here is from genome assembly GCA_964017155.1 of Oasisia sp. SBJ-2009. NCBI lineage: Eukaryota > Metazoa > Annelida > Polychaeta > Sabellida > Siboglinidae > Oasisia > Oasisia sp. SBJ-2009. The sequence goes on along the minus strand of OZ024857.1, from coordinate 969,754 downwards.
ATTCGGTCGTCGTTAACGTGGCCTCGTTTTAAATCTGATCATTCCCGGGAGTCACTCCAGGCATGAACGCCATAAAGTCGAAATGTTAATAATAATTATACAGGCATATAACACTTGTATAGTTTATTACTGATGTAATCTCCCTAACGTCTATGTAATTTATATTAATTTTTGATGCTTTGAAAAATGTGCATAATCTGTATTATAAAGTTTGCGTTACTAGTTAATTCATGCCCATTATTATTGACGTGTGACACCCCAAAAGCATTACATTGACCCCTCTAGCAGCAAATGAAACCACGTGTAAGACCGCCGCTATGGGTAGGCGCCCTACACGCGCGCGTAAAATGAGCTTCTTGCGCTGCGCTACCGCTACGCCTGCAGTGTATATTTATAGTACGCGTGAATAGTTTGGTGGTAGGCATCTTTCACAGTACTGGATAGATTTGTTTCTGGGGGATACAGAACACGTTATATTCCAATGCTGACACGGTGACACCCGTCATACAAACTGCCAGGACGAGGCCTTGTGACACTGTGACGGGTTGTTCCCCGTCCTCGAAAAATTTCCTCCGTCCATATTTGAAATTGCCCATCCAAATGACGGGTGGACGGGTCTCTAGATAAAGCTATACCAGTGCTTTGGCTTGTCATCTTTTATTCCCACCAAAATTCGCCAGCACCAGAGTTTAGTCCTCATTCTAAATTGTCCTGATAAACACTGAGTATATATGATATTGTTTATCCTTTTCTGTAATAAATGACACTTTTTTTCTGATAGGGCGTGTAAGTCTCGCGCGCGAAAACGAGGCTGGGGGCAGAAGGTCCATATTCTTCATGTTAACGTATAGGACTTCGTTTTGTTATTGGTTGTAATATTCGAATTGTTCCAGTCTAACAATTTCAGTTATACAGTCCGAAAGATTATTACAAGCAAAAGCAGTGGAACACTTTGCCGGTGACAATGATCACGGAAATCATGAATTTTTATCAATTATAATGGTGGATGCCATGGCAACAGCGTCAGCGGCAAGTACTTGCGTTTAGCGATCTTGAGTAATAATGAAAAGTGCCATTTTTCGAACAGTACAACCTGTTTTGACCAAACGTATACATGTGTTATGATTATGTGCATTTAGACAATTTGTCAGATATAAGTGCTTATCGAAACCACAACGTACAGCTATGTAAAATGCAAAATCAGTATAAAAAAACATACGGCAAAAATTTGTGGGGAGTGTCTATTATCTGCACTACATAAATCGCTATGTCTATGATAGTGTGGTAAACTCAATATTAAATCGGACATTTAAGATAAGAAAGGTATAACACAAGATATTTATGTCCTGATTTTCCTAATATTCATCAGTCGGAAGTTACAACTGTCATCCATCGAATATTATTCTAATGACCAGTCCCCAAATCAGCTCCAATCGCGTGGAGTCTCGCCGTGTATCGTGACACACTTATGGGCCCTATAAAATGAGGATGATACTATCTTTGAGTTGTCCAAATGTCAGCCAGATATGTCCATCCTAACCAAGGCATAACGGCAGCAGAGTTTGTTAGCTTTTCTTAGCAACGGAGGTAATTGCATAAAATATTAATTAATCTGCAATTTTCTTTCTAATAAACATTTTGTGTTCATATTAACACAGTATCTTAAGAATGACATTATATTCCAACATGCCAGGTTTCAACAAGATCGGTCCATGGTAACTAAGGTACATTCCATGAAACTTAACAAATATTTTGCATCAACTTTGAAGGCCATTTTGTTACTTTGAAGGTTTCTACCCCACACATGTGTGTCAAGCTATAACTTCGGCTAGAATCGAGATATCTTCTAGAATCATATATCATATGAAAGCAGAAATTCTGCTCTTTCCAGTGGTACTAATCACTCAATTTTGAAAATTACCGACATCCGACCGATTTTGTTAAGATGGGTCACATATATATATATATATATATATATATATATATATATATATAATTTTATGTAGTGTGATATTTATATTTCCATATTACAGTCCAGGAGAGTAGTTTTCTTAACACTGTGTAGGTCAGTGGTAAATATCTGGGATGATTATAAAAAATTATGGACAATTCATAATGGTAGGCTCCCTTTTTGTCTGATACTCAGATAGGGTAGTACTACACGTAAGTTGGGTGCAATGGGCGTCCTTTTTCAATTGTGCAGTTTTTTAGATACAGATCATATCTTCAGTTCTTCATTAATTACTTTTGTTATTTCATAATAATTATTATTACTTTGTTACCTTTCTGAACATTGCTATTTAATTGGGGTTATAAAACAATATAACAATGTTTTTTATTAGTTTTAAATACAATTGTTATTGTGCAATTTCGTGCTCAGGTGAACCAACATGTCAGTTTTTGATAGTTCTTCAACTGGGGCAAGTAGGGTATCATATGAAAGGTAATATTCAATAATTTCAGGTATGACATTACTGTATTTTTAGTATACATCATGTAATAACTTATGATGCAACTAAAGACAGGACAACAAGGATGAACATATTTAATGAATATTTCCATCAAACAAATCAAAAAACAAATCAAACAGTAAGTACCCGTCAACACTCTCTCTCCCCCAAATCAAACAGTAAGTACCCCTCAACCCTCTCTCTCCCCCAAATCAAACAGTAAGTACCCCTCAACACTCTCTCTCCCCCAAATCAAACAGTAAGTACCCCTCAACACTCTCTCTCCCCCAAATCAAACAGTAAGTACCCCTCAACTCTCTCCCCAAAATCAAACAGTAAGTACCCCTCAACTCTCCCCACCTCAAACAGAACTACCCCTCAACTCTCTCCCCACCCCAAACAGTAAGTACCCCTCAACTCTCTCCCCACCCCAAACAGTAACTACCTTTTTGGGTTAATGTCAAACCTTTGTCGAAGCCTTTATTTCATGACACAGACTCGTACACTAACACTGTGTCACTGGTGACAGGAAGGTGAAGAAGACACCGACTAGAGTTGTTGAAAGGACTGCCACCAGCACCATAGATGTGGAGCAGAGATGGAGTGAGTACAATACAAATGTACTCGAGTACGAGTACGATTACTTTGAACATGCATGAGTACGAGTACAAGTACGAGTACTCAGAAAATAAATGTACTCGAGTACGATTACTTTACAATGTACTCGAGTACGAGTACGATTACATTAGAATGTAATCATGATTACTTTCACGATTACTTTATTGAATATCCTGTTTCTAACATAAAGACGACTTTCATAGAATCCCTAGGTGTCATTCTTGTTCTGTTGCTGTGTTACTATCTAGTGTTCTAACTGATTACTGCTATCCACTATCCAGGTGTTATTATTATTAATAATCTGATGATTTTTGGGGCGGGTTGGTATGATTTCTGAATCAAATACAAATATGATGCATTTAAGAATTTAAAATGTCCTCTGTTTATTTTAAATGTCAAAAACACATGATCAAATACATTACAACAACATTTCAACTCCAGGGGGGGCATATTTAAAAGAGTATCCAATTCAAATATGTAGTATATAAGACATGGGTTCAAATACATTTGTATTTGATAGTATTTAAATACTTTTGTAAAATATTTGGATTTGAATTCAAATACTTTTTCAAATACATTGTCAGTATGAACATTTTGTTTTCACTGTCACATATAATGCCTGCCAATTACCATCACTGCAACTTATGATGAAGACACTTAACAGCAGATGGCCCTGCACTGACCACAACTTCTGTTTGCTCAGAGCCAGAGGATGGTTTAGCACCTGACCATTTGTTCTAGCTATTCTGATTTCCTGGCTGAATTTGAAGGTGAACTGTCACACTTCCTCACAAGATCCTACCACTGATTAGTAGTGTCTCTTCTGAAGACAACACCTATAGGCATGTTATTACAGACCTCCTGGCTTAACATAACAGACAACATATTTAGGCCTTTACCTCTGTAGGCAGGTTTACAGTTTGCACTTAATTAAACACAATAGACAGGGATTTAGCAGCTAACTGCCCAGACCCAGTCAGGATTCTGGATACCTATGAACCATGACCAGTCATTCACACCATACTGACAGAGCAAACACTACAGGTGGGGTGGGGTCTAAAATTACAAAGCAAGATGTTAGGGGATGCTTATCTACTGCAGGGCTTCCCAGGGACTGTGGCAATATAACTTTATACTACCAGTACTACAGTAAGCAGGAGGGTCAGGAGATGTGGCTTCTCTATGGAGAGAAGGTTTTAATTAGGGAAATGTGACTGAATATTTATTTAACTGAAATGCTTAACAGTAATAGAAAATTAATAGCTCAATTAATATTACATTTATTAGATTACTTCTAATATTGTCATTTTATTTGTCTAATATATTTGCTTGCAACTGTTCATATGAAAACAATTTAATCGTGAGAAGTAATCGTGAGTACGATTACTTTGGTAATGTACTCGAGTACGAGTACGATTACTTTGCTTCGTTCTCGAGTACGAGTACTCCAAAAGTACTCGTACTCGAGTACGAGTACACGAGTATGATTACTCCATCTCTGATGTGGAGATGAGGTCACATGATGAGGAGTCAATACCTCGCCCCCAGTGCAGGTGGGTCAACACTCTCATTTGCCCCCAGTGCTGGTGGGTCAACACTCATTTGCCCCCAGTGCTGGTGGGTCAACACTCTCATTTGCCCCAAGTACTGGTGGGTCAACACTCATTTGCCCCCAGTGCTGGTGGGTCAACACTCTCATTTGCCCCCAGTGCTGGTGGGTCAACACTCATTTGCTCCCAGTACTGGTGGGTCAACACTCTCATTTGCCCCCAGTGCAGGTGGGTCAACACTCTCATTTGCCCCCAGTGCTGGTGGGTCAACACTCTCATTTGCCCCCAGTACTGGTGGGTCAACACTCTCATTTGCCCCCAGTACTGGTGGGTCAACACTCTCATTTGCCCCCAGTACTGGTGGGTCAACACTCTCATTTGCTCCCAGTACTGGTGGGTCAACACTCTCATTTGCCCCCAGTGCTGGTGGGTCAACACTCTCATTTGCTGCAAGTCCTTTGGAAGATATGACAGATAAGAGATGTGTTTGTAGATATGACTGATGAGATATACGTTTGTAGATATGACAGATGAAATATGCGTTTGTAGATATGACTGATGAGATATACGTTTGTAGATATGACAGATGAAATATGTGTTTGTAGATATGACTGATGAGATATACGTTTGTAGATATGACAGATGAAATATGTGTTTGTAGATATGACTGATGAGATATACGTTTGTAGATATGACTGATGAGATATACGTTTGTAGATATGACTGATGAGATATACGTTTGTAGATATGACAGATGAAATATGTGTTTGTAGATATGACTGATGAGATATACGTTTGTAGATATGACTGATGAGATATACGTTTGTAGATATGACTGATGAGATATACGTTTGTAGATATGACAGATGAAATATGTGTTTGTAGATTTTACAGACGAGAGTGCCCTACTCATATTAGCGGAGGCTGCGTCCCAAGTCTCTGAGCTGAAAGCTGGGTCGAAGGACACCGGTACTGCTGCCACTCAGGATCCAGATCGGGATCCAGATGCCACACCTACAGGTAAATAAGTTTTGTGTCTCTGAATTATACCGGATGCTCTCAGACTGGACCTTTTAAACGAAGCTCTGCAAGATGTGACCTGGTGATGTGACCATATCATCTGCAATCCTGTTTCCACTAAGAAATGTCGTCATTTCTACGTTTTAACCCATTAGACCCCACGCGTCCGAAAGCGTCCGGGTCGCTCCTCCCCAGAGCGCCCGATGACGTACCAGCAAGAATATTACAACTTGCTGCCAATGAATTAGCCCCAGCCCTTACAGTAATCTTCCTAAAAAATCACCACAGGTGAACTTCCCCTCTCATGACGCGCAGCCCGTTTCTGTCTCAACGACTATACATCTAGAGAAGCGGGCTGTGTGTCAGAAATGCTAAACCAATTAAAACTACATCAATTAAAAACCAGACGAACAAACAGATGCCTCACCATACTCCACAAAGCCATCTATGGACACCTATCCTTGCCTGTCAATAACCTCCTCCAGCCCGTACAACGCCTATCAAGACATTTAAACAATAAAGCTTTCAACACCATCCATGCCAGCAAGAACTGCTATAAATATTCATATTTCCCTAGAACAATAAGAGACTGGAATTCCCTGCCAGATGCAATAGTTAACATTTCTAAACCACAACATTTCAAACAAGCTTTAATACACGACTAAAAACCCAACAGCATGCGCACCCAACCCTGACCGTTTGACTCCACCAGGAGTGTTGGCCAGTACACCTACGAGACAAGACAAGACAAGCGTCCGGTGGTGATAAAGCCTCTAGCGGTGGCCCCATCTTGCGGATACTTATGAGACTAATTCCCATTGATTCATTGATATCTTAGCTATGAATCCTGGGTAATTTTGACGTGGGTTTGCATTGAAAAATTTCGAGTTTTTCGTGATTGAAGTTCATCTGTGGACCTTCAAAAATGGCGGCGCCTTGCACATCGTAGCTGTTTACTACTGATTAAGTTTGTGCTTATATATCGTTGGATTGGACACTTCTGACATTGAACTGAAGGTAAGTTTACATTACGTTCGAAATACAACTGAATGAGCGATAAAATGGATGAATTCAATGATCGGAGCTGTGTTTTATGTTTCGTTGTCGAAGTTGGGTGAACACCAGTCGGGTTTTCAGCACCGAAACTTGATTATGTCGTGATATATGAAAATTAGGTGTTTTATTATAACAAATCATTAGGTAACATTGTTAATTTTTCTAATGGTTGACATTTCGTTGTTTCAGGTGTCAAAATACCAGTCATCCACGATGTCAACATACACATTGGCAAGGCACAGACGTCACATATAGGATGATGACAACCAAGATAAAAGTCTTGCAAAGCTGTGTTTCCTGTCCATATCCAGATAAAATGAACTGATTTATATAGTACTATGTCTAAACAAGGCAGAGCATCTGTAAGTAGAACAATATAATACATTTTATGTGAATAAAACATGATATTCTACTGTATTGTTGTCCAGAATTGTAATGTTCTATGTTTGTCACCTACATATAACAACATATTTTTTACCAACATACACCATAGTTACATCATTTTAAAGATAATTATATGAACATCAAAATAAACACAACTTGCAATTATAGAAAATCAGTACTTTTGAAGATACAACTTAAAATGTGCAAGCACCCCGAATTGGTGAAATCAGTGGCTGCAGCTTGGGGAACAGGAGCACAAGTCAATTTAACCGGCTGGGGTCTAATGGGTTAAGCTCTGCGTTACACAGCATTTGAACTAATTATTGCATGAAAAGTGAAGTGAGGTTGGCCACTAGGTTAAAAAATGCCATCAAGTAGATTAGTATTTGTTAAGTTGGAGTATTCCCTGGTTGCGGTCACACAGTGTTTACAATGTTAGGCAACTAGACTCATCTCCTAACCAGTCTAAGTGCCAGGGATGGAGCGTTTTGAGCAGGGACTTCACCAATTAAGAACTTCCTGTTGCCTGCATGTGAGATGTTTCTGTACCCAGGAGAGGAGGGGAGTCTCTTTAGACACAGGACCTTTGTCGTGCTTGGATTCTGTGCTGAAGACCAGAAGCAACTGCAGCAGTTCATTCTGGAGAGGGGCGGTATGTTTAGTGTTTAAACTTGACAAGTTCAGTGGCTTAAGCCAGAAAACGTTGATAAATTTGGTTGTTTATTCCAGAAAACCGACAATTTCAGTGGTTTTGTCGACAACATGGTAATTTCAGTAGAGAAATGCAATAGATCACTTTATGGAACAAACTAATTTGTCAAATTTAAGCCTAATCCAAAAAATGTTGTTCAAGTATTATGACTCATACAAAAAAGTCTTTTCTCAACCGAACAAAAGCAACCTAAAATTTGAAACAACTGGCTTTAATATGTAAAATATCTTACTTAAACTCATTTTCAGTTGTGAAATGCATGCTTTTTTAATGTAGTTGAACATGCCATAATCATGCAAACAAGTGATTTTGAAAAGACGTGAAACGTATGATATATATGTCATGATGTTTCCTGTAGGGAAGGTGTTGTCTGGCCGGAGTCGACAAGTGCCTCACTACGCCGTCGTTCCCATCTTAGGCTACTCTCTAAAACAAACTGTCAACGAAATTGTCACCAGTGCCTGGCTGGTGAGTTACAGCAGTGACAATGATTGAAGACGTTATTAGTACATAAAACTGACTTAAATAAATTAAATAATAATTATATGCAATAATAATAATAAGTTAAATAATGAATGTTAACATAGCACAGGAAGACATTGTTTTGAAAAATAGGTGGGACTGATTGAATTGCAGCGGGAATGCTGATGTGTCAACTTCCGCATTTGACATGTTTTATTTATGCAAAATAGCAATCCTTACAAAAATAAAAACCATTAATGGAGACTATTATTCCTGTTGATCATGATCACGCACTGAATGTGAACCGCGTCACATGACGTCAGTGTATGCTCAAGATCTGCAGATCAAAACAACACCTTTCAACTAATCACTCCAAAGTACGTTTAAGACATGTTGTCCAGCAACTATTAATACGTTGGGCCATTGTATTCGCTGTTTGAGTATTAGTCTTCTCCTTAGCGTATGAATTCAGGCCCATGAAGCAGTGTAGCTGATGGCTGTCGGGTCCATCCTGTGTTGTCTCCCTAATTATGACTGGACGCCGTTGTTTACAAGTATTTTGCTTTCAGCAAATGTGTATTGAACGCAATACCCTGCTGCCACCTAGTGGCTGCGAGCTGTTCACTCCAATGTCAGTGCATCCTGGGAAGGAACCGCTGCAGGGATGTGTTCTCTCCATAAGGTACCATTTCCTTATGTCAAATACTACCTGCTCCCTTCCCTTCGCTCCCTCCCCCCTCCACTCCCCTTTCGCTTGAGTTTTGAATTTTGGACACTCTAAAGCCCGTCGTGCATGTTACAAGATGACTAAGAAGAGCTGTCTCAGCTTGTGGATGTAATAAATACTTACTTATCCTCGTCATCCCCAGTGGCACATCAAGCTATGACAATGTTCCTCCACAGGGTCCTGTCCTTGTTACTGCAGCCTGCACCTCGCCCCACGTCACCCCATGTCACCCCATGTCACCCCATGTCACCCCATGTCACCCCATCTGTGCTAGCTCCACCATTACTGTCTTTCGCCATGTTGTGTGGTCGTCCTGGCTTCCTTCTTCCGGGTGGTGTCCATCTTAGGTCAACTTTGGGGATGCTGTCTTTATGTAAGGATGTAATAATGATTCCTTGATTTAGAGTGTTCCCTTGCTATTCGTACCGGTATGAAAAATTATGCAGATAAAGCAAAAAAATTACCAAATTATACCCAGCAAATGACTAGATTAACATCTTACCGTTGTTCCAACTTTTTTTTACCACCCTTACGTTGAACTTCCTATTTCGGAGGTTCACAAATGTTGCTATTATTTGCTCAAAATCGGGCTTGCACTTTGTCAAAATTGCTGTCTGATTGAACATTGATGGGCTCAGGCCTCTGGGCTGGTGGTAATTGAGCCGTGATTGAGTGACTTTGTACTCACTGTTTGGTTGCAGCGGCTACACTGGGACAGAGAGAGATATGCTTGTGCACATTGCTGAACACATCGGTGCCAGGTCAGTGCACACACTGGGAGAGCCATTATATGTACATTTAAAAAATACTTTCAAACATCATTTTGTTGCCTATTTGTCAGTTTTTACAGTATGACCATCAACGTCTCGAATAAATTGAATAAAAGTGAAGTCAAAGTGTTGACAACAATTCTTCCCAGTAATCCATTTGCCAAAATGTTGTAAAATTATGTATTGATATATAGCGAAACTTTAGAGTTTACATATTAGAGGATTTACGATGTATTTCCTATTACGAATAAAAGTGTGTTGCTGTTAACATCGACATTTAAATGTTTCTGTTAGAATTTACATTAAATTATAATGCACGGTTTGAACAATATTTGCCACTAGCTTGTCAAACATCGCTACAGCCAGTCCAAGTTCACTGACACAAAGGTGAGAATATTATTGTGTTTTTGCAGCTGATCATAAATGTTTCCTTGCAGGTGCCAAGAATACTTCGTGAAGAATTCAAATGTCAATCGCGACCTGTTGCCTAGCACCCACCTGGTGGTGAACGCAGCAACCGGTTCAAAGTACAATGCCGCCAAGAAGTGGGGCCTACCAGCCATCTCAAAACAGTTGGTATCCCGTTTCTTGTAGTGTTTCCATCCGTGCACACTTGGCAGTGATGCATTGACTCGTTCTTCTTACATAACTGGTGCATGTACGCAGTCTTGACATGTTTTATTGTGTGTTTTTGTGGCCATAAAAACTTCATAATTAATAATGTGATTTTTTAAAGAGATGCCTAAAAATCTCTCTTGTTTCGTTCGGCTATAGTTCAAGAGTCGCTTCACTTCTCAATGAGACTCACCGTTAATGACTCCATTCTGCTGGAAATGATTTTAGGGATGTGTTTGGGGTTTAGTTATTTTTTTGAGCCAGTTGTTTGCTGGCCTTCCCCTGTCGTATGAGGAATTATGCTGGATATTAATAATGTGACCCACTCATTCTCTCAAGCTGGGGCTGTTTGTCAAACAAACTAGCCCTGGCAGAGAATGGTGCATGATTTAGCTGAGTAGAACTAGGTGACTGCCAGTTGTAACTGCTTTACATAAAAGAGGTGTTTTGCAAAGGGATCTGCCAGGGGTACTGATGGCTGGTACTGATGTAATCAGCAGCAGCGACCCTTGGCATGTGAGGATGGGTTTATCCAGCTCCACTTCCTACTTGTAGTGTTATGTATAAAGTGAGTGAACTGAACATAAATACAGTGAGTGAACTCGAACAAAGTACAGTGAGCGAATTTGTCGGAGGTTCAAAATAGCTGCACAAGATTCCAAGGTGTTTTCTCCAGATTTGTGAGGTTTGTTTGTTTCTTGGATATTTAAGTGTAGACTATTTTTGTTTACATGACAAATGTTTTCTCCGGTTGCAGCTGGTTGTTTGAGAGTGCCCGGACAGGGGAGCGAGCACCAGAGGAGCAGTTCCTCATAGATGGCGCCACCTCAGCACCGAAGTCGAATCGGCAGCAGCCGCCAGAGAAAGAAATGGAAAAATGTATGTTTTTACTTGATTTACTCATTTTTGAAACCTATGTTTTTACTCAAAATTACTTGTCACTATATATGTGAGTTGTTAATGGTAGAATAATTGTCACAAAGAACGGTGTTATGTACAATACATTGGGCTAGTCACAAGGCATCTGCCATTCCTGTACTTTGAGCTGATGTAGCAACAATGTCCAATATGTACAATTGCTCAAAGGGTTTTTGTAGACCTGTTCGATTGAACATCGTTTCGACTTTCATATGAATCAGTCAGCCTCGCTGCAATTAGTGGACAAAGTCTACTCATACACATAGATCCACCAGTTGCTAGCCAGGTACTTATTCATTCACCTGTTCAACTTGTTGTTTCCCTGTAATCTCACTCGACCTCTCTTACATTTGCCAGGCAACAGAAGCACTTCCACCCCAAATCCCACAACAGACAATGTGAGCGCAACTACACCAGTGGGGGTAAAGCCTGTCACCCCAGTGGGGGTAAAGCCTGTCACCCCAGTGGGTCTGAGAAACCACAGAGTTAAGGTAGGTCATTACCGCTTTACAACTGTCTGTAATATTTACATTTTCATTGCATTTCATTTGACAAACGTAATTGTGTAGTAAATGTATTTCAGCTGATGGTTTGACACTTCACATCCAGTAGTTATTTGTTGTTTGTTATCCAATATATCATTTGATCAGTATAATTTTGTATTGATTTTTTGGTCACATAACAGGCTACTGCAGTCATATTACCTGTTGCTTGTATAGCAATTATTAGGTAAACTATTATTAATCAAAATATTACACACTTGTGATATTTTGACAAATATTTGAACGTTTTCCTGCTATTCGATTTAAAATTAGAAAATGTGCAGCTATATAAACGAATATCACTAAAATAGTTTCCTTCAGGTCCTCCGCTGCAAAATCTCTCCCGGACGATCTTTAACTTTCTGAGTTAACTATGAAAAAAGGTTACACTAGGTTACAAAATAAAATCACTACCTTTAATAATACAAATAAACTTCACAAAACAAACTTGCGTAAAGCTCGCAGGCAACGCAGTGTCTTCACCGTCCGTGGTAGCTACGAGTAGCCTACTGTAATATCGGTATTGTGTTGTTTTTATGGTTGGGTCACAAAGTAAACAAAGAGGCTGATGTGTAGGGCCACGACGCCAACGGCCCCTGCATGGACTTGTGTGCCGATGATGCCACGTTTCGACAAGACATCTCGACACCATTCAGTATTCTGATCAAATTTGAAGCCACTCAATATTCATATTTTATTGGTATTCGAAATTTCAAGGATATTCGATTCGATATTTGATTCGAATGAAATTCCAGATTCGTCCCATCCCTATGAAGAGGGTCAAATATGTTATTGGAATTTGGGCCACAAAAAGTATTTCTTCATGACAAAAATATCAGGCATTTCTTAATGCGACAGCTATATGCAGAATGTATGATTTAGTCAATGTTTCGGCATAATATTAATACTAATGTATTTGACATATTTACATACCTTTTATGGACACTGTTGCAAAGGCTGACCTTGGTGGAGGATACATTCAGAATTGTTGTGATGTAAGTAAATCAGTTCAATCAGATTTTAATGGGTTTTTCAAACAATTGTTTTATTGTAGGCACTGATTGACGACAACAAGAAGAGTTCCCCGAGACCAAGCTCCCCCAAAGTGCCCCCCCAAATGGATACACCCAGCAAATTCCTCACCAGCAAACCCTTCCTTCCCAAGTTCGACCTCACAGTGAGTTGTAGACGTCTCTTCTCCAGTTTTACCTTAACACCTCATGGACATGCTCGAGCTAAAATGCAATACAATTACTGTCAACACGTTTTTTTTTTATTTAATTGAACAAATTTGTTTATGTTGACATAAACAAATTATTAATTACCATGTTATGAGGTTTTCCTTTTGCATTTCAAGCACTGTTACTCCACACAGCTGCATGTGCTGATTGGCTGGAAATAGACACACAGCCATGACTCATTTATCCTGTCTTCAATATTCTAGTTGTTTCGCAATCCACACATTTCATATGTGAACCATCTTAATACCACGTATAATAAGGTGCCTACCTAATCTACACGTTTTGTTTATCTGATCAAAACCTTGACAACCGAAGTGTGTGGATACATGAAACATGTTTTGATGAACTTGTTGCAGGATGCGATGGCGTATCTCGACTCCATGGACAGCCCCGTGATGCCTCGCAGCGCCACGGTGGAGAGGAGACCCAGTACGGTGGGTCCCTGTGGCCACTGGCCGGTGTCTCACCTCCACTTACCTGGCATTACGTCATTGTGGTTCTCCAGTTACCCTCACAACTGTCTCTATGGTTGTCAGCAACCTTGATAACTGTTGTTATGGTCCTCCAGTAACCACAGACATGTTGTTATGGTCTCTCCAGTAACAACAGACAGATGTTGTCATGGTCCTCCAGTAACCACAGACAGATGTTGTTATGGTCCTCCAGTTATCCTGCCAATTGTTGACGTGGTCCTTTGGTTAAATAACTTGGTGACTGTTGTTATGGTCCTCCAGTTACACTGATACTAGTTACCATTAGTTCCTACATTACCTGACAATGCCTATATTAGCATCCCAACTTGAATTGTGGAATTGTTCGAACGCAGCCTCAAAACCCACGACCACTTCATCAAACCTGTGCTTATGGATGATATAACATATACACTTTCCGTAAAGTTATTAACTGAATCACAGTGTCATAAAAAACTAAATGTGTCATGTGAACGCCCTGGTTGATTTCTACCTTTCAGCCACTTGGAGAACTCCTTACACGCAACTTGGCGATCGCCATCGAAAACCACTGTAAAAAAAACTGTGATGGTGCCCCCGGCGAAGCCATGGAGACTGACCAGGTCGCTGGGGTTTCAACCACAGCCCCCGTGAGGCAGGTTCGTGGATTTATGCTGGTTGTTTCTCATGTTGCACACACGTGTTTGGCAGTTTTATTATCAAACAGTTTGTTACTGTTCCTGTTCAGCAGAACTGCATCCCACTGCTTACCACTGGAAATAAAATGCCATTTCGGAGTGACTTTAGACATATGTATTAATGATCTTTAAAAAGTTCTAAAATATCTCTAAACAAATAATTTCAGTTTATTTTTTGGTCTGCAGTATTTGTTTATCCCTTTGGAGGAAACGTCTCTAAGAAAAAAGAGTTAGTTTAACTCTTTACTGGGTAGACAGCCTTCTTATTTTACACCCTGCTGTGGGCAGACAATTTTAAGATGGCAGCCATCTGTGAATTATCCTGCATGTTGCTTGCATTAAAATTTGAATAACTCGACAATCGATGCACAAAAATATATGAAATTAATTGCACTGTACATGGAATGATTGTGTGAATAAAATGTGTTATTAAAATGTATGTGTTGCAATCAATTACATTTCAGATCTTGAAGCAAACTTCAACAATTATGATGACAAAATAAATAAGCAACTTCATCATGCTACATATAAAAACATCTTAGAAAACACAACAGTGATCCTGTGGAAGTAATGTAGCTATGAATATTAGTTTTATCCTAGTAAAACATTTATCCAATTTTGACGGTTAGTTTTTAAAAAATAATTGCTTTTATAAACACCGCCACCGCGAATGAAGACAAAAATCATGCCATAATTTACAAAATGGCTACCATGTACCGATCATATTGCCGAATGGAATATTCTTTTCGTATGTAAAATCAAAACTCGAATAACAAAAGATAGCACACTCCTTTCAAAAATAGGTGCTCCCTTATCAGAAGCAATGTGACCATAGAATAGTCCATATTAATAAAATACCCTAAAGTAAATAAACCAAACGAAGTACAGATGGTGATCCGATCAACAAAATGGCTGCATATTGGCGAAATAAACATGCCGCCGCCGGGTCGTCTTTTTCGAATCTCAACAACGAAAAGTCGCACAGACAACATAGATGGACGATAACAGGGTCTCCGTGATCGCTGTCGACATTATTCACGTTGCAAACATCGTTATCCAACTCGAAATCGTAGAGAAATGATCTCAGTAATATCCGTGAAATGCCGCACGATGTCGGAGGTCATCTAGACGAACGCACTTCAACATCCTTCCAAATAAACTCACTTAATTCGCAAACGAAAACAATTTTTGACAAGATGGCGACAGCACATGTTTCCGTGACCTACATTGAGCTTAGGTCAGCAGTTTGAGCTGGCTGGTTAATGTAAAAGAAGGATCTGATTGCGGTAAACGAAAGGCCCATGAACTGTGAGTTTACTGGGCGGTTTTGAGGGGTTGGGGGGTTTTGGACGGTCTGCACAGTAAAGAGTAAACTTCAGAAGTTTATTTTATTTAAGACGAGCCAGATTTGCCAACACAACAACCGTGTGGGTGATTTAATCACTTGGCCTATTTCTGCCTGAACTTTATCTCCTCTTAGGATAGGACACAACCTCCTGTGGTGATCTAGGATAGGACACAACCTCCTGTGGTGATCTATGATAGGATACAACCTCCTGTGGTGATCTAGGATAGGACACAACCTCCTGTGGTGATCTAGGCTAGGACACAACCTCATGTGGTGATCTATGATAGGACACAACCTCCTGTGGTGATCTATGATAGGACACAACCTCCTGTGGTGATCTATGATAGGACACAACCTCCTGTGGTGATCTATGACAGGATACAACCTCCTGTGGTGATCTATGATAGGACACAACCTCCTGTGGTGATCTAGGATAGGACACAACCTCCTGTGGTGATCTAGGATAGGACACAACCTCCTGTGGTGATCTAGGATAGGACACAACCTCCTGTGGTGATCTATGACAGGATACAACCTCCTGTGGTGATCTATGATAGGACACAACCTCCTGTGGTGATCTAGGATAGGACACAACCTCCTGTGGTGATCTAGGATAGGACACAACCTCCTGTGGTGATCTATGATAGGATACAACCTCCTGTGGTGATCTATGATAGGACACAACCTCCTGTGGTGATCTAGGCTAGGACACAACCTCCTGTGGTGATCTATGATAGGACACAACCTCCTGTGGTGATCTATGATAGGACACAACCTCCTGTGGTGATCTATGACAGGATACAACCTCCTGTGGTGATCTATGATAGGACACAACCTCCTGTGGTGATCTAGGATAGGACACAACCTCCTGTGGTGATCTAGGATAGGACACAACCTCCTGTGGTGATCTAGGATAGGACACAACCTCCTGTGGTGATCTATGTGTTGTGATCTGGTCATTCCGCCTGTGGAATAACCTTGAATATACGATTCAAAACCTCAAATCCCGACATAAATTTAAATCTGTGATATCTAAACAATATCTCTGTGATATCTAAACAATATCTATCTAGCTACCTTAACCATGTGCATTGCCTAAATCCCAGATGTGTAGAGTGTAACTAAAATCGTTTATTTAAAAAGACAAACTGTTTGGATTTATAAAAAAGATTATGAATTTTTTTAGACATTCCCCCAGTCTGTTGTCAAGTCAAATAAATTATATTGTCAAATAAATTATATTGATAACTGTGATTTAATATTTTTTTATACGTATATATGTATCTGTACTTTATAAGTTTATGTTTTGGGATCACAGGAAGACGGCACATTATGTGCCAAGTGACCACCACGTAACAATACTTTTTTGTTTTGATTGCTAATATACATGTATTCTTGTGGTTGTTGTGAAATATGATTCGATTCGATTTGTTCCTGCAGGACAGTCCCCAACCACTGAAGGGGGTCATTATAAATGTTGGGAGGAAGTTGAGTTCACGACAGGGCGAGTACAACAACATCGCTGCTAGTCTCGGGGCTGACTTCCGGTGGACCTGTGACAGCTGGTGCACCCACTTCATATTTAGGGTAAGTTTGACCCCAGTTAGTGGACAGTTTCAACTGTACATTCAACACCCTCACTCTATCGCAGCATTTAACATGTCTGACTTAGTTCATCCCCAGTGGCACATCAAACTATGACAATGTTCCTCCACAGGGTCCTGTCCTAGGCTGTGGCTTGAGGCTGAGCCTCGCCCCACGATAGCGCCATCTCTGCCAGCTCTGCCATTACTGTGTCCCCCGTGTTGTCTCTGGTCGTCCTGGCTTCCTTCTTCTGGGTGGCATCCATCTTAGGGCATTTACCATGTCAGATAAATGTATCTCACATATAGCTGCATTTTGTATTTTACATCATCAAGCCAAACATTGGTAGGTTGCACATGTCGGACCTGCACCAAACAACCTCACTAACCTCGCTCTCCAGTAGCGCTTTAAAGGACAAGAACACGATGGAGATCGTGGTAGAGATATAGCAAGTACTAGCGACCAAACCAGATGTGACGCTGGACTCTAGCTACTGGCAGCAGAGAAGGACAAAACATACCTTAGTATTGTTGACATTTCTACGGAGCCATATGTCTGTGACCTGTAGCTATGCCTGTGACCTGTAGCTATGTATGTGACCTGTAGCTATGTATGTGACCTGTAGCTATGCCTGTGACCTGTAGCTATGTATGTGACCTGTAGCTATGTATGTGACCTGTAGCTATGTCTGTGACCTGTAGCTATGTCTGTGACCTGTAGCCTGCTCAACCAGGTCGGTGTGTCGGGGTCTTACACAGGGTGATATCCAGGAAGACAGCGAGGGGGCAATATTACCTGTGCGTTTAAGTCAAGCTAAAACTGTTTATGGAATTTTACTTTCATAATTAAATTAAGGCATTGCTTTTCTCACTGTTGCAAGTTGAACAGACACAGCGGTTGCTGGGAGAGGAAGAGTAGTAGCTACTTGAAAAGGTTTATTCGACGTAGGAAGCTATAGTTGGTATGAAAAGGTGTACATTTGGACGATAACTTTCTCAGTTCTGTGAACTGTTGCATGTGTTGAACTGTGTGTGCCAGGGACGACCCAACGACACAAACAGAGAGTTCCGACTGGCTCGCGAACATGGCAAGATCATCGTCTCCCCTCACTGGCTGCTAGCGGTAGGTGGCTCCATCTAGCATAAGTGAATAATTTCAATAATTTTGCAGACATGGTTTCACCAACACAAATGATAACAAAAATATGATTACACGTGTGAATATATATTTCATGGATTAGATTAAAGTTTTGTTACATATGTTCATAATGAAACTAACGATGTGTTTTCAGGCAGTGATAGTCATATAGAGGTATATATGTATGAGGCGTTCTGCCATCTACCACATAAGTGGGAGCATAATGCATGTGCCTTCCCTACCAAGTTCATGTTGGTATGTACAGGTTGTTTGGATTTGTTTTGTTTGTTGCAGTGTCAAGAGCAAGAGATGCGGGTGGATGAGGCGCTGTACCCTCATCAGTTCAACCCCAACATGTCCTTGGTACGTATACACCACTCAGAGAATCTGTTTCACAACAATATGTGCTTTTCTAACGTTATTAGCTGTAATAAATGTGCCACCCTTTTTCAGTTATTATTTAATGTATTTAGTACATTTTTGTATTTTATCAACATGGATACATCAAGTTCGAGTGTTATCAATTGTACATGTGTACCTTTATGGAGAAAGAAACAGTTTATATAAATAAAAAGCCAAACAACTTCCATTTTGTTCCCTATTTCAATATTTTTGCTCGGTTGGCATGTGTAATACTGATTGTATTTTGACATAACTGTTGATTCATCCGGAATCATATTTATGATTCCGGTTACCCCCCTTAAATGTATATATAAATTATATATATTTAAGCATTTCCCATGAATCTAGTTCAAGACGGCAGCCACCAGGAAATATAACAAGTCTGAACAGAATAGAATCTAGCATGTCACCTAGTGAACGACTGCAAGGGTCACATGACAGCCGAGCAGGAACAGGCACGCCACCTAGTAGATGAAAATCTGTCGATCATCTGACCTTTGTCCTATGTCTGTTTCAGTCGCTGTCCCCCAAGGTGCAGACTCCGACATCGGGGTGCAGATCTTCGCGGCTGAGAAAACCCCTCCACAGGGAGCCGGTGGTTGCCATGGCGACGCTGGCGTCACCAAGCGAGTTGCTGTCCAAACTGGTAATTGGTCAGTCGGCGTCGACAAAACACTCCAAGAAAGACGCTGGCGTCCTGGAGGGGCTGGACACCGCCCAGACGGACGGGGACCGACTGTGTGACCAGGTGAGAATGTGTTGTAAAATGGGTGAGAACGTCTTGTAAAATGGGTGAGAACATCTTGTAAAATGGGTGAGAATGTCTTGTAAAAACAGAATAATTTTGACTGAGGTACAAAAGAATTTTGAAGTTCCGTTTACAGCATGTTCTTATTGGGTGAATTCTTAACTGAAGCAGATCCCAATCACATACACACACACCATGCAGACACACAAGCTCATACACACGTCCATCCAATGCTTGGTCTGACCTCTGTCCACCTGTGGTTGTTTGACCTGACTGCAGCAGGAGCACACCAAGACCCAGGCAGTGGATCAAGACCTGCAGACTCCCATGGAAGCCACGAGGTATGAGGACACTTATTGTCCACGCCCTCTCTCTGGTGTGGTCAAGTTACCTCCTCCTTGTCGCCTGTTTGTCTGGGGGAGGCTGACTTCCCACTCGTCCTTGATTTCTGTTTTCTATTTCTTCCCCTCCCTGTTCTAGCACCACTTTCTCCACCAGTCGTCTCCTTCCCCCTCTGACTCCCTCTCTCCTTCCCCCTCTGACTCCCTCTCTCCTTCCCCCTCTGGCTCCCTCTCTCCTTCCCCCACTGGCTCCCTCTCTCCTTCCCCCTCTGACTCCCTCTCTCCTTCCCCCTCTGACTCCCTCTCTCCTTCCCCCACTGGCTCCCTCTCTCCTTCCCCCTCTGACTCCCTCTCTCCTTCCCCCTCTGACTCCCTCTCTCCTTCCCCCTCTGACTCCCTCTCTCCTTCCCCCTCTGACTCCCTCTCTCCTTCCCCTCTGACTCCCTCTCTCCTTCCCCCTCTGACTCCCTCTCTCCTTCCCCCTCTGACTCCCTCTCTCCTTCCCCTCTGACTCCCTCTCTCCTTCCCCCTCTGACTCCCTCTCTCCTTCCCCCTCTGACTCCCTCTCTCCTTCCCCCTCTGACTCCCTCTCTCCTTCCCCCTCTGGCTCCCTCTCTCCTTCCCCCTCTGACTCCCTCTCTCCTTCCCCCTCTGACTCCCTCTCTCCTTCCCCCTCTGACTCCCTCTCTCCTTCCCCCTCTGACTCCCTCTCTCCTTCCCCTCTGACTCCCTCTCTCCTTCCCCCTCTGACTCCCTCTCTCCTTCCCCCTCTGACTCCCTCTCTCCTTCCCCCACTGGCTCCCTCTCTCCTTCCCCCTCTGACTCCCTCTCTCCTTCCCCCTCTGACTCCCTCTCTCCTTCCCCCTCTGACTCCCTCTCTCCTTCCCCGTCTGACTCCCTCTCTCCTTCCCCCTATGACTCCCTCTCTCCTTCCCCCTCTGACTCCCTCTCTCCTTCCCCTCTGACTCCCTCTCTGCTTCCCCCTCTGACTCCCTCTCTCCTTCCCCCTCTGACTCCCTCTCTCCTTCCCCCTCTGACTCCCTCTCTCCTTCCCCCTCTGACTCCCTCTCTCCTTCCCCCTCTGGCTCCCTCTCTCCTTCCCCCTCTGGCTCCCTCTCTCCTTCCCCCTCTGACTCCCTCTCTCCTTCCCCCTCTGGCTCCCTCTCTCCTTCCCCCTCTGACTCCCTCTCTCCTTCCCCCTCTGGCTCCCTCTCTCCTTCCCCCTCTGGCTCCCTCTCTCCTTCCCCCTCTGGCTCCCTCTCTCCTTCCCCCTATGACTCCCTCTCTCCTTCCCCCTATGACTCCCTCTCTCCTTCCCCCTCTGACTCCCTCTCTCCTTCCCCCTCTGGCTCCCTCTCTCCTTCCCCCTCTGACTCCCTCTCTCCTTCCCCCTCTGGCTCCCTCTCTCCTTCCCCCTCTGACTCCCTCTCTCCTTCCCCCTCTGGCTCCCTCTCTCCTTCCCCCTCTGACTCCCTCTCTCCTTCCCCCTCTGGCTCCCTCTCTCCTTCCCCCTCTGACTCCCTCTCTCCTTCCCCCTCTGGCTCCCTCTCTCCTTCCCCCTCTGGCTCCCTCTCTCCTTCCCCCTCTGACTCCCTCTCTCCTTCCCCCTCTGGCTCCCTCTCTCCTTCCCCCTCTGACTCCCTCTCTCCTTCCCCCTCTGGCTCCCTCTCTCCTTCCCCCTCTGGCTCCCTCTCTCCTTCCCCCTCTGACTCCCTCTCTCCTTCCCCCTCTGGCTCCCTCTCTCCTTCCCCCTCTGACTCCCTCTCTCCTTCCCCCTATGACTCCCTCTCTCCTTCCCCCTATGACTCCCTCTCTCCTTCCCCCTCTGACTCCCTCTCTCCTTCCCCCTATGACTCCCTCTCTCCTTCCCCAGGCGCCTGTTGGTATGTCTGTCACTCTCTCCTTGTGGTGTCCTCTGTCCACAGTCGTCCCATGTTGTTGTCATAGTCTCATGTCACCTTCCAACCTCCTGATATCTGTCAACTGTTCTTCTGCTATTCACCTCACCCACAGGTCCAGCTCACTGTAGACAACTCAGCACCAGCGTCAAAGTATGTCTTTTACACCAACCTCAACTCTACCATTCGTCATGTGTCTATGAATTTAATTGGACAATTATCAAGATTTAACCAAATATTCATTGTCGTTATCATTACATTCTAATATGTTATCAATAGAAAGCAGTGACAACCTTATTAGAACATGAGTTATATTGTTCTTGCTGAATGTGACTTGTGGCTATATTTCTTGATTTAAGATTGCATAATTAAGATTTGCATAATATGCTCTAAATTTGCAAGTGAAAATATTTAGTGCTGCTACAAGTGACATATACACGTAGTTTGGCATTGCTCATGCTTTTATATTGTCTGCCATTGCAGTAGTTACATCCGGCCACGAAGTATAGGGCGAAGACTTGAATGTGAGAAACACCTTTTCTTTGTTTCCGTCATTCCTTCATGTCAAGACATTATCGACTGTATCCTGTAATATTTCCGTTCAGCAAGAAGCCATATTAAAATAAAAATAAAAAATAATTATATGTGATAATTGTAAGAAACTTGGCTGAAATGTAATCAAGCCTATTTATTTTGATTTACTAGTACTAAAGGCATAGTTGACTCCCCATGTGAAAAAGAGACATTTCCTGAAAAATATCTTGCTATTTATTGCATATTTAGGTAGTTGAGATAAAATGTGAACATTTCAACCAAGAAATGTCAACCTGTAAACGCAACATTCATATAACAAGGTTTAACAAGTTATACTGCCGATGCTTTACTGGAAACACTCCCATGGCCAGCTGGTTTAATTGCAAGGCTCTTTGAGGGTTGGTCTGTTTGTGATTCTCCCAGATACCATTAGCTGGTAATAACTGACAGCAGTGCATTGTGGGTAGTGGAACAGACGTGTGGTTATATTTCTAAAGACACATTTATTATTGTGTTTGTCTCAACTCCAACTCTACAATAATTATACTGCAAAAATGACAGTGCAAGATCTTGAATGATGTTCCTTGTCAAGTCAGGAACGTGGCAAATGATATATGGTGCTGAATGACCTATTTTGACCTTTAGCTTCTGACCTTCAGCAGGAGGATAGTACGGAAATAAGCATATCAGACTTCAGACTAGTATGCACATCAAAGAACTGCTGTTAGATGTCGTTTTCATAATTCGGTCAGAAAGTAAAACATCGTCAAAAATGTATGAATGGTCGTCATCGGGCGATTTATTGTTTTTATGCATTATGCACGTTAGTCATGCGTTTAATGAGAGTTCGTTGTGATATTTAGGTTAACAAATGTACTGGCCACCTATTGGATGGTCGTTCGTCAGGGGTAAAATTCAAATTGCCATGGTTGTTGGTCGTGTCTGCCAGGTGGTCGTTGGTGAGGGGTCGTTTATACAGCGTCAATGAAAAAACGGTTGTAAAACGCGGGTGATCGTAAATGAAGGTGGTCGTTCGTCAGGGGTTCTACTGTACTGCTATGTGCTTAATCTTAAGGATAGCCACTGGTCCTAAAGTAACTTTGGGCCATATCTTGGTGATAACTTATCCTATCATCATAACATTTCAGGATTATATTACTTAACGTGAAGGTTATTATAATTAAAAAAAATCAGCTAATTTGCATAATTGTTGCCATGGCAACAGCGATTTATATGGTTACAGGCATATGCCCTCATGGCAAAAATTATTCAGAATAAGTGATAGCAAATACCCTCATACAATTGCAATAAATTGTTTGCTGGAATGTTACTTTGCGAAATAAGGTAGTTTTGGGCTGTATTTTCTAGTGTTTTATAACTAATTCAAGTGAATATTTTTTCAAATTCCCTTATTGGTTTACCTTTGCTTACAAACCCTTAAAATAAAGCTATAACATCCAAAATAGCTTATTGTACCTGGTCCATTCCATAGTTAAAGTGATGAAAATTTCAATTCTCTATCTTTCATAGTTATTCCAAAATAATTTTTGCCGCTGTCACTAATGGTCAAAAATGTAGTTTTGAAAAAAACGGCCAAAAACAAAAAGACATAAGAAAAACGTCTCTTGCAGTAGGGGCATGTTATATATCATCGGTTTAAAGGTATTTGTGAGATGAATTTTGTAAAATGCATTCACAATAACTAGCATGTTAAGCTATCAGAAAATACTGAAATCCCAAAATGTGCAAAAAAGTATGTTAGGACCCATGGCTATCCTTAAGTAATCTTAGTACTCGGGTGTGATGTAGTTAGTACTGCTATGTGCTTAATCTTAAGTAATCTTAGTACTCGGGTGTGATGTAGTTAGTAATGCTGTGTGCTTAATCTTAAGTAATCTTAGTACTTGGGTGTGATGTAGTTGGTACTGCTATGTTCTTAACACTGGGTGGCCTTAACACAATGTGTGTTGACAGGGACAGATTGTCACACGGAGCCGCCACAGATGTACGAGGTGACATGGGACGATCTGAGCGCAAGGTGTGTCTTGTCACATTACAACTTGTCACAGTGTCACCATTATTTCTTATTGCATCACCAGTTTTTAAGCATTACCACTGCATGTGACATTGCTGCTGCTGTATCACAACTATTTGTCACCAAATCACAATTTATTTTCGGTGTTACCTCGGCTAGTGTGTCATCATTATTTGTCACAAAATCAGAATTAATTATTTTTTATTGCCGTTTAGCATCAATCCATTTTTTGTTAGTGAATCACCACTATTTGTACTTGAATTGTGATTTATTTTCATTGTGTCACCTCTGTGTGTATTTCCCAGTTTGTTTACATTACTTACCTCTTTAATACGACCACTCATCGTCACCTGCACCAGTACAGTGTGTCGAACTGGTGTTCTTCTACGCAGGGCACAGCAAGCTATCTTAGCCTCTGACCTGGCCAAGAACAGTGAATCATTCAGCCCTGGTGCTGATATTCAGAACCATTCAGCTGACAACGAATTGACTACGGCCGATAGAATTCAGGCAGAGAGCCACTTCAGCAACGAGGTAGGAGTTCACAGTGAAATGTATAATACATTTGGGTGGCGGCTGTATGTCCAATCACCTGCTTCATGTGTAGGGGTCGGACATTTTATAGTTGTTATGCCCAACCCTTTAGGGTGTTTCACAGTTTAGAGTCTTCGGGGTCAGCATTCAGTCACAGCGGGTTAGTAGTACCATAGAACCATTGTAGCAATCTATGGGCATCACATAGTACCATTGTAGAAATCCATGGGCATTATATAGTATCATTGTAGCAATCTATGGGCATCACATAGTACCATTGTAGCAATCCATGGGGCTCACATAGTACCATTGCAGCAATCTTTGGGCATCACATAGTACCATTGTAGCAATCTTTGGGCATCACATAGTACCATTGTAGCAATCCATGGGGCTCACATAGTACCATTACCATTGTAGCAATCCATGGGCATCATATAGTACCACTGTAGCAATCTATGGGCATCATATAGTACCATTGTAGCAATCCATGGGCATCACATAGTACCATTGTAGCAATCCATGGGCATCATATAGTACCATTGTAGCAATCTATGGGCATCATATAGTACCATTGTAGCAATCTATGGGCATCACATAGTACCATTGTAGCAATCCATGGGCATCATATAGTACCATTGTAGCAATATATGGGCATCATATAGTACCATTGTAGCAATCCATGGGCATCATATAGTACCATTGTAGCAATCTTTGGGCATCATATAGTACCATTGTAGCAATCCATGGGCATCATATAGTACCATTGTAGCAATCTATGGGCATCACATAGTACCATTGTAGCAATCTTTGGGCATCACGTAGTACCATTGTAGCAATCTATGGGCATCACATGGTACCATTGTAGCAGTCAATGGGCATCACATGGTACCATTGTAGCAATCCATGGGCATCACATGGTACCATTGTAGCAATCCATGGGCATCACATGGTACCATTGTAGCAATTTATGGGCATCACATAGTACCATTGTAGCAATCTATGGGCATCACTTAGTACCATTGTAGCAGTCAATGGGCATCACATGGTACCATTGTAGCAATCCATGGGCATCACATGGTACCATTGTAGCAATTTATGGGCATCACATAGTACCATTGTAGCAGTCAATGGGCATCACTTAGTACCATTGTAGCAATCTATGGGCATCACTTAGTACCATTGTAGCAGTCAATGGGCATCACATGGTACCATTGTAGCAGTCAAGGCATCACTTAGTACCATTGTAGCAGTCAATGGGCATCACATGGTACCATTGTAGCAGTCAATGGGCATTACAGGTGACTGTTAATTAGACTAAGAATGTCCATCACATATACAAGTCTAAGGACCGAACAAGTGGTTGTTTATAATGTGTGTCTAATATGCACTTTTGCATGAAAAGAACTGTTCGACGATGACATTACAGGAAGATACGGAGCTGCCGTCACATGACACAAACGGTGGGTCACATGACAAAGTGACTGTCAGTGATGGAAACGAAGCGGCTTCTGCTTTGGAGAAAAATGTCGCTCCACCAGTGTCGGAAAAGAGGCCAACCCCAAGGTTCCAGTTCTCCGGCATGTCAGTGAAGGTACGTGGAGAGAGACGCAGTGACAGTCTCAGTGACAGCGATGGTAACAGTGACGTGTAGTTATTGGAGTGGCCTGAATTAAGTCACTATTAGTTGAAGACACAAATTTGTCTGGAATGTGCACTGATAGATGAGTGTTGGTGAATAGTAGCTCGTGTATTGGTGTCAACCAAGACACTCCTTGTATCTGTTCTAAGGGTGGCAACTTATGGCAAACATTGTTTGTTTTTGCACATGCGTACTATGAAAAGAGAGACCTTAAGAGTCTCATCCTGTTCAAGAAATGTCTAAAAAATATCTACAAACCAGCATTCAACTAATGCTTTGTATTGTATGCATCCATGATGTATGGTATGCATTAGGTCTATGTTTGTAATACTGTACTGATGGGTGGCTATATAACTATACCATAATTAAAATATTTTGCGTATACATTTTATCTATATGATATTCAAATAACTCCTTATACACTTTTATTAACCTTATACTTAATACGTTTATTTAATTTATATAGTTTTATGTAAAGTTTCCCAGAGGATTTTACACGTTGTATTTTAAATTGATTTACACTTGATAAATTCAGATAAATTTATCTAGTGCCTAAATTTATCTAGTGCCAAATTTAATACTAGAAACTTAGACGACGATGATCAACCAACAATGACAATATTATTATCGTGATTGTTTGTCCTAGGAGCGGATTGAGTTTGGTGCTATAGTGGAGAGTCTGGGCGGGGAGACGTCAGACATAGAGTACTACGACCCTTCCTGTACTCACCTTGTTATAGGTGAGTTCCTCCTTCATACACCAGCACTATGACCCTTCCTGTACTCACCTTGTTATAGGTGAGTTCCTCCTTCAGACACCAGCACTATGACCCTTCCTGTACTCACCTTGTTATAGGTGAGTTCCTCCTTCAGACACCAGCACTATGACCCTTCCTGTACTCACCTTGTTATAGGTGAGTTCCTCCTTCAGACACCAGCACTACGACCCTTCCTGTACTCACCTTGTTATAGGTGAGTTCCTCCTTCAGACACCAGCACTATGACCCTTCCTGTACTCACCTTGTTATAGGTGAATTCCTCCTTCATGCACCAGCACTACGACCCTTCCTGTACTCACCTTGTTATAGGTGAGTTCCTCCTTCAGACACCAGCACTATGACCCTTCCTGTACTCACCTTGTTATAGGTGAGTTCCTCCTTCAGACACCAGCACTACGACCCTTCCTGTACTCACCTTGTTATTGGTGAGTTCCTCCTTCAGACACCAGCACTATGATCCTTCCTGTACTCCCCATTGTTATAGATGAGTTCTTCCTTCAGACACACAGCACTACGACCCTTCCTGTATTCACCTTGTTATAGGTGAGTTCTTCCTTCAGACACCAGCACTACGACCCTTCCTGTACTCACCTTGTTATAGGTGAGTTCTTCCTTCAGACACCAGCACTACGACCCTTCCTGTATTCACCTTGTTATAGGTGAGTTCCTCCTTCAGACACCAGCAGCATTTTGTTGGTGGTCATACATACACGCACGCATGCACGCACGCACGCACGCACGCACGCACGCACACACACACACACACACACGTGTAATATGTACAATATATTAAATCTTTATTCATCCTTGTAAGGTCGATGACATTGTCATTTGGACAGGCATTGTGTGTAAAATGTGTAAAAATGTATATGTAAGATATATTTGAATATAAGATAAAACATAATATTGGTGACAACATGTTATTGGCTAATGTTTTTGAATTGAAGTCACTCACAAAATAATTAGTCACATGGACACACGGAGTGCATCACTTCACACTGTGTTCATGTAACAAAAACATCAAGATCCATCCTCGATGTCTGTGTGTGCAGCGCCACCTGGCGGTGGGTTGTGTGTACATTATTTTTATTTAACATACAATATTGAAAAGCATTTACATTTTGACAAGTTATAAACATAGGTATATGGAGTGTGTTGACAGTCACACACAATTACTGCATGCCGCTATTACTTGGATGGGGGGTCTGCTTTACTTGTTCCCAGCTGACCAGAGTTGTGTTTTCTGCACTAGTATTGATGAGAAGAAATAAGAATGAGAAGTTCCTGGCGAGTATCTCAGCCGGCAAGTGGGTCCTGGACATGTCCTACCTGACCGCCTCTCACAAACAGGGCCACTTTGTCAAGGTAAGTGTCACAAACAGGGCCACTTTGTCAAGGTAAGTGTCACAAACAGGGCCACTGTGTCAATGTAAGTGTCACAAACAGGGCCACTGTGTCAAGGTAAGTGTCACAAACAGGGCCACTGTGTCAAGGTAAGTGTCACAAACAGGGCCACTGTGTCAAGGTAAGTGTCACAAACAGGGCCACTGTGTCAAGGTAAGTGTCACAAATAGGGCCACTGTGTCAATGTAAGTGTCACAAACAGGGCCACTGTGTCAATGTAAGTGTCACATACCAGTACATTCATGGCGCGTGTGCACACACTGTCAGTTACATATGCATATACAATCTTCAGTTCAGAAACTGTCTTGCACAAAGACACACACACACACACACACACACACACACACACACACACACACACACACACACACACACACACACACACACACACACACACACACACACACACACACACACACACACACACACACACACACACACACACACACACACACACACACACACACACACACACACACACACACACACACACACACACACACACACACACACACACACATTGTCTTAGCTTAGTATTATGACTGTTGTTTGCACTGCTAAGTGACACTTGTCCACTGTCAGGAGGAAGACCATGAGTGGGGTGGACCAGGCACTGCCATTGCTCTCTCCTACAAGCCAGCGAACATGATAAAACTGGCCAAAGCTGCCCATAGGTGGCGTATCAATCTACAGCAGAAACGACAGGTACACAGACAATTTCTGCGCCATCTTTCTCTTTCTCCCAGATACTGGACGGGGCCCTTTGCAGGGCGTTTAAAGTCCAACGAGAATTTGTGAGTCCACTACAGGTTACACATTTACCCCCTGTGTGGGGTCTTTTAATTCCCCTGGCACCAGACACCAGACAGAATGGACCACCGGCTTTTAGTGTCTCTTCTGAAAGACACAGGCAAATGTATAGTGAACGAAATTGCCTAAGTTTCGAAACAGTGGTAGGTGGGATTGAACCACCATCCCCTTGATAAATAGTCCGGTGCTCTACCGCGCGACCACTGCTCCCCACAATGGCCAGTTTGCCATGTGATTAAAACTATTGAAAATGCTGTATTTTTCTATGACATCAACTTGATTTTGTTGATATATATAGTTCGTTTGATCTGATGTTTGAGCTCATATTGTTGTAGATGATTAAACTAATTATGCAGTCGTTCCATGTTGCTCCTGGTCACATGGCTCCAAAAATGAGTACGTGGCTATAAACAGTGGTGTGTACAAATAGTCTGCACAAACACTGAGAGACGTTGAGATGCAGTTCAAGTGAACAGGTCTGGCAGAGGATGAAATATTACAAGATTTGTATAAGAACCTGTATAAGAACATCTGTTTTATATTAGTATAATTAACTTACTTTGGAGCTTTATGTCGAAGCGAGTACGACGTTTCGGTCCGTCAGCTACGGACCTTGTTCACGTACTGGTGTCACGTGTGTTGCCTCAGATTTCGGCGGGATAATTTGATTGTAGATGGCAGACAGATGGTATCCCTGATCTCTGTTCTTGGTAGAGGCTCTCTGTCTGATGTATATGGCCTCCTTCACTTTCCTCTCGTATTATTCAACTTTAATAATAATAATAATAATTAGTTAACTTCTATTGCGCCTATATCCTTAGAAACCAAGCTCAGAGGCGCATCAAAACAAAAAGGATTAATCGATCTCATAGTCGGTAAACAAATCAAGTTGTCATCAGATGATTGATGCGCCAGGGAGCTATGGTGGATAGGCCAGATTGTACAGATATGTTTTTAAATGACGACGGAATTTAGCAATATTTTCAACTGATTTCACGCTAGAAGGAAGCATATTCCATAGAGTAGGCGCACCCACAGCAAAAGCCCTGGTCCCCATATTAGTATTGACCTTTGGTACAAAGAGTAAATCAGAAGTAGATGACCGAAGTCGAATAGGTTTTCTTATAGGAGTAAGTAAAGTATGTAAATACGATGGCTGCTTAGAAGAAAGTGCCTGGTAAGTAATGGTACACATCTTAAACATTATACAATATTGGACAGGCAGCCAATGCAGAGACTTTAGAAGCGGCTTAGAAGGAGTAAAGCGTGGAGACCTAGTCACCACCCTTGCTAAGCAATTTTGAACACGTTGTAGTTTTGTGATATCCTTAATAGCAATATTATGAAAAAGTGAATTACAATAGTCTAATCTACTAGTAACTAATGCAGTTGCAATAGTCTTTGCAACAGAAACAGGCAAATATCGACGAATACGCCGCAAATCACGAATGTGGTAAAAACATGTTCGACAAATTTGAGAAATGTGTTCTCTAAAATTTTATTTATCATCAAAAATTACTCCCAAATTCCTAGTCGAAACTGCAAAGCTCCAAAGTAAAACAATATACCATTCTTGGAGCCATGAACAATAGTTTCACTAACATCTGTTATCTTCTTCATGTTCCCCCTCCCAGGAGGAGCCCGGGTGGCTGGGAGTGTTCCAGGGCTGGGTGGTGGTGCTGATGGTCGACAGGAAGAGGGAAACGAGCTTCAAGCGGCTGCTGGAGGCTGGAGGAGCTAACGTGGTCGCTGTGGGGGAGTAAGTGGTCACTGGGGGGAGTAAGTGGTCACTGGGGGGGAGTAAGTGGTCACTGGGGGGGGAGTAAGTGGTCACTGGGGGGAGTAAGTGGTCACTGTGGGGGAGTAAGTGGTCACTGGGGGGAGTAAGTGGTCACTGTGGGGGAGTAAGTGGTCACTGGGGGGAGTAAGTGGTCACTGGGGGGAGTAAGTGGTCACTGGGGGGAGTAAGTGGTCACTGTGGGGGAGTAAGTGGTCACTGGGGGGAGTAAGTGGTCACTGGGGGGAGTAAGAGGTCACTGGGGGGAGTAAGTGGTCACTGTGGGTGAGTAAGTGGTCACTGTGGGGAGTAAGTGGTCACTGTGGGGGAGTAAGTGGTCACTGGGGGGGGGGGGGGAGTAAGTGGTCACTGGGGGGAGTAAGTGGTCACTGTGGGGGAGTAAGTGGTCACTGGGGGGAGTAAGTGGTCACTGGGGGGAGTAAGTGGTCACTGGGGGGGAGTAAGTGGTCACTGTGGGGGAGTAAGTGGTCACTGGGGGGGAGTAAGTGGTCACTGGGGGGGGAGTAAGTGGTCACTGGGGGGAGTAAGTGGTCACTGGGGGGGGGAGTAAGTGGTCACTGGGGGGAGTAAGTGGTCACTGTGGGGGAGTAAGTGGTCACTGGGGGGGAGTAAGTGGTCACTGTGGGGGAGTAAGTGGTCACTGGGGGAGTAAGTGTTCACTGGGGGGAGTAAGTGGTCACTGTGGGGGAGTAAGTGGTCACTGTGAGGGAGTAAGTGGTCACTGGGGGGAGTAAGTGGTCACTGTGGGGAGTAAGTGGTCACTGTGAGGGAGTAAGTGGTCACTGTGAGGGAATAAGTGGTCACTGTGAGGGAATAAGTGGTCACTGTGAGGGAGTAAGTGGTCACTGTGGGGAATAAGTGGTCACTGTGAGGGAGTAAGTGGTCACTGTGAGGGAGTAAGTGGTCACTGTGAGGGAGTAAGTGGTCACTGTGAGGGAATAAGTGGTCACTGGGGGGAGTAAGTGGTCACTGTGAGGGAGTAAGTGGTCACTGTGAGGGAGTAAGTGGTCACTGGGGGGAGTAAGTGGTCACTGTGGGGAGTAAGTGGTCACTGTGAGGGAGTAAGTGGTCACTGTGAGGGAATAAGTGGTCACTGTGAGGGAATAAGTGGTCACTGTGAGGGAGTAAGTGGTCACTGTGGGGAATAAGTGGTCACTGTGAGGGAGTAAGTGGTCACTGTGAGGGAGTAAGTGGTCACTGTGAGGGAGTAAGTGGTCACTGTGAGGGAATAAGTGGTCACTGGGGGGAGTAAGTGGTCACTGTGAGGGAGTAAGTGGTCACTGTGAGGGAATAAGTGGTCACTGGGGGGGAGTAAGTGGTCACTGTGGGGAATAAGTGGTCACTGTGAGGGAGTAAGTGGTCACTGTGAGGGAATAAGTGGTTACTGGGGGGGAGTAAGTGGTCACTGTGGGGAATAAGTGGTCACTGTGAGGGAGTAAGTGGTCACTGTGAGGGAGTAAGTGGTCACTGGGGGGAGTAAGTGGTCACTGTGGGGAGTAAGTGGTCACTGGGGGGAGTAAGTGGTCACTGTGAGGGAGTAAGTGGTCACTGTGAGGGAGTAAGTGGTCACTGTGAGGGAGTAAGTGGTCACTGTGACACAGAAGTGTGGCGTGTGTTTGTAGTATTTGTGTGTGAGTTTTTGTGTGAGCTTTTGTGTGTGTGTCTAATAACTGTTTATATCTGTGTAATATCTGTGTTATATGTGTATGTTTATTGTGTATGTGCGAACACAAGTGTCATTATAAGGTCATGGCATCTAAGTGGTTAAGACCATTGATTGTGATGTTGTATATCATTGTTGTATGTTGTTGTACATTGTTGTATGTTGTTGTACATTGTTGTATGTTGTTGTACATTGTTGTATGTTGTAGATGTAAACCATCACTGGACAACGTTACTCATGCTTTCATAGAACTCGATAAAACAAAGCTGAAAGTGAGTATGTCAGGCTGAAGACAACAAAAAACAAATAATTCATATATTTATCTTAGGTACAAGTCTTCCATAAAGTTTGTATAACTCATCCTGGTAAACTTGGTTGGTAGTTGACCACCAGTGACCACCAGTGACCACCAGTACACTGCCTCGGGCAGATGTCCTACGCGACTGTTCGTTGAATTAATTGTCCAGCTGTATTTTGTCCTAGAAGTAGCTATCTGCAACACTCATTCTGTGGGAACCACAATGCATTGTCTACTGCGTCCCTAGCAAAGAAGCCGTTAATGGCAATCTCAGAATAACACCTTTATGACTAGCGATGTACTCGGACAATCACTTCTAGTCCTGGAACATTACAATTGACTACCACTGAACTACTGACTGGCACTGAGATCTCTGGATCAGTTTAACCTCTTAAGCCCTGAGTTTCTGAGAGTCTGAAACTCAAATATTCACATGTGTTCATATAATGAGCTTTAAAATCAAAACAGTTCATCAAAAGTGTATAAAAGTATATATTGTCTGATTCGGAAAGGTTCTGTGCACATCGTAGTCATAAAATAATTGATGTGTAACTAAGAGAAATTAATTAGCATATAATTTGCATAAGTCAACAGATCAAGATGGCCAACAGTGAAACCCGAAAAATCGGTGTTCAGGATCCAAGAGGTTAACTTGAGCTTTTTGTCAAGATGATTTGCTTGGGGGTAGTGACACAGTGACACGAGACTGACGACATGAGCAACAGTGTCATTTGGTACGTTCTGCTTTCACCAGGTGGACATCCAGGCCTTTGTTGACGCCCAGGTTCCGTATCATCACCCCGACTACGTCGCCTCGTTTCTACTGGACGATGCCCTACTGGACGATGCGGCTGTCAGCGTCATTCACTAAATCAACAGCTGGTGAGGATCTGGTGGCCAGAAATGTCACCTGCCACTACCTAGTAATTTCTCAAATGATGGGTTCACGGGGGGAGGGGGGTGCGTGATGTCTGCCAATTTGTAGAGCTCAGGGGTAGAGCTTCGGACTCTCGACTACGAGAACCCGGGTTCGAATCCTGGCTGCGGTGTTAAAACCTTGGGCAAGTTTGTTCACTCTATATTGCTCCAGTTCACTCAGCTGAATAAATGAGTACCTGGCTATAGACAGTGGTGGAGATGTGTACGAGCAGCCTTCGCGCATTAATTGTAGCATATGGCTGGATGCTTCCAAGAGAAGCCGAGATGGTGTCTGAGTGAACAGGTCTGTCAGGGAAGTAAAGTGTAAAGCGCTTTGAACAGTCCTAAAAAGACTGGATACTGCGCTATATGAGAACTGCCTTTACCAATATCAGTCTATAGAAGGGGGCTGTAGACTGTCACACTTCACACATCATCCCGTGGCCATAGTATATGTAAGACCTATACATGTATCATAACAATACACAGGAGTATATTAAAGTTCCTCATAAAAAAAATTGTCCACTGTGTGATTGATATAGGGTCACAGTGATTAAAAAACATGACGGGGGGCATTTGATAAATTCGGTAGAGAAATGCTGGTTTAGCCGTTGAATGACCAACTACGGGTCTTGTTTCCTTGGGCGGCCGCAAACCTTTTCTGATTGTGACGACACTTGGAGGGGTGCCACCTTGTGGAATCTTCTGTAACTAGTGTCAATGGATTCTTTAGTACATCTGCTGTGAGTTAGGCATATTTTGCATATGGCTATATGTTAGACAGTTTTGAATGAGCATTGTTTGAAAATATAGACTGACCCAGGGTTCATAAATGAGGCATTCTATTCAAACATACCCCGACTGAACATACTGCATTTCGTACCTTCTGTTTAGACGTTGATTAATATAATGAGTATAGTATACAAATCCTGTTAAGATAAGCACATCTTGCAGTGTTTATAAATAAAGTACACAAACATTACACACACAAATCGAGGTGTGCCCATATGTTGGTGATTTTGAGTGCATTCTTTTTGAAATTTTGTTGTACTTAACTTAAGGCTGATCAGAGAATAGACCAAGACACAAAATGAAATAAGTGTTTTATAGCACAAGTCACACTTCATGGTTTCATAGCAGTCAATGGAATTCTTTTGTGACGCTGCTGGCTGGCAGCAACCGACCAGGGATAGAAAGGTGAAATTGTAGGATTTATACATAAATTTGACACAGGCTTCAGTCTGATATGATCAAACTCACCGATATCAGTTAGTATGGTATTTATATGAGTCAACATGTCGTTGATATCAATTAGTACATTATTGATATCAAGTAGCATATTGGTAATTGATATTATTGATAGTGATTAGTCAATATATTGAAATCTGTAATTAATGCGTGAAATGTCTGTTCCCTTGTAGGTGCAACACTGAGATGTGTCTTCACTAGCGGTGTGCTGTAGTCATGCAGCAGTACATAAGATGATGTCATGTACAAAATCGATGTGTCTGCACTCTGTCGGTTGTCATGACAACACCCGATAATTCCCACGGTTGAAAAATTCACCATGTTATAAAACATGAACATTTGAATACCACAGTTACTTTTTAGGAAGATTTAAGGACGGTTATGTTTTCATTGTGTGTCTGTTGTTCATGTAAACGCACGCACGCACGCACGCACGCACGCACGCACGCACGCACGCACGCACGCATACACACACACTCTCACACACACACTTGTGACCATTTTATAAACATCCTGTAAAATGAACACTTATTATGTTTGTTTGTGTTGAACTTGTTTGTTTCAGTTGTTTGATTTATTTATATTTTGTGTACAGCATATGAACAATAAATGCTAGATGGGCCAACAATAATGATTATAAGCTGATATGCTGGTAATAGTACTAGTAGTACTGATCTTGAAGATGTGTAATAATAATTATATTACTTATTATTTTATTATTACAGTTTCATGTAAGCATCCATCATGAAATTATTTACATTCATTGCTTACTCCTGTAATAAAACCTCTCTAGCTTTAATTATCTAGTTCTGATTTACATTTTGTAGTAATGTTGTGTTTTCTGGGGCGTTACCTATTCTTTGGAATATGCCTCATAATGTTACAGGAATTGAAAAATACTGCCAAATTCCACCATCATTTCTAAACGTACCTGTATAATTTTACCTATCCACCTCACACATCAATCAGGTCTGTTCACACACAATTAGAAACTTGATTGACTCGTAGATTGACCGACCCTTTTGTACTGATGCACTTCTGAACTTGGTGTCCAAAGATTTAGTCACAATCGAAGTTATTGTACTACCAAATGAGTGTTCAGCGTAACTACTTTTGATTCAACTCCTGGCGCCACCTGGTGTATGGTAGCATATTCAGAACACGGTGACACAAAAGATGGGGTGACAGATGCATTACATTTATTCAAAAAAATTCAAAATACCTATGATCACATATTCAATATATAAACAGAATAATTGGTGACACATTCAAAACTAACTCGTGATGATACATTCAGTATACACAGTGATATATTCAGACTGACACATTCACAACACTCTGTGACATATTCCAACAATGGTGACAAAATATCACCATCCTGTGATACATTTAGACTGGTGACAAATTCAGAACACAGTGACATGTTGACAGGCAGGTGGTGCTGTCTGTGAGCAGAGAGTGTACACACAGTGTGCTCAGGTCATGTTGTCATTGTACACACACTGAGGTACATCATTAGTCAATTCGGAATTTTGGCCGGTCGTAAAGCATATTTTGTTGACCATATTAAGTGGTAACTAATCGAGATTGCAGTAAATTTGATCTATGGAAGACAGCCAAAAATAACACCCTCTAATCTATTTTAATAACACCAAAATGCCACAAGTTGTTTCATCCATTGTGTGAGTCAGATATGACATGTCAGGTCATTGTGTTATGTCATCATGACATGTCATCAAAGCTACATTTATTCTTATATCAATAGAAAAGTGCTAATTACATTAACGTTTTAAAGGGAAGATATATGGTTTTAATTTATCTAATGTCCTTAATTTGAAAGTTTCCAGTTTCAAAAAAGGTTTTATTGACAATACTGCCGGTGCAGTTAACTACAGTACATTACTACGCTGGCTGTTGTGGGCCATGAAGCTGTCTCCATCCCATTAAGTCACACTGGATAAGTTGATTTGTGCAAAACAAATCAGTGCCTGTTATTTACACATCTGCTATGAAAATATTTAATTGTGCTTACTTACAATCAACTGGCCAACTCATCCTCGCAAGCCCCGGTCAAAACTACCCATGGCCGGTCGTCTCTGTATGGCTGGGGAGTGCAGTCGAAAAATACAATTATACCAATTAAGTTCACCAGCTGGGGGAACAACACAAATACCCAGCCCAATTTGAAGACAGATACACAACTTGAGGGGATCCTAATATAATGACCCTTTCATCCATAAACACTGCAAGTACCATGAGCAGTGCACGTGGCTGAAATCACTCGTATCGTGACCCGAGACTGATAACACTCCTCTTGGCAATCTCATTGGGCGACATTAAAAGATGAATTTTTGAAAGTGATGTCCAGGGGTAGATAAGATGTAATCAGCCACAGCGCCCCCTGGTGTGCAAGGATGGGCCAGCCGGTTCCTTCCACAAAGTCCTTTACACAATCCGGCTTATACAATAACTTACCTGGGTTTGTGGATTTGTATCCATGCAATCGTTTGCTTCTGGATGACCTCTACGATTATCAAGGTCACATGAAGGAAAAGTTACATAGCATCTGTCTTGCCAAAATGTCAGTAGACATTATTTGGTCAGTACTATGCTACTAAAAATACTATGCCACAGTAAGTTTTGTGAATTAATTATAACATTTATTCAGTGTTCTGAAATATGACTTTGTCAGCCATTTCATGATGTCAGATAGGAAGTAAATCGACTAACAATAAAATCATCACCGGAGAAATTAAACATGAAGCAAAAGTGATTTATTACATTTTGGTGATTAAGTCATTAAAATGTTATATATCCTGAAAATATGACTACACTTCTACTGACAACAGACCACTTGTCATCGTGATATCAGTTATAAATTGTTATCGAATGTCTCTATATTTGCAAAAAAAATCAAGTAAAGTCACAATATAGCAGTAATGTTACCTACAAATTGTAGCAATATTTTTTTCGCAGATTTTGTAGTATTAGCACATATGTCATCAAGGCTTTGATGCACTATAGACAATGCTACACACATCCGGGTAGCTATGACCCATATTGGGGGTTGAATAAATTATACGAACGCTACACTTCTCTCTGTCATTCTTCCGTCTAAAACCTAGTATAGCTACGCTCACACGCAATATTACAGATTTTGCCCATATCCAGTACAGAAATAGTATATCTACTTCTAAATTTGACCAAAAAATCCTAGTAAATCTTGTCATTCACAACGCCGAATAAATGTTGTGTGTTTATTAACATTTTGATAAAAGCATTATGACATGCCCACCTTCAAACATCACACTAACTCAAATCACAAAACTACGCCCAATACCTTTGCAGGCTTAGCACAAATATCCTGGTGCTACCAGAGCTTGTGATTTTCCAGTATTATCATATTATCTAGTATTATTAGTAATATCAACAATAATTTAAGTGCTTTCAAATTTAACTCTGCACATGATATATTATCACATGGATCCTTTTCCAATACTATAATATATAATTTATGTACACTGCACAACCTTCTTAAGATTTATGTTAAAAACTTGAAGAACCGTGAAGATCGTGAAGAACAGAAACCAACCGTGCTCCAGTACTGGAAACCTTGCTCCATCAAAACCAAACCTTAGCTATTAGGCAATATCTTAAAAACACAACAACACCTGGTAAGAAGTATTGTGGGAGTTAAGAAAGCTGATAAGAGAACAATAGATGAACTGAGAGTGGAGGTTGGAATGAAGGAGTCTTAAGAAGAAACTGGTGATGAGTAGGTTGACATGGCCTGGTCGTGTGGAAAGACTTGGAGATGACAAACGGGCAAAGGGAGCAGATGCCCAGAAAGTTGAGGGAAAAGTAGGCGAGGAAGACCGAAATTGTGATGGGGGTTGCATGAAGAGACCCAGAAAGAGGGAGAAGGGATGCCTGTTTTACTGTAACTGGAGCTTTTACGAGTGTGGGCGGTTTTTTTTTTAGCTCCAAGGGGGTATAAAGGTCAGATTATATAAAACAGCAGTGAACAAAATTGTTTGTGTAAAAAGGCAACACATAAAGTTCCAATACATAGACTTGAGTGTGCAAAGCCAACGGTGGACTGACAAAAAAAAAAAAAAAAAAAGAGCAGGCAAAATTATCTCAGACCAAACTCACCCCGCCCATCATCTGTTCGAATTATTACCTTCAGGGAAACGCTATAGGTGCATCCGTACGAAAACAAATCGCTTTAGAAACAGTTTTTACCCGAGTGCCGTAGCAGCCTTATCAGGAGTGAAATATAGAACGTAGCTGTAAAGACCCTGGAAACTTGGCTGTTTTCGCCTCTCTGGCGGAATTGTTATTTTTCTGGTGCTGGTTGGTGTGGCTGAGCTGTACGCGTGTGGGGTGTGGGTGTACCTATTCTCAGTGGCGGATCGGTGGTGCTGAGCAACAATCTGATCTTCTCCTGAAATGTTAGCTTAACTTAATAATTGTATAAATATATATTTTTAAACAAAATTGGACGCATTCAATTGTAATTCAATTGTAATTGTAAATATAATTTTAAAATGATATTTTAGTCCTCTTATAGTGTATGTCTATTTTTAAAGGATATTTTTTTAATTATTTATTTATTTATTTTAGTAACTAATTTACACCACAATTATTGTTAAATAGATAATCTATTATTTTAATGTTGTCTTTAGTTATTTACTATATTAAAATATTTTTTTTTATATTAAAATATTTTTTTATTTTATTTTAAAGAACATGTATATTTTATATCTATATTTTATATTTGTTTGCCGTGTTCTATTTTACTGTATATTTAGGCACTATGTAAGTCAACGCCAGACTACATTCCAATTTATCATGTAACTTTTACACGTTGAATATGGCAATAAAGCTTTATTACATTGAAGTTCAGCCTCCTTGGAAGCAGATTTATGGAGTTGGTACTTCGCTACATAAAATTTGAAAGTAAAAATGATTAGAGTTGTATATGTAACAAAAGAATCACCATAATGATGGTATGTACTTCGACAGACGTTTTGGCCACTAAACATTGACAACACCACTAAGCATTGTCAATAGTGAGCATATGATATCTGGATACAATAATAAATAATGTATTGTACATGTTTGGACAGCAAATCCAATTGTTAGGACATGTACAAATACGTACAGTCATTATAGTACATAATATAAAATGTCTATCCATCGACCTTCTCCACGTCTTCATTCTGCGACCTCAATGTCCTGGTGTATTGTTTCCGGGGTGACCCCATGTCGGGCAGGTGACCTTGACCTCTCAAATGACAAGACATGACCACGTCTCCATCACACGATTTCATTTCATGAGTAGTGGAAGTAACGTTCCTTTCACTTTCACTTTCATTCCGTTTATCATCATTATTGTCGATCGTTCGAAATCTCAGTGGACGCTTTCTGCGTGTCTTGATCACATGATCTCCATCCCCAGTGACACCTAGTGGCCGTTCCAACACCACAGTACAGCTGTCAACATCTTGCACTGACGCGTGCTTCGGTTTCTTACTTCCTGTCATGTGACTTGCGCCATCACTTGTTCCGTTGGTTGTGCGTTCTTTCGACTGCGCATCAATGCACGTGCTGCCCTCTGGAGGGTCATATATGTCGATCGCATTCGCAAATAATTCTCGAACAAGCTCATTCAGATCATGATCTGCTGGGAAAATATCTTCAGCAGATGTAGTTGGTTTATCACCCGTGATCGGAGGTGACAGCGAAGATAATCCTGCAAAGGAGAATTTTTATAATTTATCGTAACATTTGAAGAATCATTATCTGTAATTTCCTTCACAAAACCAAGACACTTAGGGTAAACTATCAATACATATATTTTAATGAACAATGATTTAAAAAAAGATACCTATCCTTTTAATTGTGTCATTTTATTAATGCCATTTCTCTTAAAATGGTCAGTGAAACATGTAGGAAAATGAAAAATAGTAATTCTTTTAAACAAATTGTGGTTCACTGGTATGACTTGGATACACTTTCTACTATGTACACTAATTATCAAAGTGGGAAGAGGCAATTGTGTGGTTCTACGTATTAAAAAATCTAACCAGTAGCTTCTATAATTTACCAGAAAAAATGATGAAGTCATTTATTTCCTGTTATCAGCTGGTTATGCCACGTTTAGTAATGACCAACAGGGAACTGTATAATGTTTGTAGCGCTTGAAGAAATATTATCTGTTTCCATCACAAAATCAAGACACTTAGTGTAAACTACCAATACATAAATTTTAATGGACAATGATTTTTTTTATTTGATCGTGTCATTTTATTAATGCCTTTTCTCTTAAAATGTTCATTCGAACATGTAAGAAAATGAAAAATAATAATACTTTTAAACAAATTGTGGTTCACTGAAGCGACTTGAATACAATTTCTACTATGTACACTAATTATCAAAAGGGGAAGAGGCAATTGTTTGGGTCTATGCAGGGTCTAAGTGTTTAAAAATCTAACCATTAGCAACTATAATTTACCAGAAAAAATGTTATTGAAGTAAATTTATTTCATGTTATCAGCTGGGTAAGCCATGGTCAGTAACGACCAACTGTACAGTGGGATATGTGGTCACCAAAATAAGAAGAAAATGACTGACATTTGCTGGACGTTGCGAGAGAAAGACAAAATGGCATCTACGATGATCTTGCATCAACATGCTCATGGAAAGACCCAGAGAGGAAGACCAACAGCAACATACTTAAACTGACAGGTATGTCGATCTACAGACGGAAGACCTAAAGTCGGCAATGGTAGACCGAGGGACAGTGAGAAGGACAGACGAAGCCACAAATATCCACATTCCGTATTTTATATTTTTATGACGAACGCTGCAAAATGAATTTCCCGGTCCGGAACAATAAAGTTTTATTGTATTGTATAATATCCAGTGGCTGACACGAATGAGTGCGTGAGTGATACTTTGTACACATGGTAGAGTAATCTTACCTGGATCATCATGTGGTGGGGTAGTGTTCGTAGTATCCCCGAACTGTAACCCTGGCTGGGTTGTCGTACCAGTCAGTTTAGCTACTTCCAGTTTCCGAAGCCCGTAGTTGTTTATATTTGGAACGATCTTCTTCCTGCAGTGGTCCTTCATTGATTGCCAGGTGTGAGGAGTCACCTGAATCAGATCACACAGACGTGTTGATTACAACTGTAATTAATTACGCTGACACATGTAAAGAGTCACCTGAATAAGATCACACGGACGAGTTGATTACAACAGTAATTAATTACACTGACACATGTAAAGAGTCACCCGAATCAGATCAAATGGACGTGTTGATTACAACTGTAATTAATTACACTGA
This sequence comes from Oasisia sp. SBJ-2009, assembly GCA_964017155.1. Taxonomy (NCBI): domain Eukaryota; kingdom Metazoa; phylum Annelida; class Polychaeta; order Sabellida; family Siboglinidae; genus Oasisia; species Oasisia sp. SBJ-2009. The sequence goes on along the minus strand of OZ024857.1, from coordinate 927,070 downwards.
CACATGTAAATGCTACTACCTCATTATCTGCCTGGATTGGATTACACGTAAGACGTAACTAATCACAAAACACTGACAATGTTATATTCAGAGCCATAATTGGTTAGAAATATAATTACGACTTTCCCCAAAACAGCTTCACACTATATGTTATTAAATAATGAGATAATTACACGATAATGTAAATAATTGATACCGTCAATTTTTTTATATAACTGTTTAGCACTGTTTCAACTGATAGCATTATGAGACGTGGGACTCGGTGCCCAAAGATTCCTATTACATGTACAGGCTGTAGTGTCAATTTATACAGCAGCATCTTGATACATGCTGACGACCAAATCACTCTCACCAAATAGCTTTTGTAGCAATGCTGCAAATAACACGACAAATATCCATAATTTCATACATAAATATCCACCACTGTCTTTAGTCAGTACCTATTCATAAACCAGAGTGAACTAGAGCAACGTAGAGGTAACAAACTTAAAAAAAATTCTAAATGGCAGCAAGGGAAATAAATTCAGGAATTTCTCAATCAAGAACTTTCGGCGCCGCATTTCATTGTTGTTATTTTATGCATTATTAAAATCCTGCATAAAGCCCTGATCCACAGTGGATCGTGCAGCTGTAGATGATCCTAGTGAACATGAGGCTCATAGCCAGACACTAGTGGTGATTTTGAAGGCCTGCAGAGAACTGGCACAGAGGGTTATTTCCAGTGTCGTGCTTACATTTTTCCGGCGTTATAAACGTTCCGATTGACGTTTCTGTGCATGCGCAATAAATGTAAAATCATAAATGTCCAGCGAAACGACAAAGCATCTGTGGCATAAATAACACAGGTTATTTGTTAGGATGTATATAACCTCTCAGCGAAGTTATATGTCGCAAATTAACACGACGCAAACAAGTTTTGAGGCATATTTTGATAGCAAGCGTAAATCACGTGACTGTAGTGTGCCACAATCCGTAAGTAATATTTTATTGCATTGAACGACATTTTAAGAAACTCTTCACAGAAAGTATCACATAACAAACAGTGTTATTTATACCAAAAATGCTTTGTCGTTTCGCTGGACATTGATGATTTTACATTTATTGCGAATGCGCAGAAACGTCAATCATAACGTTTTTAACGATCGGAAAAATGTAAGTGCGACACCGGGACCTGATTCCACAATCGTATCGCGGAAGGGAAGAAGGAATGCCTCTAGGGGTCAGTGCGGGAGAAGGGCACTTGGAGCACCCAGGGTGCCCTCTGGTCGCTCCGGAGGCTGCCACATGGGTGGAGCATCGACCAAGCAGCACATGATTGAGCACAAAGGCTCAGGGGTAGAGCTTCGGACTCTAGACTACTAGAACCTGGGTTCGAATCCTGTGCTGCGATGTTAAAACGTTGGGCAAGTTTGTTCACTCTACATTGCTCCAGTTCACTCAGCTGTATAAATGAGTACCTGGCTATAGACAGTGGTGGATATGTGTACGAGCAGCCTTCACGCATTAATTGCAGCATATGGCTGGATGCTTCCCAGAGAAGCCGAAATGGTGCCTGAGTGAACAGGTCTGTCAGGGAAGTAAAGTATAAAGCAATTTGAACGGTCCTGAGGACTGGATACTGCGCTATATAAGAACTTGCCTTTACTTTTGTCATGTTTGTTAATTTTGTACATAAACCAAATTCACCTGAAACATCTCCATCTCATGCCACACCGTGTTGCCTTTCATGCGTGTGTAGTGGCTGTCTTCCAGAAGGTACTTTATAATGGCCATGTCGTGACACTGTAGATACTTCTTTCGTCTGAAGCAGGACAGTATATGACCAGTCTTAATGAAATCAGTCAGATGTCATGAAAACCACTTTTTTATAAATGTACTTTTTTATTGAAAAAATTACGAATCCAAATTTTTTGAGATTTTCCCTGAATCTCAAATCTTGTTAGTATTCATTTTATCAGTTGTCACCATTTGTACTGTTTTTAGTCTGTTTTATGTATTTTTGTGTCATGTTTGAAGAGTAACACATGTTTGTCAAGCCATAACTTCACTTGCTATTAATGTGACTTCTTACATGATACATCATGTGAAAGCTGAGATTCTTTCCACTGGTAATAATAAGTATTGAACATTTCTGACATCAGTGACATGTGATTCCTTTTGTTAAGTTGGGTCGCATAGACACATTACTGAGCTGGAGGTGACCAGAAGCAAGTTTTTATTGGGATTGACTAGAAAACGATACTATGCTGAATGACAGAATTATGTCGGTTGTTGAGAAGAAGACTACGATATGTAAGAGTAGCCAATTAAAATTAAATTTGATATACAACTGGAAGCCAATGCAACTGCTTAAATAGCAGTAGTGATGATGAGAAACATGAAGCCTTAAATGATGCACATGCTAAACAATTTGGAGTTAAGATAACTCTTTTTCGGTTATAATAACAACACAATTTTTATATAGCGCTAATTCCCGCATGGCGGATCGATGCGCTGCACAAGAAATATACTAAATATATATTAATAAATAGAAATGTAAATTATATAAATTAATATAAATCATATTAATACATTTTTGGTTTTAAGATGTACTAGTAAACCTTTGTATGTAAATTATACATTAATTTAAAATAAATTAAACACTGCTTTTAAGATGTATAGTACTAAAACTTGGTATGTAAATTATATAAATTAATATAAAACTAAAACCTTTACTAAAACTGTGTATGCAAATATATATATATATATATATATAAATCTATAAATTAATCTAAAACATAAACACTGATTAAAATGTGAATGATACTAAAAAGAAATTCTAAAGCAATGGCCATCATTTCAAAACAAGTTGAATTAATTGAAATGTCTAATAAAAAGTCTATAAACATTTTCTAAACATAGCAATGTTTATGACAATTGCTTGAATATTGTATTGCATTACCACCGGTATTGACGATACTGAAGAAAAACGACGAACACTGCCTAAACAATGAACTGTAAATTTTGACAATTTTACAAAGAACTTTAATATAATAAGATAAGATAGCCATATTGCCATGTGTTGTTACAATAAAACATTGAAATGTGTAATATTGGTCATCGTATCACTACACTCACATGGCAATACATTCACATGCACCAAATGACAATGATAAAATATACTAGTACTTTGAATAAAATAAATAAATATATAAGAACAATCACATAAAAAGGTCCAAATAATTTCTTTTCCTATATAACATTGATAAATATTATTGATACGATCTAGTAGAAATATATTAGCTGAAAATGTAAAATATGAAATAAAATAATATATAATACATTATGATAAAATATACACACTAAAAACTCATCGGAAAGTGGAATATGTGTTTGCGGGGGGTGGGAGAAAAACACTTCTGTTTTGACAGGGCTGGAACGGCTAAGAAGAAAAGGCTAGTACTAAACTTTAAGATATTTTTACACAAGTTGTTTAAGTGTCCAATATATAGTAATACATTAACACATGCACACCATAAAAGAACCAATTAATTTTCTGTACATTTGTTTGTAAATTCAATGTATGGACGATTGGTCATTTTGTGTATAAATTATACAAAACAAACCAGACTTCCACAACTGTAAAATAATTTCAAAGTAGAAATAAGATACTTCACACCTATTTAACATCAATTATAATTATTTTGTTTTTCAAGTCCTTAAACAAGCTACCAAACAAGAGAACTTACTTGATGCTGTCAGGCTTCAGTTTACTTGACAATATGCCACCACCTCGCTGAAAGCAAAACAATCATATACTGGTAGGTGTAATAGTAAGCCACATGTATTGATACTTTGGTCATGTGTGATGTTTCAGTAGTTCTAACTGTTTCCAGCACTCGGCAGGGTTCTGATATCTAACTAGTCTATATATAGTTGCGGCTACAACATTATCATTTTATGAGGTTTCCAGGGCTTTATGCAGGATCAAAGTATTGCCAGTCACACATGTTTTTATGGACACATGGATGTTAACTGTTAAGCCAGTTTACAAACATTAAAATGTGTCTGATGACCTGAAATTGACAACAAACACACACGTGACTCCATTTACACTCACTTCTAAGGCATAACTGACAATATCTATGCTTTTGGAAGACCTTTTTTGCTCCTTCATTTTTTACCCATCCACCACCCGTCAACCCATATTTCTACCCATCCACAATACTTTTACCCGTCCAAATGACGGGTGGACAGATCTCTACATAAAGCTATGGAGGTTTCACTGAACTAGTCTGTCTTTTTTCACATACGCCAAGCTAACCTTTCCATGGCAATGCTGTCACTAAGGATGGTCAGTACTGATCACTGCCAGGGTGCTTGTCATCATCTTTGGTTCTTTTACGTCCCAAATTGAGATGGGTTGCCGTTAACATGATTCTATGATTCATGAGGGATACATAGTCCCAATGTTGAGAGCCAGGTTGTAACACTAAATATACCATGACTGCCATGAGCGGGTATTGAACCCAGGCTGCCAGCATGCCAAGCAGATGTGCTAACAATCACACTAACCGCGCCTCTAAAACAATCGGCATATTTGATGGTAGTGGATTACTGGAAGACGAAAAGGATCTTATGGTATGGGCTCAACATTGGTACTGGCTCAAAATGCATTTTTTAAGCTGTAGGGCCAGTTTAGGCATAGTTCTCAGTCATGTGACCAAAACAGCCCTGCCTCTCAACAGCAGTCAAGATGTGTGACAGTGTCATTAGTAGCCACCATTGTTTAGACAGATTTCCTTCCATGCTTGTAAATTCACTTTGGCCAGTACATCAAAGAAGAAAGCTAAGTAGGCGGAACCTTTAGATTGTATTACTAGCAGTCAGTATCATGATAAATTATGTCTGACATAGTGAATAAACACTGTGTTTATTCTCAGAGTGCGTACATATAGAATTATCTGAAATGATTCAAGTCCCTAGGATCCTACAACCAAATTCATCTGTGGTTTGGTGTTGTGAAAGAGAAAGTTGTGACAGCCAGGGTAAGTGTCAAATTTAATTGTCTAGACATGAGTCTAGCCTCCCTCTGATCAGGGCTTTATGCAGGATAAAATTATTGCTAGTCACATGTTTTGTTGGACACGTGGATGCTAACTGTTAAGCTAGTTTACAAACTTTCAAATTGTGCCCGATGACCTGAAATGGGCTACAAACACACATTTACACTCACTTTCAAGGCATAACTAACAATATCTATGGTTTTGGAAGACCTTTTTTTTGCTCCTTCATTTTCTTACCCGTCCACAACCCGTCTTCCATATTTCTACCCGTCCATATTCGATTTTACCCGTCCAAATGATGGGTGGATGGGTCTCTAGATAAAGCTATGCCTGTGATACAGTTTCAAGTAGTTGTCCATGGAAAATGTATTGGGTTTTAGTGATAGTTTTATTTCTTGTTACAGGGATGACATGGCACTTTTCAAGATTAAAGCTCATTTTCCATTTTTTGGCCCACTTATCGAGTGTGTTAAGGTCTTCCTGGAGTGCAGCTGCGTTTATCTTAGGCTTAAGAGCTATATACATTATGGTGTCATCAGCAGAGTCTAACTGTGGAAGTAACATTGTCTATAATGTTGTTAATGTAAAAAAAGGAATAGGCAGGGACCAAGTACAGATCCTTGAGGGACTCCTGATGTTACATGGACTTCAGAGGAGGCCTCGCCCTCTATTAGTAAGTACTCTTTGGGATCTGTCGGTTAAAAACGCTTTAACCCAGGAATATGTTTTGCCTTGGATGACATAGTGATGGAGTTTGTCAATTAGTTTGGTATGGCTGACCTTATCAAATGCTTTAGAAAAGTCCATCACTATGACATCCGTTTGTGCGCCAGATTGCATATTGGTGACTAGGTCGTTAGTGAACTGGATAAGTTGTGTCTCACATGACACACGAGATCGAAAGCCATGTTGAAGATCACAAAGAATGTTGTGTGACTGTGCATGTTTCATTATGTTACAAACCAAGACATGTTCCATTAATTTGGATGTTATACATGTCAAGGAGATGGGTCTGTAATTTGAAGCGAGGTATTTTTGGCCAAGTTTGAAGATAGGTGAGACATTTGCTTTTAACCAGTCTTTGGGGACTTCTCCTGTTTCATATGATTTACGAAAGATTAAGGTAAGTGATGGCGCAATTTCAACAGCTAACTCTTTTAGAATTCTTGGGTGGATGTCATCTGGTCCTTGGGCTTTATAGGGTTTCAGATTTTGCAGGAGTTTTAGTATACCAGTTTCTGTAATATCTATGTCTGGCATTTCTGGTAGAGTTGAATTGTATCTAGATTGGTTTCTTGAGGAGATTGGTCATCTGTAAAGACTGACTGAAACTGTTGATTGAGTATCTCTGCTTTGGCTTTGGGGTTTGGCATTCATAGAAATAGAGGCGCCACCTAACGGATGGTGTCGCTTGTTTTTTTTTTCGATTAACCAGACTCCGTGAGGTGGCAGCACCTTTTAGCCGCACGCCATCTTCTCGGCGTAGTTACGCAGCCGACCGACAGTTAATTAAAAGAGCAGACATGCCACATGATACGGATTACCCGTATCCGATACGGATTTTGGCCGTTTTTTAAGTGATACGGCCGTACTCCGTTTTGATACGGATTTTAACTAAATTTATGGAGAAATTCCTTTTAACCACATTATGCCTTGTATGCGTCACAAAACTATATTGCATAATGGAATAATCGTTTACTGTTAGTGACAAAGTAAATCGATTCGAAACGAACAAACTATTCTGAAAACTGCGGCAGGTGGTTTAACGGGTGGGAACGGGGCGCGTGGCAGGCGCGTGACGATTATAACAAGCAGTACAGGAAATGGAGCTCGACGCCGAGTTCAATGAAATCGCCTGCATTTCTGATTTCAAAATGTTGACGGTTGCCAGTGAAACTTCGATATACGCGCGAACTGCTGAAATAAATTTTCATTATTTGATGACACTGTCTGTTTTGCGGTACGCAGTTTAAACGTGCCGAAATGAAGTAAAACTTCGGTAATCTACCAGTTAACTGTCCCCAATAGGGCGCGTAAGTGTGTCACGATACACGGCGAGACTCCGCGCGATTGGCGCTGATTTGGGGACTGGTCATTAGACTAATATTCGATGGATGACAGTTGTAACTTCCGACTGATGAATATTAGGAAAATCAGAACATAAATATCTTGTGTTATACCTTTCTTATCTTAAATGTCCGATTTAATATTGAGTTTACCACAGTATCATAGACATAGCGATTTATGTAGTGCAGATAATAGACACTCCCCATAAATGTTAGTCGTATGTGTTTTTTAACGGATTTTGCATTTTACATATAACATAGCTGTACGTTGTGGTTTCGATAAGCACTTATATCTGACAAATTGTCTAAATGCACATAATCATAACACATGTATACGTTTGGTCTAAACAGGTTGTACTGTGCGAAAAATGGCACTTTTCAACATTAGTCAAGATCGCCAAATGCAAGTACTTGCCGATGTTGCCATGGCAACCACCATTATAATCGATTAAAATTCATGATTTCCGTGATCATTGTCACCGGCTAAGTGTTCCACTGCTTTTGCTTGTAATAATCTTTCGGACTGTATAACTGAAATTGTTAGACTGGAACAATTCGATTATTATAACCAAAAACAAAACGAAGTCCTATACTTTAACATGGAGAATATGGACCTTCTGCCCCCAACTGCCCCCAGCCTTGTTTTCGCGCGCGAGACTTACACGCCCTATAATCGAAAACAGGGTGGAAAAAACGTTTTGAAAAGGCGTTAATAACTTACGCCAGATAACTGGAAGATTTGTTTAATGATACGGATTGATACGGATTCTTACCAAATTTTATGTCAAAAATACGGATTGCCATCTCAAAAATGTGGCAAGTGTGAAAGAGACGTTCTCAGCTCGGGAACACTGCAATGCATGTTTACAATTGTCTTTTTTAAATTGCCATTCAATAACACTGAACGGTACAAATAATTAAAAATATCATTCAAATACTATTCAGATACCATTGAAACACCCGTGGCTATAATACCCCCCTAGGACCATTCAAATTGTTCAATGGTATTTGAATGATATTTTTGTCAGGGTGGCCAGTTGCAACGCGTTTAGCTTTTTATAATCCAAGATGGCCGCCACACGGCAGCAATCTAGATTTCCTCATGATGTATATGCTAAGAACAGTAGGATGATGATGTCGACGCTATATGTGTACGCTTTAGGCGGCGGCGAATACGAATCGGAAGATTTTAAGGTTTCGCGGCCATCGTAGTGATGGAATTCCAAGGTGGCTATAAAAATGCCGTCTTGGTACTATCGAATACAGTGGTTACAAGTTCAACTGCAGTTGCAATGAACACGTGTAGATGGTATATTCTTGCTGTATTCTGGGTACTATCGAATACACTGGTTACAAGTTCAACTGCAACTGCAACGAACACGTGTAGATGGTATATTCTTGTTGTCATGCGTATAATAGATACATATCATTTCACTGATTCGTGCGGGGTCATGTTCTGCTCTCGCATGTACGGACTACGGCATTGGATGCAGGTGTCTTTCGTCTGGAGGCTACATTGAAGAAGAAAATTAGGCCTCCAATCATCCACGAGCAAATGAGCGCTATCTCAGTGTCAACGCACCTCCGTTTTCTACGGAGAATTCATCGTGCTACATACGAACTTACTTTACTGCGTTTACTCCGTTAAGGCCGTACCAGCGTACACAATACCATGCTGTGCACGAACTTACATAACTGCGTTAACTCCGTCAAGGCCGTGTTAGCGAACATAATACCATGTTATGCCCGAACTTACATAACTGTGTTAACTCCGTGTCAGCGAACAAATACCATGCTATGCACGAATTTGCTTTCTGCGTTGAACATTTCAGCGGATAAGTGCCACGTTATTTATACGTATGCATGTATGTGGGCATATATGTATGTATGTGTGTGTGTGTGTGTGTGTGTGTGTGTGTGTGTGTGTGTGTGTGTGTGTGTGTGTGTGTGTATGTATGTATGTATGTATGTATGTATGTATTTGTATGAATGTATGTATGTGTGTATGTGTGTATATATGTATGTATGTATGTATGTATGTATGTATGTATGTATGTATGTATGTATGTATGTATGTATGCATGCATGCATGCATGCATGCATGCATGCATGCATGCATGCATGCATGCATGTATGGCTTTTGTATGCATGCATGCATGCATGTATGTAGGAATAAAAAACGCAAGTAACTTTATGTCCACAGATTTACGTTGTAATCAATATCCGATGAGGTACAAGTAAAATATTTATTTCTCCTTACCCTGCTACGGAAGTGTAACTAACAACTACTACTCAATGTAACTGATGCATCTATAGAGTTGATTTACTAAACACGACGCGCGTTGATATCTCAACATTTCAAATACCAGAGCTTTTTTATAGTGCTTTTACCACATTACGAACGAGTTACGAACACATTAAGAACTATCCATTACGGTTGCGTCACATCTCTCGAAGTGTCGTTGGTGGATGGCTTGAGTCACACACTGCAACGTTGTTTCGACTATCTACCAAGGTAACTGTTGTGTAGACATCACAGCGAACAGATCGACAACAAACTGGTCTGTTCTGCTTCTTCAGTGTCTTTGTCGTAACTCCGTATACTTTTTATGCATATCATTATCGTCATCACCACCATAATACTCATCGTATTCGTGGTCGTGATCATTATCCTCATCGTCATCATCGTTATAGTATCATCATCGTCATCGTCATCGTCATCGTCATCAACTTCGTCGTCGTCGTCGTCGTCGTCGTCGTGTATATATATTTTCTATTGTAATTTTCCATAATTCACGATTCGTTGATCATGGCATCTATGTTCCTAGTAATACATCCCATTCTTTTTATGATTGGGGGGAATGTAGTGCGGAGCACACATGGTAATAGTCCGGATGGATATACGCTACACAATACACATGCAATACACATACACTAGATGGAACACTGCTTGATTGATAACATTTTATTCCGCGGCACCAAATAGTTCCTGCAGTAATGACAGAACAGACCAATGAGACCATTAAATTAAATCTCAGTTATACTTCCGCGCTCATGAGATAAGACAATAATAATTATACAAAATGCACGTAAATGTTTGCACGTGATTAGAGTATCGTATGAGAAGCCTTTCCTGTTGAAATATGCAACATGTATGTATATATATATATATATGTAAAAAATTATGTATATATATATATATATATGTGTGTGTATGTTAATTGTTGAGTAGTTACCTTTCAGAATAGTTATGATGTTTCTATATGTAACTATGTTAATTGTTGAGTATTCACCTTTCATAATATTTATGGTGTTCCTATTGATAAAAATGCGTTATTGTAACGAAACTCTTGAGTTGAAGTGATGCACTTGATGTTCATGCCAAATCACTGGGATTGCAGTATTCAGTGATCACAGCATCTCAGGACTGTAGCACTGAACTGGTTCATAAGCAAATGTCTATATTGTTTATGTCATGACACTGTGACACATCAACTACCAACCAAGGGGACACACATTGTGGCTAGGACATTGTAATTACCAGTCTGCCGATTTGCTCCTCTTTTGATTTTTTCTTCTCCGCAGGTGTCCGAGGAGACCGACTTCCTATTGGCAACAGGTAAGAAGATAGTTGAAACAGGGGAAGTAGCAGTGTGTGTGTGTCTTTGTGTGTGCAAATGTGTGTGTGTATGTGTGTGTGTGGAGGGTGTGTGCGTGCATGTGTGTGTGTGTGTATGTGTGTGTGGGGGGGGTGTGTGTGTGTGCATGTGCATTTGCATGTGTGCAGATGTGTGTGTATGTGTGTGTGCATGTGTGTGTGCATGCGTGCGTGCGTGTGTGTGACTTCATGTGAGCATGCGCATGTCCTTGATTGGTATTTTAGGACTACAACTAGCATTTTAAAGTGAATTTGCAAAATTGCAACCTGCATTTTGTAGTTTACATCACACCCACATCTAGGTGTGATACAATCCTAAGTAAGTAATATTTCTATATTACCATTTATAAACTATTTGCTTCCAATACTTAACATTCGAAGCTGCTGCTCTTAAACAAAACAATTAGTGTTGTATATGTAACAAAAGAATCACCATAATGATGGTATGTACTTCGACAGACGTTTTGGCCACTAAACATTGACAACACCACTAAGCATTGTCAATAGTGAGCATATAATATCTGGATACAATAATAAATAATGTATTGTACATGTTTGGACAGCAAATCCAATTGTTAGGACATGTACAAATACGTACAGTCATTATAGTACATAATATAAAATGTCTATCCATCGACCTTCTCCACGTCTTCATTCTGCGACCTCAATGTCCTTGTGTCTTGTTTCCGGGGTGACCCCATGTCGGGCAGGTGACCTTGACCTCTCAAATGACAAGACATGACCACGTCTCCATCACACGATTTCATTTCATGAGTAGTGGAAGTGACGTTCCTTTCACTTTCACTTTCATTCCATTTATCATCATTATTGTCGATCGTTCGAAATCTCATTGGACGCTTTCTGCGTGTCTTGATCACATGATCTCCATCCCCAGTGACACCTAGTGGCCGTTCCAACACCACAGTACAGCTGTCAACATATTGCACTGACGCGTGCTTCGGTTTCTTACTTCCTGTCATGTGACTTGCGCCATCACTTGTTCCGGTGGTTGTGCGTTCTTTCGACTGCGCATCAATGCATGTGCTGCCCTCTGGAGGGCCAGATATGTCGATCGCATTCGCAAATAATTCTAGATCAAACTCATCCAGATCATGATCTGTTGGGATATTACCTTCAGCAGACGTAGTTGGTTTATCACCCGTGATCCGAGGTGACAGCGAAGATAATCCTGCAAAGATAATTTTTATAATTTATCGTAACATTTGAAGAATCATTATCTGTAATTTCCTTCACAAAACCAAGACACTTAGTGTAAACTATCAATACATATATTTGAATGAACAATGATTTAAAAAAAGATACCTATCCTTTTAATTGTGTCATTTTATTAATGCCATTTCTCTTAAAATGGTCAGTGAAACATGTAGGAAAATGAAAAATAGTAATTCCTTTAAACAAATTGTGGTTCACTGGTATGACTTGGATACACTTTCTACTATGTACACTAATTATCAAAATGGGAAGAGGCAATTGTGTGGTTCTACGTATTTAAAAATCTAACCAGTAGCTACTATAATTTACCAGAAACAATGTTGAAGTTAATTTATTTCCTGTTATCAGCTGGTTATGCCACGTTCAGTAATGACCAACAGGGAACTGTATAATGTTTGTAGCGCTTGAAGAAATATTATCTGTTTCCATCACAAAATCAAGACACTTAGTGTAAACTACCAATACATAAATTTTAATGGACAATGATTTTTTTTATTTGATCGTGTCATTTTATTAATGCCTTTTCTCTTAAAATGTTCATTCGAACATGTAAGAAAATGAAAAATAATAATACTTTTAAACAAATTGTGGTTCACTGAAGCGACTTGAATACAATTTCTACTATGTACACTAATTATCAAAAGGGGAAGAGGCAATTGTTTGGGTCTATGCAGGGTCTAAGTGTTTAAAAATCTAACCATTAGCAACTATAATTTACCAAACAAAATGTTATTGAAGTCAATTTATTTCATGTTATCAGCTGGTTAAGCCATGGTCAGTAACTACCAACTGTACAGTTGAATATGTGGTCACCGAAATAAGAAGACATTTGCTGGACGTTGCGAGAGAAAGACAAAATGGCATCTAGGATGATCTTGAAACAACATGCTCATGGAAAGACCCAGAGAGGAAGACCAACAGCAACATACTTAAACTGACAGGTATGTCGATCTACAGACGGAAGACCTAAAGTCGGCAATGGTAGACCGAGGGACAGTGAGAAGGACAGACGAAGCCACAAATATCCACATTCTATATTTTATATTTTTATGATGACGAACGCTGCAAAATGAATTTCCCGGTCCGGAACAATAAAGTTTTATTGTATTGTATTGTATTGTATTGCATAATATCCGACCCCAGTGGCTGACACGAGTGAGTGCGTGAGTGATACTTTGTACACACGGTAGAGTAATCTTACCTGGATCATCTTGTGGTGGGGTAGTGTTCGTAGTATCCCGGAACTGTAACCCTGGCTGGGTTGTCGTACCAGTCAGTTTAGCTACTTCCAGTTTCCGAAGCCCGTAGTTGTTTATATTTGGAACGATCTTCTTCCTGCAGTGGTCCTTCATTGATTGCCAGGTGTGAGGAGTCACCTGAATCAGATCACACAGACGTGTTGATTACAACTGTAATTAATTACGCTGACACATGTAAAGAGTCACCTGAATAAGATCACACGGCGAGTTGATTACAACTGTAATTAATTACACTGATACATGTAAAGAGTCACCCGAATCAGATCAAATGGACGTGTTGATTACAACTGTAATTAATTACACTGACACATGTAAATGCTACTACCTCATTATCTGCCTGGATTGGATTACACGTAACTAATCACAAAACACTGACAATGTTATATTCAGAGCCATAATTGGTTAGAAACATAATTACGACTTTCCCCAAAACAGCTTCACACTAAATGTTATTAAATAATTAGATAATTACACGATAATGTAAATAATTGATACCTTCAATTTTTTTATATAACTGTTTAGCACTGTTTCAACTGATAGCATTATGAGACGTGGGACTCGGTGCCCAAAAATTCCTATTACATGTACAGGCTGTAGTGTCAATTTATACAGCAGCATCTTGATACATGCTGACGACCAAATCACTCTCACCAAATAGCTTTTGTAGCAATGCTGCAAATAACACACGACAAATATCCATAATTTCATACATAAATATCCACCACTGTCTTTAGTCAGTACCTATTCATAAACCAGAGTGAACTAGAGCAACGTAGAGGTAACAAACTTACAACAAATTCAAAATGGCAGCAAGGGGAATAAATTCAGGAATTTCTCAATCAAGAACTTTCGACGTCGCATTTCATTGTTGTTATTTTATGCATTATTAAAATCCTGCATAAAGCCCTGATCCACAGTGGATCGTGCAGCTGTAGATGATCCTAGTGAACATGAGGCTCATAGCCAGACACTAGTGGTGATTTTGAAGGCCTGCAGAGAACTAGCACAGAGGGTTATTTCCAGTGTCGTGCTTACATTTTTCCGGCGTTATAAACGTTCCGATTGACGTTTCTGTGCATGCGCAATAAATGTAAAATCATAAATGTCCAGCGAAACGACAAAGCATCTGTGGCATAAATAACACAGGTTATTTGTTAGGATGTATATAACCTCTCAGCGAAGTTATATGTCGCAAATTAACACGACGCAAACAAGTTTTGAGGCATATTTTGATAGCAAGCGTAAATCACGTGACTGTAGTGTGCCACAATCCGTAAGTAATATTTTATTGCCTTGAACGACATTTTAAGAAACTCTTCACAGAAAGTATCACATAACAAACAGTGTTATTTATACCAAAAATGCTTTGTCGTTTCGCTGGACATTGATGATTTTACATTTATTGCGAATGCGCAGAAACGTCAATCATAACGTTTTTTTAACGATCGGAAAAATGTAAGTGCGACACCGGGACCTGATTCCACAATCGTATCGCGGAAGGGAAGAAGGAATGCCTCTAGGGGTCAGTGCGGGAGAAGGGCACTTGGAGCACCCAGGGTGCCCTCTGGTCGCTCCGGAGGCTGCCACATGGGTGGAGCATCGACCAAGCAGCACATGATTGAGCACAATGGCTCAGGGGTAGAGCTTCGGACTCTAGACTACTAGAACCTGGGTTCGAATCCTGTGCTGCGATGTTAAAACGTTGGGCAAGTTTGTTCACTCTACATTGCTCCAGTTCACTCAGCTGTATAAATGAGTACCTGGCTATAGACAGTGGTGGATATGTGTACGAGCAGCCTTCACGCATTAATTGCAGCATATGGCTGGATGCTTCCCAGAGAAGCCGAAATGGTGCCTGAGTGAACAGGTCTGTCAGGGAAGTAAAGTATAAAGCAATTTGAACGGTCCTGAGGACTGGATACTGCGCTATATAAGAACTTGCCTTTACTTTTGTCATGTTTGTTAATTTTGTACAAAAACCAAATTCACCTGAAACATCTCCATCTCATGCCACACCGTGTTGCCTTTCATGCGTGTGTAGTGGCTGTCTTCCAGAAGGTACTTTATAATGGCCATGTCGTGACACTGTAGATACTTCTTTCGTCTGAAGCAGGACAGTATATGACCAGTCTTAATGAAATCAGTCAGATGTCATGAAAACCACTTTTTTATAAATGTACTTTTTTATTGAAAAAATTACGAATCCAAATTTTTTGAGATTTTCCCTGAATCTCAAATCTTGTTAGTATTCATTTTATCAGTTGTCACCATTTGTACTGTTTTTAGTCTGTTTTATGTATTTTTGTGTCATGTTTGAAGAGTAACACATGTTTGTCAAGCCATAACTTCACTTGCTATTAATGTGACTTCTTACATGATACATCATGTGAAAGCTGAGATTCTTTCCACTGGTAATAATAAGTATTGAACATTTCTGACATCAGTGACATGTGATTCATTTTGTTAAGTTGGGTCGCATCGACACATTACTGAGCTGGAGGTGACCAGAAGCAAGTTTTTATTGGGATTGACTAGAAAACGATACTATGCTGAATGACAGAATTATGTCGGTTGTTGAGAAGAAGACTACGATATGTAAGAGTAGCCAATTAAAATTAAATTTGATATACAACTGGAAGCCAATGCAACTGCTTAAATAGCAGTAGTGATGATGAGAAACATGAAGCCTTAAATGATGCACATGCTAAACAATTTGGAATTAAGATAACTCTTTTTCGGTTATAATAACAACACAATTTTTATATAGCGCTAATTCCCGCATGGCGGATCGATGCGCTGCACAAAAAATATACTAAATATATATTAATAAATAGAAATGTAAATTATATAAATAAATATAAATCATATTAATACATTTTTGGTTTTAAGATGTACTAGTAAACCTTTGTATGTAAATTATACATTAATTTAAAATAAATTAAACACTGCTTTTAAGATGTATAGTACTAAAACTTGGTATGTAAATTATATAAATTCATATAAAAATAAAACCTTTACTAAAACTGTGTATGCAAATATATATATATATATATATATATATATATATATATATATATATATATATATATATATATATATATATATATATATATATAAATCTATAAATTAATCTAAAACATAAACACTGATTAAAATGTGAATGATACTAAAAAGAAATTCTAAAGCAATGGCCATCATTTCAAAACAAGTTGAATTAATTGAAATGTCTAATAAAAAGTCTATAAACATTTTCTAAACATAGCAATGTTTATGACAATTGCTTGAATATTGTATTGCATTACCACCGGTATTGACGATACTGAAGAAAAACGACGAACACTGCCTAAACAATGAACTGTAAATTTGGACAATTTTACAAAGAACTTTAATATAATAAGATAAGATAGCCATATTGCCATGTGTTGTTATAATAAAACATTGAAATGTGTAATATTGGTCATCGTATCACTACACTCACATGGCAATACATTCACATGCACCAAATGACAATGATAAAATATACTAGTACTTTGAATAAAATAAATAAATATATAAGAACAATCACATAAAAAGGTCCAAATAATTTCTTTTTCTATATAACATTGATAAATGTTATTGATACGATCTAGTAGAAATATATTAGCTGAAAATGTAAAATATGAAATAAAATAATATATAATACATTATGATAAAATATACACACTAAAAACTCATCGGAAAGTGGAATATGTGTTTGCGGGGGGTGGGAGAAAAACACTTCTGTTTTGACAGGGCTTGAACGGCTAAGAAGAAAAGGCTAGTACTAAACTTTAAGATATTTTTACACAAGTTGTTTAAGTGTCCAATATATAGTAATACATTAACACATGCACACCATAAAAGAACCAATTAATTTTCTGTACATTTGTTTGTAAATTCAATGTATGGACGATTGGTCATTTTGTGTATAAATTACACAAAACAAACCAGACTTCCACAACTGTAAAATAATTTCAAAGTAGAAATAAGATACTTCACACCTATTTAACATCAATTATAATTATTTTGTTTTTCAAGTCCTTAAACAAGCTACCAAACAAGAGAGCTTACTTGATGCTGTCAGGCTTCAGTTTACTTGACAATATGCCACCACCTCGCTGAAAGCAAAACAATCATATACTGGTAGGTGTAATAGTAAGCCACATGTATTGATACTTTGGTCATGTGTGATGTTTCAGTATTTCTAACTGTTTCCAGCACTCGGCAGGGTTCTGATATCTAACTAGTCTATATATAGTTGCGGCTACAACATTATCATTTTATGAGGTTTCCAGGGCTTTATGCAGGATCAAAGTATTGCCAGTCACACATGTTTTTGTGGACACATGGATGTTAACTGTTAAGCCAGTTTACAAACATTAAAATGTGTCTGATGACCTGAAATTGACAACAAACACACACGTGACACCATTTACACTCACTTCTAAGGCATAACTGACAATATCTATGCTTTTGGAAGACCTTTTTTGCTCCTTCATTTTTTACCCATCCACCACCCGTCAACCCATATTTCTACCCATCCACAATACTTTTACCCGTCCAAATGACGGGTGGACAGATCTCTACATAAAGCTATGGAGGTTTCACTGAACTAGTCTGTCTTTTTTCACATACGCCAAGCTAACCTTTCCATGGCAATGCTGTCACTAAGGATGGTCAGTACTGATCACTGCCAGGGTGCTTGTCATCATCTTTGGTTCTTTTACGTCCCAAATTGAGATGGGTTGCCGTTAACATGATTCTATGATTCATGAGGGATACATAGTCCCAATGTTGAGAGCCAGGTTGTAACACTAAATATACCATGACTGCCATGAGCGGGTATTGAACCCAGGCTGCCAGCATGTCAAGCAGATGTGCTAACAATCACACTAACCGCGCCTCTAAAACAATCGGCATATTTGATGGTAGTGGATTACTGGAAGACGAAAAGGATCTTATGGTATGGGCTCAACATTGGTACTGGCTCAAAATGCATTTTTTAAGCTGTAGGGCCAGTTTAGGCATAGTTCTCAGTCATGTGACCAAAACAGCCCTGCCTCTCAACAGCAGTCAAGATGTGTGACAGTGTCATTAGTAGCCACCATTGTTTAG
Source organism: Oasisia sp. SBJ-2009 (assembly GCA_964017155.1). Taxonomy (NCBI): domain Eukaryota; kingdom Metazoa; phylum Annelida; class Polychaeta; order Sabellida; family Siboglinidae; genus Oasisia; species Oasisia sp. SBJ-2009. The sequence goes on along the minus strand of OZ024857.1, from coordinate 908,676 downwards.
ACAGATTTCCTTCCATGCTTGTAAATTCACTTTGGCCAGTACATCAAAGAAGAAAGCTAAGTAGGCGGAACCTTTAGATTGTATTACTAGCAGTCAGTATCATGATAAATTATGTCTGACATAGTGAATAAACACTGTGTTTATTCTCAGAGTGCGTACATATAGAAGTATCTGAAATGATTCAAGTCCCTAGGATCCTACAACCAAATTCATCTGTGGTTTGGTGTTGTGAAAGAGAAAGTTGTGACAGCCAGGGTAAGTGTCAAATTTAATTGTCTAGACATGAGTCTAGCCTCCCTCTGATCAGGGCTTTATGCAGGATAAAATTATTGCTAGTCACATGTTTTGTTGGACACGTGGATGCTAACTGTTAAGCTAGTTTACAAACTTTCAAATTGTGCCCGATGACCTGAAATGGGCTACAAACACACATTTACACTCACTTTCAAGGCATAACTAACAATATCTATGGTTTTGGAAGACCTTTTTTTTGCTCCTTCATTTTCTTACCCGTCCACAACCCGTCTTCCATATTTCTACCCGTCCATATTCGTTTTTACCCGTCCAAATGATGGGTGGATGGGTCTCTAGATAAAGCTATGCCTGTGATACAGTTTCAAGTAGTTGTCCATGGAAAATGTATTGGGTTTTAGTGATAGTTTTATTTCTTGTTACAGGGATGACATGGCACTTTTCAAGATTAAAGCTCATTTTCCATTTTTTGGCCCACTTATCGAGTGTGTTAAGGTCTTCCTGGAGTGCAGCTGCGTTTATCTTAGGCTTAAGAGCTATATACATTATGGTGTCATCAGCAGAGTCTAACTGTGGAAGTAACATTGTCTATAATGTTGTTAATGTAAAAAAAGGAATAGGCAGGGACCAAGTACAGATCCTTGAGGGACTCCTGATGTTACATGGACTTCAGAGGAGGCCTCGCCCTCTATTAGTAAGTACTCTTTGGGATCTGTCGGTTAAAAACGCTTTAACCCAGGAATATGTTTTGCCTTGGATGACATAGTGATGGAGTTTGTCAATTAGTTTGGTATGGCTGACCTTATCAAATGCTTTAGAAAAGTCCATCACTATGACATCCGTTTGTGCGCCAGATTGCATATTGGTGACTAGGTCGTTAGTGAACTGGATAAGTTGTGTCTCACATGACACACGAGATCGAAAGCCATGTTGAAGATCACAAAGAATGTTGTGTGACTGTGCATGTTTCATTATGTTACAAACCAAGACATGTTCCATTAATTTGGATGTTATACATGTCAAGGAGATGGGTCTGTAATTTGAAGCGAGGTATTTTTGGCCAAGTTTGAAGATAGGTGAGACATTTGCTTTTAACCAGTCTTTGGGGACTTCTCCTGTTTCATATGATTTACGAAAGATTAAGGTAAGTGATGGCGCAATTTCAACAGCTAACTCTTTTAGAATTCTTGGGTGGATGTCATCTGGTCCTTGGGCTTTATAGGGTTTCAGATTTTGCAGGAGTTTTAGTATACCAGTTTCTGTAATATCTATGTCTGGCATTTCTGGTAGAGTTGAATTGTATCTAGATTGGTTTCTTGAGGAGATTGGTCATCTGTAAAGACTGACTGAAACTGTTGATTGAGTATCTCTGCTTTGGCTTTGGGGTTTGGCATTCATAGAAATAGAGGCGCCACCTAACGGATGGTGTCGCTTGTTTTTTTTTCTCGATTAACCAGACTCCGTGAGGTGGCAGCACCTTTTAGCCGCACGCCATCTTCTCGGCGTAGTTACGCAGCCGACCGACAGTTAATTAAAAGAGCAGACATGCCACATGATACGGATTACCCGTATCCGATACGGATTTTGGCCGTTTTTTAAGTGATACGGCCGTACTCCGTTTTGATACGGATTTTAACTAAATTTATGGAGAAATTCCTTTTAACCACATTATGCCTTGTATGCGTCACAAAACTATATTGCATAATGGAATAATCGTTTACTGTTAGTGACAAAGTAAATCGATTCGAAACGAACAAACTATTCTGAAAACTGCGGCAGGTGGTTTAACGGGTGGGAACGGGGCGCGTGGCAGGCGCGTGACGATTATAACAAGCAGTACAGGAAATGGAGCTCGACGCCGAGTTCAATGAAATCGCCTGCATTTCTGATTTCAAAATGTTGACGGTTGCCAGTGAAACTTCGATATACGCGCGAACTGCTGAAATAAATTTTCATTATTTGATGACACTGTCTGTTTTGCGGTACGCAGTTTAAACGTGCTGAAATGAAGTAAAACTTCGGTAATCTACCAGTTAACTGTCCCCAATAGGGCGCGTAAGTGTGTCACGATACACGGCGAGACTCCGCGCGATTGGAGCTGATTTGGGGACTGGTCATTAGAATAATATTCGATGGATGACAGTTGTAACTTCCGACTGATGAATATTAGGAAAATCAGAACATAAATATCTTGTGTTATACCTTTCTTATCTTAAATGTCCGATTTAATATTGAGTTTACCACAGTATCATAGACATAGCGATTTATGTAGTGCAGATAATAGACACTCCCCATAAATGTTAGTCGTATGTGTTTTTTAACGGATTTTGCATTTTACATATAACATAGCTGTACGTTGTGGTTTCGATAAGCACTTATATCTGACAAATTGTCTAAATGCACATAATCATAACACATGTATACGTTTGGTCTAAACAGGTTGTACTGTGCGAAAAATGGCACTTTTCAACATTAGTCAAGATCGCCAAATGCAAGTACTTGCCGATGTTGCCATGGCAACCACCATTATAATCGATTAAAATTCATGATTTCCGTGATCATTGTCACCGGCAAAGTGTTCCACTGCTTTTGCTTGTAATAATCTTTCGGACTGTATAACTGAAATTGTTAGACTGGAACAATTCGATTATTATAACCAAAAACAAAACGAAGTCCTATACTTTAACATGGAGAATATGGACCTTCTGCCCCCAACTGCCCCCAGCCTTGTTTTCGCGCGCGAGACTTACACGCCCTATAATCGAAAACAGGGTGGAAAAAACGTTTTGAAAAGGCGTTAATAACTTACGCCAGATAACTGGAAGATTTGTTTAACGATACGGATTGATACGGATTCTTACCAAATTTTATGTCAAAAATACGGATTGCCATCTCAAAAATGTGGCAAGTGTGAAAGAGACGTTCTCAGCTCGGGAACACTGCAATGCATGTTTACAATTGTCTTTTTTTAAATTGCCATTCAATAACACTGAACGGTACAAATAATTAAAAATATCATTCAAATACTATTCAGATACCATTGAAACACCCGTGGCTATAATACCCCCCTAGGACCATTCAAATTGTTCAATGGTATTTGAATGATATTTTTGTCAGGGTGGCCAGTTGCCACGCGTTTAGCTTTTTTATAATCCAAAATGGATGTAAAAAATTATGTATATATATATATGTGTGTATGTTAATTGTTGAGTAGTTACCTTTCAGAATAGTTATGATGTTTCTATATGTAACTATGTTAATTGTTGAGTATTCACCTTTCATAATATTTATGGTGTTCCTATTGATAAAAATGCGTTATTGTAACGAAACTCTTGAGTTGAAGTGATGCACTTGATGTTCATGCCAAATCACTGGGATTGCAGTATTCAGTGATCACAGCATCTCAGGGCTGTAGCACTGAACTGGTTCATAAGCAAATGTCTATATTGTTTATGTCATGACACTGTGACACATCAACTACCAACCAAGGGGACACACATTGTGGCTAGGACATTGTAATTACCAGTCTGCCGATTTGCTCCTCTTTTGATTTTTTCTTCTCCGCAGGTGTCCGAGGAGACCGACTTCCTATTGGCAACAGGTAAGAAGATAGTTGAAACAGGGGAAGTAGCAGTGTGTGTGTGTCTTTGTGTGTGCAAATGTGTGTGTGTATGTGTGTGTGTGGAGGGTGTGTGCGTGCATGTGTGTGTGTGTGTATGTGTGTGTGGGGGGGGTGTGTGTGTGTGCATGTGCATTTGCATGTGTGCAGATGTGTGTGTATGTGTGTGTGCATGTGTGTGTGCATGCGTGCGTGCGTGTGTGTGACTTCATGTGAGCATGCGCATGTCCTTGATTGGTATTTTAGGACTACAACTAGCATTTTAAAGTGAATTTGCAAAATTGCAACCTGCATTTTGTAGTTTACATCACACCCACATCTAGGTGTGATACAATCCTAAGTAAGTAATATTTCTATATTACCATTTATAAACTATTTGCTTCCAATACTTAACATTCGAAGCTGCTGCTCTTAAACAAAACAAATAGTGTTGTATATGTAACAAAAGAATCACCATAATGATGGTATGTACTTCGACAGACGTTTTGGCCACTAAACATTGACAACACCACTAAGCATTGTCAATAGTGAGCATATAATATCTGGATACAATAATAAATAATGTATTGTACATGTTTGGACAGCAAATCCAATTGTTAGGACATGTACAAATACGTACAGTCATTATAGTACATAATATAACATGTCTATCCATCGATCTTCTCCACGTCTTCATTCTGCGACCTCAATGTCCTTGTGTCTTGTTTCCGGGGTGACCCCATGTCGGGAAGGTGACCTTGACCTCTCAAATGACAAGACATGACCACGTCTCCATCACACGATTTCATTTCATGAGTAGTGGAAGTGACGTTCCTTTCACTTTCACTTTCATTCCATTTATCATCATTATTGTCGATCGTTCGAAATCTCAGTGGACGCTGCGTGTCTTGATCACATGATCTCCATCCCCAGTGACACCTAGTGGCCGTTCCAACACCACAGTACAGCTGTCAACATCTTGCACTGACGCGTGCTTCGGTTTCTTACTTCCTGTCATGTGACTTGCGCCATCACTTGTTCCGGTGGTTGTGCGTTCTTTCGACTGCGCATCAATGCATGTGCTGCCCTCTGGAGGGCCAGATATGTCGATCGCATTCGCAAATAATATTCTAGATCAAACTCATCCAGATCATGATCTGTTGGGATATTACCTTCAGCAGACGTAGTTGGTTTATCACCCGTGATCCGAGGTGACAGCGAAGATAATCCTGCAAAGATAATTTTTATAATTTATCGTAACATTTGAAGAATCATTATCTGTAATTTCCTTCACAAAACCAAGACACTTAGTGTAAACTATCAATACATATATTTGAATGAACAATGATTTAAAAAAAGATACCTATCCTTTTAATTGTGTCATTTTATTAATGCCATTTCTCTTAAAATGGTCAGTGAAACATGTAGGAAAATGAAAAATAGTAATTCTTTTAAACAAATTGTGGTTCACTGGTATGACTTGGATACACTTTCTACTATGTACACTAATTATCAAAATGGGAAGAGGCAATTGTGTGGTTCTACGTATTTAAAAATCTAATCAGTAGCTACTATAATTTACCAGACAAAATGTTGAAGTTAATTTATTTCCTGTTATCAGCTGGTTATGCCACGTTCAGTAATGACCAACAGGGAACTGTATAATGTTTGTAGCGCTTGAAGAAATATTATCTGTTTCCATCACAAAATCAAGACACTTAGTGTAAACTACCAATACATAAATTTTAATGGACAATGATTTTTTTTATTTGATCGTGTCATTTTATTAATGCCTTTTCTCTTAAAATGTTCATTCGAACATGCAAGAAAATGAAAAATAATAATACTTTTAAACAAATTGTGGTTCACTGAAGCGACTTGAATACAATTTCTACTATGTACACTAATTATCAAAAGGGGAAGAGGCAATTGTTTGGGTCTATGCAGGGTCTAAGTGTTTAAAAATCTAACCATTAGCAACTATAATTTACCAAACAAAATGTTATTGTAGTCAATTTATTTCATGTTATCAGCTGGTTAAGCCATGGTCAGTAACTACCAACTGTACAGTTGAATATGTGGTCACCGAAATAAGAAGACATTTGCTGGACGTTGCGAGAGAAAGACAAAATGGCATCTAGGATGATCTTGAAACAACATGCTCATGGAAAGACCCAGAGAGGAAGACCAACAGCAACATACTTAAACTGACAGGTATGTCGATCTACAGACGGAAGACCTAAAGTCGGCAATGGTAGACCGAGGGACAGTGAGAAGGACAGACGAAGCCACAAATATCCACATTCTATATTTTATATTTTTATGATGACGAACGCTGCAAAATGAATTTCCCGGTCCGGAACAATAAAGTTTTATTGTATTGTATTGTATTGTATTGTATTGTATTGTATTGTATTGTATTGTATTGTATTGCATAATATCCGACCCCAGTGGCTGACACGAGTGAGTGCGTGAGTGATACTTTGTACACATGGTAGAGTAATCTTACCTGGATCATCTTGTGGTGGGGTAGTGTTCGTAGTATCCCCGAACTGTAACCCTGGCTGGGTTGTCGTACCAGTCAGTTTAGCTACTTCCAGTTTCCGAAGCCCGTAGTTGTTTATATTTGGAACGATCTTCTTCCTGCAGTGGTCCTTCATTGATTGCCAGGTGTGAGGAGTCACCTGAATCAGATCACACAGACGTGTTGATTACAACTGTAATTAATTACGCTGACACATGTAAAGAGTCACCCGAATAAGATCACACGGACGAGTTGATTACAACTGTAATTAATTACACTGACACATGTAAAGAGTCACCCGAATCAGATCAAATGGACGTGTTGATTACAACTGTAATTAATTACTCTGACACATGTAAATGCTACTACCTCATTATCTGCCTGGATTGGATTACACGTAAGACGTAACTAATCACAAAACACTGACAATGTTATATTCAGAGCCATAATTGGTTAGAAATATAATTACGACTTTCCCCAAAACAGCTTCACACTATATGTTATTAAATAATTAGATAATTATACGATAATGTAAATAATTGATACCTTCAATTTTTTTATATAACTGTTTAGCACTGTTTCAACTGATAGCATTATGAGACGTGGGACTCGGTGCCCAAAAATTCCTATTACATGTACAGGCTGTAGTGTCAATTTATACAGCAGCATCTTGATACATGCTGACGACCAAATCACTCTCACCAAATAGCTTTTGTAGCAATGCTGCAAATAACACGACAAATATCCATAATTTCATACATAAATATCCACCACTGTCTTTAGTCAGTACCTATTCATAAACCAGAGTGAACTAGAGCAACGTAGAGGTAACAAACTTAAAAAAAATTCTAAATGGCAGCAAGGGGAATAAATTCAGGAATTTCTCAATCAAGAACTTTCGGCGCCGCATTTCATTGTTGTTATTTTATGCATTATTAAAATCCTGCATAAAGCCCTGATCCACAGTGGATCGTGCAGCTGTAGATGATCCTAGTGAACATGAGGCTCATAGCCAGACACTAGTGGTGATTTTGAAGGCCTGCAGAGAACTGGCACAGAGGGTTATTTCCAGTGTCGTGCTTACATTTTTCCGGCGTTATAAACGTTCCGATTGACGTTTCTGTGCATGCGCAATAAATGTAAAATCATAAATGTCCAGCGAAACGACAAAGCATCTGTGGCATAAATAACACAGGTTATTTGTTAGGATGTATATAACCTCTCAGCGAAGTTATATGTCGCAAATTAATACGACGCAAACAAGTTTTGAGGCATATTTTGATAGCAAGCGTAAATCACGTGACTGTAGTGTGCCACAATCCGTAAGTAATATTTTATTGCATTGAACGACATTTTAAGAAACTCTTCACAGAAAGTATCACATAACAAACAGTGTTATTTATACCAAAAATGCTTTGTCGTTTCGCTGGACATTGATGATTTTACATTTATTGCGAATGCGCAGAAACGTCAATCATAACGTTTTTAACGATCGGAAAAATGTAAGTGCGACACCGGGACCTGATTCCACAATCGTATCGCGGAAGGGAAGAAGGAATGCCTCTAGGGGTCAGTGCGGGAGAAGGGCACTTGGAGCACCCAGGGTGCCCTCTGGTCGCTCCGGAGGCTGCCACATGGGTGGAGCATCGACCAAGCAGCACATGATTGAGCACAAAGGCTCAGGGGTAGAGCTTCGGACTCTAGACTACTAGAACCTGGGTTCGAATCCTGTGCTGCGATGTTAAAACGTTGGGCAAGTTTGTTCACTCTGCATTGCTCCAGTTCACTCAGCTGTATAAATGAGTACCTGGCTATAGACAGTGGTGGATATGTGTACGAGCAGCCTTCACGCATTAATTGCAGCATATGGCTGGATGCTTCCCAGAGAAGCCGAAATGGTGCCTGAGTGAACAGGTCTGTCAGGGAAGTAAAGTATAAAGCAATTTGAACGGTCCTGAGGACTGGATACTGCGCTATATAAGAACTTGCCTTTACTTTTGTCATGTTTGTTAATTTTGTACATGAACCAAATTCACCTGAAGCATCTCCATCTCATGCCACACCGTGTTGCCTTTCATGCGTGTGTAGTGGCTGTCTTCCAGAAGGTACTTTATAATGGCCATGTCGTGACACTGTAGATACTTCTTTCGTCTGAAGCAGGACAGTATATGACCAGTCTTAATGAAATCAGTCAGATGTCATGAAAACCACTTTTTTATAAATGTACTTTTTTATTGAAAAAATTACGAATCCAAATTTTTTGAGATTTTCCCTGAATCTCAAATCTTGTTAGTATTCATTTTATCAGTTGTCACCATTTGTACTGTTTTTAGTCTGTTTTATGTATTTTTGTGTCATGTTTGAAGAGTAACACATGTTTGTCAAGCCATAACTTCACTTGCTATTAATGTGACTTCTTACATGATACATCATGTGAAAGCTGAGATTCTTTCCACTGGTAATAATAAGTATTGAACATTTCTGACATCAGTGACATGTGATTCCTTTTGTTAAGTTGGGTCGCATAGACACATTACTGAGCTGGAGGTGACCAGAAGCAAGTTTTTATTGGGATTGACTAGAAAACGATACTATGCTGAATGACAGAATTATGTCGGTTGTTGAGAAGAAGACTACGATATGTAAGAGTAGCCAATTAAAATTAAATTTGATATACAACTGGAAGCCAATGCAACTGCTTAAATAGCAGTAGTGATGATGAGAAACATGAAGCCTTAAATGATGCACATGCTAAACAATTTGGAATTAAGATAACTCTTTTTCGGTTATAATAACAACACAATTTTTATATAGCGCTAATTCCCGCATGGCGGATCGATGCGCTGCACAAAAAATATACTAAATATATATTAATAAATAGAAATGTAAATTATATAAATAAATATAAATCATATTAATACATTTTTGGTTTTAAGATGTACTAGTAAACCTTTGTATGTAAATTATACATTAATTTAAAATAAATTAAACACTGCTTTTAAGATGTATAGTACTAAAACTTGGTATGTAAATTATATAAATTAATATAAAACTAAAACCTTTACTAAAACTGTGTATGCAAATATATATATATATATATATATATATATATATATATATATATATATATATATATATATATATATATATAAATCTATAAATTAATCTAAAACATAAACACTGATTAAAATGTGAATGATACTAAAAAGAAATTCTAAAGCAATGGCCATCATTTCAAAACAAGTTGAATTAATTGAAATGTCTAATAAAAAGTCTATAAACATTTTCTAAACATAGCAATGTTTATGACAATTGCTTGAATACTGTATTGCATTACCACTGGTATTGATGATACTGAAGAAAAACGACGAACACTGCCTAAACAATGAACTGTAAATTTGGACAATTTTACAAAGAACTTTAATATAATAAGATAAGATAGCCATATTGCCATGTGTTGTTACAATAAAACATTGAAATGTGTAATATTGGTCATCGTATCACTACACTCACATGGCAATACATTCACATGCACCAAATGACAATGATAAAATATACTAGTACTTTGAATAAAATAAATAAATATATAAGAACAATCACATAAAAAGGTCCAAATAATTTATTTTTCTATATAACATTGATAAATATTATTGATACGATCTAGTAGAAATATATTAGCTGAAAATGTAAAATATGAAATAAAATAATATATAATACATTATGATAAAATATACACACTAAAAACTCATCGGAAAGTGGAATATGTGTTTGCGGCGGGTGGGAGAAAAATCACTTCTGTTTTGACAGGGCTTGAACGGCTAAGGAGAAAAGGCTAGTACTAAACTATAAGATATTTTTACACAAGTTGTTTAAGTGTCCAATATATAGTAATACATTAACACAGGCACACCATAAAAGAACCAATTAATTTTCTGTACATTTGTTTGTAAATTCAATGTATGGACGATTGGTCATTTTGTGTATAAATTACACAAAACAAACCAGACTTCCACAACTGTAAAATAATTTCAAAGTAGAAATAAGATACTTCACACCTATTTAACATCAATTATAATTATTTTGTTTTTCAAGTCCTTAAACAAGCTACCAAACAAGAGAACTTACTTGATGCTGTCAGGCTTCAGTTTACTTGACAATATGCCACCACCTCGCTGAAAGCAAAACAATCATATACTGGTAGGTGTAATAGTAAGCCACATGTATTGATACTTTGGTCATGTGTGATGTTTCAGTATTTCTAACTGTTTCCAGCACTCGGCAGGGTTCTGATATCTAACTAGTCTATATATAGTTGCGGCTACAACATTATCATTTTATGAGGTTTCCAGGGCTTTATGCAGGATCAAAGTATTGCCAGTCACACATGTTTTTATGGACACATGGATGTTAACTGTTAAGCCAGTTTACAAACATTAAAATGTGTCTGATGACCTGAAATTGACAACAAACACACACGTGACTCCATTTACACTCACTTCTAAGGCATAACTGACAATATCTATGCTTTTGGAAGACCTTTTTTGCTCCTTCATTTTTTACCCATCCACCACCCGTCAACCCATATTTCTACCCATCCACAATACTTTTACCCGTCCAAATGACGGGTGGACAGATCTCTACATAAAGCTATGGAGGTTTCACTGAACTAGTCTGTCTTTTTTCACATACGCCAAGCTAACCTTTCCATGGCAATGCTGTCACTAAGGATGGTCAGTACTGATCACTGCCAGGGTGCTTGTCATCATCTTTGGTTCTTTTACGTCCCAAATTGAGATGGGTTGCCGTTAACATGATTCTATGATTCATGAGGGATACATAGTCCCAATGTTGAGAGCCAGGTTGTAACACTAAATATACCATGACTGCCATGAGCGGGTATTGAACCCAGGCTGCCAGCATGCCAAGCAGATGTGCTAACAATCACACTAACCGCGCCTCTAAAACAATCGGCATATTTGATGGTAGTGGATTACTGGAAGACGAAAAGGATCTTATGGTATGGGCTCAACATTGGTACTGGCTCAAAATGCATTTTTTAAGCTGTAGGGCCAGTTTAGGCATAGTTCTCAGTCATGTGACCAAAACAGCCCTGCCTCTCAACAGCAGTCAAGATGTGTGACAGTGTCATTAGTAGCCACCATTGTTTAGACAGATTTCCTTCCATGCTTGTAAATTCACTTTGGCCAGTACATCAAAGAAGAAAGCTAAGTAGGCGGAACCTTTAGATTGTATTACTAGCAGTCAGTATCATGATAAATTATGTCTGACATAGTGAATAAACACTGTGTTTATTCTCAGAGTGCGTACATATAGAATTATCTGAAATGATTCAAGTCCCTAGGATCCTACAACCAAATTCATCTGTGGTTTGGTGTTGTGAAAGAGAAAGTTGTGACAGCCAGGGTAAGTGTCAAATTTAATTGTCTAGACATGAGTCTAGCCTCCCTCTGATCAGGGCTTTATGCAGGATAAAATTATTGCTAGTCACATGTTTTGTTGGACACGTGGATGCTAACTGTTAAGCTAGTTTACAAACTTTCAAATTGTGCCCGATGACCTGAAATGGGCTACAAACACACATTTACACTCACTTTCAAGGCATAACTAACAATATCTATGGTTTTGGAAGACCTTTTTTTTGCTCCTTCATTTTCTTACCCGTCCACAACCCGTCTTCCATATTTCTACCCGTCCATATTCGATTTTACCCGTCCAAATGATGGGTGGATGGGTCTCTAGATAAAGCTATGCCTGTGATACAGTTTCAAGTAGTTGTCCATGGAAAATGTATTGGGTTTTAGTGATAGTTTTATTTCTTGTTACAGGGATGACATGGCACTTTTCAAGATTAAAGCTCATTTTCCATTTTTTGGCCCACTTATCGAGTGTGTTAAGGTCTTCCTGGAGTGCAGCTGCGTTTATCTTAGGCTTAAGAGCTATATACATTATGGTGTCATCAGCAGAGTCTAACTGTGGAAGTAACATTGTCTATAATGTTGTTAATGTAAAAAAAGGAATAGGCAGGGACCAAGTACAGATCCTTGAGGGACTCCTGATGTTACATGGACTTCAGAGGAGGCCTCGCCCTCTATTAGTAAGTACTCTTTGGGATCTGTCGGTTAAAAACGCTTTAACCCAGGAATATGTTTTGCCTTGGATGACATAGTGATGGAGTTTGTCAATTAGTTTGGTATGGCTGACCTTATCAAATGCTTTAGAAAAGTCCATCACTATGACATCCGTTTGTGCGCCAGATTGCATATTGGTGACTAGGTCGTTAGTGAACTGGATAAGTTGTGTCTCACATGACACACGAGATCGAAAGCCATGTTGAAGATCACAAAGAATGTTGTGTGACTGTGCATGTTTCATTATGTTACAAACCAAGACATGTTCCATTAATTTGGATGTTATACATGTCAAGGAGATGGGTCTGTAATTTGAAGCGAGGTATTTTTGGCCAAGTTTGAAGATAGGTGAGACATTTGCTTTTAACCAGTCTTTGGGGACTTCTCCTGTTTCATATGATTTACGAAAGATTAAGGTAAGTGATGGCGCAATTTCAACAGCTAACTCTTTTAGAATTCTTGGGTGGATGTCATCTGGTCCTTGGGCTTTATAGGGTTTCAGATTTTGCAGGAGTTTTAGTATACCAGTTTCTGTAATATCTATGTCTGGCATTTCTGGTAGAGTTGAATTGTATCTAGATTGGTTTCTTGAGGAGATTGGTCATCTGTAAAGACTGACTGAAACTGTTGATTGAGTATCTCTGCTTTGGCTTTGGGGTTTGGCATTCATAGAAATAGAGGCGCCACCTAACGGATGGTGTCGCTTGTTTTTTTTTCGATTAACCAGACTCCGTGAGGTGGCAGCACCTTTTAGCCGCACGCCATCTTCTCGGCGTAGTTACGCAGCCGACCGACAGTTAATTAAAAGAGCAGACATGCCACATGATACGGATTACCCGTATCCGATACGGATTTTGGCCGTTTTTTAAGTGATACGGCCGTACTCCGTTTTGATACGGATTTTAACTAAATTTATGGAGAAATTCCTTTTAACCACATTATGCCTTGTATGCGTCACAAAACTATATTGCATAATGGAATAATCGTTTACTGTTAGTGACAAAGTAAATCGATTCGAAACGAACAAACTATTCTGAAAACTGCGGCAGGTGGTTTAACGGGTGGGAACGGGGCGCGTGGCAGGCGCGTGACGATTATAACAAGCAGTACAGGAAATGGAGCTCGACGCCGAGTTCAATGAAATCGCCTGCATTTCTGATTTCAAAATGTTGACGGTTGCCAGTGAAACTTCGATATACGCGCGAACTGCTGAAATAAATTTTCATTATTTGATGACACTGTCTGTTTTGCGGTACGCAGTTTAAACGTGCCGAAATGAAGTAAAACTTCGGTAATCTACCAGTTAACTGTCCCCAATAGGGCGCGTAAGTGTGTCACGATACACGGCGAGACTCCGCGCGATTGGAGCTGATTTGGGGACTGGTCATTAGACTAATATTCGATGGATGACAGTTGTAACTTCCGACTGATGAATATTAGGAAAATCAGAACATAAATATCTTGTGTTATACCTTTCTTATCTTAAATGTCCGATTTAATATTGAGTTTACCACAGTATCATAGACATAGCGATTTATGTAGTGCAGATAATAGACACTCCCCATAAATGTTAGTCGTATGTGTTTTTTAACGGATTTTGCATTTTACATATAACATAGCTGTACGTTGTGGTTTCGATAAGCACTTATATCTGACAAATTGTCTAAATGCACATAATCATAACACATGTATACGTTTGGTCTAAACAGGTTGTACTGTGCGAAAAATGGCACTTTTCAACATTAGTCAAGATCGCCAAATGCAAGTACTTGCCGATGTTGCCATGGCAACCACCATTATAATCGATTAAAATTCATGATTTCCGTGATCATTGTCACCGGCTAAGTGTTCCACTGCTTTTGCTTGTAATAATCTTTCGGACTGTATAACTGAAATTGTTAGACTGGAACAATTCGATTATTATAACCAAAAACAAAACGAAGTCCTATACTTTAACATGGAGAATATGGACCTTCTGCCCCCAACTGCCCCCAGCCTTGTTTTCGCGCGCGAGACTTACACGCCCTATAATCGAAAACAGGGTGGAAAAAACGTTTTGAAAAGGCGTTAATAACTTACGCCAGATAACTGGAAGATTTGTTTAATGATACGGATTGATACGGATTCTTACCAAATTTTATGTCAAAAATACGGATTGCCATCTCAAAAATGTGGCAAGTGTGAAAGAGACGTTCTCAGCTCGGGAACACTGCAATGCATGTTTACAATTGTCTTTTTTAAATTGCCATTCAATAACACTGAACGGTACAAATAATTAAAAATATCATTCAAATACTATTCAGATACCATTGAAACACCCGTGGCTATAATACCCCCCTAGGACCATTCAAATTGTTCAATGGTATTTGAATGATATTTTTGTCAGGGTGGCCAGTTGCAACGCGTTTAGCTTTTTATAATCCAAGATGGCCGCCACACGGCAGCAATCTAGATTTCCTCATGATGTATATGCTAAGAACAGTAGGATGATGATGTCGACGCTATATGTGTACGCTTTAGGCGGCGGCGAATACGAATCGGAAGATTTTAAGGTTTCGCGGCCATCGTAGTGATGGAATTCCAAGGTGGCTATAAAAATGCCGTCTTGGTACTATCGAATACAGTGGTTACAAGTTCAACTGCAGTTGCAATGAACACGTGTAGATGGTATATTCTTGCTGTATTCTGGGTACTATCGAATACACTGGTTACAAGTTCAACTGCAATTGCAACGAACACGTGTAGATGGTATATTCTTGTTGTCATGCGTATAATAGATACATATCATTTCACTGATTCGTGCGGGGTCATGTTCTGCTCTCGCATGTACGGACTACGGCATTGGATGCAGGTGTCTTTCGTCTGGAGGCTACATTGAAGAAGAAAATTAGGCCTCCAATCATCCACGAGCAAATGAGCGCTATCTCAGTGTCAACGCACCTCCGTTTTCTACGGAGAATTCATCGTGCTACATACGAACTTACTTTACTGCGTTTACTCCGTTAAGGCCGTACCAGCGTACACAATACCATGCTGTGCACGAACTTACATAACTGCGTTAACTCCGTCAAGGCCGTGTTAGCGAACATAATACCATGTTATGCCCGAACTTACATAACTGTGTTAACTCCGTGTCAGCGAACAAATACCATGCTATGCACGAATTTGCTTTCTGCGTTGAACATTTCAGCGGATAAGTGCCACGTTATTTATACGTATGCATGTATGTGGGCATATATGTATGTATGTGTGTGTGTGTGTGTGTGTGTGTGTGTGTGTGTGTGTGTGTGTGTGTGTGTGTGTGTGTGTGTGTGTATGTATGTATGTATGTATGTATTTGTATGAATGTATGTATGTGTGTATGTGTGTATATATGTATGTATGTATGTATGTATGTATGTATGTATGTATGTATGTATGTATGTATGTATGTATGTATGTATGTATGTATGCATGCATGCATGCATGCATGCATGCATGCATGCATGCATGCATGTATGTAGGAATAAAAAACGCAAGTAACTTTATGTCCACAGATTTACGTTGTAATCAATATCCGATGAGGTACAAGTAAAATATTTATTTCTCCTTACCCTGCTACGGAAGTGTAACTAACAACTACTACTCAATGTAACTGATGCATCTATAGAGTTGATTTACTAAACACGACGCGCGTTGATATCTCAACATTTCAAATACCAGAGCTTTTTTATAGTGCTTTTACCACATTACGAACGAGTTACGAACACATTAAGAACTATCCATTACGGTTGCGTCACATCTCTCGAAGTGTCGTTGGTGGATGGCTTGAGTCACACACTGCAACGTTGTTTCGACTATCTACCAAGGTAACTGTTGTGTAGACATCACAGCGAACAGATCGACAACAAACTGGTCTGTTCTGCTTCTTCAGTGTCTTTGTCGTAACTCCGTATACTTTTTATGCATATCATTATCGTCATCACCACCATAATACTCATCGTATTCGTGGTCGTGATCATTATCCTCATCGTCATCATCGTTATAGTATCATCATCGTCATCGTCATCGTCATCGTCATCAACTTCGTCGTCGTCGTCGTCGTCGTCGTGTATATATATTTTCTATTGTAATTTTCCATAATTCACGATTCGTTGATCATGGCATCTATGTTCCTAGTAATACATCCCATTCTTTTTATGATTGGGGGGAATGTAGTGCGGAGCACACATGGTAATAGTCCGGATGGATATACGCTACACAATACACATGCAATACACATACACTAGATGGAACACTGCTTGATTGATAACATTTTATTCCGCGGCACCAAATAGTTCCTGCAGTAATGACAGAACAGACCAATGAGACCATTAAATTAAATCTCAGTTATACTTCCGCGCTCATGAGATAAGACAATAATAATTATACAAAATGCACGTAAATGTTTGCACGTGATTAGAGTATCGTATGAGAAGCCTTTCCTGTTGAAATATGCAACATGTATGTATATATATATATATATGTAAAAAATTATGTATATATATATATATATATGTGTGTGTATGTTAATTGTTGAGTAGTTACCTTTCAGAATAGTTATGATGTTTCTATATGTAACTATGTTAATTGTTGAGTATTCACCTTTCATAATATTTATGGTGTTCCTATTGATAAAAATGCGTTATTGTAACGAAACTCTTGAGTTGAAGTGATGCACTTGATGTTCATGCCAAATCACTGGGATTGCAGTATTCAGTGATCACAGCATCTCAGGACTGTAGCACTGAACTGGTTCATAAGCAAATGTCTATATTGTTTATGTCATGACACTGTGACACATCAACTACCAACCAAGGGGACACACATTGTGGCTAGGACATTGTAATTACCAGTCTGCCGATTTGCTCCTCTTTTGATTTTTTCTTCTCCGCAGGTGTCCGAGGAGACCGACTTCCTATTGGCAACAGGTAAGAAGATAGTTGAAACAGGGGAAGTAGCAGTGTGTGTGTGTCTTTGTGTGTGCAAATGTGTGTGTGTATGTGTGTGTGTGGAGGGTGTGTGCGTGCATGTGTGTGTGTGTGTATGTGTGTGTGGGGGGGGTGTGTGTGTGTGCATGTGCATTTGCATGTGTGCAGATGTGTGTGTATGTGTGTGTGCATGTGTGTGTGCATGCGTGCGTGTGTGTGACTTCATGTGAGCATGCGCATGTCCTTGATTGGTATTTTAGGACTACAACTAGCATTTTAAAGTGAATTTGCAAAATTGCAACCTGCATTTTGTAGTTTACATCACACCCACATCTAGGTGTGATACAATCCTAAGTAAGTAATATTTCTATATTACCATTTATAAACTATTTGCTTCCAATACTTAACATTCGAAGCTGCTGCTCTTAAACAAAACAAATAGTGTTGTATATGTAACAAAAGAATCACCATAATGATGGTATGTACTTCGACAGACGTTTTGGCCACTAAACATTGACAACACCACTAAGCATTGTCAATAGTGAGCATATAATATCTGGATACAATAATAAATAATGTATTGTACATGTTTGGACAGCAAATCCAATTGTTAGGACATGTACAAATACGTACAGTCATTATAGT
Organism: Oasisia sp. SBJ-2009; assembly: GCA_964017155.1. Lineage (NCBI taxonomy): Eukaryota > Metazoa > Annelida > Polychaeta > Sabellida > Siboglinidae > Oasisia > Oasisia sp. SBJ-2009. Next base: position 890,559 of record OZ024857.1, on the reverse strand, counting down.
ACATAATATAACATGTCTATCCATCGATCTTCTCCACGTCTTCATTCTGCGACCTCAATGTCCTTGTGTCTTGTTTCCGGGGTGACCCCATGTCGGGAAGGTGACCTTGACCTCTCAAATGACAAGACATGACCACGTCTCCATCACACGATTTCATTTCATGAGTAGTGGAAGTGACGTTCCTTTCACTTTCACTTTCATTCCATTTATCATCATTATTGTCGATCGTTCGAAATCTCAGTGGACGCTTTCTGCGTGTCTTGATCACATGATCTCCATCCCCAGTGACACCTAGTGGCCGTTCCAACACCACAGTACAGCTGTCAACATCTTGCACTGACGCGTGCTTCGGTTTCTTACTTCCTGTCATGTGACTTGCGCCATCACTTGTTCCGGTGGTTGTGCGTTCTTTCGACTGCGCATCAATGCATGTGCTGCCCTCTGGAGGGCCAGATATGTCGATCGCATTCGCAAATAATATTCTAGATCAAACTCATCCAGATCATGATCTGTTGGGATATTACCTTCAGCAGACGTAGTTGGTTTATCACCCGTGATCCGAGGTGACAGCGAAGATAATCCTGCAAAGATAATTTTTATAATTTATCGTAACATTTGAAGAATCATTATCTGTAATTTCCTTCACAAAACCAAGACACTTAGTGTAAACTATCAATACATATATTTTAATGAACAATGATTTAAAAAAAGATACCTATCCTTTTAATTGTGTCATTTTATTAATGCCATTTCTCTTAAAATGGTCAGTGAAACATGTAGGAAAATGAAAAATAGTAATTCTTTTAAACAAATTGTGGTTCACTGGTATGACTTGGATACACTTTCTACTATGTACACTAATTATCAAAATGGGAAGAGGCAATTGTGTGGTTCTACGTATTTAAAAATCTAATCAGTAGCTACTATAATTTACCAGACAAAATGTTGAAGTTAATTTATTTCCTGTTATCAGCTGGTTATGCCACGTTCAGTAATGACCAACAGGGAACTGTATAATGTTTGTAGCGCTTGAAGAAATATTATCTGTTTCCATCACAAAATCAAGACACTTAGTGTAAACTACCAATACATAAATTTTAATGGACAATGATTTTTTTTATTTGATCGTGTCATTTTATTAATGCCTTTTCTCTTAAAATGTTCATTCGAACATGTAAGAAAATGAAAAATAATAATACTTTTAAACAAATTGTGGTTCACTGAAGCGACTTGAATACAATTTCTACTATGTACACTAATTATCAAAAGGGGAAGAGGCAATTGTTTGGGTCTATGCAGGGTCTAAGTGTTTAAAAATCTAACCATTAGCAACTATAATTTACCAAACAAAATGTTATTGTAGTCAATTTATTTCATGTTATCAGCTGGTTAAGCCATGGTCAGTAACTACCAACTGTACAGTTGAATATGTGGTCACCGAAATAAGAAGACATTTGCTGGACGTTGCGAGAGAAAGACAAAATGGCATCTAGGATGATCTTGAAACAACATGCTCATGGAAAGACCCAGAGAGGAAGACCAACAGCAACATACTTAAACTGACAGGTATGTCGATCTACAGACGGAAGACCTAAAGTCGGCAATGGTAGACCGAGGGACAGTGAGAAGGACAGACGAAGCCACAAATATCCACATTCTATATTTTATATTTTTATGATGACGAACGCTGCAAAATGAATTTCCCGGTCCGGAACAATAAAGTTTTATTGTATTGTATTGTATTGTATTGTATTGTATTGTATTGTATTGTATTGTATTGTATTGTATTGTATTGTATTGTATTGTATTGTATTGTATTGTATTGCATAATATCCGACCCCAGTGGCTGACACGAGTGAGTGCGTGAGTGATACTTTGTACACATGGTAGAGTAATCTTACCTGGATCATCTTGTGGTGGGGTAGTGTTCGTAGTATCCCCGAACTGTAACCCTGGCTGGGTTGTCGTACCAGTCAGTTTAGCTACTTCCAGTTTCCGAAGCCCGTAGTTGTTTATATTTGGAACGATCTTCTTCCTGCAGTGGTCCTTCATTGATTGCCAGGTGTGAGGAGTCACCTGAATCAGATCACACAGACGTGTTGATTACAACTGTAATTAATTACGCTGACACATGTAAAGAGTCACCCGAATAAGATCACACGGACGAGTTGATTACAACTGTAATTAATTACACTGACACATGTAAAGAGTCACCCGAATCAGATCAAATGGACGTGTTGATTACAACTGTAATTAATTACTCTGACACATGTAAATGCTACTACCTCATTATCTGCCTGGATTGGATTACACGTAAGACGTAACTAATCACAAAACACTGACAATGTTATATTCAGAGCCATAATTGGTTAGAAATATAATTACGACTTTCCCCAAAACAGCTTCACACTATATGTTATTAAATAATTAGATAATTATACGATAATGTAAATAATTGATACCTTCAATTTTTTTATATAACTGTTTAGCACTGTTTCAACTGATAGCATTATGAGACGTGGGACTCGGTGCCCAAAAATTCCTATTACATGTACAGGCTGTAGTGTCAATTTATACAGCAGCATCTTGATACATGCTGACGACCAAATCACTCTCACCAAATAGCTTTTGTAGCAATGCTGCAAATAACACGACAAATATCCATAATTTCATACATAAATATCCACCACTGTCTTTAGTCAGTACCTATTCATAAACCAGAGTGAACTAGAGCAACGTAGAGGTAACAAACTTAAAAAAAATTCTAAATGGCAGCAAGGGGAATAAATTCAGGAATTTCTCAATCAAGAACTTTCGGCGCCGCATTTCATTGTTGTTATTTTATGCATTATTAAAATCCTGCATAAAGCCCTGATCCACAGTGGATCGTGCAGCTGTAGATGATCCTAGTGAACATGAGGCTCATAGCCAGACACTAGTGGTGATTTTGAAGGCCTGCAGAGAACTGGCACAGAGGGTTATTTCCAGTGTCGTGCTTACATTTTTCCGGCGTTATAAACGTTCCGATTGACGTTTCTGTGCATGCGCAATAAATGTAAAATCATAAATGTCCAGCGAAACGACAAAGCATCTGTGGCATAAATAACACAGGTTATTTGTTAGGATGTATATAACCTCTCAGCGAAGTTATATGTCGCAAATTAACACGACGCAAACAAGTTTTGAGGCATATTTTGATAGCAAGCGTAAATCACGTGACTGTAGTGTGCCACAATCCGTAAGTAATATTTTATTGCATTGAACGACATTTTAAGAAACTCTTCACAGAAAGTATCACATAACAAACAGTGTTATTTATACCAAAAATGCTTTGTCGTTTCGCTGGACATTGATGATTTTACATTTATTGCGAATGCGCAGAAACGTCAATCATAACGTTTTTAACGATCGGAAAAATGTAAGTGCGACACCGGGACCTGATTCCACAATCGTATCGCGGAAGGGAAGAAGGAATGCCTCTAGGGGTCAGTGCGGGAGAAGGGCACTTGGAGCACCCAGGGTGCCCTCTGGTCGCTCCGGAGGCTGCCACATGGGTGGAGCATCGACCAAGCAGCACATGATTGAGCACAAAGGCTCAGGGGTAGAGCTTCGGACTCTAGACTACTAGAACCTGGGTTCGAATCCTGTGCTGCGATGTTAAAACGTTGGGCAAGTTTGTTCACTCTGCATTGCTCCAGTTCACTCAGCTGTATAAATGAGTACCTGGCTATAGACAGTGGTGGATATGTGTACGAGCAGCCTTCACGCATTAATTGCAGCATATGGCTGGATGCTTCCCAGAGAAGCCGAAATGGTGCCTGAGTGAACAGGTCTGTCAGGGAAGTAAAGTATAAAGCAATTTGAACGGTCCTGAGGACTGGATACTGCGCTATATAAGAACTTGCCTTTACTTTTGTCATGTTTGTTAATTTTGTACATGAACCAAATTCACCTGAAGCATCTCCATCTCATGCCACACCGTGTTGCCTTTCATGCGTGTGTAGTGGCTGTCTTCCAGAAGGTACTTTATAATGGCCATGTCGTGACACTGTAGATACTTCTTTCGTCTGAAGCAGGACAGTATATGACCAGTCTTAATGAAATCAGTCAGATGTCATGAAAACCACTTTTTTATAAATGTACTTTTTTATTGAAAAAATTACGAATCCAAATTTTTTGAGATTTTCCCTGAATCTCAAATCTTGTTAGTATTCATTTTATCAGTTGTCACCATTTGTACTGTTTTTAGTCTGTTTTATGTATTTTTGTGTCATGTTTGAAGAGTAACACATGTTTGTCAAGCCATAACTTCACTTGCTATTAATGTGACTTCTTACATGATACATCATGTGAAAGCTGAGATTCTTTCCACTGGTAATAATAAGTATTGAACATTTCTGACATCAGTGACATGTGATTCATTTTGTTAAGTTGGGTCGCATAGACACATTACTGAGCTGGAGGTGACCAGAAGCAAGTTTTTATTGGGATTGACTAGAAAACGATACTATGCTGAATGACAGAATTATGTCGGTTGTTGAGAAGAAGACTACGATATGTAAGAGTAGCCAATTAAAATTAAATTTGATATACAACTGGAAGCCAATGCAACTGCTTAAATAGCAGTAGTGATGATGAGAAACATGAAGCCTTAAATGATGCACATGCTAAACAATTTGGAATTAAGATAACTCTTTTTCGGTTATAATAACAACACAATTTTTATATAGCGCTAATTCCCGCATGGCGGATCGATGCGCTGCACAAGAAATATACTAAATATATATTAATAAATAGAAATGTAAATTATATAAATAAATATAAATCATATTAATACATTTTTGGTTTTAAGATGTACTAGTAAACCTTTGTATGTAAATTATACATTAATTTAAAATAAATTAAACACTGCTTTTAAGATGTATAGTACTAAAACTTGGTATGTAAATTATATAAATTAATATAAAACTAAAACCTTTACTAAAACTGTGTATGCAAATATATATATATATATATATATATATATATATATATATATATATATATATATATATATATATATATATATATATATATATATAAATCTATAAATTAATCTAAAACATAAACACTGATTAAAATGTGAATGATACTAAAAAGAAATTCTAAAGCAATGGCCATCATTTCAAAACAAGTTGAATTAATTAAAATGTCTAATAAAAAGTCTATAAACATTTTCTAAACATAGCAATGTTTATGACAATTGCTTGAATATTGTATTGCATTACCACCGGTATTGACGATACTGAAGAAAAACGACGAACACTGCCTAAACAATGAACTGTAAATTTGGACAATTTTACAAAGAACTTTAATATAATAAGATAAGATAGCCATATTGCCATGTGTTGTTACAATAAAACATTGAAATGTGTAATATTGGTCATCGTATCACTACACTCACATGGCAATACATTCACATGCACCAAATGACAATGATAAAATATACTAGTACTTTGAATAAAATAAATAAATATATAAGAACAATCACATAAAAAGGTCCAAATAATTTATTTTTCTATATAACATTGATAAATATTATTGATACGATCTAGTAGAAATATATTAGCTGAAAATATAAAATATGAAATAAAATAATATATAATACATTATGATAAAATATACACACTAAAAACTCATCGGAAAGTGGAATATGTGTTTGCGGCGGGTGGGAGAAAAATCACTTCTGTTTTGACAGGGCTGGAACGGCTAAGGAGAAAAGGCTAGTACTTAACTTTAAGATATTTTTACACAAGTTGTTTAAGTGTCCAATATATAGTAATACATTAACACATGCACACCATAAAAGAACCAATTAATTTTCTGTACATTTGTTTGTAAATTCAATGTATGGACGATTGGTCATTTTGTGTATAAATTATACAAAACAAACCAGACTTCCACAACTGTAAAATAATTTCAAAGTAGAAATAAGATACTTCACACCTATTTAACATCAATTATAATTATTTTGTTTTTCAAGTCCTTAAACAAGCTACCAAACAAGAGAACTTACTTGATGCTGTCAGGCTTCAGTTTACTTGACAATATGCCAGCACCTCGCTGAAAGCAAAACAATCATATACTGGTAGGTGTAATAGTAAGCCACATGTATTGATACTTTGGTCATGTGTGATGTTTCAGTAGTTCTAACTGTTTCCAGCACTCGGCAGGGTTCTGATATCTAACTAGTCTATATATAGTTGCGGCTACAACATTATCATTTTATGAGGTTTCCAGGGCTTTATGCAGGATCAAAGTATTGCCAGTCACACATGTTTTTGTGGACACATGGATGTTAACTGTTAAGCCAGTTTACAAACATTAAAATGTGTCTGATGACTTGAAATTGACTACAAACACACACGTGACACCATTTACACTCACTTCTAAGGCATAACTGACAATATCTATGCTTTTGGAAGACCTTTTTTGCTCCTTCATTTTTTACCCATCCACCACCCGTCAACCCATATTTCTACCCATCCACAATACTTTTACCCGTCCAAATGACGGGTGGACAGATCTCTACATAAAGCTATGGAGGTTTCACTGAACTAGTCTGTCTTTTTTCACATACGCCAAGCTAACCTTTCCATGGCAATGCTGTCACTAAGGATGGTCAGTACTGATCACTGCCAGGGTGCTTGTCATCATCTTTGGTTCTTTTACGTCCCAAATTGAGATGGGTTGCCGTTAACATGATTCTATGATTCATGAGGGATACATAGTCCCAATGTTGAGAGCCAGGTTGTAACACTAAATATACCATGACTGCCATGAGCGGGTATTGAACCCAGGCTGCCAGCATGCCAAGCAGATGTGCTAACAATCACACTAACCGCGCCTCTAAAACAATCGGCATATTTGATGGTAGTGGATTACTGGAAGACGAAAAGGATCTTATGGTATGGGCTCAACATTGGTACTGGCTCAAAATGCATTTTTTAAGCTGTAGGGCCAGTTTAGGCATAGTTCTCAGTCATGTGACCAAAACAGCCCTGCCTCTCAACAGCAGTCAAGATGTGTGACAGTGTCATTAGTAGCCACCATTGTTTAGACAGATTTCCTTCCATGCTTGTAAATTCACTTTGGCCAGTACATCAAAGAAGAAAGCTAAGTAGGCGGAACCTTTAGATTGTATTACTAGCAGTCAGTATCATGATAAATTATGTCTGTTAAATGGTGATCCCAACAGTCTGCCTGCCATCATCCTGACATAGTGAATAAACACTGTGTTTATTCTCAGAGTGCGAACATATAGAATTATCTGAAATAATTCAAGTCCCTAGGATCCTACAACCAAATTCATCTGTGGTTTGGTGTTGTGAAAGAGAAAGTTGTGACAGCCAGGGTAAGTGTCAAATTTAATTGTCTAGACATGAGTCTAGCCTCCCTCTGATCTGTAGTGCCAGGGCTTTTGAGTACTAATACTAATGGTGGCTAATTGAGAGTAGTACTTGTTAAAATCTAGAAGATAAGTAACCAGTTAGTTACACTTGTTAGATAGCCAGCGGCAGCAGATTGGATACATTTACTTAGTAACTTGTTAAAATTTAAGTAATACAAAACATTTTAACAAAACTTTTACTGGTACATTCTTCTTCTTTTTCTTCCGAATACCGCGTCAACATGCTGAGGATTCAGGCACGGGCGAACAGGAAATCAGAAATATAAATATATATCATTTGTTTTCGTTTTGGGTGCATTGCAATGTATCAGAACCGTAATTTGTGCATGTAACAGTAATGCGTGCAAGAGAACTACCTAGGGGGTAGTTGTATCTAAAAGGTGGAATAATGGAAAGTCTGGATATTGCTCTTAAAGGAATCAAGGCTGTTTTTATTTACAATATGTTGAGGGAGGGAGTTCCAAAGTCGAATGGTATATACCCACTAGGCCATTTGATATTTTGTATAACATGCATAGTTTTGTGTCTTTTCTATGGTCTGATAGGGATCTCCATCCTAATGACTGGAGCATATTTGTAACACTTGATGTATTATGGTGGCAATGTAAAACATATCGAGCTGCCCGTCGTTGGATCATTTCAAGTTTATTTATTTGTGTAGTGGTGTAAGGGTCCCAGACAGTACAGCTGTTTTCAAGGATAGGTCTAACAAAGGTGAAGTAAGCAAGAGTTTTTATTTGGATTGATGAGACTTTGAGGTTTCTGCGGAGGAAGCTTAATGATCTAGTTGTTTTTAAAGAGATGCTATTTATGTGGGCATTCCACCGAAGGTCAGAAGTTATGGTTATGACAAGATATTTAGCCTGTGATCAGGGCTTTATGCAGGATAAAATTATTGCTAGTCACATGTTTTGTTGGACACGAGGATGTTAAATGTTAAGCTAGTTTACAAACTTTTCAAATTGTGCCTGATGACCTGAAATGGGCTACAAACACACATTTACACTCACTTTCAAGGCATAACTAACAATATCTATGGTTTTGGAAGACCTTTTTTTTGCTCCTTCATTTTCTTACCCGTCCACAACCCGTCTTCCACATTTCTATCCGTCCATATTCGTTTTTACCCGTCCAAATGATGGGTGGATGGGTCTCTAGATAGATAAAGCTATGCCTGTGATACAGTTTCAAGTAGTTGTCCATGGAAAATGTATTGGGTTTTAGTGATAGTTTTATTTCTTGTTACAGGGATGACACATATATATGGTAACTGGTAAGCGTTACAGATTAAATTGTATTGACAGTTGATCAGCTTCATGTGTGATGATGGCAGTATAATTAGATTGAGAGATAATATGTGAAATGATCTGAAAAAGATGAAGTAATGAAATTTATAATTAGTGAGCACATATACATATATGATATACACATCAGAGACTGCTGTATGTTCTTATTGGGTTATACAGTGCTATCTTGGTGCAATTTTTCATCCACGAGTGTACTTAATTTTATGTATCTCTGAACATTATTATTTGCTCATTCTGATATTTACAGGGACTCTTCTATAATAGTATAGGATATTGTGTAAAAAATATTTGCAAAATCAGAGGATACATTATTTGGGTATCTGAGGTCAAAGGTCAAATTTCACAAATTACAACATTCTTATTTACACTAATGTTTTAATTTTATAATAGTTATGTGTGCATGTTTATTGGCTTTCCAATGATATATTGATTGTTTCTCTAGCTTCATTAATAGCAGAGTTACAAGCATTAATGTAGCGGTCAGTATGCGATTTAGGTCAAAGTTCAGTGACCTATATCTTCCATGATACTTGACCTAGATTTTTATTTTATTTTTTATTTTGATATTCTCGCATGAGCCAACAACTGTACTAAATTTCATCAAAATTGGAGTCGGGTGATGTTTTGAGTGATTGATTTGACATGGAATGACCCCATGGCACTTTTCAAGATTAAAGCTCATTTTCCATTTTTTGGCCCATTTATCGAGTGTGTTAAGGTCTTCCTGGAGTGCAGCTGCGTTTATCTTAGGCTTAAGAGCTATATACATTATGGTGTCATCAGCAGAGTCTAACTGTGGAAGTAACATTGTCTATAATGTTGTTAATGTAAAAAAAGGAATAGGCAGGGACCATTTATTGCTGGTTATCAATAATATGAAAACAATGTGTTAAAATCAGTTTGTCAGATGATGTAATTATAAGAATCATCAACATAGACATAGTCATAGCATATATTATAGTCAGTCGATCATTAACTAAAAAAATCATCATGAAATTATTTATTTATTAATTACGGAGGCTTATTAATTAATGCTTAACTACCCTGTTTTTATTCACATAATTATGCAAAAATATTTCCTATGTTATGTAAGATAATATGGAAATGTTGTGTGTGATTGCCAAAGTATGAAATGTTGTCTTTGTTTCTATTCATTCGCCATTTGAACTTGCGCGGGAAGTTTCATTAATCGTTTCCTTTTATCGCCCACAAGAACCCTGTCGATCTACGACATCGTGTGTGAGAAACCAACCTCGATTAGTGGCTTCACTGCAGACTTCTCCTGACATGGTACCATATAAAAACTCATTGGTTTGCCACCATCGTCATCAAATAGTACTCTGCTATGATTTAGTTCAAGCCTAGCTTCGTCATCCATTTTTACTAACATTCATAGAAATAGAGGCGCCACCTAACGGATGGTGTTAAAAACAAATTCAGCGCGCAGCAGCGCTGCCTATTTGGAAACAATTATTTCCTTTCACCGACTCTTCTCCTGCCTTCTTTTGACATCCGTATGCTTGACATTCAAGCATTTCATTATCACAAGACTCATAAAACAAGTAGAATCATGTATCTATGCTAGTGTTTACATGTTGCGCACCGCCTATAATCGCCGAGAGTGGTGGATAGCCTACGTCACACTCACGCATTCTCTCGGGACTGGTTGTTTCTCTTCTCGTCATTTCAATTTCCCTTAGGTCTTCACCACCACGGACATCTGGTCTGTGTGACAGCACAAGCCTTTGTCTTTGTGGCTGAAATCTATATCCAGCCACTTCTGAATCCGTGCTATTTCCGTCAGACGAAGAATCAGAAAATCATCCGTATTATTTAAGCTCTTTTGTGAGCGCAAAGTTACAGCGCCACCCGACGGAGTTGCCAAGAAGTAGTACGACAGCCTATCAGTGGCTGGTCCTCCGATACGTCACTGTTTTTCTAAAATGGAGTTATCCATAAACTTTCTATTCTATGTGTTCTAAATTTTTTTTTTTGCTAAACCGCTCACGTTAAAAATGTGATTGAGGTAGGAAAGTGTTAGTTTTTCTTAGCTCTATTAGGCCCATATCACCAAATCCTAGCCATTTTGTTCCCTTTAATTTTCAAGGATATAGGCACTATAGAAGTGTTACAATTATTATGTTTATTCTCTATACAGGATCAAGTCAAACCACATCACCGCCTGACGGTAATGAACCAGTGATGTCTTCTGACAACTCAGAGACTGTAGCTGAACCAACTGCTTCAGGTATGAACAGAATCTTCTTCTTCTTCTTCGCCTTTTCCCACTAGGTGGGGTCAGCGGCCCGAATTCTTGATATCCAGAATGTTCTGTCCTGCGCATCCTCCGGGGTGATCCGCAGTGCCTGCATATCCCTTCAGATGTCATCCATCCATCTCCCTCTTGGTCTCCCCCTTGGCCTTTTCCCTGGCAGTCTCATGTCACCAACTGCTCTCACTTCGTTGTTTTCTTCCATTCTCTGCATGTGTCCATACCAGCGTAGGCTAATTTCTCTGACTTTGTCTTGTATGCTATTCACTCCTAGCTCCTTTCTGATGTCCACACTCTTTACTTTGTCTCTCAGTGTTACTCCTTTAATTCTTCTCAACATCCTCATTTCTGTTTTCTCGAGAATCAGTTCCTCCTTCTTTCTAACTGTCCAGCATTCTGCTCCAGACAGAAGTACTGGTCTAATGACAGTCATGTAGAGCTTTGATCTTTACAGCGCACAGAATATGATACGTATTATCTTGGCTTTGACATGGGATTGCTATTTGTAATGTGTTTACCCACTTCTGCAAAAATCTTCACACCGGTTCCTGATTTTGTACGTGAGATTTTATTAAATGTAATTCACCAAAACGAACAATGTTGCATTTCACAGATAATCCAGTTGAAGGTTTCATTGTATAAGTTGTGGCTTCCAAAGTTAAACGTATTGTGCAAAAATAAATAAAAACTTTATTATGTCCATAATTGCCATGCTGCTACAATGTTACTTTCGTTTCAGCTATTGAGAAGCACGTGTAATTATTTATTTATATTGAACATGTTTTACTGATCTAATTATTTTACAACAACGCCTCTAGTAGTAATGTAGGGTCTTATCGTGATATGGTTGCCGCGCCGCGGGGGAATTCGGTGGAATTCCACTGGTGGAAGTTCAAGGTCACCATGTTAAAAGATAGGAAAAAAGGGTCAAAGGTCAAAATTTGGCTCTGCTCCGGCTCCGGTGGAACCGGCGGAACAAATTTTCTGGAGCTTTTTTGGTGGAATTCCTCCGGTCAAGTGGCGTCATCTGGCGAATAAGTCGTGTTCTAGTGGCGCCACCAGGCGGATATATCATGCAATAGTGGCGCCGCCTAGTGGACAAGTCACGAACTAAAACTACACACATTCGTGCGGCGTATTCTTTAAAGTGGCGACCTCTGGTGGATAGGTCGTGTATAAGTGTCGCCCCCCTTAGGGACAATTCACGAACTAATACTATCAACATTCGTGTGTCTTATTTTTTAAATGACGTCAAAATGGCGTAGCGTCCCCTCGCGGATAGGTGATGAATTATACACTAGGTGAAAGAACAGGTGGAGTCATCTGCCGGATACGTATTCGGCTAATCGATCACGTGACTTAATATTGTACTCTATGACTGCTATTGTTCCATCCAACAATGTTGCAATATAGTAAAATATGAAAAACATGACTAAGTTATGGCATGTAAACACAAAAAACACGTAAAATTGACAGAGTGATGGCGGTGAACCGCTGAAAAAGTTGTGAAATAGTACAAAGTTGGTACATGGAGTTAATAAAATATGAAAATCTTGACAAAGTTGTGGGATGTAAACACTAAGAACACGTAAAATTGACAAAGTGATGGCGGTGAAACGATGAAAAAACTTGTAAAATGGTATAAAGTTGGCACACCGAGTTAGTAAATATGAAAAACATGACAAAGTTATGGCGTAGAATAGAAAACTATACTATTTTACTACAAGTTACAAGAATAACTTTGTGAAAACACCACCTGTGTAACGCAATGAAACGGCGAAACGTTACGAAATGGAACGAGGTGAGGACACTGGCTCAGTGAAATAAGAAAAGTTGGCAGGGTTATTGCGTGGAAACTTTAAATGGCACTAGTTTTTAACGTTATCACTATGATTGTATGTGTAATTTTGCAAGAAATTGTGTTATGGTCCTGATGTGACCCGACATTTTACGGAAGTTGTGTTTCCCATGTGGTAGGAAGCGTCATTTTAACGGAAGTTATGGTCTGCGCATGACATAAAACTGTCCTAGTCTCGTGTGTATGGATTGGGCAACGACAAGTTATAGCATGTAAACACTAAAAATACATGAAATTGACAAAGTCATGGCGGTGAAACGCTAAACATATGTGAAATGGTATAAAGTTGGTGCACTGTGTGAGTAAAATATGACAAACTTGACAAAGTTATGGTATGTAAACCCTAAAAATAAGTGAAATTGACAAAGTGATGGCGGTGAAACGCTGAAAAAGTTGTGAAATGATACAACGTTGGTGCACCGGTTTGGTAAAATATGAAAAAACTTGACAAAGTTATGGTGTTGAAACAGAAACACATTCCATTTTACTACAAGTTACAAGAATAAGTTAGTTAAATTAGTAAAAACACTACCTGTGTAACACAATGAAACGGTGAAACGTTACGAAATGGAACGAGGTTAGCAAACCGACTTAGCAGAATATCAGAAACTGGTCAAAGTTATAGCATGTAAACACTAAAAATACGTGAAAATAACAAAATCATCGCGGTGATGCGTTGACAAATTGTGAAATGGTACAAAAATCGGCACACCGAGTTAGTAAAATATGAAATAACTTGACAAAGTTATGACGTATAATAGAAAAATATTCTATTTACTACAAATTACAAAACCAACTTAGTTAAATTTGTTAAAACACCACATGTCTAACGCAATGAGACGGTGAAACGTTATGAAATGCTATGTAGATAGCACACTGACTCAGGCAAATAAGGAAACTTGTCAAGGTTATCGTGATGAAACTTTAAATGGAACCAATTTTAACGTTATGACTATGGTCGAAGGTCTAATTTTACAAGAAATTGTGTTATGGTGCTGGTCTGCCCCACCATTTTTACGGAAGTTGTGTTTTGCACGTGGTAGGAAACGTCATTTTAGCGGAAGTTATGGTGTGCGCATGACATAAAACTGTCCTAGCCTCGTGTGTATAAGTGCAAATGTCCTGTTTTATTTTAGCAGACTTAGAAAATAAAGCATTCCTTACAAGGATAGTATAATAAAATAACATAAAATAATATAACACTACATAATAAAATTAAATAATACAACATAACATAAAGCAACATAATAAAATTAAATAGCATGAAGAAAAATAAATTAATATAGCAAAACATAAAATGAAATAAGACGAAATAAAATAAAATAATATAACATAACATAAAGCAACATAATAAAATAACATGAACACAAATAAATTACTATAACAAAACATAAAATGAAATAAGGCGAAATAAAATAAATTAATATAACAACATAACAGAACAGAACATAACATAATGTAATATAACATAACATAAAATAAAATAAGGCGAAATAAAATAAAATAACATAAAAGATAGAACATAACATACAGCAACATAATAAAATAAAATATGTAGCAGAACAGGACATAATATGATGTAACATAACATAACTTAAAATAAGGCAACATAATAATATTAAATAACATAAATTAATATAACACAACATAAAATTAAATTAGGCGAAATAAAATAAAGTAAAATAATATAACAGCAGAACATAACATAACATAATATAATATAACAACATAAAGTGAAATAAAGCAATATAATATAGTAAAATAACATAAAATAATATAACACTACATAATAAAATAAAATAACATAATACAAATTAAAGTAAAATAAAATAACATGAACAAAAATAAATTAATATAACAAAACCTAAAATGAAATAAGGCGAAATAAAATAAATTAATATAACATAACATAAAGCAACATAATAAAATAAAATAACAAGAACAAAAATAAATTAATATAACAAAACATAAAATGAAATAAGGCGAAATAAAATAAATTCATATAACAACATAACAGAACATAACATAATGTAATATAACACAACATAAAATAAAATAATGCAAAATAAAATAAAATACAGCAACATAATAAAATAAAATATGTAGCAGAACAGAACATAACATAATATGATGTAACATAACATAACTTAAAATAAGGCAACATAATAATATTAAATAACATAAAGTAATATAACACAACATAAAATTAAATAAGGCGAAATAAAATAAAGTAAAATAATATAACAACAGAACATAACATAATATAATATAGCAACCTAAAGTAAAATAAAGCAACATAATATAATAAAATAACATAAAATAACATAACACAACATAATAACATAAAATAACATAATAAAAATTAAAGTAAAATAAAATAACATGAACAACAATAAATTAATATAACAAAACATAAAATGAAATAAGACAAAATGAAATAAAGTAATACAACATAACAGAACATAACATAATGTAATATAACATAACATAAAGAAACATAATAAAATAAAATAACATAAAATATAGAACATAACATACAGCAACATAATAAAATAAAATATGTAACAGAACAGAACATAACATAACATAATAGGATGCAACATAACAAGTTAAAATAAGGCAATATAATAATATTAAATAACATAAAGATTACAAACACGTTATATTTACAAAACAAAAATGCACAGACAAGTTATGTTTACAAAACAAAACTTAGGTTTACCAACACGTTATGTTTACAAAACAAAATACAAAACAGAAAGTTTACAAACACGTTATGTTTATAAAAGAAAAACAAAATATTTACAAACAAGTTATGTTTACAAAAACAAAACTAAAGTTTACAAACACGATATGTTTACAAAACAAAATACGAAACATATTTTACTAAGTCGGCGTGTCAACTTTGAACCATTTCACAACTTTTCAGTGTTTCACAGCGATGACTTTGTCAATTTCACGTAGTTTTAGTGTTTACATGCTATCACTTTGTCAAGTTTTTTCGTATTTTACTTAGTAGGTGTGCTAACCTCGTTCCGTTTTGTAACGTTTCACCGTACATTGCGTTAGACAGGTGGTGTTTTCACAAATTTAACTAAGTTATTCTTGTAACTTGTAGTAAAATGAAATATTGTTCTGTTTCCACGCGATAAACTTGTCAAGTTTTCATATTTTACTATGTATGCGTGGAAACTTGGCACCATTTCACTACTTTTCAGCGTTTCACCACGATGACTTTGTCAATTTGACGTATTTTTCTACGTCATCTTGGTACATTCATAACCTTCTGTGGAAAATCTTTGGCACTTTCTATCATACACCGTGAACAATCTTGTAGAAAGACCACCTGTCTAACGCAATGTGGGGTGAAACGTTACGAAACGGAACGAGGTTAGCACACCTACTAAGTAAAATACGAAAAAACTTGACAAAGTGATAGCATGTAAACGCTAAAACTATGTGAAATTGACAAAAAGTCATCGCTGTGAAACACTGAAAAATTGTGAAATGGTTCAAAGTTGACACGCCGACTTAGTAAAATATGTTTCGTATTTTGTTTTGTAAACATATCGTGTTTGTAAACTTTAGTTTTGTTTTTGTAAACATAACTTGTTTGTAAATATTTTGTTTTTGTTTTATAAACATAACGTGTTTGTAAACTTTCTGTTTTGTATTTTGTTTTGTAAACATAACGTGTTGGTAAACCTAAGTTTTGTTTTGTAAACATAACTTGTCTGTACATTTTTGTTTTGTAAATATAACGTGTTTGTAATCTCTGTGTTATTTAATATTATTATATTGCCTTATTTTAACATGTTATGTTGCATCATATTATGTTATGTTATGTTCTGTTCTGTTACATATTTTATTTTATTATGTTGCTGTATGTTATGTTCTATATTTTATGTTATTTTATTTTATTATATTTCTTTATGTTATGTTATATTACATTATGTTATGTTCTGTTATGTTGTATTACTTTATTTAATTTCGTCTTATTTCATTTTATGTTTTGTTATATTAATTTATTATTGTACATGTTATTTTATTTTATTTTAATTTTTATTATGTTATTTTATGTTATTATGTTGTGTTATGTTATTTTATGTTATTTTATTATATTATGTTGCTTTATTTTACTTTATGTTGTTATATTATATTATGTTATGTTCTGTTGTTAAATTATTTTACTTTATTTTATTTCGCCTTATTTAATTTTATGTTGTGTTATATTACTTTATGTTATTTAATATTATTATGTTGCCTTATTTTAAGTTATGTTATGTTACATCATATTATGTTATGTTCTGTTCTGCTACATATTTTATTTTATTATGTTGCTGTATGTTATGTTCTATGTTTTATGTTATTTTATTTTATTTTGCCTTATTTCATTTTATGTTGTGTTATATTACATTATGTTATGTTATGTTATGTTGTTATATTAATTTATTTTATTTCGCCTTATTTCATTTTATGTTTTGTTATATTAATTTATTCTTGTTCATGTTATTTTATTTTATTATGTTGCTTTATGTTATGTTATATTAATTGATTTTATTTCGCCTTATTTCGTTTTATGTTTTGTTATATTAATTTATTCTTGTTCATGTTATTTTATTTTATTATGTTGCTTTATGTTATGTTATATTAATTGATTTTATTTCGCCTTATTTCATTTTATGTTTTGTTATATTAATTTAGTTTTGTTCATGTTATTTTATTTTACTTTAATTTGTATTATGTTATTTTATTTTATTATGTAGTGTTATATTATTGTATGTTATTTTACAATATTATGTTGCTTTATTTCACTTTATGTTGTTATATTATATTATGTTATGTTCTGCTGTTATATTATTTGACTTTATTTTATTTCGCCTTATTTAATTTTATGTTGTGTTATATTACTTTATGTTATTTAATATTATTATGTTGCCTTATTTTAAGTTATGTTATGTTACATCATATTATGTTATGTTCTCTTCTGCTACATATTTTATTTTATTATGTTGCTGTATGTTATGTTCTATGTTTTATGTTCTTTTATTTTATTTCGTCTTATTTCATTTTATGTTGTGTTATATTACATTATGTTATGTTCTGTTATGTTGTTATATTAATTTATTTTATTTCGCCTTATTTCATTTTATGTTTTGTTATATTAATTTATTTGTGTTCATGTTATTTTATTATGTTGGTTTATGTTATGTTATATTATTTTATTTTATTTCGTCTTATTTCATTTTATGTTTTGTTATATTAATTTATTTTTGTTCATGTTATTTTATTTTATTATGTTGCTTTATGTTATGTTATATTATTTATATTATATTATGTTATTTTCTAAGTCTCCTAAAATAAAACAGGACATTTGCACTTATACACACGAGGCTAGGACAGTTTTATGTCATGCGCACACCATAACTTCCGCTAAAATGACGTTTCCTACCACGTGCAAAACACAACTTCCGTAAAAATGGTGGGGCAGACCAGCACCATAACACAATTTCTTGTAAAATTAGACCTTCGACCATAGTCATAACGTTAAAATTGGTTCCATTTAAAGTTTCATCACGATAACCTTGACAAGTTTCCTTATTTGCCTGAGTCAGTGTGCTATCTACATAGCATTTCATAACGTTTCACCGTCTCATTGCGTTAGACATGTGGTGTTTTAACTAATTTAACTAAGTTAGTTTTGTAATTTGTAGTAAATAGAATATTTTTCTATTATACGTCATAACTTTGTCAAGTTATTTTATATTTTACTAACTCGGTGTGCCTATTTTTGTACCATTTCACAATTTTTCAACGCATCACCGCGATGATTTTGTTATTTTCACGTATTTTTAGTGTTTACATGCTATAACTTTGACAAGTTTCTGATATTCTGCTAAGTCGGTTTGCTAACCTCGTTCCATTTCGTAACGTTTCACCGTTTCATTATGTTACACAGGTAGTGTTTTTACTAATTTAACTAACTTATTCTTGTAACTTGTAGTAAAATGGAATATGTTTCTGTTTCAACACCATAACTTTGTCAAGTTTTTTCATATTTTACCAAACCGGTGCACCAACGTTGTATCATTTCACAACTTTTTCAGCGTTTCACCGCCATCACTTTGTCAATTTCACTTATTTTTAGGGTTTAATAATAATAATAATAGTAGTAACTTCTTTTATGGTTTACATACCATAACTTTGTCAAGTTTGTCATATTTTACTCACACGGTGCACCAACTTTATACCATTTCACATATGTTTAGCGTTTCACCGCCATGACTTTGTCAATTTCATGTATTTTTAGTGTTTACATGCTATAACTTGTCGTTGCCCAATCCATACACACGAGACTAGGACAGTTTTATGTCATGCGCAGACCATAACTTCCGTTAAAATGACGCTTCCTACCACACGCAAAACACAACTTCCGTAAAATGTCGGGTCACATCAGGACCATAACACAATTTCTTGCAAAATTACATATTCAATCATAGTGATAACGTTAAAAACTAGTGCCATTTAAAGTTTCCACGCAATAACCCTGCCAACTTTTCTTATTTCACTGAGCCAGTGTCCTCACCTCGTTCCATTTCGTAACGTTTCACCGTTTCATTGCGTTACACAGGTGGTGTTTTCACAAAGTTATTCTTGTAACTTGTAGTAAAATAGTATAGTTTTCTATTCTTGAATGAATTTTGATAGTATTGTTTCGTGAAGTGTCCGTAAGGGGGGGGGGGCGACACATATACACGACCTATCCACCAGAGGGCGCCACTTTAAAGAATACGACGCACGAAGTTGTGTTGTTTTAGTTCGTGACTTGTCCACCAGGCGGCGCCACTATCTATCCGCCTGATCTATCCGCATGATGGCGCTACTAATACACGACTTATTCGCCAGATGGCGCCACTTGACCGGAGGAATTCCAACAAAAAAGCTCCAGAAAATTTGTTCCGCCGGTTCCACCGGAGCCGGAGCGGAGCCAAATTTTGACCTTTGACCTTTTCCCTATCTTTTAACATGGTGACGTTGACCTTCCACCAGTGGGATTCCACCGAATTCCCCCGCGGCGCGGCAACCATATCACGATAAGACCCTACATTACTACTGTCTCTATTTTTAATTTTTAGGTAATCTGTATATTCATGTAAAAGTGTAATGCGCCTCTGAATGGTTTTATTACTAGATATATGGTGTAGACAAATACTGCTATTTATTATTTATATTATTATATTATAAACTTTTAGTTTACAGGAAAAGCTTCCGTAAAGTGACATTGTTTTGTCGTAGTTTAATTTCACTGCACTTTTTAATGGTTCGGTCATTCACATTGGGTAATTCCAAACATCCTTGTAGTTACAAATACAGAGGACAGAGGACAGACATCGCAGACAACGCAGATAACACAGGAGATGAACAACGCAGTGAAAATAATCGATGTAGGTGTCCTTACGAAGTATGTGTCCTTACGATGTAGGTGTCCTTACGATGTAGGTGTCCTTACGGTGTAGGTGTCCTTACGATATAGGTGTCCTTACGATGTAGGTGTACTTACGATGTAGGTGTCCTTACGATGTAGGTGTCCTTACGATGTAGGTGTCCTTACGATGTAGGTGCCCTTACGATGTAGGTGCACTTACGATGTAGGTGTCCTTACGATGTAGGTGTCCATACGATGTAGGTGTCCTTACGATGTAGGTGTCCTTACGATGTCGGTGTCCTTACGATGTCGGTGTCCTTACGATGTAGGTGTCCTTACGATGTAGGTGTCCTTACGATGTAGGTGCCCTTACGATGTAGGTGTCCTTACGATGTAGGTGCACTTACGATGTAGGTGCCCTTACGATGTAGGTGTCCTTACGATGTAGGTGTCCTTACGATGTAGGTGCCCTTACGATGTATGTGCCCTTACGATGTAGGTGCCCTTACGATGTAGGTGTCCTTACGATGTAGGTGCACTTACGATGTAGTTGCACTTACGATGTAGGTGTACTAAGCAACTCTACTCGGTGATGATTAGCCACCTCTCTGCATGTTGCCATGTTTAGTCACAAATCTAAAGATGGGCGCATTTTGTGACTTCCTACTACGGAACCAAGTTTTAATTTGCACATGCCCCGTGGTGTATTTAGGGGGCATTGGTTCATGGCCCCACTTTGTCAGTGTTTTTAGCGGGAGGGTGCCAGCTCCTCTGCCCAGAATTGGCTGAGCAGTAATCTGTAACGGGAAGTCGGCTGTCTAGAACATGGGAAAGTTAAGTAGCAAATGTTGTGTCATTTTAAATATTACAATCGCAAAAGGTATAAAACTGTTCTTTGCAACTCAGTTCCCACTTATCAACACAGTAGTGCGATGTGTAGAGTATTGCATTTTCAACTCCTGTTCGAATCCTGCAGAACCGTGTTGAATGTTTGACAGATTTGTTGATCTGTCTGTCACAATTGTCGAATACGAATACATTTATTTATAAAAAAAAAACCATACAATTGGTACATACATTATCACATCTAAGTAGCCTATCAAAGACTAAATATGTTAAAAAATGAATACATAAAAAATAAATAAGGTTATAAGTTAGATAAATGTAAAATTGTAGAAAATCAGATAAAATAATGAACAAAATACAGGATGTGATTGTATAATAAATAATAATTCATGTAAATAAACACCATTTGAAAGGTAAGTTATATAAACAACTTACTGACTTTAAAAAAATATATATAATAATAAATAAATAATAATAAAGTTATATGCGAGACATGATGACTATCTTACATATTTACTATGTACAACGAATTGGCCCAGCTAATCCACATTGGGCCATTTACTATTTCAAAGCAATTGTACATAACCCTAATCAAGGCATTATTTATGTTAAAAATGCGTTTTTTTAAACCATAAATGTAACATGGTATGTTTGTTCCTGAACAGACCGTGGTGCAGTGGCTGGGGATTCCAGTAGAGGACTTCCTGGATGTCGTCCTTTACTGCAACAACTCTGTTGATGATGCTATTGCATTCATCCTGACTGGACGAAAACCATCTGGTAGGTTTATCACCATCATATTCTATGGCATCCAACTATAATCGAGCTAACATATGTGAATGTGTGGGTGCATATGTTAAGGTGTTTTCATCAAGAGTGCCAACCTTTCAGGGTTTCATCAATAGCCCTCAAAATAAAAGAAAAGCGACACTAATGTTTTATTTTTATGGTTAATGGTTCTTTATGAGAGAAGAATGTTATTCAGGACGTCAGAACTTCCGGGTATGTCTGCAGATCATAGCTTTATGCAGAGACCCGCCTACCCGTCTTTTGGACGGGTAAAACCCTTTGTGGGCAACTATAAATGGATGGGTAAAAAAGAAGGAGCAAAAAAGGATCTTCAAAAATCATAACATTATATTGTCAGTTATGGCTTAAAAATGAGTGTAAATGGTTGTCACGTGTGTTTGTAGTTAATTTCAGGTCATAAAACATATTTCAAGTTGCTCAACTGGCTGTATGTATGAGTTAACATTCGTGGGTTCACCAAAGAATGTGTGACTGGCAAAAATCTTATCCTGCATAAGTCTATGCTTCAGATATTCATCTATTTTGTGACCCAGTTGACAGTGTTAAGTTAATTAAGTGAAACTAATATGTGACTTCGCCAGCCATGGGAACAGTGAACCACATGCCCTAATTTGAAGACAGATGGAATCACATCATGATGACCCGTAGGCATTGTAAACATTGCATGTAACAAGAGCTATGGTTGGCTGAAATGTGTATATACTACTCAAAATATGCTAGGGATCACTATTTAGGGCGGTGTTATATATTTCGCCATGGGTATCACAAAAAAACTAAAAATGGCATGTATTCGAGGACATGTTTATTTCCTGAATTTCCTTGCTGTATACTAAATGTGAACAATAGGTAACACGCGTTCTATCGTCAAAGAAGCAGACCCCCAAAATGGAGGTTTCCCCTAGACCCCCAAAAATGGAGGTTTCCCCTAGACCCCCAAAATGGAGGTTTCCCCTAGACCCCCAAAAATGGAGGTTTCCCCTAGACCCCCAAAATTGAGGTTTCCCCTAGACCCCCAAAAATGGAGGTTTCCCCTAGACCGCCAAACATGGAGGTTTCCCCATGACCCCCAAAAATGGAGGTTTCCCCTAGACCCCCCCAAAATGGAGGTTCCAGAATGTTACTCCAAGCCACGAAAATGTCCCAAACAGTTCAGTTACCAGCAGCAACAACTGTCAGTAGCTTGTGTGTGACCCACGTGATGCAATCACATCCTGGCAACGGCATCTCATGCTTCCAATGAGTCTCTGGACGGCTGCCATCTCAAGATGGTTCCATTACAAACACGGTATGATCCTTAGCAAATTTTGAGTAGTATATAGTATGGTCACCTGACAGGAACCAGAGATCTGATGGGTGATTTCATTGGCTGAGTTCTGAATTTTGCAAAGCGATCTGCCAGGGGTATAGCTGGGTGACACTGATGTAACCAGCAGCAGCAACCACGTCATGTACAAAGGATGTTATCCCTCTTAATTTCATAATAATAATATAAAAATAAAAGCATTTATATAGCGCCATGAATCCAAGTTACATTGTTCGAAGGCGCTGTTACAACAAATCATAGAAAGAAACTAAAAGTTAAAAATCATAAAAACATGGCATCAAATATCGAAATAAATTATCATAAAAATACACAAACTGGTAATAATAAAAATACTTATAATAATAATACATAATTATTATGAATGTAAAAATACTAAAAGCAGCTCAGAATAATAAATAAATAACGTCCGTCAATGTTCATGAGTAAAAAGCTGTTTTGAATAAATAAGTTTTAAGGAGTCTTTTGAACTGGTATAATGAATCACATGTTCGCATATTGCGTCGTAGATCGTGCCATAAGTGAGGAGCAGCGATGCAGAACGCTCGATCACCGAACTGGCGGAGATGTGCCCTGTGTAATCTCCAACTATACTTGCTATATGTCCTAAAACTGTGACAGAATCAACTGGCTACTACTGGAGACTACTACCTAGCGAGTGCGCTTGAATAACACATAATTTGTTGGCAGGTGGCAGCACTGGTGAAACAAGATAAGACGTTCAGCACTGCCACAGATATTGAAGAACTGCGTGATGAAATGTGGAGACTGCCCTGATTGCCATTCATATGCAAAATACGACCTCACTGATATCGTATTATGAAACTATATATAATTTTAGAAACAGCTGCGTTATAACTGTTGTTATGCGATTAAGTTATAGTAGTCTTGACTCCAGTATCTATAAGAACAAACTGCTGAGAGCTGAATTAGCCATGTTCCAGTGACCTGTGATCACTATTCACCATTTCAGCAGATGTTGTTTTTCACACTTAAACGTTTATGCTGTTGTAAGGTAATCATGAACATTCTCACTAGTTACAAAGTTAACCTAGTTATCATATTTTAATGTTGATGCAATCGGGTGGCATTTACAGAAACACTCCAGAAACAGTTGACACGTGTTCAGTTTCAGCCATAATCATGGTTTGTGTAATTTTTTTATATTACTGTTTTGTATGGTGTTGAAATTTGATAATTATAATAAACACTTATTCTTAAATATGATGGCTGATTTCTTATGATATACTAATTGTTGCCTCATGTTGCCTTGTTTCAAACCATCTTATCATAATTTCCTAACACCAAGTTAGTCATCTTACAATGTCAAGAAATGAGTGGAGAGGGAAAGGTTAGAAAAGCGACAATATTTGACCTGAAGGTAGCCTTGATTATTCCGGCTCCCAGTTAAGATATAAGGTCTTAAAGGGAAGTTTTTTTATGTAGCGAAGTACCAACTCCATAAATCTGCTTCCAAGGAGGCTGAACTTCAATGTCAGTCCACCGTTGGCTTTGCACACTCAAGTCTATGTATTGGAACTTTATGTGTTGCCTTTTTACACAAACAATTTTGTTCACTGCTGTTTTATATAATCTGACCTTTATACCCCCTTGGAGCTAAAAAAAAAACCGCCCACACTCGTAAAAGCTCCAGTTACAGTAAAACAGGCATCCCTTCTCCCCCTCTTTCTGGGTCTCTTCATGCAACCCCCATCACAATTTCGGTCTTCCTCGCCTACTTTTCCCTCAACTTTCTGGGCATCTGCTCCCTTTGCCCGTTTGTCATCTCCAAGTCTTTCCACACGACCAGGCCATGTCAACCTACTCATCACCAGTTTCTTCTTAAGACTCCTTCATTCCAACCTCCACTCTCAGTTCATCTATTGTTCTCTTATCAGCTTTCTTAACTCCCACAATACTTCTTACCAGGTGTTGTTGTGTTTTTAAGATATTGCCTAATAGCTAAGGTTTGGTTTTGATGGAGCAAGGTTTCCAGTACTGGAGCAAGGTTGGTTTCTGTTCTTCACGATTATTGCACTTTGAGAATCCGCATAGTTTTTAACATAAATCTTAAGAAGGTTGTGCAGTGTACATAAATTATATATTATAGTATTGGAAAAGGATCCATGTGATAATATATCATGTGCAGAGTTAAATTTGAAAGCACATAAATTATTGTTGATATTACTAATAATACTAGATAATATGATAATACTAGAAAATCACAAGCTCTGGTAGCACCAGGATATTTGTGCTAAGCCTGCAAAGGTATTGGGCGTAGTTTTGTGATTTGAGTTAGTGTGATGTTTGAAGGTGGGCATGTCGTAATGCTTTTATCAAAATGTTAATAAACGCACAATAATTTTATTCGGCGTTGTGAATGACAAGATTTACTAGGATTTTTGGGTCAAATTTAGAAGTAGATATACTATTTCTGTACTGGATATGGGCAAAATCTGTAATAATGCGTGTGAGCGTAGCTATACTAGGTTTTAGACGGAAGAATGTCAGAGACAAGTGTAGCGTTTGTATAATTTATTCAACCCCCAATATGGGTCATAGCTACCCGGATGTGTGTGGCATTGTCTATAGTGCATCAAAGCCTTTATGGCATTTGTGCTAATACTACAAAATCTGCCAAAAAAATATTGCTACAATTTGTAGGTAACATTACTGCTATATTGTGTGACTTTACTTGATTTTTTGCAAATATAGAGACATTCGATAACAATTTATAACTGATTTCACGATGGCAAGTGGTCTGTTGTAAGTCGAAGTGTAGTCATATTTTCAGGATATATAACATTTTAATGACTTAATCACCAAAATGTAGTAAATCACTTTTGCCTTTATGTTTAATTTCTCCGGTGATGATGTTATTGTTAGTCGATTTACTTCCTATCTGACATCATGAAATGGCTGACAAAGTCATATTTCAGAACACTGAATAAATGTTATAATTAATTCACAAAACTTACTGTGGCATAGTATTTTTAGTAGCATAGTACTGACCAAATAATTTCTACTGACATTTTGGCAAGACAGATGCTATGTAACTTTTCCTTCATGTGACCTTGATAATCGTAGAGGTCCAGAAGCAAACGATTGCATGGATACAAATCCACAAACCCAGGTAAGTTATTGTATAAGCCGGATTGTGTAAAGGACTTTGTGGAAGGAACCGGCTGGCCCATCCTTGCACACCAGGGGGCGCTGTGGCTGATTACATCTTATCTACCCCGGGACATCACTGTCAAAAATTCATCTTTTAATGTCACCCAATGAAATTGCCCACGAGGAGTGTTATCAGTCTCGGGTCACGATACGAGTGATTTCAGCCACGTGCAGTGCTCATGGTACTTGCAGTGTTTATGGATGAAAGGGTCATTATATTAGGATCCCCTCCAGTTGTGTATCTATCTTCAAATTGGGCTGGGTATTTGCGTTGTTCCCCCAGCTGGTGAACTTAATTGGTATAATTGTATTTTTCGACTGCACTCCCCAGCCATACAGAGACGACCGGCCATGGGTAGTTTTGACCGGGGCTTGCGAGGATGAGTTGGCCAGTTGATTGTAAGTAAGCACAATTAAATATTTTCATAGCAGATGTGTAAATAAACGGCACTGATTTGTTTTGCACAAATCAACTTATCCAGTGTGACTTAATGGGATGGAGACCGCCCGTGGCCCACAACAGCCAGCGTAGTAATGTACTGTAGTTAACTGCACCGGCAGTATTGTCAATAAAACCTTTTTTGAAACTGGAAACTTTCAAATTAAGGACATTAGATATTTTAAAACCAAATAACAAATATCCTCCCTTTAAAACGTTAATGTAATTAGCACTTTTCTATTGATATAAGAGTAAATGTTGTAGCTTTGATGACAGTGACGTGTCATGATGACATAACACAATGTACTAACCTGACGTGTCATATCTGACTTAGACAACGGATGAAACATGCCACTTGTGGCAGTGTCACAAAGATTTTGGTGTTATTAAAATAGATTAGAGGGTGTTATTTTTTAGCTGTCTTCCATAAATCAAATTGACTGCAATCTCGACTAGTTACCTCTTAATTTGGTCAACAAAATATGCTTTACGACCGGCCAAAATTGACTAATGGGCAATTCTAAGACATATTGTCAACTGAATGGACTTGTTGACATAACATAGTGGATTTCACTTAGCATGACCACTCTGGGCCACAGCTCTTTAATGATAGAAAATGTGTCCATAGCATTAACAGACACTGTGTTCCATTCTACTGCAGAACTGGTTCTGATATGGCGTTGACATATACACACAATTGTGAGTATATGTTGACATATACAAACAATAGATGGACAATATATGCATGTGTCAACATTGTGTTAGTTGACCACATCAACAAGGTGTTTGTCAGTTAAACACATATCACAGTTGTATCAGTTGTCAACATAAATTACATGACACCTGCATGTCAATGTGGTGTGTCTGTCAGTACAATGTCTAGATGTCAATGTGTTATTGTTTGTCGGTGTAATACTGGTTAACATGGCATGTTTGTCAACATGATACCTGCATGTCAACATGGTACTCTGTCGAAGTAATGCATGTCAACGTTGTGTTGTGTTGTCATCAATATATATGTCATAAGTCAGTGTCATAAAAAACAACTCCAGAATTTATACAAATCACAACGCGTATGCAGTGTGAATGTGAAGTAACTGTTGACACATGCCGATGTCACGTGCACCAATGATGTACCTCAGTGTGTGTACAATGGCAACATGACCTGAGCACACTGTGTGTACACTCTCTGCTCACAGACAGCGCCAGGCAATCACCACCTGCCTGTCAACATGTCACTGTGTTCTGAATTTGTCACCAGTCCGAATGTATCACAGGATGATGATATTTTGTCACCATTGTTGTCACAGGGTGTTGTGAATGTGTCATCAGTCTGAATATATCACTGTGTATACTGAATGTATCATCACGAGTTAGTTTTGAATGTGTCACCAATTATCCTGTTTATATATGTAATATGTCATCATAGGTATTTTGAATAAAAGTAATGCATCTGTCACCCCATGTTTTGTGTCAGATTAATTATAATTAGGCAACGGCAGAGTAAATATAGGGAATCAACTAAGAGGATAACTTACGTAGTACGACGTAATATAATTATAAACCAACACCTTATATCAAACTCGTCAGGCGCAATCTTTATTATATAATCGTAATAATAAATGTAATAAAACAACAATAAAGTATAATTCAAATAAAAGTACAAATCACGTGCCACGTGGCTAGGTACAAACTGTTTCCCTGAACCAACTCTCACAATCCAAGGCTCTCCATCTCCCCTCCTATTTATACTCTTTCCCAATGGCGGGAAACCTTCCATCACGTGTCCAGCTACGCACTGTCATGTATCAGTCAACTTGGAGAGCCCTGTCATGCCCTCTGGTGGGCATCTCCTCACCTTGGTAGCAGCCCTACCATACATAGTAGAAGTACTAACAGCATCAGTAATTAAATTCAATGCTTCCTTTCAGACACAATTGTACATATATATCGGTCCATGCATTAGTTATGCTAACAGTCGAGGCATATTATACAAGAAGTACATTATATATATAGATAAATCCACTGCCATATATATATATAAATCCACTGCCATTACTTCTAAGGTATGTCATCATGAATATATAAAGATTTTACCCGTCGTTGGAATGTGTACACAGATGAGCACAATTTATTAAACAGCATAACTGTTACATTAGCGGTGCATGCACACATAATATTTCCTGAGTAGAGTGCATTACATTACTACATGCATATAGGTGTTGACACTTACGCATTATATCTCTGTCATCTATAACATCATTGTAGATAATGTGGCCAAGGTACTTTACACTACTGACCTCTGAAGTTTAAATGCACTAACACAACATCAACAGGAAAAGAAGTAAACCAAATAAAATATGAAAACAAAACGGAAGTAAATGTGACATGCCTAGCCATGTAAAAATAATTACAGTTAATTTTTTATATATCGCAGTATCCGCTCCTTAGGACTGCTCGAAGCGCATTTACACTTTCCTTCCCAGGCAGATCTGTTCAATCAAATATCATCTCAACTTCTCTGGGAAGCATCCAGCCACACTTAATGTGCGAAGGCTGCTCGTACACATATCCGATACTGTTTATAGCCAGGTACTCATTTGTACAGCGAAATGAACTGGAGCAATGTGGAATGAAAAAATCTTGCCCAAGGTTTTAGCACCGCAGCACAGGATTCAAACCCGGGTTCTCTCAGTCGAGAGTCCGAAGCTCTACTCCTCAGCCATGTGTGTGTATACTGCAAATCAGTTGGTGTATATTTTATGTCAGTTGTATCTGCCTGATGTTGGTATACATGTATACATTTCGTAGGTCTGTCTATCGAATCCTCTCTGTCATAGTTCTAGGTCCGGTTGTTGGTAATAGGTATGTCTGTAAGTTTTAGGTCTGTCTGTGTGTCATGGGTCTGTCAGTCAGTTTTAGGTCTGTTGATGTTGTGTCAGGCAGTCATAGGTCCACCTCTAACCTGTAGGTCAGTTGTGTGTCTATTTGTCACTCTTATGTCAGTCTGACTCTCTCATACATCTTTCAGTTGTAGGTATGTCTCTTATATGTCTGTGTGCCTGTCTGTCACAGTTGTAGGCCTGGCTGTCAGTCATAGGTCCATCCGTTGTCCACAGGTCCAACAGTTGGTTGTAGATCTGTTTGGAGGTCAAATGTGTGTCTTGCGTGGATAATGTATTCATTTGGCATTATGCTAAAGTTGTGGTGTCATGCATGTGTTGTGTTTAACATGTTCCGAGTACAGGTATACATCGTCGTCAAGTTACTTCTTTCAAAGTGATGTTGTGGTGAAATATACCGAATATTGTGAATACTATGTAAATCTTATGGAATGTCCTTGTAGTAACTGAATATATCAGCATTTTCATAGTGACATAAAATCTAGGTATACATGCATATGTAACTATGTACATATAATAACCATAATAATGTTTTATATATAAATTGGATCATATTGTTAAATGGATTAATTGGTCCAATCATGTCTATTGCTAACTCTACTGAAATGCAGATTAATATTTAGAATAATGTTGTAAATATTTTTGAACTACTACTACAACTAGTTTGTAGAGTCGTCCGAATCGCCATCTCCCTGCATCTGGCAGACGTCACTTTGGAAGTATCCACCACTCCTGCTCACAGCACATGTAGCACGGGACAGCTGTCACGTGCTACCTACAACACAAGTACAATTTCACATAATGAATAGACATACATGAACTGGCATTATCATCATCATCATCATCATGCTGTCGGTTGCGAAGCGACAAAGACTGCTTCCATCACTTGACTGTTGCTCTCCATTTGTCTCTCTGCTGGGAGAGTGATGTCCATGACTCGATCTTTATGTCTCTCATCTTCAGGTTTCTCTTGATGGTATCTTTGAACCGGAGACGAGGGCGCCCTCTCTTTCTGTGACCAGAAGACAGTTGAAAGTAGAGAACCTGCTTCGGTAGCCTGTCTGGTGACATCCTCATGAGGTGTCCAGTCCACCGGAGATTCTCTCTGATCAGAAGATCTTCCATAGATGGCAGCCCTGTTCGTTCGAGTATTTCCTTGTTTGTCACTTTGTCCAGCCGTGTTATCCTCATGATCGAACGCAGATGTCGCATCATGAAGGCATGCAGCTTTTTCACCTGTCGTCTGTACACTGTCCAGGCCTCAGCTCCGTATAGGAGGGTGGACAGCACGATTGCACGGTATATCTAGCCTTTAACCCGCATGGACACATGGGGGTTGTTCCAGAGTCTCTGGCGTAGTCGGCCGAAAGATGCACTAGCCTTGGCCATCCTCCTCTGTATTTAATCGTCAATGCATCCATCACTTGATATAGTGCTTCCAAGGTAGGTGAATTCTAGAACAGAGTTCAGCTTGTTTCCATCAACCATGATGTCCTCCTCTCGGGTTCTTGTAGAGTTGGATTGGTACAGCACCTCGGTCTTCTTGATGTTAATCTTCAGGCCGAACTTCTTTGACGCATCGGAGAAAGCATCCACTATTTTCTGCATCTCTTCAGCAGAGTGTGCAACCAGTGCACTGTCATATGCGAATAGCAGCTCTCTCATCAGTATCTGAGTAGTCTTGGTCTTTGCTCTGAAGTGTGCGACGTTGAAAAGGTCAGCGCTCTGTCTGGACTGTATGTAGATGCCATCCCCCTGGTCTCGGAAAGCCTCGTCGAGCATTGCTGATAGGAAGATGGAGAAGAGCGTGGGGGCCAGTACACAACCGTGCTTGACCCCATTTGTGACACTGAACGATTCCGAGACTTCTCCTCCAACACTAACATTCGTCATCATTCCAGTATGTAGTGCCTCGATCATTGTTGTGCACTTCTCTGGGCATCCATACTTCTTCAGTAGCTGCCATAGCCCGGTCCTCCCAACTGTATCGAACGCCTTGCTGAAGTCGACAAATACCATGTACAATGGTCGGTCCTGCTCAATGCACTTTTCTTGTAGTTGTCGGAGGCAAAATATCATATACACGGTGCTCCGGTTACCTCTGAAGCCACATTGTGTCTCCGGAACTACCTCTGGTGTTATGTGGGTAGATAGTCTGTTGAGGAGGATCCTCGCGAAGATCTTGCCTGCTATGGAAAGCAGAGGGATTCCTCTATAGTTCCCACAGTCTGTTCGATCACCTTTCTTGTAGATGGTTACAATGCTGGCATCCTTCCATGCTTGTGGTACAGAACCCATCTCCCAGGCATTAGTGATTAGTTGGTGCAGTCTGCTGAACAGATTGTCTCCTCCGTGCTTCCATACTTCTGCAGGAATTCCATCTCCTCCAGGTGCTTTGCCGTCTTTCAGGACGGCGATTGCTCTAGCCATCTCATCCATAGTTGGAATCTCATCGAGGCTTGTCTTGATAATGCGCTGCGGGATGTTGTCCAGAGCTTCGTGATCTATATCGCCAGGGACGTTGAGTAGCTTCTGGAAGTGTTCACTCCAGCATGCCACAACTCTCTTGCTGTCAGAGAAGGTCTCCAAGGTTGAACAGGTCCCTTCTTTTTGGGTCCCCACACTTCCTTCAGCCCATTGTAGAAGCCCTTCTTGTTGTTACTGTCAGCAGCTCTCTGCAGCTCCACTGCCTTCCTTTCCCACCAGTCCGACTTCAGTGCACGGGTGTGTTTTTGTAGCAGTCTGCAGGCATCTTTATATGCTGCAGTGGTGGATCTAGTGCTCCTGGTTTGCAACACTCTCTGGTGGGCTTGGTCTCTTCTGCTCATAAGAGTCTGTAGCTCGTGGTCGTTGGGGTCGAATCAGTCCTGGTGTTTTCTCTCTGGCTTGCCAAGATATGTCTTGGCTGTGTTGTACACGACCTGCTGCAGAGCAGCCCATTCCCCGTCTGCTGTTGAATTTTCATTTTCCTCCCATTGGGCGAGAGCACTGTCCATCTCCTGCTCAAAACTCTCCCTATGGCTGGTGGTACTTAGTTTTGCAATGCTCAGCTT